>CM065818.1:83112976-84339643 GCA_033398695.1 Orobanche coerulescens | reverse complement strand
CGTTCAGACTCCTTCATAATTCCCTTAAGTTCCGGAAATTAGTCTCGTTTTCGATCTTCCAACCCTTGGGCGGTGGAATTCAGTATTAGTTCAGCGATTGGCTCGCGTTTCGATTGATATACCGTTGGGTTGGTCAATCATACTGACTTTCGTTCGTTGTGTTTTGTGATTGTCGGATAATTGACTTGGCTATATTATCCGTTTGATGACGCTTGTCATTTGTTGGTTTTATTATATCCCTAACGGCGACGTTGTGTTGGTCGTCGTGGAGCGTGTTTTCACGCCGTATGTCTCTTTGCGTTTCTTGCAGCATTTCGCCGTTGGGCGCGAGTTTTCTGTTTTTAGTGTATCTCGTCGAGTTTTCCTGGCGGGTATATTGCTCCCCCTACTTGTTTTAAGTTTCGGGACGAAACTTCTTTTAAGGAGGGTAGAATGTAATATCCGCAATTTCGAATTTCGGTAATTTTCTTTTCTCGAAGGAAGTTCGTTTTGACAACTCTATCATGACCGTTTCGTCATTCGGAGAATATTTAATTCTGCACTTTTTGTCATCCGAGTTCGTTTCGGTGCTGCTTTGTTGAGTTCCGTGCTTTTTAGCGACTTTTCCGCGCTTGAGTTCGGTTCTTGCGAATCTCGTTCGAAACTGTCGTTTGGGGTTTTTCGTAAGTTCATTTAACGTTGTTATACGTGTTGTGAGCTTCGGTTTGATTATTCGTTGTCGTATGGTGATTTTCGGGCATTTGGGCCATTTTCGTAATTTCCCAAAGTTTGGGATAATTACCTTCCGTTGTCGAATTTCGAGCCTTCGGGTGGTCGGAATCGTGTGTCCTACTAGCTCTTAGATTCGTCTTTGTGAGTACTTCGTAACCGTATCTTCGGTTCGTATTCAGGTTCGGGTTTCGGTGTCGTTTTGTTGAATTCAGGATTACTCACTACTACAAAAAATACATTTTACTACGGTTATTTCATACATTTTACATCGGTTATAGAACTGATGTAAAATGTACCGTCGTAAAATAGGCGTTAAATCTACATCGGTTTAAAAACCGATGTAAAATGTGCAACTTTTTACATCGGTTCACTCTCAACCGATGTAAAAAGTGCAGATTTCGTACATTTTACATCGGTTCTAAAAGTAACCGATGTAAAATATTGTACATTTTACATCGGTTAATCCTATAACCGATGTAAAATGTCGGAAGAACCGATGTAGTTTCGGATTATTTACATCGGTTCGATTATAACCGATGTAAAATGCTCATCTTTTTACATCGGTTTCAAACAACCGATGTAAAATGTATACATTTTATTTGTCTACATCGGTTTCAAACAACCGATGTAAAATCATTTTTTTTTATTATTTCAGCTGTTTTTACCTATTCCAACCTGTAATGTCAAATTCCTATTTTAGCAAAACAACTGAAATCCTAAAGACGTCCAAACGAAAAGTAATCAGCTGTTAAAACAACACATTCCTAAAAGACGTCCTAAAACAAAGTAACATGAGTATAACATAAGGCAAGGAACCCATTAATCTGTTAACCATACATTCAGAGTTTTTTTATCAAATCACAACATTAACAATCTGACTGCCAAAACCTGTTCAACCAATAGGTTTGCTAATACCAGCCAGATTATTCAGTTTTTTTTTTTGAACAGCAAAAGAAGGAGAGCTAGGCAACGAGCTTCGGCATGGCCATCACCCGAGCCTAGCAAACCCAGAACTATATATAAATAAAAAACTAGCCAAATCTGCAACTGCTGCGATTCATCGACTTTGAGCTCCAATCCAAAAACATGCAAGCCAGGCCTTTCCATTTAAACTTCATAGAGCTCCACGGCAGTATGAGAGGCATTAGACAGAAAAACCACACAAAGTATTGTGCTGTTATAACCTGTATGCAACAACAAGTGGAATAGATGAATAAAACGAGCTGTACCATCGGTAAAATGACTAAAATTAATAAGTTACACCTCAAGAAGTTATTTGTAATGAAAAAATAAGTGGGTTCTCTTGTAATTAATTAGATTAAACCTTATGAGTAGTTTTGTAAGGTAAGCACAGACCTCGAGGAATTATTCATAATTTTAAAAGAAGTTGGAATTTTTTGTAGTTAGACTAAAATTCTGGAGTAGTGAGCCAAAAGAATTCCAAAAAATTTTCAGTTGTTGTAAGAAACTATTCACACATCAAAGTATCTTGACAAGGCATAGAGATCTACACAATTCCAACAACCAGCAATAGAGCATTAAACTTAGCAGCAGCAAATAGCTGCCTTCTGCTTATATCCAAAAAATTTTACTACAAGAACTCGGCAATAACTTTTTTTTGTAATATGTACAATAATAGAAATGAATAGAAGACAACTTTGAATATGTTGAAAGACAAAAGCTGAATCATACCTGCAACCGTAGTTCAAGAATGGGTGGATACTTCACATTTGACTGATAAAGTTTGAAATCAACAAATGTAAGAAGAGTCTGCAAACAAATATATATCAAAAATTTGCACGAAGAAATATAAAACACAAAATCATGGTGCGGATTACTTCATAATCAGCTAATTGTTCAAAGAAGCGATTCGTGGACTGTTCAACATAAAATCTGGTTCAATCATCAACAGCAACGAGGGGACAAAGAAATATAAAATCCCAGGAAAAAATGATGACTTACGACTAATAATATATTTAAATGGGGATGAACTCTAACAACCTGATCTTCTCAAAACGACACAACACAGTTGGGTGGTACAAAGATAAAAGAAAACAATAATCCGATAATTAAAATGTAACAATAAGAACCTACGTCATAAAAATCCAAAAAGGTTAGCAAGACTCTATAATCTACTTCAGGCATCACTTGTTGCAACACATGCAGAGTTAATCAATTAACTTTTTGCTCCTCAACCTCTGCCTGTGGGGACAAAAAATATATGGTAGAGCAGCCAGCATAATATTAAGCAATACATCAAAAAACAGTAACATACTCCATATCATACATACTTGAATAGATTCCTTTCACAAAAATGAATGTCTTCCTTACTTTATGGGTGCGAGAAATATACGCTTGCCGCTCATGACTCAACCTACAAGAATCATTGAAGCACACGTAAGGCAACAAGATTTAACAAGTTTCTAAGTACATGGGAGTTGCGTATACAAATCAATAAAATATCTCAAAACTTAAGATGAAGAGTAGTTACCTTCTGCAATGATGGACGCGGTTTACAGGTACCTTTTCTCCATCAACAGCCCTGTCCACAGTAGGCAATGCTGCAAATGGATGTACTAAACTTAGACAGTCATCAAGATCCTTTAGGGCATCAATGAACTTAGGATACTTAAAAGCATAGCAAAATGGATGGTAATCAAACAGCAACTGTTAGTTCCATTGAACACCAAGCACGAAAGAACCTTAAAATTACTACTTACTGAAGTTCACCTCTCCTTAATAAGTATGTCAAGCGTATAAGTAGGCCTCTGCGTTAACAACCGCTCGGCAAGATCCCTATTCTTCTTTGACATTGCCTTCTTCACCTTTTTCTCATAAGTTCATATGTCCCTCAGTTTCTCCAGCAAGGGCTCATGTTTAAGGAACATTATATCTTTCATGTGATAATATGAATGGTGATTTCCTTTCACCTTCTTCTTCGCTTCCCGGGGAAAAACACCCTTGAGGATGCATAGTTTCCCAGAATATGGATCATAAGAAACAAAACTCAAAATTTTCATATAAAACATCACAAGACAAACCTTGCATCATAATTGTTCACGAAACTGAAACAACAAGGTGTCAATAAGAAAAAAAAAGTTTTGGCCAGCCAAAAAAATTTCAGGCTAGTAGAAAAAACTCCGACCAGTAAAAAAAAGTCTGTCCAGCAGAAAGGGCAGCATCAGACTTCAGAAAAAAAAAATTCCGGCTAGCAAAAAGTCCGACCAGTTTGAGAGTTATGCTTAAGAGAAGATGGATTACTGCACAATACAACTTCTTAAGGGTCTAACTTTGGTCGATTTAAAACCATATCAAATAATCTGATATTAGGCCGAAACTTTACACTAGCATAGAAGGCACATCATACTTACTACTGACCAAATTTTGCGTTGATCAAATTATATTAAGCAGCTAACGAGTCATCGTAAACTGACCGGCAAAGACTCTTCTAAAAGTTTACTTGGCAATTTTGTAGAAGGAATGTTCTGCACAAAGGCTACATTTAGATTCAAACCTGTCTTTTCTCAGACGTCATGAAAATAAATGATTCACACTTTCAGAATCTTACGGATGTCTAGTTTATGTTAGGAAAAGGCGGTTTCTGTATACGATCCCAACGAGCAAGAAATGTCGGTTCGAACAAAACTGTGCAAGCTGACAGAAAAACTACTTGTGCTACCATTTTGTAAACTGTCATAAATTCTATACTCAATATATTGCTATCAAATTTTATAGGTTTACAGAAAACATATCAGGCTAAAACATATCAATAATTCAGATCAATCCAACAACATTTGGCCTCTGTAATAGGGGCTCAAAAATCGAGTTTCAGAGCAAACATCATCAAGTACAATTTTCACACATTTCGCCCTACAATGACTAATTTTAACGATTTTCTTAAAAATATCAATTCAACTTCAATGAATTTGATTTTTTATACCACATCTATATCTAACCTAACAATGTCGAGTTTGCAAATTTCAAGTCATTAGCACGTGAATTTAGGCCAGTAAAGTAGCCAAAAATTAACAACATGCCTTTGTAAAAGTAACAATAGGATTCTATTATGCCCTGGAGATATTTATCTTACTTCATCCCGTAAGTTCTATCACCGAAAAAAAAAGAGAAATAAACAAGTAACAAAAATCAAGAAATCTCACCTTGTATTAACGGACTGCCGAGCTAGACTTCTGGGCCGGAATCGATCCTAATAATAGGTGGTTCTTCTTCAGCCGGAATCGAGTTTGTGGCGGGTTTACCGATTTCTTTTCTAACCGGACCTGAGAGAAAGCAAACTAAAATTTATTTCATCAATAGAATCATTAGGGTAGAGTTAAGGTCGTCGCATCTATCGGAGAAAAGAAAGAAAACAGAAGTGAGAGGAAAAACCAAGAGTCCACCTCCGTGAACGAGTTCGCAAGGAAGAAGACGCTCGGGGAGGTTGGTGACGATCGGGGGTGGGAGGAAAAACTTTGGTTTGTTTTACGGGGGGTGAGTAAAATTTTAGGAAAAAACTCTGGTTTGTTGTTGGTGACGAATCTGGCTTGTCTTAGGTTTTTTTTTAATTAGGCTGTTTACATCGGTTGCTTTTTAACCGATGTAAATAAGTAAATACTACATCGGTTCTGTTGGAAAACCGATGTAAATATATTAAACATTTTATATCGGGTACTTTTAACCGATGTAAATAAGTATAATATTACATCGGTTTTCCTACAACCGATGTAAATTCATCAATATTTTATATCGGTTATTATGAACCGATGTAAAGCTCAACTTTTACATCGGTTATTTTTAACCGATGTAAATAAGGGTAATAGTACATCGGTTTTCCTGAACAACCGATGTAAATTCATCAACATTTTACATCGTTTTTTAGAAACCGATGTAAAAAGTTCCGAATTTTTTTTTTTACATCGGTTTTCTCTCATAACCGATGTAAAATCGATGCATTTTTTTTTACATCGGTTTACATTAAACCGATGTAAATTGAGTGTCGTAAAATGCATATTTTGTAGTAGTGACTAAACGACTTTTCTAAGTATGAGTTCGACTTTGTTAGATCACCATTAATTTTTGGTAACTCCAAAAATTCTGAATCTTTGCAATATTATAGAGCATCGAGTTAGCTTTCCAATGGTTCGAACGGTCAATCGGAGTCCGGACGAGAGAGTTATGGTCGTTTTAGCTCACCTGCTCGTTATTGGCGATCATCGGCCGAACTTCGGCCGTGTCGTCCGACACGGCCCGTCTGCCGTCCGGAAATGCCGGAGTTTCGTCTCAGGACCGGTGTGTCGTCCGACACGGCCCGTGCCGTACTCGTCCGGATAAGCGAAGTCTCGCCTCGGGACCCGGCCGTGTCGCTGGCACGGCGAGCCGAACTCTTAGGATAAGGCTGGGAACCGGCGCCCGGAGGCCCGGCCGTGTTCCAGGACACGGTCGAGTCAATGCCGAGCGCCGCGGACAGTCACTATCGGTAGGCCCCTCGGCGGCGCGGCCGTGTCTAGCAGGACACCGTCGAGTCCGCTGCCGGCAGTGCGCGCCACGGCCGTGTCGGGCGGACACGGCCGAGTCAGTCTGTCGGCTATTTAAGGCCCCGCAAACGTTTTTCTTGCCATTTTCACCTTCTTCTTCTCCTCTTCCGCACTGGCGTGTTCTAAGCTTGAAGCCATGTTGTTTAACAACATATCCATGGAGTTCCTTGGGTTATATCATCAATCATTCGTCCGATATCATCCCTTGATCCAGCGAATCAAGGTTAGATCTTTAGAACCCTACTTTTGGTAAAATTGGGGGTTTTCATGTTTTTGTCCGATTCGTTCCGTTTTGTCGATTAATTCATGATGAATATGATTAATCTTGTTGGTATTCTTAGTTTCCCTACGGATTCATGGTATATTTCGTGATTTTTACGGAATCGAGAGGGTTTGGTTGCGGTCCGCCCTCGTTGTTGTTTATATACGAATATACATGAATCGTAGGCGGATTTTCGGGTGTATTCCAATTCCGTATTCATTTAGAAATGGTTGTGATTATATTCTTCGAATCGTTAGGTTCGGTCTCGTTGGTTCCTAGCGTTCGTCGGTGACTTTCCTTTAGTTCGTTGCGTCGTCAATAATTCAAGGCAAGTAATTCTTGGAAACCTTTATGCTTAACGTGAAATGGTAATGTATATTGTGTGTGCTTTACTCACCTCGGGAGGGTCCGACGGGGCCTCGAGGGAATCTATGGCTTCGTCCTGGATTCATGAGTTTGATTCGCTAGCTTGACTCGGGAGGGTCCTTAGAGGCCTCGAGTGGGATTCGTGGCCGCACCGGTCCTAGTGACGTGTGGTGCTTGACTTGTTTTATGAATGTGGCCGGCTCGGGAGGGTCCTTAGAGGCCTCGAGTGGGATTCGTGGCTTCGTCCCGATCCTAGGCAAATTAATTGTATTTGTTTGTTTAGGAAAAGACATGTCTTGTTTTGGTTTTCGAAATGATATTGGTGCATGTACTATGAAATGTGTAAGCGATTGGTTTGCCTTGAATACTTGTACTAGCGTAATTGCTAACCCCTCCGGGGACCCGTTGTCGGGAAATTCTTGTTATGGATTTCGAGGTTATGTTCACCAGAGACGAGCGGGCAGGATGGTACGAGGATGTCGGCCAAGGTTGTTGACATGTGCAATCGAGTCTTGTTATTTCTTACTGTCTCTTTTGATGTGGATGTTTTCCAAATTGTAAACTTATAGATTGTACTCGCGAGTACTTAGGCTTTTCCTTTCAGATTGTGATTGGTCTTCGTTGGAGTTACTGTATTTGTCGGTTGATGTTATTTATGCCGGTTGTACCGGACGTGTTGTTTTATGTTTTTATTGTTAACATTTGTTTCCTTGCTAACCGAGGCGGTTAGTCGAGTGGTGTTTTCTTGTGTTAGCCTGGTGGGTCCCATGTAGGGGTCCACGGCGCTGTAATTCTCCTCGAATATCTTGGGGGTGTTACACTAACAAGCCACGAACCTCAGATGCTCCCGAAGAACAAACCCGAGTGAATAACCCAATAGGAAAAACATATCAAATCACATGTCTCCACGACACGAATATCACAACCAAACCACAACCATAAGTTATCCCGGCATCGCGCTAACAAGCCACGAACCTCGGAGTCCCCGCAAGACATACCCGATGATAACCCCACAAGTTATCCCGGCATCGGGCTAGCAAGCCCCGAACCTCGGAGTCCCCGCAAGACATACCCGTATTGGATAACCCTACGGTTTCGCCCGACCCATACTAGCAAGTATGGATCCCGGAGATTCAACAATCCTACCCGGAGGCACATCACATACAACAAGCACACAACAATAGTCGATTATCAAGACAAGCAACATTAAGCATCACAACCTCCTTTCAAAGGAGTAACGACTAACATCACATCATGTCGAATACCCACCGAACAAACATACAATTCAATACACAATCCTCGGCAAACCATTATGGTATATTATATTCACTCAATGCGATTATAACGTCTCTCAACGTACGAAACTAACACACATATTCCGAGAACATATCCATTCACGAAGTATTCAAATTATCGTTGAAAGACAATATTTATCGAGGACATACCGATCCTTTTAACGTTCATTAAACATTGGATTTCGCATAAAATCATTTATCAATAATTATGCCGATGAAATATGAAATGTATGGGCAAGATACTTGCCTCGAAATTGGCACGCAAGTATTCCGACGAACACGGCTCAACCGGAAAGCTTCGAAACGCCCGATGTTATCGAAAAGGAAGACGACGATGAACGGAAGGGTTCAACACGGTTTATTCGCAAGAAACACGACCCTAACATCATACAATTAATAAATCAACGATCATACGATGAAGAATAATCGTAGAACGCCCGAAAACCCCTCTATGACATTCTACCGGACACCTTCAAGGCGTCGATCAAGAACTTGACCAAAACAACGAATCGATACGATCCAACCATGGAATAACAAGGGAAATGATATAATACATCTAAATAATCATCAATCCATCATAATCCTAAGTTAAGTCGGATTAATCGGACGAAAACAACCAAAACACCCAAATTCCCCAAAACTAGATTTCTAGGAAATCTGACCTGATTCGGTAGATCGGAGGGTGTTATAGGATGGATGATTGATGATATGAACTTCAAAACTTCATGGATTGATTGTCCAACAACATCTCTCCACGATTTACCAAGCTCCAGCCGCGGAAGATAAGAAAACCGAGTGAAAATGGCTGAAGAAAACGTCTGCAGGGCCATAAATAGACTGCACAGTGTGCCGCGGCCCAAAAATGGCTCCCAGTGGTCGGCAGTGTGCCGCGGCTCGGCCGGAGTGTGCCGCAGCACCCGGTACAGTCGGTTTGGCCGAAAAATGCCACAGAGAGTGCCGCGGCCTGTGGCTCGGCGAAGCGCCGATCACGCCGGCCGTGACTCGGCGGAAGGCTGCCGAGCACTACCGGCCGTGACTTCGGCGATCTGCGGCTAGGCCTGAGTTGCCGGCCATGACTCGGCCGGGGCCAACTCCGACGGCCCGAACGACCCCGAAATCCGAACCTGAATACGAATCGATGATACGGTTACGACGTACTCGCAAAGACGAATCTAAGAACTAAGAGAACACACAATTCCGACCACCCGAAGGCTCGGAATTCAACAATGGAAGTAATTACCCAAAACTTTGGGAAATTACGAAAATAGCCCAAAACGTCCGAAAATCACGATACGCGATCGAAACACCAATCCAAAGCTCGCAACATGAATAATAACATTAAATGAACTTACGAGAAACTCGAAACAACAGTTTCGGACGAGATTCGCAAGAATCGAACTCAAGTGCGGAAAAGTCGCTAAAAAGCTCGGAACTCAACAAAACGATACCGAAACGAACTCGGATGACAAAAAGTGCAGAATTAATCATTCTCGAAATGACGAAACGGTCATGAGCTAGTCGTCAAAACGGACTCCGGCCAAAAAAGAAATTTACCGAAAATCAAAAATTGCGGATATTACATTCTACCCTCCTTAAAAGAAGTTTCGTCCCGAAACTTAAAACAAGTAGGGGGGAGCAATATACCCGCCAGGAAAAACTCGACGATATACACAAAAACAGAAAACTCGCGCCCAACGGCGAAACGCTGCAAGAAACGCAAAGAGACATACGGCGTGAAAACACGCTCCACGACGACCAACACAACGTCGCCATTAGGGATATAATAAAACCAACAAATGACAAGCGTCATCAAACAGATAATATAGCCAAGTAAATTATCCGACAATCACAAAACACCACGAACGAAAGTCGGTATGATTGACCAACCCAACGGTACATCAATCGAAACGCGAGCCGATCGCTGAACCAATACGGAATTCCACCGCTCAAGTTTGAAGATCGAAAACGAGACTAATTGTAACACCCCAAACTAGGCGGATATTACAGTGCCGTGGACCCCCGACTGGGACCCACCAGGCGAATGAAAATGAATGAATTACACAGGTAAATGTAGTACCGAACCACATTACAACATCGATTACTCCGACGAGGAGTTTTATACAACACACCCAGGATAAAATAGAATACATGTGTATTTTATGTGACGATAAAATACACAACACTGAATGAAATGAGCATTCAAACGGAATGTCTGCAGCGGAATAAATAAAGGAAACATAAATGACTGAATAAATGATGAGCAATTTGGGGCCCCCTACTAGTATCACTGGACTCCTCGCCGTCACCGTGCTCTCCCGTGCTTTAGCCTTGCCATGACACGAAAAACAATATCCCCAACGAAGTCGATTTACGTAACAACAATCCTCAAGGGTTGAAAATACACAATCATGATATATCCGAAATTATGAATTATTCTTGTCGAAACATACGCAATCAAACATGCTATATGAATCGACTAATCGATCTGACTCAAAGGAATGGCGCCACACTACGTCCGGGATGGAAATGTGTCCGTGCACAAGCCACCAACGATCAAACACGCGTGGTCTTGTACCTAATCGGTCTCACGAGCAATCGACTCGTGTGCATGATCAATGTGAGGCCACCAACCAACACACGACTATAATGTGCCCGACATGAAAATCCTACACATACCAAGCCGCACGCCAAGATGACCCGGAATGCCACAATATGACAAAAGTGACAATGAAAATGAATAATGACTCACCAAGATTGAATGATGGTGAAATGAATGATAGCTCAATGAAATGATCGGAACCGTCGTTCCTTATGGTCGAGGTGATTAATTGGCGATCTGAGTTTTGATACGATTAATACAATGATGAATGAGTTATGATTATGAATGAACAACGACAAAAGGAATGAATATCCTTTTAACCGAGTAAGAATTAACTTACACAATACCGATGATGAATGTCCGTCCACGAACAACGTCCTAAATGAAATATCGGTCGCTCGAACAACCTTGAATAACACAATTACCAATAATCCGATCATTACGCAAATCAAAACGATCATAATCGACTCAAACATCGACACAACGATATCCGAGCTCGAATGAATCGAAACCAACTCCAAGATGAGTATTTCAAACCAACAAAACACTTTCAAGGATATCAATAATCCATTAGGAATCCATAACTCATGATTACAACAACATCAATCGGAAAATCCCCAATTAACCGAAGTCAACCCCAAGGGTTCTTGAAATAATTCCAAAAATAACTATTAAATCCGTAGGAATATGTTTATACAAGTTAGATAATCCATAACTAACATATTCCAATGATAATCCAAGCTTACACGAAGAAATCGGAAGGAAAACCCCAAAAATCCGAAATTCTAGATCCAAGAGATTAATACCTTTGATTCGATGTGATGAAGATGATGAAATGATGATCAATCCGAAATATGAGCTTGAAGATGATGATTGATGATTACACCTCGAAGAATCCTCTCCGAATCGCTCGAAATCGCCCAAAACTACCGAAGGAATGAAATGAGATGAAAAATGACGAACTCTGACTAAACTGTCCAATTTATACTCAGTCCAGGTTAGCGTGCGCTAGCCCTTGTGCATAGCGTGCGCTAACGTGTAATTTGGGTAGTCCAAGACTTCGTCCGAACACGGTAGCGCGCTACGTACCTATTTGTAGCGTGCGCTACGGCCATACTACTAGCGTGCGCTAATATCCATTGTTAGCGTGCGCTAGCGAAATATTCGACGCCCAGTACTGGAGTCCAGAAAACCATCTGCCCTCTGATCTAACCTCGATAGCGTGCGCTACAACAACCGATTAGCGTGCGCTATAATATTGATTGCAGACGCTTAAACATAAATCATAGCGTGCGCTATGAATTAATCCGGCGATCCGGAGCCACCGGACTCAACACGATCCGTCCCTAGCGCGCGCTACTCCACACATATAGCGTGCGCTACTACAATCCGATAGCGCGCGCTACTTACCACTCGTAGCGTGCGCTACAATTATTCTCACTGCAGTCCGGTACCTTCCGGATCGCAGCCAAGATAGCCTTAGCGTGCGCTAAAGCCGGCGATGGCGTGCGCTACTTATACCCAATTAGCGTACGCTAAAAGGAGTATGTAGCGTGCGCTACTCATAAAGCACAAAATGAAACGAACATGACAATGATTATAAACACGTCACGAAAATCCAATCAGATTAGAGATGAATTACGATTGATACACGATACAATTACTCCGAATGATAAATACCATGATGAATATGAGTGACAAATGATCAATGATGAATGAGATTCCGAGCATCAATTCTTGAATGATAATTCTTGAGTGATAATTCTTGAATTACAACCGGGTATTACATACACCCCCTTAAAGAGTTTCGTCCACAAACTAAGGGTCAAACAACTCGGGATAACTCTCTCGCATACTATCCTCGGTTTCCCAAGTAGCCTCTTCGACTCAGTGTCTAGACAACTGAATTTTAACCAAATGAATCGTCTTATTCCTCAACTGTTTGATTCTCCGATCTAAAACTCGTATAGGACGCTCCTCATATGAATGATAGTCGGCGATCTCAATTTCGTCAGGCCGAAGTATGTGACTCGGGTCGGCAACATACTTCCGGTGAGAGACATGATACACATTATGAATTCGGCTCGGCCGGAGGTAAAGCCAATCGATAAGCTAACTCGCCTACTCGATCCAAAATCTCAAACGGTCCAATGAATCTCGGACTCAACTTCCCTCTCTTCCCAAAACGGAAGATACCACGACTCGGGGATACCTTGACCAACACGTGGTCACCAGCCTCGAACTCTAATGGTCGGCAGCGGTTATACGCATATGATTTCGCCGACTCTGGCGGTCAACAAATGACTTCGATCAAAGCTACCTTCTCACGGGCGGCTATAAGCATATCGGGCTCGGTGCGATTGATTCGATAAGTCGTCCCAACACAACGGAGATCGACAACGACGACCATACAAGGCCTCGTAAGGTGCCATCTTGATCGAAGCATGCCAACTATTATTATACGTGAACTCGATCAATGGTAGTTGGGCTTCCCAATCGTCTTTCCAATCGAGGACGCATGCCCTCAACATGTCCTCTAATGTCCGAATGGTCCTCTCGATTGTCCGTCGACCGAGGATGAAAAGCGATCGAGGTTAAGCCGAGTTCCCATAGCACGATGGTGATTTCCAAAGTGCGACACAAACCGTCCATCACGATCGGAAGCGATACTTTTAGGAGTACCGTGGAGTCTGACTATCTCTTTGATGAACAGTTGAGCAAGTCTCTCGGGACCCCACGTATCCTTGATCTCAAGGAAATGAGCTGATTTGGTTAAGCGGTCCACGATCACCCAGATCGTGTTCATGCCACGACGACTCGTCGGCAAACTCGTGATGAAATCCATAGAAATGTCTTCCCATTTCCACTCGGGAATAGGAAGAGGTTTCACATATACCCGATGCCGATGTTCAATCTTAACTTGT
Organism: Orobanche coerulescens; assembly: GCA_033398695.1. Classification (NCBI taxonomy): domain Eukaryota; kingdom Viridiplantae; phylum Streptophyta; class Magnoliopsida; order Lamiales; family Orobanchaceae; genus Orobanche; species Orobanche coerulescens. The sequence goes on along the minus strand of CM065818.1, from coordinate 84,325,952 downwards.
TGTGAGTTAAGCATCTCGAAACAAATTCTGCGACTTCTCGCTTCATATTACTCCACCGGTAATTTTGTTTCAAGTCCTTGTACATCTTGCTAGACCGGATGAACAGAATAAGGGGTAGCATGAGCTTCTCTCAAAATAGAGTTTTTCAACTCGTCGATCGCGATACGCACAACCGATTCTTAAACCTCAAAAGTCCATCCTCGTGGACCACAAATCCAGGGCTTTCCCAGGCCACATCCTCTCGGATGCGCAACAATGATGGGTCCGAACCCTGATTCTCTCGGATTTCCTCCTCGAGTGACGATGAAATCTCTAACATACAAAGCTGCCCCTGAACTCGCTGAAGCCAGACCTCGATCTCGGGTCTAAGGAATTCCTGTTGAAGCTCCTTCTGAATTGTTAAACGGGCAAGCATCTGCTCCTGAACGGACTTACGACTCAAGGCGTCGGCGACAACATTCGCCTTGCCCGGGTGGTAAAGGATCTCGATATCATAATCTTTGATTAATTCCAACCACCGTCTCTGGCGCATATTTAACTCCTTCTGAGTAAATATATACTTTAAGCTCTTATGATCGGTGAATATCTGACAGGTAACGCCATAAAGATAATGACGCCAAATTTTCAAAGCGAACACCACGGCTGCTAGCTCCAGGTCGTGGGTCGGATAATTAATCTCGTAAGGTCTCAATTGCCGTGAAGCATAGGCAATAACCTTCCCGTTCTGCATGAGTACACATCCGAGACCCTGTCCGGACGCATCACTATAGACCACAAATCCTTCCGTCCCCTGCGGCAAGGAAAGTACAGGTGCTGACATTAACCGGCTCTTGAGTTCCTCAAAACTCCGTTGACACGCGTCGGACCACGTGTATTTCTTATCCTTCCGCAAAAGGTTCGTTAAGGGTTGAGCGATTCGAGAAAATCCCTCTACAAATCGCCGATAATAACCCGCTAATCCGAGGAAACTTCGGATTTCCTTAACATTCTTCGGAGGTAGCCAATCTCGAATAGCCTCCGTCTTCTGAGGATCGACGCGAACTCCGTCTGATGAAATTACGTGTCCGAGAAACATCACTCCGGACATCCAAAACTCACATTTGGAAAACTTCCCATAAAGTTGTTCTCGCCTCAACACGTCGAGAACTAGATGAAGGTGAGACTCGTGTTCCTCCCGGTCATGAGAATAAATAAAAATGTCATCAATGAAGACAACAACAAACCGATCCAAAAAGTCGATGAAGACCCGATTCATTAACTCCATGAATACCGCAGGTGCATTAGTCAAACCGAACGGCATAACCACAAACTCATAATGACCATAGCGTGTTCGAAACGCCGTCCTCGCGATATCCGACTCTCGAATCCGCAACTGATGGTATCCAGATCTTAAGTCGATCTTGGAAAATACTGAAGCTCCCTGAAGTTGATCTAAGAGATCGTCAATACGGGGTAAGGGATACTTATTCTTGATCGTCACCCTGTTCAACTCCCGATAATCAATACATAAGCGGAATGAACCATCCTTCTTCTTGACAAATAACACTGGTGCTCCCCACGGGGACGCACTCGGTCGGATATAACCTTTCTCGAACAACTCCTCAAGTTGGTTCTTTAATTCCTGCATTTCGGTCGGGGCCATCCGTGCGGTGCCTTCGATATCGGGACGTACAGGCTCCAACTCAATCGTGAATTCCACATCCCTCTGTGGAGGCAAACCAGTAACTCGTGCGGAAAAACATCGGCATATTCCCTCACCACCGGAATATCCGTTAACATTATCGATGATTTCTCGGTTTTGGCCATATAGCACCAATAACCGACACATCCCGATTGAGTAACCTTCTTGCTTTCATCAATTTAATGACTTTCTAGGAACAGTAGGATTACCTCCCTGAAACACACATTCAACTCCATCGTCTGAAATGATAGTGACCAAACGCTTTCGGACACTAATGATGGCATCGTGACGATCCATCCAATCAATACCCAAGATGACGTCGTCCCTCGGCAAATCTACCACGATTAGGTCCGGCCATACGACCATGGCCAGATCGGACAATTCTGAATCTCACGGTTACCGATAATTCGTCTACCATCAGGCAGGCCAATGACATATGGCTCACAACTAGTAGCACTACCTAGACGTAGTCTACTCAAACATGACTTGGAAATGAATGAATGAGATGCACCAGTATCAAAAAGGGTACACACAGGTTGAGATAGAATATCGAGTGTACCTGAGATCATTCGGGCCTCAGGATCATCGGTCTTCTTCATCTCATAAATTCGGGGCTTGCCGGCCACCGAACCGGACGCTCCCGTCTGATAGCTCTTGGCTCCGCCTTTAGCTCCTGTCGTGCAGGCAGCAGCCGAGTGGCTCGATTACGCACCTGAATGACCTGGGGCTTGAGATGACGCCGGAGTGGGTTTAAAGTCCCTACGGCAAAAACGGGCCCTATGCCCAGCAATCCCACAGTTGTGGCACGTGACAGACTGCTTCGGACACTTGGTGCTGAAATGACCCTGTTCCTCACAGTTGAAACAAGTGATGGCCGAACTGGCCGCTCGCGACTGAGATTCCGCGGGTTTAGACGCCGGGGGAGGTCGCTCAGAAAAAGTAGAGCCCGCACGTGGTTTCTTGAAAGTGGCCTGACTCCCGTCAGACTGATTACGGTTCTTGGACTTTTTGCTAGCAGACGAAGGTTGCTGCTTAGCAATTTCCTTAGCCGTAAGCTCGTAAGTGAGAGCTTTCTCAATGAACTCGGCCAGAGTGGTACAGTTATGATTAAGCAACTGAAGTCTCATACGGGGTTTCAGCCTCTTGCTGAAATACTTGATCTTGTCCGCTTCTGAGTGAATGATAGATGAGGCGAACGGAAGAAGTTCCTGAAATTTTTCGGCGGGAACGTCATCATCCGCCGAAAGGTCGGGAGTGAGTAATTCCGACAACTTGGCCTCCCTGAGTGGGGCCGGATAGTACCTCTCCATCATGAGAGTCTTGAACTGATCCCAAGTACATGTTCCGTCTGTGGGCTTCAACGATAACCACCATGAATGAGCGCTCTTACCGAGATAGTAAGCCGCAACTGAAACTTTATGCCCTTCGGGGCAATCCACCATAGCAAATAACTTCTCAAAATGCTCAAGCCAATGAACAATATCCGCCGGCTCAGATGAGCCCTCAAAAGTAGGTGGTCGCTGGCGAGAGATATCGCTAATGATATTGCTTACACCCCTCTCTTGCCTCTGAGGTGGCGGCGGAGGAGCCTACTGATTTTGATTGACGGAGTTATGCATCGTCTCCATCAACTGAGCCATCTGGGTCATTTGGGCCATCATGCCCTGCATAAATGCGAGTGGGTCGACCCGAACACCCTGACCGAGCCGTGTCCAGTGCGACTCACTGACGATGAATGATCGCGTCCTGGTGAGTGAGTGGCGGCGTCGCTGCTCGATGAGTTAGCATTATTCCCGGCATTTGCACGGGTATTCGCACGAGTTCTCGGGATTCGGCCCGCTCCACGGCCTCGTCCTCCACGTCCTCTGCCCGGCCCTTTCCATGCGAAGTGGAAAGTCATATGATGATTATATATCTCGCATGAGTATCACATTATGATTATATTATGAAATGATGAAAATGAGCATACGCGCTCAAATACACGATTACATGAATGATTGATTGACGTGACATGATTATCTCGATGAAGTTCTTGAAATGATTATCTTGAACAATTTAACAAGATCGATGATATGATCTTCAAGATCAACAACCGAGTAATGAAATGAATTGAGTGATTAATGAGTTAACATTATCGACTTGATCACAATTGAAAATGATGAATGAGGATTGTTAACTGATGAATTATGAATGAATGATTATTGCCAGAAATTATACCATGGCATCAGAAATCTTACAGTTCTTGGTCTGATTGGCTCGGCATTTGCACAGGTCACACGTGACGCGAAAGTCCAATGATACTAGTCCGATGACGATGATTTCAAATGAGACATGACTTGGAGGGTAGTATTCAAAACCACGCTCCGATACCAACTCTGTAACACCCCAAACTAGGCGGATATTACGGTCTGTGGACCCCATTTGGGACCCACCAGGCGAATGAAAATGAATGAATTACACAGGTAAATGTAGTACCGAACCACATTACAACATCGATTACTCCGACGAGGAGTTTTATACAACACACCCAGGATAAAATAGAATACATGTGTATTTTATGTGACGATAAAATACACAACACTGAATGAAATGAGCATTCAAACGGAATGTCTGCAGCGGAATAAATAAAGGAAACATAAATGATGAATAAATGACTGAGCAATGCAGGGCCCCTACTAGTATCACTGGACTCCTCGCCGTCACCGTGCTCTCCGTGCTTTAGCCTTGCCATGACACGAAAAACAATATCCCCAACGGGCCGATTTACGTAACAACAATCCTCAAGGGTTGAAAATACACAATCATGATATATCCGAAATTATGAATTATTCTTGTCGAAACATACGCAATCAAACATGCTATATGAATCGACTAATCGATCTGACTCAAAGGAATGGCGCCACACTACGTCAGGGATGGAAATGTGTCCGTGCACAAGCCACCAACGATCAAACACGCGTGGTCTTGTACCTAATCGGTCTCACGAGCAATCGACTCGTGTGCACACGATCCAATGTGAGGCCACCAACCAACACACGACTATAATGTGCCCGACATGAAAATCCTACACATACCAACCGCACGCCAGTATGACCCGGAATGCCACAATATGACAAAAGTGACAATGAAAATGAATAATGACTCACCAAGATTGAATGATGGTGAAATGAATGATAGCTCAATGAAATGATCGGAACCGTCGTTCCTTATGACTGAGGTGATTAATTGACAGTGACGAGTTTTGATACGATTAATACAATGATGAATGAGTTATGATTATGAATGAACAACGACAAAAGGAATGAATATCCTTTTAACCGAGTAAGAATTAACTTACACAATACCGATGATGAATGTCCGTCCACGAACAACGTCCTAAATGAAATATCGGTCGCTCGAACAACCTTGAATAACACAATTACCAATAATCCGATCATTACGCAAATCAAAACGATCATAATCGACTCAAACATCGACACAACGATATCCGAGCTCGAATGAATCGAAACCAACTCCAAGATGAGTATTTCAAACCAACAAAACACTTTCAAGGATATCAATAATCCATTAGGAATCCATAACTCATGATTACAACAACATCAATCGGAAAATCCCCAATTAACCTAAGTCAACCCCAAGGGTTCTTGAAATAATTCCGAAAATAACTATTAAATCCGTAGGAATATGTTTATACAAGTTAGATAATCCATAACTAACATATTCCAATGATAATCCAAGCTTACACGAAGAAATCGGAAGGAAAACCCCAAAAATCCGAAATTCTAGATCCAAGAGATTAATACCTTTGATTCGATGTGATGAAGATGATGAAATGATGATCAATCCGAAATATGAGCTTGAAGATGATGATTGATGATTACACCTCGAAGAATCCTCTCCGAATCGCTCGAAATCGCCCAAAACTACCGAAGGAATGAAATGAGATGAAAAATGACGAACTCTGACTAAACTGGCCCAATTTATACTCGGCCTGTGTTAGCGTGCGCTAGCCCTTGTGCATAGCGTGCGCTAACGTGTAATTTGGGTAGTCCGGTACCTGTCCGAACACGGTAGCGCGCGCTACGTACCTATTTGTAGCGTGCGCTACGGCCATACTACTAGCGTGCGCTAATATCCATTGTTAGCGTGCGCTAGCGAAATATTCGACGCCCAGTACTGGAGTCCAGAAAACCATCTGCCCTCTGATCTAACCTCGATAGCGTGCGCTACAACAACCGATTAGCGTGCGCTATAATATTGATTGCGTACGCTAAACATAACTCATAGCGTGCGCTATGAATTAATCCGGTGCAGTCCAGTAGCCACTGGACTCAACCTGATCCGTCCCTAGCGCGCGCTACTCCACACATATAGCGTGCGCTACTACAATCCGATAGCGCGCGCTACTTACCACTCGTAGCGTGCGCTACAATTATTCTCACCGCGGTCAAGACCTTACGGATCAGCCAAGATAGCCTTAGCGTGCGCTAAAGCTGAGCAGTAGCGTGCGCTACTTATACCCAATTAGCGTACGCTAAAAGGAGTATGTAGCGTGCGCTACTCCTCAAGCACAACTTGCAACGAAAATGACAATGATGATAAACACGGCACGAAACTCCAATCAGATTAGTGAAGAATGACGATTGATACACGATACAATTACTCTGAATGATAAATACCATGACTGAATATGAGTGACAAATGATCAATGATGAATGAGATTACTGAGCATCAATTACTGAATGATAATTACTGAGTGATAATTACTGAATTACAACCGGGTATTACACTAATTTCCCGATCTTAAGGGAATTAGGAAGGAGCCTGAATGCTCAACAATCACGGAGCGAGGACAAAAACCGAACAAACAAACGACCGAGACAACAAAAATCGAACAATCATGTCCGAAACACGAAGGATAATAAAATTCAAACAACAACTCTCAGGATGATCTGGTGAGAACTACAAGACATGCATTCCCATAAGATCCACCGGAAAGGGAATAGCGATTGAAAATTCATAAAGACAAACGAGTTATTTCGAAACAATACCACACTTGTTCGATCAACAAAAGCAAGGGGCAGGACAAGCTCAGAAATGTCAACAAACATAATGAGTCGACAAAGTCAAAAACACAAGAGTTCCAAATCCGATCCACTTCGAATAAAGGAACTAATAGATCCAGATGATGTCACTTCCGAACAAGGTTCACAAGAATCGAACTGAACTCGAAAAGATCACAGCGATAACCAGATCGACCCACAACAAGATCACAGTTCGTTCAGACGATCAAATCGAAATACAGAACACGTTCATAAAGTATCAACGAACATGAGCGAATCGATAGACTGGAGAAAGAGAAAATACCGAAGTCAAAATAGTATGGGTATTACCTCCGACCTCGTCCACGAAATTCACAAAAACGGGAGCAAGGTAACAAGAGATTAAACAACCGACACATAACAAAACCATCACCGATGCACACGACCATACCAACCCAAGCTCTAACAGCTCGCACATGCGCGACAACGCAGAAATCACCACGGGGCGACAATATTCAACACCAACATCCCGCCTCTCACATGGGGCTAACACAACAAGTGTGTGGAAAACGACTCAACGCTCACACCGCCAATTCGGTCATACTCAGGAGCAAACATCAAAATGACAACGCGAACATCATACATACATACCCAGCCCTCAAATGGGAATGGATAGGTTTTAAAAACGAAAACCTCATTTTGAAAGTAATTTAGAAGAACACCGGTTGATCTTTGGTATCACTTTTCAAAAAGTACAAACATGAAACATCGTTATCGAGACTTTGAAAACCATCATGCACTTGGTTAAAATGAGGACATCTTCTTTTAGCAAAAGACTTTCAGAAATATTCGACCCTTGGGTCTAAATAAAAGTGTTTCTAAAACATTGAAAATATCTCAAAACATTTTGGTCCTCGAGGTAGAAAATTTTTGAAATATATCAGGCACCTTGGATGTACCACAAGAAAATAACTCATTTGAAAAATATGTCTCGAATTTTATTTTTCTAAGATACTCAAGGTTTTCAAAATCCAATAGGCCGAATGCCCAAAACTCACGCATCGACGTTCACTAAAACAACTCCTAGTACACGCATCAAAACGTTTAAAATCAAGACAATACATGTCTTTAAACGGAAACAAACGATAAAATACCACGTCGAAGACCGCCAGATTCGAACAAAACCATCGACCCCATTCGAGGTCTCTAAGGACCCTCCCGATCGACTAGTGAACAAGTCGTACGCGTCTCAGCACAAAGCTTCCACACGAGGACTGGTCAAGCGAGCAAATTGATTCAAAATCATCAAAGAACGGACAAAAACAACAATAAAAGACATCACAAGCGATTTACACTCCTCGTATAAATCAAATACGAGAGCCGACTAAATACATATCGTGAAATCAAAATCCACATAAGGATTCCATCACTTAACAAATAATCATAAAAATAGCTCGTGTCACACGAGGCACAACACAAAGAAGGGAGACTTACTTCCACATGTCGCACGAAGATGATGATCGCCCCACGATACTAATCACGACCAACAAACTCAAACGACGCGTCGCGACACTTTCTACCGATAAAATCTGACAATACAAGACTCAACACATAACTCGACCCGACAGCCTAGGTTTCCTCAACCTAATCTCCGATACCATTTATGTAACACCCCCAATCCGCTCAGGGATATTACACGCCGTAGACCCTCTCCTCGAGGATCTACCAGGCTGATAACTAAAATCAAACACCTGAACATCGCCTTTAAGGCTAAAATGACTCAGTAGACCGATTTAGTCTTTCAATAATATCATACAACTCCATTCCAAACACATACCCACGCAGGGGTCAAAATACAATAAACTCCCGTACAACGGGGAAAAGATACTGCAGCGGAAAAAGAAAATACAACTAGACCAATACGACATCAACGGATCCTCGTGTGATTAGTATCGTTCATCTTTCATCATCCTTCGTCCCGACCCTGTGCTATGCTCCAAAACCTGAATGCAAAAATAGACATCCACCCCCCGAATACTCGGGGGTTAGCAAAACTCCACTGTTTTTCTAGTGCAAGTATAAATACGAAAACAAGCCATACATATCATACTCCACAAAAACAGAATAATCGCGAATATACTTCCCGAGAAAATTCACTTGATCAAACCATTCAAAACGTGAAAGGTAGGAAATAACCCAATGTCCATATTACAAAACATTTGACGATCTCGGGAGTTTAGAAAACATTTGGGATATAAGAATTCTAAAACCTTTCGAAAACATTTAGGGACACAGCCCAAAAGTCATTTTCCAAAATTCAAGTTTCGGTAACAATACGCAGGGTCCACAACCCATTGCACAAAACACGGGGTCCGTGACCCAAATCACAAATCACATGTTCCTAAGGATTATTCGTGTCCCGTGCTAACAAGCCACGAACCTCAGATGCTCCCGAAGAACAAACCCGAGTGAATAACCCAATAGGAAAAACATATCAAATCACATGTCTCCACGACACGAATATCACAACCAAACCACAACCATAAGTTATCCCGGCATCGCGCTAACAAGCCACGAACCTCGGAGTCCCCGCAAGACATACCCGATGATAACCCCACAAGATATCACGGCATCGGGCTAGCAAGCCCCGAACCTCGGAGTCCCCGCAAGACATACCCGTATTGGATAACCCTACGGTTTCGCCCGACCCATCCTAGCAAGTATGGATCCCTGAGATTCAACAAACCTACCAGGAGGCACATCACATACAACAAGCACACAACAATAGTCGATTATCAAGACAAGCAACATTAAGCATCACAACCTCCTTTCAAAGGAGTAACGACTAACATCACATCATGTCGAATACCCACCGAACAAACATACAATTCAATACACAATCCTCGGCAAACCATTATGGTATATTATATTCACTCAATGCGATTATAACGTCTCTCAACGTACGAAACTAACACACATATTCCGAGAACATATCCATTCACGAAGTATTCGAATTATCGTTGAAAGACAATATTTATCGAGGACATACCGATCTTTTAACGTTCATTAAACATTGGATTTCGCATAAAATCATTTATCAATAATTATGCCGATGAAATATGAAATGTATGGGCAAGATACTTGCCTCGAAATTGGCACGCAAGTATTCCGACGAACACGGCTCAACCGGAAAGCTTCGAAACGCCCGATGTTATCGAAAAGGAAGACGACGATGAACGGAAGGGTTCAACACGGTTTATTCGCAAGAAACACGACCCTAACATCATACAATTAATAAATCAACGATCATACGATGATGAATAATCGTAGAACGCCCGAAAACCCCTCTATGACATTCTACCGGACACCATCAAGGCGTCGATCAAGAACTTGACCAAAACAACGAATCGATACGATCCAACCATGGAATAACAAGGGAAATGATATAATACATCTAAATAATCATCAATCCATCATAATCCTAAGTTAAATCGGATTAATCGGACGAAAACAACCAAAACACCCAAATTCCCCAAAACTAGATTTCTAGGAAATCAATTCGATTCGGTAGATCTTTGGTTGTTATAGGATGGTTGTTTGATGATATGAACTTCAAAACTTCATGGATTGATTGTCCAACAACATCTCTCCACGATTTACCAAGCTCCACCAAGGAAGATAAGAAAACCGAGTGAAAATGGTCAAGAAAACGTCATAGGCCATAAATAGATCGCACGGTGCCGCGGCCCAGCCGAGTGTGCCGCGGCACAGCCCAAAAATGGCTCCTGTGGTCGGCGGTGTGCCGCTGCTCGGCCGAGTGTGCCGCGGCACCAGATACGGTTTGGCCGAAAAATGCCACAGAGTGTGCCGCGGCCTGCCAGCCGTGCCGCGCCTGTGGACTACTCGGCGAAACCGCGATCATCGCGGCCGTGACTCGGCCGAGCCGCCGAGCACTACCGGGCGTGACTCGGCGGCCGGCCTCAGGCCTGTGTTGCCCGGCCATGACTCGGCCGGGGCCAACTCCGACGGCCCGAACGACCCCGAAATCCGAACCTGAATACGAATAGATGATACGGTTACGACGTACTCACAAAGACGAATCTAAGAGCTAAGAGAACACACAATTCCGACCACCCGAAGGCTCGGAATTCAACAACGGAAGTAATTACCCAAAACTTTGGGAAATTACGAAAATGGCCCAAAACGTCCGAAAATCACGATACGCGATCGAAACACCAATCCAAAGCTCGCAACATGAATAATAACATTAAATGAACTTACGACAAACTCGAAAGAACAGTTTCGGACGAGATTCGCAAGAATCGAACTCAAGTGCGGAAAAGTCGCTAAAAAGCTCGGAACTCAACAAAATGATACCGAAACGAACTCGGATGACAAAAAGTGCAGAATTAATCATTCTCGAAATGACGAAACGGTCATGAGCGAGTCGTCAAAACGGACTCCGGCCAAAAAAGAAATTTACCGAAAATCGAAAATTGCGGATATTACAAATAGAGTCTCCATATCTTCAGGGCGAAAACAATAGCTGCCAGCTCCAAATCATGAGTTGGATAATTCACTTCATATGGCTTCAACTGCCGTGAATCGTAGGCGATCACCTTCTCATTCTGCATCAGTACACAACCGAGACCTTGATTTAAAGCGTCACTGTAAATTACAAACCCTTCAGTTCCTTGTGGTAATGTTAAGATTGGAGCCGACTGTTGTGTCGAGAATTATACTCTCCGACCGGCGATCGCCTCAGAGATCGGGCAACCTAGCCATTGCCGAGCAGCCGAGGCAGAACTGCCGACCAGCGAACAGGCGACCTAGCCTTAGCCCGGCGACCAAGATAGATTGACCGACCGAAGGTCCCAGGACAAGTCCCGATGCTGAGCGATCGACATCTAAGACGATCTTCTCTCGGCACTTAGCGATCGAGTCCTGGTGGCCGACTAGCATATGATCATCTCTCGGCACTTGCCGACCGACCCTTGGTGACCGACCGATGCCGACCCCTGGCGACCGACCTTTGACGACCGCCTCATGCCGCTCAAAGCCGATGGTCATCCAGTCGGCAAAGGCCGAACCTCAGGACAGAGCCCACGTGCAGCGCCGAGACAAGATCCGCATTTCACGGATCATTGACCACAGCCTGTCAGCATCTTCCCACCAGCCCACAGGCTCGCCGAAAGGTGTCAGTAGGACCGCATGTGACAATGACTCCGGACGCGTGCTGGCTCCTCATTGGACCGCACAACTGGCTGCCAGCAGCAGCTTTGGACTTTAGGCGGATGGCCCCTGTGACCTGAAGACGATCGCCCGCCAGGAAACAAGGCTCCTCAGCCCCTATAAATAGAAGGCTGCCAGCACTTGTCCAAGGACCCGAATTTTTACTCTCTGGGCGTCAGAACTTCTGATTCTCACGGCTTCCCAACAAGCAATACTCACAACTTGGCTTTTCCTACTCTTGGCAACAGCTATCTCTCGGTTCTTTCCTCTCTCGGCCTCTCTCTTACAGAAGACGATCGGCAGGGACGAAGAACACCAAGCTTCGCTCAAGAGCTGGATTAACAGGATCTTTTTACACTCATTGTACTTAGATTCTCACATTAATACTTGTATCCACGAATATTTGTATTAATAACATCTCGCGAGAGCATTCAAGCCCGGGCCTAACAAACCCGGCAAATCTTGTGTTTATTCATATTCTCTCGGAAGTGCTCCCGCAACCTTGTTTGTTGTCCGTCCATTCCAGCAGTATTTAATCTTCGGATAAATATTTTAGGCAACAACAATTGGCGGTAGAAGGAGGGCCATCTAACCCTCAATTTTATTCCTACCGTCTGGAAGAACACTCACTGTTCTCGGGGCATATACCTGAAGAAACACTCACTGTTCTTCAAAGAAAGCTTTCAGAATCATGTCTTCCGCCTCCGCATCGAAGAAAGATGCTGGCCAGCCCACCAGACGCCTTGTTCCGTCTCAGTACGAGCCACAGCCGATGGCGGAAGGTAGCCGCCGCGGTCCGAGATGCTCGATTCCGCCCCTGGGCGGCGGCCCGAGTCTCTCACTCGATCAGTTCCGAACTGCGGAACAGATCGAGGAGGCCATGGCCGTCCTATAGGAGCGATAGAGTGCTCTCGACGTGCCTCCCGCTATCACCCCCTCGGCCATCTGTCGGAAGACCAAGTGCAAGTTCAAGACGTTACTGGCCGAGCGATCGCCAAGAGGTTGTCGTCCGCAAGGAGAGGCGCTCGCCAGCCGGGGCACCTCTGTTTTCGATCGCCTGGGCAGCGACCCATCTTGGCGACCGGGTCAGTCCGGACCCAGCCACGAGACGGCAGAGTTTAAGTCCGTCACCAGGAGCTCATCCTATCCGACTCCCAGAAGGCAGCCCAGCCGTCTGGCTCCACCTCGCCAAGTAGTCGAGGTCGGCAGCAGTGGAGTCAGGAGATCGGTACACGATCGCCTCGGCTCCCGCTCCCAAAGCCAATCCACGAGCGACCGAGCCACGGCGATGGCTGCGATGCAGCACCAGCTCTACGACTTGAAGGCGCTCCTGGAATCCTGGGCAGGCGCCAAGCACAAGATCGCCGAGCTGAGCGAGCCGCTCGCGATCCACATCGAGCTCGCCCCCATGCAGCACAAGATCGCTCCCCCGCAAACACCTTTGTACGAGGGGAGATCAGACCCCAAAACACACCTGAGCAAGTTCAACATCTACATGACCGGGTGTGGGGCATCTGACGCGACTAGGTGCCGAATGTTCCCTATGACGCTGGACGACCTCGCCTACAGGTGGTACGCCTCATTGCCACCTTGGTCCATCGGCTCCTTTAACCAACTGGTGAACGTCTTCGTATAGTACTTCGTCACCAGGGTCACTCGGCCAGAAGCTCTCCATCGCATGATGTGAATCAAACAAGGGGAAGAAGAGTCCGACTCGGACTACATCGACCGGGTAGACGAGATCATCCTCAACGGCGAGCCCGTAAGCGATGAGATCGCCCTCTACTCGGTCCTAGGAGGATTCCATGGCCTTTCGCCTATGTTCAGGCATCTTACGAAGAGCCAACCCTCGACCTACGCCATCTTCCGAGCTAAGGCCGTAGACTTTCTGGCCAGGCAAAGGATCCTTCTCAGCCTTTGAACAGCGCGATCGGCGCCCGAACGACGATCTCCTGCCCGATCGCCGGTATCAACCTATGAATCACCCGATCGGCAGCGAGCGACGATCGCCAGTCTTCCAGCCCGATCGCCATTATCAATCAGCATACAACCATGTTCCTGGTACTCGATGGAACCGGCTACTTCGGCCATGCAAGGTCCCTTTAGGCCAAGATCGCCCGCCCTTCGTTTAAATACGAGGTCGGCGTAGTCTGAGGGCCCTCCAAAATTAATCAGTGGACATGATCGCCCGCCCTAGAAGGTCCATCATCTAACATGGTGAACCTGGACAATGCGACGCGTCACTACCCCCGTCTCAACGTACACCGTCGAGGTTCTCCATCTCCATGGCGGGCCGAGGTGGAAGCAGAGCTAACAAGCCGCAGACGTGGAGTTGAATCATCCGACGCTGCCCCGCGCAAGGACTCCTCTAGACCAAGACCGCACACCCTTCATTTAAATACGAGGCGAGGCGCAGCCTAACAGAGGACCCTCACAATAAAACGAGTCACGAGACACAATGTCTTCGCGCACAAGACACGGTCATGGAGTCGGTCCATCGAACTCCGCGACTGTGCACGATTCCTCAAACGACGAAACCATCAAGTTTCTGAGGGGGATCGGCCAATGTTGTTTTTTGCAGGTACAAGACCGAAAGATAGCTAGCCAATCGACCAGATCGCCCAAGTCCAAATCCAAAGTCAGCTCAACGGATCCCCGTCCTCATCTTACACGATCGCCAGCAAGAACCACCTCGCCCCATGTCTTCAACATTGGAGCAAGCTGGGGGGCAATTGTTGTGTCGAGAATTATACTCTCCGACCGGCGATCGCCTCGGTGATCGGGCGACCTAGCCATTGCCGAGCAGCCGAGGCAGAACTACCGACCAGCGAACAGGCGATCTAGCCTTAGCCCGGCGACCAAGATAGATTGACCGACCGAAGGTCCCAGGATAAGTCCCGATGCCGAGCGATCGATATCTAAGACGATCGTCTCTCGACACTTGGCGATCGACTCCTGGTGGCCAACTAGCAGACGATCATCTCTCGGCACTTGCCGACCGACCCTTGGTGACCGACCGATGCCGACCCCTGGCGATCGACCTTTGACGACCGCCTCATGCCGCTCAAAGCCGATGGTCATCCATTCGGCAAAGGCCGAACCTCAGGACAGAGCCCACGTGCAGCACCGAGACAAGATCCGTATTTCACAGATCATTGACCACAGCCTGTCAGTATCTTCCCACCAACCGACAGTCCCGCCGAAAGGTGTCAGTAGGACCGCATGTGACAGTGACTCCGGACGCGTGCTGGCTCCTCATTGGACCGCACAGCTGGCTGCCAGCAGCAGCCTTGGACTTTAGGCGGATGGCCAATGTGACCTGAATACGAACGCCCCATTAGTATAATGGCCGAAAGGCGATCGCCCGCCAGGAAACAAGGCTCCTCAGCCCCTATAAATTGAAGGCTGCCAGCACTTGTCCAAGGACCCGAATTTTTACTCTCTGGGCTTCAGAACTTCTGATTCTCAAGGCTTCCCAACAAGCAATACTCATAACTTGGCTTTTTCCTACTCTTGGCAACAGCTATCTCTCGGTTCTTTCTTCTCTCGGCCTCTCTCCTACAGAAGATGATCGGCAAGGACGAAGAACACCACGCTTCGCTCAAGAGCTGGATTAACAGGATCTTTTTATACTCATTGTACTTAGATTCTCACATTAATACTTGTATCCACGAATATTTGTATTAATAACATCTCGCGAGAGCATTCAAGCCCGGGCCTAACAAACCCGGCAAATCTTGTGTTTATTCATATTCTCTCGGAAGTGCTCCCGCAACCTTGTTTGTTGTCCGTCCATTCCAGCAGTATTTAATCTTCGGATAAATATTTTGGGCAACAACACCGTCGTCAATACCTTCTTAAGTTCATCAAAACTGGTCTGACACATCTCATTCCATTCAAACTTTTGGGTCTTCTGCAGTAATCGAGTTAGTGGAAGGGTAATTTTGAAAAACACTTCCACGAACCGATGATAACCAGCAAGTCCTAGGAAACTTCTGACTTCCTTCATGTTCTTAGGAGACTTCCATTCCAAAATTGCCTCGACTTTCTGGGGATCACCTTGGACTCCTTCCAATGATACAACGTGACCAAGGAACATCACTTCCTTTAGCCAGAGTTCACATTTTGAAAGTTTGGCATATAACTGCTCGCTCATCAAGAGGTTCAAAAGGATCCATAAGTGCTGCTCATGCTCTACCGGACTCTTAGAGTAGACCAAAATATCATCGATAAACACAACTACGAATTTGTCCAAATATTTAATAAATACTTGATTCATTAATTGCATAAATAGAGCAGGTGTATTAGTGAGACGAAACGGCATAACCACAAACTCAAAGTGCCCGTAACGAGTTCTGAAGGCTGCCTTCGGGACATCAGATTCTTTAATCCTCAACTGATGGTATCACGATCTCAAATCAATCTTTGAAAACACTGTCGCTCCTTGCAACTGGTCGAACAAATCATCAATCCATGGCAACGGGTACTTATTCTTGATCGTCATCTTCTTTAGATCTCGATAGTTGATGCACAGTCGAAGTGATCCATCTTTCTTTCGAACAAAAAGAACTGGTGCACCCCGGGGTGAAACACTTAGTTGAATATAACCTTTGTCCAGCAATTCTTCTAGTTGCTTCTTCAATTCATACATCTCGTTATGTGCCATACGATACGGCACCTTAGAAATCAACATATCTCCCGGTTCTAGCTCGATGGTAAACTCAACATCTTATTGTGGAGGTAGTCCCGGTAATTCGTCAAGGAATACATCCGGAAATTCGTTCACAACATAAATGGATGATAGCTCTACATTTCATTCTTCTTTCTTCATCGCGTAACACCAGTATCCATGTTTTAGTAGTTTAACGGCTTTCGTTGCTTTGATCACTTTTCCTGAACTTCCTGGTCCCTATCCCTCAAATAAGATTTCGGAACCATCTTCAGCTATCATCGAAATATTTCTCTTCTGGTAGTTCATAATATCTCCATAACGGTGAAGCCAATCGTCTCCTAGAATCAGATCGTCTTTTTATATTTCTACTACAATCAGATTTGAGGGCCAATCTTTGCCTCCAATCGATGCAGGAAAGTTTCTAGTCACTAAATTCCCCACTCTTTTCTCTCCACTCGGTAAACCCACAATATAATGCTCATATTCATGAAATAAAAAATATTCAAATGATTAAAATAAGATAATGATATAAATAGGTGTGTAGCCCATATATCGAACAAAACACTAACTGATTGCGAAAGGATCTGAATGTTACCTGATGCGACAGTTGCATTCTGATCGTCTGCCTTTCTCATCTCATAAAGGCGTGGAGGAGCAGACCCACCACTCGATGCTTCTTTTTAGTCGTATTGTCCTCTGCCTCTACCTCGGCCGAAATTCTGGGGTGGCTGAGCACTCTGTTGCGTCTCAGGGGCACTCACCTCTCTCTGAACTGGATGCGAAGTACGAGCTCCCAAAGATTTTGCAGCCTCTTCACAGAACACCACAAGATGTCCTTCTCCTCCACATTCGTAACACGTCACTGCGGGAAGTGAGCAATCACGTCGATAATGTCTTGTCCGTCCACAATTAAAACATTTCTTGGTTGCATCCGCCATTATTGATACTGATCTAGAGTTCTTTACACCTTTGGATGGATGCAGAGGCCTCTTGAATGAATGAAAGGATGACTTTGCAGGGCCCACTACTCTTGTGCTCTGTGAAACTACCAAAGACTTTCTGCTTCTTGGACTCAGAGAACTTTTCCATAGCTGCTTCTTTCATTTCATACGCAAGAGCTTTGTCTTGATACTGGCGGAGAGTGGTGCATTCAAAACCTAACATGTACCTCTGTATCTCTGGAATCATTCTCATATCAAAGTTAATCATCATTTCTGTGTCGGTTCTAACCAAGTGTCGAACAAATGCCAGCTGTTGATTAAATATCTTAATTGCTTGAGCCACCGGCACATCCGAATGTTGCGCGGATAAAAATTCTCGAACTTTGGCTTCTCTCACCGGACGAGGGCAGTACTGAGCTTCCATCATAAGTTTAAACTCTACCCAATCGGCATCATGTTCGATTGGTCGGATAGCTTCCCACCATTCAGGTGCTTCTCCTGTCAAGAAACATTGGGCAATGGGGGCCCTCCGGTCGTCCGGGCAGTTAATCCATGCAGATACTTTCTCCAGCTCTCTCAACTAGTGATCCCACATCGTGTCTCAAAAAAACCATCAAACTTTGGCGGGTGCATATTCGCCACCTCCTGTAGCCATCTATCTCCTCGATTTCCCAAGTCTGGGACGCCTTGTTGTCTCTCTTCCGGCTGCAATCCTACCGCCACTTGCATTATGTCCGCAACTTGAGAAAATTGGGTCATTTGATTGACCACTTGACGAAGGATGTCAGGAACAGCAGGTTCGGCATTCCTTTCCACGGTTTGCTCTCATTCATTATTGATGGATTCTTGTTGTTCGCCAGAACTGTTGTTCTGCATTTACTGTTTCTCATTATTGTGACCAATTTTAAGTATACATTGCATACCCTGTATGCACCAAGCTAACGGGAGAAAACTTAGTTGCTGTATTTACAGCAACTTACTTTAATAGACTTACGCTACACACTCTTATTTGAAAAACGTACATCTTGTTGTACTAACACCTTTCCAAGCTATATTCTGTGTACTTAGTAGCCAACAGTCTCTATGTTATCACACGTCGGATATTGATCAGAAAAATTATATATCAATTCGTTCTCAAAAGCACGGTTGTATTCTGTATACTTAGTGGCCAACAGTCTCTACGTTATCACACGTCGGATATTGATCAGAAAAATTATATATCAATTCGTTCTCAAAAGCACGGCTAGGAATTGATATAGTATTTTTCTTCTCTTATCTTATTCCTTTTTATTTATCTCTAAGATGAAATAATATCAACAAAAATTTTCGTCTCCTCTCCCTTAGAAACTTACGGTCAGCATTTGCAAGTGTGTGTGTGTGTGTGTTTTTCAACATTGTTGTGGTGTGTAAGACTTACTCATTTATAATACAAAATGAGATCAAATGATGAGATTCCAAATCTCATCCATTTGTCCTCAAACTTATAAAATAAGACTAACACATCCTACACAACATATGGTAAGCTTCGAAGCATGAGAGGGGGCACGACCCACTTTGTTGCAGGTGAAAAAATGGTCCGAGCCACTCGGTTCGTGTACCGGATGTCCGCGAGTCTAGTCTGTTAAGTACACTTCGTTTTATCTCAAATGTATTTATACTTTAATTAATTAATCCAATTAATTAATTTTATTAAATACAAAAATTATAATATACTTCCAAGAAATAATTATCAATTAAATTAATAACCGAGTAATTAATTTTAATTCACAAGACAGCTATGATTTATTAAATAAATCAAATTAGCTATCCAATATCTAATATTAATGAAGAGATAATAAATACATATTTTACCCATCAAATATCTTTGTGTGCGACTCCATAGGTCCGTATTAGTCGGTAATGGGAGGAACCAAGGAGTATGAGTGACACTTAGCCAGTCTAGTGCTCCGCACTGTAACCCAACTAAGAACGAATGATCGAATCATTCCAAAATCATTATGTATTGAATACTGTATACATATAAATCCTTTAATCATATATCTCGGTCAAGTATTATGGTCACGGTAAAGTCAAACCCTATTGTAACTTGACTCTATGCATTTTGTTAATGCAAACCGAGATCACCGAGCTCTACCTAGCTCTAACTTCTTTGCCCAAAAACTTATGACCTCATTTGCCATTAACCGTATAAGACATTTACCTGCTCACTTACAGGAGAGAATTCTATCTTGGTATTCAGTAGAGAATGCTACTTGCCCACTAAGTTGTATTTCGAAGTTGATCCCACCAACCGGTGATTGGATCGAACTACTCTAATGACTAACTTAATGTCACAAGCACATCTCCTACTGAAACCTCAAGTCAAAGGTCCACATATACCTATCACAACCTTTTGATTCAGTCATTGACAATCCTTGAGTGATATCTATGTGACCGAACCGAGGTGAGCCGTGTTCGAGTATACTAATCCAATTAGCATACCTATAACGTGTGCTCCCACTATTTCTTAGTGAAGACAGGTACTCTACACGTCAAAGTACACGTCATATAAGTCTTGTCTAAACTTACTGCCCAGTTAAGTTTTATCGACTTGCGAACCATTTTAACATTCGAGCCCTAAACATTCCCAGTGCCTATTTCCTTATCTACATAAGGAGTGGAATGTTTGCTCTCAAATACAAGGACTATTATTCTATATACCAAATCACAATGCCCATGATATACAATAATATAGAAATAATAAATGCCTTATTTAATTTAATACTCCTAATTACAATACAATGCTCTCACTCTCTCATCCTCTAAGTGGAATTCGAGGGCATATTCCTAACACATATGGGGCAGTGACTTCATGAATAATTCCATGTTGGGAACATAATTTACCAGATGGTTCAACATATTCACCTCTACGATCACTCTTATCATCTTTATCTTTGCATTCAATTGATTCTCAACTTTTGTTTCATAAAGAATGAATTTCTCTATAGCTTCATCTTTACTTTTAAGTAAATATACATAGCAATATTTATTACTATCATCCATAAAAGTAATAAAATATTTGTTTGGACCTCTAATTTGAACAAATTTGAAAACACATAGGTCACTATGTATTAGCTCCAAAGGTTTGGTGTTTCTTTCCACATGTCAGAATGATGATCGAGTTAATTTTTTCTCTACGCAAGTTTTACACTTGTGGTTTAAATAAATTTTAAACTTTGGTAGTGTTCCAATGCAATTAGTCTTCTCATTGTATCGAAATTAATGGTGTCCTAATCTAGCATGAAATAAATTAGGAGACTCAAGAAAGTAAGCAGAAAAATTCTTTATTTCATTAATATCTTGTTTCACAGTTATGACATTGAGCTTAAACAACCTATCACTCTCATAACCCTTGCCTACAAACAAACCCCTCTTAGACAAAACAACTGCATTTGATTCAAAAGCTAATCTAAATCCATGCTCATTCAATAAGGAATAAGAAACAAGGTTCTTGTAAATATCATGCACATACAATACACGCTTAAGAGTCACTTCTTTTCCTGACGTCATCTTCATAATCACCATGCTTTCATCTTGAATAGTTAAAGTTGCAGAATTTCCCATGAACAACTTTTCACCAGCATCTGTCTCTTCCAAAGAGGAGAACATGGTCTTATTGGCACAAATATATCTAGTTGCTCCAGTATCGACCCACCACTCCTTGGTATTTAAACCAAACAAGTTCACTTCAGAAATCACAGCACATAAATCGATGTTTGCCACCTTGTCTGTAATCACATGTATTGCATGGCCATCTTTTCTTTTTAGTTTATTTGGCAACTGCAGTCAGCTGCCCTATGAGCCATCTTCTTTGAAATTCCTCCTTTATGTGCCAACTTGGATATTTTTTCATTGTTGCCTTTCTTGAAGCATGTCCTACTTTCACAACATTAGACTTGGCCATGACAGAAGTAACCTTGTTTTCCGACCATCTATTATCTTCTTCAATCCGAAGTTTAAGAATCAGAGCATCCATGCTGATCTCCTTGCGTTTGTGCTTGAGATAATTTTTTGAAATATTTCAAAGTTAAAGGCAGCTTTTCAATCACACCAGCCACTTGGAAGGACTCACTAATGATCATTCCTTCAGCATGGATCTCATGAATGATCACCTGTAATTCTTGCACCTTACTGGCCATAGTTTTGGAGTCTATTGTAATACCCGGTTGTAAATTCATTCATTATCATTCAGTATATTGTCACTTAGTAATATTTTCATTCATTAATAATCACTCATCTTTCGTATTCATTCAATGTGTTCACCGTTCGGTGTATTTTGAATAGTATATCAGTTATCATTCGCCTTTCAACCCGGAAGGAGAATCGAGTCGAGTTTATCATCATTGTCATCGTTGTAGTGGACTATGTGTGAGGAGTAGCGCACGCTACGTACTCTCTTTAGTGCACGTTAATTGAGTATAGGTATCGCACGCTACCTCTCAGCATTAGCGCACGCTAAGGTCGAGCAGGCAGAGTCTAGTGGGTACTAGACTGGAATGGAATAATAACACACGCTATGGGTGGAGATTAGCGTACGCTAATGATGTTAGTAGCATACGCTAAGGATGTAACACCCCCAAGGTATTCAGGGTATATTACAGCGCCGTGAGCCCACCGCGGGACCCACAAGGCTATACATGCACGGAACTGTAAAACTTGACCGAGAATGTCCAGATACAATGAAAACAAGGGCAATACAAATGGTATTCAAACCATAACCAATGTAACCAAATACATAACCACACAAATCAATACCTCGGCAACACAGGCCAGAACATCAAGGAAACTGAAATACAATACTCGAGTATTTAAAATCCATTGTAGTGCAACAACACTGAAAGGAGGAACCCAAAAGAAATATAACCGGAGACAAGACACAGTATCACACTTGCCCATCATCTTCATGCCGACTCGATACCCGCCTGTCCGTGCTCCTGGAACCTGAAATACATAAAAAGTATTTCCCCCATAAAGGGGTTAGCCGTCGAATAGCTAGTGCAAGTATATCAAGTATGAAAAACAATACTCCTCGACAATAAAGTAAATATAACCGTCAATTCATCAATTCAAGACTAGTATTCCGGAATAACTAAATCTCATGGCATCGCATCAATACATATATGAATACCGTTGAACTGCACCAGAGGCGACGGAACCCTCAGGGGACCTATCGGACCGCCCTAGAGTGGTTCGTTCATATCATCCGTGGAATCGCACTAGAGGCTACGAAACCCTCAGGGGACCCGTCGGCCCGCCCCAGAGTGGATAGAAATAATCATGCCATTAATATTTCATACTTTCAAAGTCGAAAATGCACATTCATAAATATATACTTGCCTTGAATAGTTGACGATGCAATGAACGGAAAGGAAAGTCACCGACGAATGCTAGGAACTCACGAAATCGAATCTAACGATTCGAAGAATACAATCACAACCAATTCTAAACGAATACGGAATTGGAATACACTCGGAAACCCGCCTACGATTCATGTATATTTGTATAAAAACGACAACGAGGGCGGACCACAACCAAACCCTCTCGAATCCATAAAAACTACGAAATATACCATGAATCCGTAGGGAAACTAAGAATACCAACAAGATTAATCATATTCATCATGAATTAATCAACAAAACGGAATGAATCGTACAAAAATGCGAAAACCCCCAAATCTCCCCAAAAGTAGGGTTATAAAGATCTAACCTTGATTCGCTGGATCGGAGGATGTTATAGGATTATTGATCAGTGATATAAACTCAGAAACCTCATGGATTTGTTGTTTAACAACATGGCTTCACCTCCAACCAAGCTCCAGCCGCGGACCGAAGAGAAAGGAAATGAAAAACGAATGAAAAAGTGGCTGCTCTGTCATTTATATACTGGGCCGGAACTAGCGTGCGCTAGCCTTCCCGGACTAGCGTGCGCTATCGGCCAGTATCAGACCAGCACCCTCGGCCAGGGCCCACACGACCCGGCACCACCGACCAATACTTCCGACCATGACCTGTCCGCCCGACCCCCGCTAGCGTGCGCTACGGCCGGCAGCCTGCGTGCGCTAGCCGACCTGTCCAGTAAGCTCGGGACTAAACAGCTCTCCCAGGCAACGTACGCTAGTCGGCCGACAGCGTGCGCTACCCATGCCGGTTAGCATGCGCCAAGACCGACAGTAGCGTGCGCTACCTGCCAATCCTACCCGAGTCCAGAACCTCAGAACCCCTCTGCCCAGAACCGATAACGTACGCTGGGCCGCTCGACAGCGTGCGCTACACTGCCGAGCTAGCGTGCGCAGTATACCGGCCGTAGCGCGCGCTACGCCTATTCCTGCCGTGCCTTTCGCCGCTGCCCAAAGACTTCCGACAAGCCGCACCGGTCCGCCACCGCTTGGCCGCCATGACCCGACGACTCGATTTTCCGAAAATGTACGGAACGAACACGACGAAAAGCTCGTGGACAACATCAATGACCCTGAATGAAAACATAATACGATAATTAATCATACGCGACCAAGAAAAGAGTCGAGACAGCAAGTACAGATACGGATACCCATAACTTTGGGTAAATTACAAAATGGCCCAAAACACCCGAGAATCACGATACATGATCGAATAACCAAACCGAAGTTCACAACACGTATAACAAAGTTAAACGGACTTACGGGAAACTCGAAACAGCAGTTTCGAACGAGATTCGCAAGAATCGAACTCAAGTGCGAAAAAGTCGGTAAAAAGTACGGAACTCAACAAAACGACACCGAAAAGAACTCGGATGTCAAAAAGTGTAGAATTAATCATTCTCAGGATGACGAAACGGTCCCAAGCGAGTCGTCAAAACGGACTTACGCTAAAAAAAAGAAAATTACCGGAAATCGAATTTGCGGATATTACATTCTACCCTCCTTAAAAGAAGTTTCGTCCCGAAACTTAAAATAAATAGGGGGGAGCATTATCCCGCCAAGAAAAATCAACGAGGTACACTAGAACCGGAAACTTATGCCCAAACGGCGAATCATCAGTATAGAACACAACAATACATTACCCGAAGGTAAACCAAACCAATGCCGAAATAAATACGAATCACAATGCCCGAAGGCTCCAACGGAAATACCAATACATCACAATGGCCTGAAAGACGAAAAGCCCAAAGCTGTAAATCATCACAATACAGATCCCAAAGAAACAAACCTGACTGTCGGACATACCCCTCGGCGTATGAACAACCAGTCGCAAATCGTCGGACATATCCAATACAACATGGACTACGAACGACCAAACAATAAGGCTCAAGAGGGACATCACAGTATGCCCGATCCGGAAATGTGTCCGTGCACATGTCCACCCCGTATACGCAATCCAGAATATACGTGTGACAATGTACCTAATTAGCCTCACGAACTACGTCTCGTGTGCACGGTCCAATGCGGAAACATCTACGCATGACCATCGTGTGCCCGGCTAAAAATCCTACACATAACCGATCGGCACGCAGATATGATTCCAGATATGCCCCGATGCAACATGACAACGAAACTCAAAGGATAACATATCCAATACGAATCATGCGACTCACCAAGTGAACGATGATGCACGAATAATGAAAGATCGACACGACCAACAATATCCAAAACAACCATCCTGGGATCAAAATCCCTAAGGACCGATTAGCACGAGCAATAATCACAACACAAAAATTCGGGAAATCCTCAACCCTCGACTATCACAAAATTACCGAGTTCACAAGAATAATAGTGTGCTGCCTTGAGTCGGCCAACACGGCAATAATAATTCAACGGATGGGAACTATCCTCGACAGTCCCAATTCAATACCTCGATTACCTTCAGGATGGTCAATCGATAACAATTATACAGCGGATGGGAATTATCTTCGATAATCCCAATTCAATACCTCGATTATCTTAGAACGGTCAATCGACAATCAATGATACGATAGAATAGATGTCCCGACGCCTTAAACCGACCACCAAAACAGAGATGATAAAAGAATATATCAAACGCCTTCAATCGGCTAATGCAACATCATAGCAACAGTTCCAATTCGACAATAACGATTCAACGATGCCTCAGAATGACATTAATCGTGAACAATAATAATCGATACATCGATACCGCGAACCGGCTATCGACAACATCAGTATCAAAAAGAATCTCGATGCCTTAAACCGGCCGTTACCGAATAACAATAATATTTAACATAATTGCCGAAGGGTATTGCATCAAACAATTTACGAATATCAACAAAATCATAGAGAGGCCAAGTCTCGAAATGATACACGCATTCGTACACATACATGATAACATTAATCTCGTTGACCCGTATAAGTATAAAACTTGTCTCGATATCAATGCCATGAACCGTTACCAATTCAGTTGCTTTCGTCTACGAGTTCCTCAGTCCCGATCAAGCTAATCTACGAACTCTTCAACCTCAACCGCAACCCAACAGTCATAATCCACGATCAAACATCATATCTTATTGTAAAACGAAGGCTTAATAATCAACAGGTTCGATGACGATCAATATCAATACAACCAGGCCACAAACTCATCGGTTCCACAATATCTCGATTAAACACAGTCTGAACTATCCAACTCAGACCCTCACGAATCCATTGCCACAATACGAGCCGAAATCCGATGATCATATCAGCAACCAATTCGGACCAATAATAAGGGTCTAAATATTATCGGTTCCAAACTCAATTCTTAAATACGAATTGACAAGGTTCCCTTCTCGTAAATCCGTAGTTAAAATTTTCCGATGATCATCGTTAATTCGAACCATCCAATTAGTTCAACATTATAGATAATCTTATTCTAAGGTTATCAAACAATCCAATCATTCGACTTGAATATTTGCTTCATACGTATGGGCTTCCAAATTCAGAGATGAATAATAGTCTCATCAAACTCACAATCACATTCGTATTCCCATACGAATATTATTTCAAACACATAATTTAGCTCTAGATATGAATATTCCATATTCATTTTCAAAACATCAACACTTCTTATAAATTTTCATCACCTCGTATAATTCAAGAGTTCTTCAAGAACATGAAATGTCCGAAATCACGTTCAGAACAACATATCCGAGGTATATATCTCCATGTTACCATTTTCTTCATCATGCCATTCATACAACCTCAAGAATCGCAACAAAACCATTATCATCATATTAAGAAGATGTCAATAATCATATCAACATCCGAAATCTCTTATTACAATTCCAATAAATCTCATATAAAATTATCACATGATGATCCCAACATGCTCCCTCCCAAGTAGTAATCCTTTAAAAACGAACCACTATCTAAGGGATACGAGGATTACCTTGTATGGACGAACCACGAATAAGAATAATTGAACTCCATTCCAAGAATCATCAAAAATTTCAAGAATAATACTTAAATCCGAGCTCTCCATCTTAATCTTGTTTAATAGAATCATCTATCAATGTTTAGGAACTTCAAGTACTTCCCAAGGCTCTCTCTATTGACTGAAGAAAAGAGAATGGACAAAATGCCTCTCAGCACTCGTCTATCCTCTTTATAAAACACATCACTAGCGCGCGCTACACCTTATATTTAGCGTGCGCTACAGAACTAGCGTGCGCTATCCTTCCTTGATAGCGTGCGCTATCGGGCAGTCCAGAAGCTACTACATTGCTTCGAAATTCATCTAACGTACATAACGCCCATGCATTAGCGTACGTAAACAGGCGTTGACTTGCTACAGTGAAATGCTCAGTAGCGTGCGCTATTCCTCGACCTTAGCGTGCGCTAATCGTCGTTGACCCGACAACCTGTAGCTTCCCAGAAGATGCCCGGGTCCTACATGCCGAAAGCATCTGCGATTATCGGGATTCCTTTGTCCGATCTGGAAATTAGCATGCACTAATCATACGGTTTTAGCATGCGCTAGCTCTACACGACAAACACTCGCTGACCTTATCTCGACACGCGACGAACATGACCGGGTCCACCCGCCGAAAGCTAAGATTCCATTATTGGCGATCTGATGTTAGCGTGCGCTAACCAACATGTGTTAGCGTGCGCTAACTGAATGTAAAAATCAATCTAGGCCTACCTGTCGGCCACCTTCTGGAACTAACCCAGCAAGTCGTTACGTACGTTAGGGGTCCTCCTTGGCGTACATAACCGAACCTCTTAGCGTATGCTATAAATACTACGTAGCGTGCGCTACCTGTACCCAGTAGCGTGCACTACTGAAACATTTATAGCGTGCGCTATCGTTGCTGTGCCTAGCCATATTCAGCCATCCTCAACCAATATCTCGACATACCAATCAAACATACGACACAATGAATACATATACGCATTCAATAACATTATCAAACGTTCAGAACGTTCTCAAGCACAAATATCCATCAACGATATCCAACATATAAACGAAAAAAATATATCCGAAAAATCGGGTATTACACTCTACCCACCCCACCTAAAAATAAGTTTCGTCCTAGAAACTTGCAACCTGTCGCCAACAACATATAAATCCAAAATCACCAAGATAACCGAGAATTATCGAATAATCCGAACAACATACTTACAGGTCAGTGAAGACGAAGATCCAGCGGAAGCGGTAAAACGAAAATTAATTCGATCCGAATCCCTACGAGGATCGATCGAGCTACGTATATACGAATATAAAATGATTAACAAGAGATATAGAAACTCACCCTTGTAGTCCGTTGATTAGATGGATAACCTTCTCTTGAGCCATTCCCCAAGCTTTGCTTGATCTCTACGAATCTATTCCGCTTCAAGCCCTTGAACGATCCAACGCCGAAAGCACCACGTCTCTACTTGCCACGCGTCGGAAAAACGAACGGAATGACAACACCTTGCTATCCTCCGAGGATACGGCTAGAGCTAGGTGATGAAGCTATTGATTTTGATGAATATACTCCAAGTATGTTTATCAAAATTCTCTCAATATTTTCTCTCAATTTTCTCTAAGAAAAATGAAGAAGAAGTTAGTGAAGAAGATGAAGATGAGTATGAACACCATGAAATGAACTCTAAGTTCTATTCTCTCTCTCCTTCAAACTTTCTTACGTCTCTCTCCTCCAAGGTGTGTATTATATATGTGATATTATATATCTCCTCAATCACAAGTCTACCTATAATTATTTATACACCTTCCACCAACTTATACAACTCATTCACATGAGAGGTATCCCCACCATGTCAATATCATCCATATAAAATGGAAACAAAAGACAAGGAGAAATTAGGTGGAAAAGAGGAGGGCGACCATTATGAAAAACGGATGAGTTCGGTTCGTTACGGACTCCCGAAAGTCCAAACAGATAAACTCCGATTCTGTTTCGATGTACTTATATCGATTAATTAATCCAATTAATTAAACATATCAAATACAAAATTATATAATTAATTTCTCCAAGAAATAATTATATACATGAATTAAATTAATCACCCAGTAATTTATTTAATTCATTAGGCCGTAAATCAATTTATCCAATAAATTGATTTAGACATCTAATGTCCCAAATTTAGATATCCAATATCTAATACAGATAATGAGAGAATTAGCTTGATTCATTCCGTCGTCAATCCTATTGCGCGACTCGGTAGCTCCGTCTCAGTCAGCAATGGGAGGAACCAAAGAGTAGTAGCACCACCTAGCCAGCCTGGCGGCCTACACTGTACCCCAACTGAGAACGAATGATTGGGATCATTCAAGAACCATTCTGTCGTGAATACCAATATACGTATAAACCCTTCTTTCACATGTCCCAATCAAGTTATAGGGTCACGTTCAGTCAAACCCTATCTGTACTTGACGCTATGCATGTGTTAATGCAAATCGAGATCATTGAGCTCTCGTGTATCCAATACAACTAGCTCTAATGCTTTGGCCAAAGACTTATGATCTCATATGCCAATAACCGCATAGGACATATAACCCGCTCACTAACGGGAGAAAGAATTCTATCTTGGTATTCAGTAGGACCTGCTACTTACCCGTCAAGATGCACGTCGAGGTTGACCCCCACCTTCCGGTTTACAGGGTCGAACTACTCTAATGAAAATCTTGACGTCACAAGCACATCCCTACTAAATCCTCAAGTCGAAGGTTCACGAATACCTATCACAACCTTTCGATTCCGTCATTGACTGTCCCAGAGTGAAATTCGTGTGACGAATCGAGGGTGAGTCAGTTCGAGTATACTAATCTAATTTGCATACCTATAACGTGTGCTCCCACTAACCATTAGCGTTCGACAGGCACTCTCCATGTCAAATGACACGTCATACAAGTCTTCACATAAACTTAACGCCCAGTCAAGTTCCATCGACTTGCGAACGATTAAGTATTTGAGCTATAAATCTTTCTAGTGCCGACCCCCTTATCTAATAAGGAGTGTAACGTTTTGCTCTCAAAAACATGTACTAGTTTCTATATATTTATTTACGAGTTAGGAATGCCAGTAACTACCAGTAAATAAAGAAACATTCCTTTGCCTTATATAAATGGTTTACATAATTACAAGTACAATGCCCTCACTCAACAACCTCTGAGTGGCATTCGAGGGCATACTCCTAACAATCTCCCACTTGCACTCAATACCACACACTATTGTATCTAATACCCATGTTCTCCAGATGACACTCCAAGCTAATCTGAGAAAGTGGCTTGGTCAGTGGATCAGCAACGTAGTTGGCTGACTCTACTCTATGCAGCACAATGTATCTCTTTGCGATCAAATACTCTTACGAGATGATACTCTCTCAATATGTTTGGTACTGTTGTGAAACCTCGGCTCTTAGGCATGTGCTACCGCTCTGGCAGTGCAGCACAATGTGTCACGAGAAGTTTACCTAGTAACTTCTTAACCCTTCCTTTGGAGGCCTCCGTGGCCGCTTTATACTCAGCCTAACTGGTGGAATCAGCAGTCGCGCTATTACTTGGCACTATGCCAAGATACTGCTCTGCCATTAAGAGTAAATGTAGCCAGAAGTAAACATATAATCGTCTTTCTGTCCTTGGAAGTCCAATACAGTGAATCCCACCACATTCTATTCTCCACCACCATATATAAGAATCAGATCTCTTAGTACTTCTAAAGTACTTGAGAACATTCTTTACGGCGGTCTAATGTTTCCTGACTGGGTTAGCCCGAAACCTACTTACCACGCTTCCAGCATGCACAATGTCAGGTCTTTTACACAACATAGCATACAAAAGGCTACCCACGGCCGAAGCATATGGTATATTACTCATTTCCTTTCGTTGTTCCTCACTTTGAGGACACATCTTCAAGGAGAGTTTTATTCCATGTCGCATCGGAGGGAACCCTCTTTTAGATCTAATATATATATAGAGGGCTTGGGAAAAACTTATCATTCTCTTCGATCTATCCCAGTAGAGTCGAATCCCAAGAATTTAGGTTTCTTCTCCCAAGTCTTTCATGGAGAAATTACTCGAAAGCCAAGCTTTCCCAGAACTGAGCATTCCCACATCATTTCCTATTAGTAGAATGTCATCTACATATAGTACTTAGAATATGATCTCGCTCCCACTAACCCTCTTGTATACACAAGATTCCTCTTCATTTTTCACGAAGTCAAACTCTTTGATCGTCTCGTCAAAATGAAGGTCCCAACTACATGAAGACTACTACAGTCCATTTCATGGAGTCTACATCCACCATTGCTAGGTCATTGGTCGCGGGTCGGTCTCTTGTTTATCACTTGGAACCTCGAGGAAACCCAGTTCCTGCAAGTGCATAAAACTATACCTCTCAGGTAAATGAGACACCCTACTGGACCTACGAGGTGATTGTACTTGTGTTTCAGAAAGTTCAGTTCCAGTTTCTTGCACAGGTGTCTCCTGAGGAGTTTCATTGTATTCTTCTAAAGAAATACTTCTACCTGCTCCGCCTTCCTGAATGAACTCATCTTCCAGGAAGTGTGCTTGTAAAGCAACAACGATCTTTTGATATTCGGGCATGTAGAATAGATATGCCATCATCCCAGATGGGAATCCAATGAAACATCCCTTCGCGAACCTAGCTTCCAACTTCTCCACCTTAGTCTTCTTGACATAGACGGGACATCCCCAAATCCTAATGTGATTAAGACTTGGTTTCCTTCCCTCCCACATCTCATGTGGAGTTTTAGGAACGAATTTGGAAGGACATCTGTTCAAGATATACGCGGCAGTCAGGAGTGCATACCCCCACAGGTAAATCGGTAAGTCAGTATACCCCAACTTGGAACGGACCATGTTCAACAGGGTCCGGTTCCTTCTTTCTGACACACCATTTAACTGAGGAGTACCTGGAGGTGTTAGTTGTGAAATTATTCCATGTTCCTTAAGGAACTCGTCAAACTCCGTACTCATATACTCGCCACCTCGGTCCGACCGAAGTGCTTTGATATGATTACCAGTTTGTTTCTCGACTAGGGCCTTGAATTTCTAGAATTTCTCAAAGGCCTCGGATTTATGTTTCATTAAGTATACATAACCATACCTAGTATGATCATCTGCAAACGTAATGAAATATTGATATCCGTCACGTGCTGCTTCCAAAACACCACATACGTCGGTATGGATTAATCCCAGTTTATCAGCGGCTCTTTCCAAAGTCCCTGTGAAGGGGGACTTAGTCATTTTGCCTTTAAGGCAAGATTCACAAGTAAGGGATCCGATCCCAATGGACCCATAAGTCCATCTTTTTCCATCTTGTAAACCTTGGGCTGACCAACATGACCAAGTCTAAGACGCCATTTCAAAACTTGATTGGTTTCATCTGTAACACCCCCAAATTTAACCGGAAATATTACAGCACCGTGGGCCCCGAGATGGAACCCACAAGGCTAAAAGAATTTTCGCAAACATTAACAAATGCCCAAGAGTCCAACGACGGTACTATCTTTAAAAATTCACAAAGACTTATAAAATCTATTTATCGAAAACCGTCGTAAAAACTCATTTGAAATCGCAAGGCCAAACTGCCGACACTCAAAAGTTTAGAAAATGATTTCCAAAGTAACCTCAGTTACCAGATACCAAAAGAGCATTTCAGAATACTCACACAGCGAAAAAAGACCAACCATAAAGATACTCTAGAAGCGGAACACGAGAACCAATCAAGAAACTCAATACACAAAACATGTCATAGCCAGTATCCTCCGGGAAGCTCATCTCTTCACGACCGCTACAAGCTCGATACTCCAAGAACCTAAAAATAAATCCCACGACGGGGTCAGCCATAATATCCAACAATGATAACCGTCACATCACACTAATAATTACATACCAATGAGAATACAAAATAAGAATACGACCAACGTAATCTTACCGCCATAACTTTACTTACTCAAGTAATTCTTATCAGAATAACCATTATCACATTTCACATCCTGTACTCGATTAACCAATAAACTCGAACATAATATCTGTATTGTACCTCAAACAATACTCAAGATTCTCAAACCATCATAACCAACTCACGATACGGAAATATACCATTTCTGACCAATACGACCCATCGAATAATATCATCAAATCCCAAGACGATAACCGATTGTCCATCAAGGACAAATACCAAAGGAAAATACGGGACATACCTTGAGATATGCATACACGATCCAGCGCCCTCAGCATAGATCCCCATGATGATCCCATCGAACCAACGCATGGTGGAAAACCTGTCCAACGATCCAGCGCCCTCAGCATAGATCCTCATGATGATCCCGTCGAACCAACGCATGATGGACATTCGATCCAGCGCCCTCAGCATAGATCCTCATAATCCCATCGGATTATTTACACAACATAAACAACACAATATGCATACACATATGCAAATCAACACGTTCATCAACATGAACAACATAACATGCACGACAACATGACAATTTACTAGGACGACTTCATGTTCAACAACATGAAAGAAAATGTACGAGACCAAAATAAATAACATTAAACCATAATCAATATGGAATACTTGCCCCGAGTCCTTCGGGAGCAACCTCGATGTCCAATCATCACCGACGATTATCCTCAATGCTCGGCGATCCAAACGTACAATGAACTATAGATACTCATATCCTCGTCTTTACCATAATGTAACCTCGATACTCGAACATACCAATAACTGAGATAAAGCATATACATTATGATTTACCTCCCAGAATCGAAAGAACGATATGCGATCCGAATACCCAGAGTTCAGAATAATAATCATTGCTATATGCATTATAAACGAAATGAAACTGAAACCATTCATTAAATATTATAACTGAGCAAGTAATAACTTGCCTCGATACCGATACGATGATGATGAAGCCGCTACCAGTCACAATGCCTTCGTCTACGAGCTCCTCGGCCCTGACCATGCAATTCACGAACACGCTCGAACACGACCGCAACATCCGGTTATAATCGCCGATCAATAATCTTAAGCTATCGAAGTAATCAAATAACATACATCCGATAACAATCAACAACCGACAAAACTAACCAATCGAACTCAACAGTTCAACACAACCTCGAATAAACGCAGTCAGAACAAACCAAATCAAACCATCATGAATTCATAACCGAAACAGAATATATTACCCTGCCTGTTGACTTAGCGCACGTTAATCTCTTACCGTAGCGTGCGCTAAGTTGTTCCCGATAGCGTGCGCTAGCCAGTAGGCTTAGCGTGCGCTAATGACGTGCAGTTACATGCATTCCAAAGATCGACTCACATCTTGCGACTACGAATCCGAATGAAGGGAGACATAAATCTCCATATCTCTTGAAGATAAACGACCCCATAATTATCACAATGATCATGTCAATGTCCACATATCAATAACAACATCAACAATCAAACTTACTCGATAACAAGGATCGTATCATGCTAACTGAATTCAACCTAGTATCATGATTCATCTCATCTAAATCGACCAATATAATTACCAAGATTCAGAAATCCTTCTTAGATCGGGTTAAATGAATCAACATCCTTATGGTATGAGGAATCTTAACTAACATCCGAAACTCTTATCAAAATTCCATTGAATCTCATATAACATCATCATATGATTATCCAACATGCTCCTTACATGAAATCATCCAAGAAAAACGAACCATTAACAAAGGAATACGAAGATTACCTGGTTTAGACGAACCAAAAAGAAGAACACTAGAACTCCATCCAACGAATCATGAACAACTTGAAGAACAAGGCTTGAATCCAAGCTCTCAATCTAATGTTGTTAAAGATTATCATTATATAGTGTTTGGGAACCTCAAATATATCCCAACTCTCTCTATCTCCCTCGACTGAAAGAAGAAAAAATGACGAAATGCTTCTCAGCACCCTTCTGTCCCCTTTTATAATATTCATTATTAGCGTGCGCTAACATCTCATATTTAGCGTGCGCTACCGTCTTAGCGTGCGCTACCGCCTTAACGTGCGCTAACTGACTTTGTTAGCGTGCGCTATCGAAGCCCAGAGGCTACTGCCTCGCTTCGTAAACTAGCTTACGTACGTAATGCCCATGCATTAACGTACGTAAAACATCCTGCTTAGCGTACGCAAGTCATTTACCTTAGCGTGCGCTATCCGAAGTTGACTTGCTACAGTACACACCTACCACTCGTGCCCCCACATGCCGAAAGCATCCGCGATTATCGGGATTCCTTTGACCGATCTGGAATTAGCGTGCGCTAACCATACGGTTTAGCGTGCGCTAGCACTACATGACAAACACCCACTGACCTTATCTGGACACGCGTCGCAAGTGGCCGGGTCCACCCGCCGAAAGCTAAGATTCCATTATTGGCGATCTGATGTTAGCGTGCGCTAACCAACATACGTTAGCGTGCGCTAACTGAATATAAAAATCCACATGGGCCTACCTGTCGGCCACCTTCCGGAACTAACCCAGCAAGTCGTTACGTACGTTAGGGGTCCTCCTTAGCGTACGTAACCGAACCTCTTAGCATACGCTATCAATACTCCGTAGCGTGCTGTCAGGCCCCACCTTAAGGCAGCAGGCATCTACCGGCATCCGGCCGAAGCCTGCCGGACGGGCGCGCAGCATGCTCGCGCGCGTACATGGACTCGGCCAAGCTCACAGAGGACTACCCCCCTATAATAGGCTTAGACGGAAAAAGCCTTGTGACAGCAGTAGACATTGAAAAGCCGAGGAACCCACTATCCAGAAAGAAGACCCTAGAAGCATCAAGATGGAGACCAATCAATTCCAGAAGGTCAAAGAGGGTTCCAGAAGGTCAGAAATCGGGTCGGGTTGCTACGGGCCGAATCGGGCCTTGGCCAGGCCGGCAGGACACTTCGGGCCGGTCGGGCCGGACGTTCCCGGAGGGTGCAGGGACTCCAAGAACACTTCTTAGAATTACCTAGAATTGTATAGATCTTTCTAGATGATGGCATTCTTGTAAATACTTGGAATAGTAATGTTTTGTTGGTAATTTGTTAGCCTAGGAGGATTAGTATAAATACCCCCTTGGGGCTCATTTGTAACTCATCTTGAGAAATCTGATTTGCTACAGTGCAATAAGAGAAAACCTTCCCCAAGCATTCCTTACTTTCCTTCCTAGTAATCTTGTGTGTGTTGATAGGCTTACTACTTAGGCTTGAGACAACCTAAGATAGTGCCGCACGGAGAGGACTTAGCGAGGCGCGAGTATAACCCCGTGACAGTTGGTATCGGAGCCAGGTTGAGACAACCAAGGCGGATTTTCGAAGATTGCTAGCTGATCGTGCAAGGAGTAAGATGGCACAATCATCCGACGTTACCCAACCCAACACTCAGGCGGAGAAGACCAAGAAGGGCAGAGACAAGTCCTCGGCCGGATTCTTTGCCATGGACAGCCGAGTGACTCGACTGGAGGAGATCTATGATGAGGTTGCAAGGAGGGTGGATGACTTGGAAGAAGCTGGTGAAGAGCTGCACAACCAGGTTCTTTCTACTATCAATGCTTGTGATGGGGACATGAAGCAAGAGTTGGCCGATTTTCGGGCCATGATCTTGGCCATGCAAGAAGGCATGGAAGTTCTCAAGACGGAGATGGCAACAGTGAAAAGGGCGATTGCCAACGGAGAAGGACATGTGGGTGCGACACCCGCACGAATTGACATCCCAAGGCCTGGGAAGTTCAACGGATCGAGAAACGCCAAGGAGATTGACAATTTCTTATGGAACCTGGAGCAATACTTTGGTGCCTCAAACATTCGAGATGATGACACCAAGTTGCGGACGGCGCCCTTGTACTTGGCCGACACAGCCGTGCTGTGGTGGCGGACCAAGCAGGCTGACATTGAGAGTGGTGCGTGCAGTATGGCTTCCTGGGAAGACTTCAAGGCCGAATTGAAGAGGCAATTCTATCCCGAGAATGTGTAGTTCGAGGCTCGGGGCAGGCTGAAGAGACTCAGCCACACTCGCACTATCAAAGACTATGTCAAGGAGTTCCAAGAAATTGTGCTGGAGATACCAAGCTTGACGGCGACCGACAAGCTGTTTGCATTTATGGACGGACTCAAGCCTTTTGCGAGGCAAGAGTTGGAAAGGCGCAATGTTCAGGATGTGGCGACCGCCATTCTTTGTGGCCGAGGCTTACGGGAGTTGAAGACCGGCTGACAAGCCAAGGACTTTCCGTCTGAGATAAAGGCAAAGGTGGGGAGACCGCCCATCAAGGTTCAGGCCGAACAAATCTGGGGCAAGCAACCAGTGGACGAGAACGATAAGCCGAGAGGTTGTCACATTTGTCATAGTACCTCTCACATGAAGTACGATTGCCCACTTCGGAGGAAGAAGGTCGCAGCCATGCAAGAGACCACGGAGACCGAGGTTGCGGAGGGTGCGCATATGGGCTCATTGAGTTTGCTCAATGCTGTCAAAGCCGTTGTGGAGCCGGCGAAGGGACCCAGAAAGGGGTCTATGTTCGTGGATGCCTTGATCGGAGGCACACACATCAAAGCCTTAGTGGATACAGGAGCTACGCACAATTTCATGCGGGACGGCGTAGCCAAAGTCTTACGACTTACCGTCACTCCAACTAATGGATCGATCAAGACAGTGAACACCCATGCTAAACCGGTGACCGGCGAAGCACGAGGAGTGAAAGCAAAGATAGGTGACTGGCAGGGAATGATCACCTTCACTGTAGTGACCATGGATGACTATGATTTGGTTCTTGGGTTACAATGGTTCGATCAGTACGGGCTTGCATTCTTCCATTTTGATTCCCTAGTACTTTTGGACTCCGACAGGACACAGGCCATTCGGCCGGGAGAGGCGAAGGGGCAGGCACCCTTTCGGCCATGCAACTTAGTCGAGGCCTTGAGCGGTGAAGAGACCTTGCCGCATTTACGTTCCCGATGATGGAAACGATATTGAAGGTAAGGATGTACCAAAGGAAGTTCAAGCCGTTTTGGAGGAGTTCGGGGCGTGATGCCCGGAACTACCTAAGAAGTTGCCACCAGACGGGATGTGGACCACAAAATTGAACTTATTTCCGATGAAGCCACCTTCGAGGACACCCTATAGGATGTCACCACCGAACTTAAGGAGCCGCATAAACAATTGAAAGAGTTGTTGGATTCCAAAATGATCCAACCATCCAAATCTCCTTATGGATCCCCGTTTTGTTCCAAAAGAAGCATGATGGATCCTTACGTATGTGCGTGGACTATAGGGCACTCAACAAGTGACGGTTCGCAACAAGTATCCCATTCCACTCATTGGGAATTTGTTTGACCAATCGGGAGGTGCTAAATACTTTTCAAAGATCGACCTAAGATCCGGATATTGGCGGTCGGATAGCGAAGGAGACGAACCCAAGACTGCCATGGCGACCAGGTATGGTTTGTTTGATTTCCTTGTGATGCCGTTCGGGCTTACAAACGCCCCAGCGACCTTTTGCACACTGATGAACAAGGTATTTCAGCCATACATAGACAAGTTTGTTGTCGTTTATTTGGACGATATTGTCATTTACTCATCATCGATGGAGGAGCATGTAGAACACTTGCGACAGGTGTTCCAAGCATTACGGGACAATGAACTTTATGCAAAGTTGGAGAAGTGTTCATTCGCCCAACAGGAAGTGACTTTTCTGGGGCACCGTATCAAGGATGGCCGCATTATGATGGACGAGGCCAAAGTAAAAGTCGTTCGAGATTGGGAGCCGCCGACCAGCGTAACCCAACTCCGATCATTTCTGGGACTCGTGAACTACTACCGGAAGTTCATCGAGGGATACTCTCGGATAGCAGCACCATTGACGGACCTATTGAAGAAGGACCACAAATGGGAGTGGACGGATAAGTGCCGAGAGGCCTTTGAGCGACTCAAAGTCAAAGTGACGGAGCAGCCAGTTCTTGCCTTGCCAGACCATGCCAAGGCATATGAGGTTCAGACCGATGCATCTGATTATGCCATCGGAGGAGTTTTGATGCAGCTAGGGCATCCCGTCGCCTATGAGAGCAGAAAATTGAATGACACCGAGAGACGGTACTCGGTACATGAGAAGGAAATGACCGCCGTGGTTCATTGCCTTAGAGCCTGGAGGCATTATTTACTTGGGAGCAAGTTTGTGGTACGAACAGACAACGTAGCCACAAGTTATTTTCAAACCCAGAAGAAGCTCACGCCAAAGCAAGCAAGATGGCAGGAATTCCTAGCTGAGTTCGATTATACCCTAGAGTATAAGCCAGGAGTACTTAACCGAGTAGCCGATGCATTAAGCCGGAAGGCCGAGCTTGCAGCCTTGACCAAGGCCGAAGGGAGCATCAAGGACCGCATACGCGAGGGACTGAGGCAGGACCCTTTCGCAGAAAACATCATGCAACTTGCCAGGAGCGGCAAGACAAGACGGTTCTGGGAACGAGACGAGCTACTCTTTACCAAAGGCAATCGTTTGTACGTGCCCAAATGGGGAAACTTACGGAGGGACATCATGAAGGAATGCCACGACACACTATGGGCTGGACACCCAGGTATGCACCGTACAATGGCTTTAATTGACAATTCTTACTTTTGGCCCAGGATGCGTGAGGACGTTGAGGCATACGTCCGGACATGTCTTGTATGCCAACAAGACAAGGTGGAGCAACAACAACCCGGTGGACTACTTCAACCCTTGCCCATACCGGAACACCCTTTTGAAAGCGTTTCAATGGACTTTATTTCGGCTTTGCCTAAATCGGATGGGTACGGGTCGATCATAGTTGTGGTTGACAGTTTCTCAAATTACGCAACCTTTATTCCAAAGACCGGCGGACGTAACGGCTCTAGAAACGGCCAAGTTGTTCTTAAAACATGTGGTAAAATATTGGGGCATTCCAAGGACAATCGTGAGTGACCGAGACCCACGTTTCACAGGAAAGTTTTGGTCGGGACTTTTCAAGCTATTGGGCTCGAACTTAGCATTCTCAACAAGTTTCCACCCACAGACGGACGGGCAGACAGAACGAGTTAACGCACTGCTTGAGTGCTACTTGCGGCACTATGCGAGTGCCAATCGTGAGGCCCAGGCCAAACTATTAGACACGGCCCAATTCTCATACAACTTGCAGAAGAGTGAATCAACAGGACGCAGCCCATTCGAGCTCGCTACAGGGAGACAACCGGCGACAACGAACAACATTGCCACCGGATACACGGGACAGAGTCCCGCAGCATATACCTTTGCTAAGTCATTACAGGAGGAATCGGACTTGGCTCGAGCAGCTTTGGACAAGGCAGCCAAGAAGATGAAGAAATAGGCCGATCTCAAGAGACGAGCGGTCGAGTTTAATGAAGGCGACTTAGTTATTGTGAAACTTCTCCCGCAGCAATTTAAAGCATTTCGGGCTGTGCATAAGGGACTCATCCGAAGATACGAGGGACCCTACAAGATCGAGCGGCGTGTTGGAACAGTTTCCTATCGAGTGGAACTTCCGCCGAAGATGAAGATACACCCGGCCTTTCATGTTAGCCAACTGAAGCCTTACCATCAGGACATGGAGGATCCGAGCCGAGCTCAGTCACATCGAGCACCGACTGCCGTGATTAC
The DNA here is from genome assembly GCA_033398695.1 of Orobanche coerulescens. Classification (NCBI taxonomy): domain Eukaryota; kingdom Viridiplantae; phylum Streptophyta; class Magnoliopsida; order Lamiales; family Orobanchaceae; genus Orobanche; species Orobanche coerulescens. The sequence continues at coordinate 84,285,261 of CM065818.1, read as the reverse complement.
TTCCTTCGACAAGGAGGTAGCCGAGATCATTTCACATCGGGACGTTCGACGAAGGGGCGTGGCCCCATACACCGAGTTCTTTGTGCATTGGAAGGGACTCCTAGACGCTGAAAATAGCTGGGAACATGAGGATCACCTATGGCAATTCCGGCAGAAGATTGAAGAATATCGGGACATCATCGTGCCGAGGACGATCACGACTTTGGTGGGGGAGAATGTCACGCCCCACCTTAAGGCAGCAGGCATCTACCGGCATCCGGCCGAAACCTGCCGGACGGGCGCGCAGCATGCTCGCGCGCGTACATGGACTCGGCCAAGCTCACAGAGGACTACCCCCCCTATAATAGGCTTAGACGGAAAAAGCCTTGTGACAGCAGTAGACATTGAAAAGCCGAGGAACCCACTATCCAGAAAGAAGACCCTAGAAGCATCAAGATGGAGACCAATCAATTCCAGAAGGTCAAAGAGGGTTCCAGAAGGTCAGAAATCGGGTCGGGTTGCTACGGGCCGAATCGGGCCTTGGCCGGGCCGGGCCGGGACACTTCGGGCCGGGTCGGGCCGGACGTTCCAGAGGGGTCTGGGGACTCCAAGAACACTTCTTAGAATTACCTAGAATTGTATAGATCTTTCTAGATGATGGCATTCTTGTAAATACTTGGAATAGTAATGTTTTGTTGGTAATTTGTTAGCCTAGGAGGATTAGTATAAATACCCCCTTGGGGCTCATTTGTAACTCATCTTGAGAAATCTGATTTGCTACAGTGCAATAAGAGAAAACCTTCCCCAAGCATTCCTTACTTTCCTTCCTAGTAATCTTGTGTGTGTTGATAGGCTTACTACTTAGGCTTGAGACAACCTAAGATAGTGCCGCACGGAGAGGACTTAGCGAGGCGCGAGTATAACCCCGTGACAGTGCGCTACGTGTACCCACTAGCGTGCGCTAATGAACACTTATCCATTTTCCGCAATTTCTGTCCAACATCTTGACGTACCAAAAACGAACATGACACACACTGAACACAAACACTGAATCCAATAATATTCTTATACGATATACTCTATATCGAAAGTACAATAACCTGATACACGATATCCTCAAATGTAACTGTCGACCAGATACAACAATTATACCGATACTGACATCTCAGTCCTTTATTTATTTTATCCCTACTGCATGCATTCCACGCTGTACAATATAACTCGGATAAAATAATATCAAACAACAGTAGTAGAAATTCCGGATATTACATTCTACACCACTTAAAATAAGTTTCGTCCTCGAAACTTGCAATCCGTCATAAAACAAACAAACATACCTTTCAACCCAAAATATCCCCAAACCATCACTACAACGATGAATTATCATCATCACCGAATAACCAAACGAGCATACTTACAAATACGCAGGTCGACGATCTCCTGAGATACTAGCAAGCGATTTCACTGTACAGTCTCAATACGCTTACGATCACAATTCCCTGAGTCTCAACAAAATATATCATCTTCGGATGAAACAATCTGCCCGAATCAAATCCTGTCCGCCTGATTACATAATCAAGTCCCAATTCCGATAAGACGAATAATACACAATACATCTGCAAAACAACTGCCCAAAACAACGACACGAAAACAAAATCCGAACACTCAAATGATCACCAACAATGATCAACAATCAACCGAATTTATCATCGACATGATAAATTCCAATATGACCAACCAGAGGTCAAAACACAATCGAGAATATCATCAACGTGATAAACTCCAATATTACCAACGAATGATCAACGAAAATCGAGAATACCTTCACACGGTAAACTCCAACCTGATCAACACAGAACCACAGAAACAGATATACGAAAGAATAACATTCTCAAAACGACAAATAAATCACGTACAGTAGATCTCAATAAACATACCCAAGTGGCGAACATTTCCCTCGGCATACGAACAACGAATCGCAAATCGACGAACATACCAATTCATACAAGGAGTGGGAACGACCACTCAATATCCAAAACAACCAGCATGGGGTCACCATCCCCAAATTTACACTTACAAAGAAATCATTCAAAGACACTATGGTAAGATTGCGCTACTACCGCACCAATGGACTCACATAGCACATATGTCCCGGTTTTATAAAGTCCAAAGTTCCAAAATTACATCCTGCACATTAATCTACAACACGCAGTATATTTCTCTTATCTGATCAATCAACCGATCATCCTTGCATAACCAATCTACCATACTAAACTTCGAATCTCTTTTCCTTGTACCATTGATATGATATGCCCGATGCACTAAATGCGTATGTACATCAATCACATTTTCAAAACCAGTTTGAAATCATAAATTCTTGTCACGAAGACAATTTTCGAAAGTTCTTTCAAGAGTTTGAAAACTCAAAACATAAATTTTCCTAAGACCACAAAATCAATTTTTAAAAATTAAATCGGCTCGCTGGTGCCAAGTTCTCGATAAAAATTCTTTTCGAATAGACATGATTAAATAAAATGGAATTTATGCAAATGCTTGTGCATATCCATACTCCTGTATACCACTTCGGCTCGTCACCAATATCCACTGATATTCCATCAGAAAACCACACGATAGAGTTCCAAAATCTCAAATATATAGACTCTGATAAAAACTTCTCTCCACATACTACTCGCAACGTAAATCCTTAATCCATCCTGGATCACCTCAAATATGATATGACAAAACATTGAAACAAATCAACAAATCAAACACAACGAAAGACTTCCCGAGAAGTTCCACTTGAACAAGTAAACCAAAAACCTCAAAAGGTAGGAACAAAATAAATAAACGATTGATAAAGAGTTTTACAAATCTCGGGAATTTTAGAAAACAGAAAAGCTTTCTTTTGAAACATTAGGGTCTCAGCCCGTATCTTGTTCCGCATTACAAGAAGTTTAAAAAGTAGAAAACTCTTTTCAGACCCCAAGTCCTGAGTTATAAAACCATTTCAAAATCGATTTGGTCTCAGCCCAAAATCATTTTCCGTAAAACATCCGTAAGACATTCATTTTGAAAAGTATCATTTTAAAATGTTCAAAAGCGGTTTCATGTATCACAAAATGATCTATCATGACTACATGTTTTTCTCAACCATCCACAACCTTCTCCGAAATGTACAATTCCGTTCCAACATTTACCGAACATATTGATTTCCAAAATCATAGTTTCTCAAGATCATCAGTCCTATCCCAAATCTGTCACCTTATACCGTAATGTATAATATCTGTTGAATCTCAAAACATATCAACTTAGAACGGCAATAAATCTCAATGAAATTCAAAAATCCAAATACTTACAGATCGTGAAGCCGACGATTCCCCGTGATACTGGCACATGTCTCGACTCTAGAAAATACTCGACACGGATATTTTCAAAACACACATTTTGCCAAGTCAGTTCGACTCAAGAACACAATACATCTCATTCCAGAGAATCTCGTTTAACACCGTTTGGAAAAGTTTATAACAACCCCAGTACTACACTGGCAAATCGCATAACCCATAAGCCCGAGTGAACAACAAAAACTCACGGCTCCAATATTTGTCAATCGACAACTCGAATGAGGCAACGAAAACACGACCCAACTCGACCCAAATGCCTAGGTTTTCTCAACCTAAGCTATGATACCATATTCTGTAACACCCCCAAATTTAACCGGAAATATTACAGCACCGTGGGCCCCGAGATGGAACCCACAAGGCTAAAAGAATTTTCGCAAACATTAACAAATGCCCAAGAGGCCAACGACGGTACTATCTTTAAAAATTCACAAAGACTTATAAAATCCATTTATAGAAAACCGTCGTAAAAACTCATTTGAAATGGCAAGGCCAAACTGCAGACACTCAAAAGTTTAGAAAATGATTTCCAAAGTAACCTCAGTTACCAGATACCAAAAGAGCATTTCAGAATACTCACGCAGCGAAAAAAGACCAACCATAAAGATACTCTAGCAGCGGAACACGAGAACCAATCAAGAAACTCAATACACAAAACATGTCATAGCCAGTATCCTCCGGGAAGCTCATCTCTTCACGACCGCTACAAGCTCGATACTCCAAGAACCTAAAAATAAATCCCACGACGGGGTCAGCCATAATATCCAACAATGATAACCGTCACATCACACTAATAATTACATACCATTGAGAATACAAAATAAGAATACGACCAACGTAATCTTACCGCCATAACTTTACTTAAGTAATTCTCATCAGAATAACCATTATCACATTTCACATCCTGTACTCGATTAACCAATAAACTCGAACATAATATCTGTATTGTACCTCAAACAATACTCAAGATTCTCAAACCATCATAACCAACTCACGATACGGAAATATACCATTTCTGACCAATACGACCCATCGAATAATATCATCAAATCCCAAGACGATAACCGATTGTCCATCAAGGACAAATACCAAAGGAAAATACGGGACATACCTTGAGATATGAAGTGCCACGACAATCATATCAGTCTAATCCGAGATCAGAACAATGCAATACGGACACGGTCCTAACACAAGACCTACAAATGCATACTCATATGACCGCGTCAATATGATCACAACAATAACAATCATGTATACTCAATGGAAATCCGACGATCCAGCGCCCTCAGCATAGATCCCCTTGATGATCCTATCAGATCATCATAAGATGGATAACCAAAAATACACATATGAACAACAACACATGATAAAATCAATGATGCGAATTCACAAGATTCCATCAACACAATACTGGTAATCCAACGACCCAGCGCCCTCACCATAGATCCCCATGATGATCCCGTCGAACCAACGCATGGTGGAAAACCTGTCCAACGATCCAGCGCCCTCAGCATAGATCCTCATGATGATCCCGTCGAACCAACGCATGATGGACATTCGATCCAGCGCCCTCAGCATAGATCCTCATAATCCCATCAGATTATTTACACAACATAAACAACACAATATGCATACACATATGCAAATTAACACGTTCATCAACATGAACAACATAACATGCACGACAACATGACAATTTACTAGGTCAACTTCATGTTCAACAACATGAAAGAAAATGTACGAGACCAAAATAAATAACATTAAACCATAATCAATATGGAATACTTGCCCCAAGTCCTTCGGGAGCAACCTCGATGTCCAATCATCACCGACGATTATCCTCAATGCTCGGCGATCCAAACGTACAATGAACTACAGATACTCATATCCTCATCTTTACCATAATGTAACCTCGATACTCGAACATACCAATAACTGAGATAAAGCATATACATTATGATTTACCTCCCAGAATCGAAAGAACGATATGCGATCCGAATACCCAGAGTTCACAATAATAATCATCGCTATATGCATTATAAACGAAATGAAACTAAAACCATTCATTAAATATTATAACTGAGCAAGTAATAACTTGCCTCGATACCGATACGATGATGATGAAGCCACTACCAGTCACAATGCCTTCGTCTACGAGCTCCTCGGCCCTGACCATGCAATTCACGAACACGCTCGAACACGACCGCAACATCCGGTTATAATCGCCGATCAATAATCTCAACCTATCGAAGTAATCAAATAACATACATCCGATAACAATCAACAACCGACAAAACTAACCAATCGAACTCAACGGTTCAACACAACCTCGAATAAACGCAGTCAGAACAAACCAAATCAAACCATCACGAATTCATAACCGAAACAGAATATATTACCCTACCTGTTGACTTAGCGCACGTTAATCTCTTATCGTAGCGTGCGCTAAGTTGTTCCCAATAGCGTGCCCTAGCCAGTAGGCTTAGCGTGCGCTAATGACGTGCAGTTACATGCATTCCAAATATCGACTCACATCTTGCGACTACGAATCCGAATGAAGGGAGACATAAATCTCCATATCTCTTGAAGATAAACGACCCCATAATTATCACAATGATCATGTCAATGTCCACATATCAATAACAACATCAACAATCAAACTTACTCGATAACAAGGATCGTATCATGCTAAATCTGGAATTCAACCTAGTATCATGATTCATCTCATCTAAATCGACCAATATAATTACCAAGATTCAGAAATCCTTCTTAGATCGGGTTAAATGAATCAACATCCTTATGGTATGAGGAATATTAACTAACATCCGAAACTCTTATCAAAATTCCATTTAATCTCATATACCATCATCATATGATTATCCAACATGCTCCTTACATGAAATCATCCAATAAAAACGAACCATTAACAAAGGAATACGAAGATTACCTGGTTTAGACGAACCAAAAAAAACAACACTAGAACTCCATCCAAAGAATCATGAACAACTTGAAGAACAAGGCTTGAATCCAAGCTCTCAATCTAATGTTGTTAAAGATTATCATTATACAGTGTTTGGGAACCTCAAATATATCCCAACTCTCTCTCTCTCCCTCGACTGAAAGAAGAAAAAATGACGAAATGCTTCTCAGCATCCTTCTGTCCCCTTTTATAATATTCATTATTAGCATGCGCTAACATCTCATGTTTAGCGTGCGCTACCGCCTTAACGTGCGCTAACTGACTTTGTTAGCGTGCGCTATCGGGCCTGCAGGCTACCGCCTCGTCAGAACTAGCTTACGTACGTAATGCCCATGCATTAACATACGTAAAACATCCTGCTTAGCGTACGCAAGTCATCTACCTTAGCATGCGCTATCCGAAGTTGACTTGCTACAGTACACACCTACCACTCGTGCCCCACATGCCGAAAGCATCCGCAATTATCGGGATTCCTTTGACCAATCTGGAATTAGCGTGCGCTAACCATACAGTTTAGCGTGCGCTAGCCCTACATGACAAACACCCACTGACCTTATCTGGACACGCGTCGCAAGTGGCCGGGTCCACCAGCCGAAAGCTAAGATTCCATTATTGGTGATCTGATGTTAGCGTGCGCTAACCAACATACGTTAGCGTGCGCTAACTGAATATAAAAATCAACCTGGGCCTACCTGTCGGCCACCTTCCGGAACTAACCCAGCAAGTCGTTACGTACGTTAGGGGTCCTCCTTAGCGTACGTAACCGAACCTCTTAGCATACGCTATCAATACTCCGTAGTGTGCGCTACCTGTACCTACTAGCGTGCGCTAGTGAACACTTATCCATTTTCCGCAATTTCTGTCCAACATCTTGACGTACCAAAAACGAACATGAGACACACTGAACACAAACACTGAATCCAATAATATTCTTATACGATATACTCTATATCGAAAGTACAATAACCTGATACACGATATCCTCAAATGTAATCGACTGATACAACAATTATACCGATACTGACATCTCAGTCCTTTATTTATTTTATCCCTACTGTACAGATTCCACGCTGTACAATATAACTCGGATAAAATAATATCAAACAACAGTAGTAGAAATTCCGGATATTACATCATCCCTACCACATTTTCTAGTCATAGTATTCACAACTACTTTGTTGCTGAGATTTAGATGATACAATCCATTCAATAAAGTAGCAGTACCCACTAGTTTATTTCTAAAATAAATTTTGCAGGAACCATCACTAATGAAAAATGAAAAGCCTTTTCGGTCCATGACCGGAATGGATACAATGTTTTTGTGCCCCTTAGGCAAAACAAGTACATCTTCTAAAGTCAAAACAAAGCCGGATTCTAAACCCAAAAGAAATGATCCTATGTCGGTCGCCTCGACACTATGCCCACTTCCGACTGTGATCATAACTTCTCCAGCTCCAAGCTTCCTACTTTGTTCCAGATCCTGATTCACGGTACAAATATGAGAACTAGCACCAGAATCCAAGATTCAGAAGTAGAAAATACAAGAGCGTAACAATTTGTTTCCAAAACTAAAAGTTCTCAGACCAAGTGCCATGAAGAATCGCATGCTCTAGCCCAAAGGGCTCACTCACCGTACTTGAGACAAGTATCCTTCTTCTTCTTGTTCTTCGGAACCATCGGGGCCTTGCCCTTACCCTTAAGGTCCTTAACTTGTGGTCCAGTTTGCTTCTTGGTCTTTTTCTTCTTGTTCTTAGACTTCCGAAGTCCAGAAGAAATCACAAGTGCAGACTCCTTCATCCGCGGGGTCTTCATCTGAGACTGAGCGGTCACCAGTTTGTTCATTAGCCCATCTAAGTTACATGTAATTTCATTGCAGTTGAAGTTCATAACAAACTGTGAGAAGGAATCAGGGAGAGACAGTAGGATAAGGTCGGTTTGGAGAGAAGTATCCATTTTAAAATCAAGAGCCTCCAATATCTCGATCATGGATATCATTTTGAGGACATGTTCCCCAACCTTCTCACCTTCCTTCATCCTTGCACTGAAGAGTTGCTTGGATATCTCATATCTAGCAGTTCTGCTGTGCTCACCATAAAGTTTGGTTAAGTGAGATAGAATCTGCCTAGCAGAAGTCATTTTCTCATGAGCTCTCTGAAGCTCATTAGACATGGAAGCCATCATATAAGCACGGACTTTCACGTCATCCTTAACTCACTTTTCGTGGTTTTCAATCTCTTCCTGATTGGCTCGGGTCCGCACAGGAGGTGCCGGAATGTCCGTCTCCAAGACGTATCCCAGTGCCTCTACACTGAGGACAATCATCAGATTGCGGAGCCAATCCACAAAGTTAGGTCCCATTAAGGTGTTCTTTTCGAGTAGAATTGCGAGTGGATTCATTGTCATATTGAGATTTGAGTCTGCATTAAGTACGATAGATTAATTAGTGACTCATTCAATTATGTTCTGAGTATAGAATTAAGGTCTTTTCTATTCTTGTTACCCAGCTCCCACTATTTTTATCGGAATAACACACTCCCATGTGAAATCGGGAAGTATCGTCGCTCTACTTCATAGTGGTGATCGAGTTCTTTATAAATCGTAATAGAGGGCAACCGAACTAGTTTCTAGTCTATTAATTTTCATAAAGTGGTGTCCAACACCAACCCATCTAATGGATGATTCGATCTTCTTTTTCCCCTTGTTCACTCCCCTCAACCTATACGGTTTCTATGGTTCGTGAACAAGTTAAGTTTATACCATCAACGCAAATCAGTTTCACAATTGAATCTTATCCGGCAACCTATCAGGTTTCTAGGGATAAAATTTGCTCCAACTGAAGGCATCCAATGCGCTCCCGGTAATATATCCGTCCTCCCCGAACGACTACCTTGATAACTCAGAAGCATAGCATATCCGGTTTGGATTTCAATTTCCCGAAAACTCGATGGAGGGAAGGAAAACCTTGAAACCTTATAAACTTAATAATTTATAGTGGGAGAATTTTCGCGATTAATGTTACACTTTGCACATTGTTGTTGCCCAAAATATTTATCCGAAGATTAAATACTGCTGGAATGGATGGACAACAAACAAAATTTGCGGGAGCACTTCTGAGAGAATATGAATAAACATAAGATTTGCCGGGTTTGTTAGGCCCGGGCTTGAATGCTCTCGCGAGATGTTATTAATACAAATATTCGTGGATACAAGTATTAATGTGAGAATCTAAGTACAATGAGTGTAAAAAGATCCTGTTAATCCAGCTCTTGAGCGAAGCTCGGTGTTCTTCGTCCCTGCCGATCGTCTTCGGAATGAGAGAGGCCGAGAGAAGAAAGAACTAAAAGATAGCTGTTGCCAAGAGTAAGAGATAGCCAAGTGCTGTGTATTACTTCTGTATTGTATGCTGAAATTGCGATAATGCCAGGGGGAAATCCAAGTGCAGGCTGCCTTTTATTTATAGGGGCTGAGGAGCCTTGTATCCCAGCGGGCGATCATCTTCCGGCCAATATAATAATGGGGCGATCGTCTGCCGGCCAATATAATAATGGGGCGATCATCCTTAAGTCACACGGGCTGTCGGCCTAAAGTCCAAGGTAGATGCTGGCAGCCAGTTGTGCGGTCCAATGAGGAGCCAGCACGCGTCCGGAGTCACTGTCACATGCGGTCCTACTGACACCTTTCGGCGGGCCTGTCGGCTGGTGGACGAATGCTGACAGGCTGTGGTCAACGATCCGTGATATGCGGATCTTCTCTCGTCTCTGCACGTGGGTTCAGTCCTGAGGCTCGGCCTTTGCCGATTGGATGACTATTGGCTTCGAGCGGCATGAGGCGGTCGTCTCTAGCTGGTCACTGAGGGTCGGCATCGGTCGGTCACCAAGGGTCGGTCACCAGGCGCCGAGAGATGATCGTCCGCTAGTCGGTCGCCAGGAATAGATCGCCAAGTACCGATAGACGATCGTCTTTGATGTCGATCGCTCGGCACCGGGACTTGTCCTGGGACCTTCGGTTGGCCGATTTATCTTGGTTGCCGGGCTAAGGCTAGGCCGCCTGGTCGCTGGTCGGCAGTTCTGCCTCGGCTGCTCGGCAATGGCTAGGTCGCCCGATCTCTGAGACGATCGTCGGTCGGAGAGTTTAATTCTCGACACAACCATTGCCCCCCAGCTTGCTCCGATGTTGAAGACATGGGGCGAGGTGGTTCTTGCAGGCGATCGTGTAAGATGAGGACGGCGAACCTATTGAGCTGACTTTGGATTCGGACTTGGGCTATCTGGTCGATTGGCTAGCTATCTTTCGGTCTTGTACCTGCAAAAACAACATTGGCCGATCCCTCGTAGAAACTTGATTGTTTCGTCGTTGAGGAACCGTGCACAGTCGTGGAGTTCGATGGACCGACTCCATGACCGTGTCTTGTACGCGAAGACATTGAGTGTCTCGTGACTCATTTTATTGTGAGGGTCCTCTGTTAGGTTGCGCCTCGCCTCGTATTTAAACGAAGGGCGTGTGGTCTTGGTCTAGAGGAGTCCTTGCGCGGGGCAGCGTCGGATGATTCAACTCCACGCCTGCGGCTTGTTAGCTCTGCTTCCACCTCGGCCCGCCATGGAGATGGCGAACCTCGACGGTGTACGTTGAGACGGGGGTAGTGGCATGTGTCGCATTGTCTAGGTTCACCATGTTAGATGATGATCCTTAGAGGGCGGGCGATCATGTCCACTGATTTATTTTGGAGGGCCCTCAGACTACGCCGGCCTCGTATTTAAACGAAGGGCGGGCGATCTTGGCCCAAAGGGACCTTGCATGGCCGAAGCAGCCGGTTCCATCGACTACCAGGACCATGGCTTTATGATGTGCGGTGGAGGCGATCTCATGCCTTAGTCCGTCATGTTAGATGATGAACTGTCGATGGCGATCGTGTCCTCCGAGTTTTGGGTGATGTTGCTTGATGATGGAGATCGGGCTGGAAGACTGGTGATCATCGCTCGGCTGCCGATCGCATTATTCATAAGTTGATACTGGCGATCGGGTGGGAGATCGTCGTTCGGGTGCCGATCGCGCTTCTCATAGGTTAAGGAGAAACCTTTGCCTGGCCAGGAAGTCTGCGGCTTTAGCTCGGAAGATCGCGTAGGTCACGGGTTGGTCCTTCGTGAGATGCCTGAACATAGGCGAAAGTCCATGAAATCCTCCTAGGACCGCGTAGAGGGCGATCTCATCGCTTATGGGCTCGCCGTTGAGGATGATCTCGTCTACCCGGTCGATGTAGTCCGAGTCGGACTCTTCTTCTCCCTGCTTGATTTGCATCATGCGAAGGGGGCCTTCCATCCGAGCGACCCTGGTGGCGAAGTACGCTGTGAAGACGTTCGCCAGTTGGTTAAAGGAGCCGATGGACCGAGGTGGAAATGAGGTGTACCACCGGTAGGCGAGGTCGTCCAGCGTCATAGGGAACATTCGGCACCTGGTCGCGTCAGATGGCCCACACCCGGTCATGTAGATGTTGAACTTTCTCAGGTGTATATTGGGGTCCGATCTCCCCTCGTACAAAGGTGTTTGCGGAGGAGCGATCTTGTGCTGCACGGGGGCGAGCTTGATGTCGACCGCGAGCGGCTCGCTCGGCTCGGCGATCGTCTTCTTGGCGCCTGCCCCGTATTCCAGGAGCGCCTTCATGTCGTCGAGCTGACGTTGCATCGCGGCCATCGCCGTGGCTCGGTCGCTTGCGGATCGGCTTTGGGAGCGGGAGCCGAGGCGATCGTGTACCGATCTCCGCACTCCGCTGCTGCCGACCTCGGCTATTTGGCGAGGGGGAGCCAGACGGATGGGCTGCTTTCTGGGAGTCGGGTAGGCCGAGCTCCTGGTGACGGACTCAAACTCCATCGTCTCGTAGCTGGGGCCGAACTGCCCCGGTCGCCAAGACGGGTCACGGCCCAGGCGATCGAAAACAGAGGTGCCCCGGCTGGCGAGCGCCTCTCCTTGCGGATGAGAGCCTCCTGGCGATCGCTCGGCCAGTAACACCTTAAGCTTCCGTTTGGACTTCCGGCGGATGGCCGAGGGGGTGATAGCAGGAGGCGCGTCGAGAGCACTCCGTCGCTCCAGTAGGACTGCCATGGCCTCGTCGATCTGTTCCTTGGTCCGGAACTGATCGAGCGAGAGGCTTGGGCCAGACCTCAGGGGCGGGATTGAGCATCTCGGACCGCGGCGGCTACCCTCCGCCATCGGCTGAGGCTCGGACTGAGACAGAACGAGGCATCTGGTGGGTTGGCCGGCGGCTTTCTTCGACGCGGAGGCGGAAGACATGATTTATGAAAGATTTCTTTGAAGCACAGTGAGTGTCACTTCAAGTATATGCCCCGAGAACAGTGAGTGTTCTTCGGGACGGTAAGAATAAAATTGAGGGTTAGATCCCCTTCCTCTAGCGCCAATTGTTGTTGCCCAAAATATTTATCCGAAGATTAAATACTGCTGGAATGGACGGACAACAAACAAAATTTGCGGGAGCACTTCCGAGAGAATATGAATAAACACAAGATTTGCCGGGTTTGTTAGGCCCGGGCTTGAATGCTCTCGCGAGATGTTATTAATACATATATTCGTGGATACAAGTATTAATGTAAGAATCTAAGTACAATGAGTGTAAAAAGACTCTGTTAATCCAGCTTTTGAGCGAAGCTCGGTGTTCTTCGTCCCTGCCGATCGTCTTCGGAATGAGAGAGGTCGAGAGAAGAAAGAACCAAAAGATAGCTGTTGCCAAGAGTATGAGATAGCCAAGTGCTGTGTATAACTTCTGTATTGTATGCTGAAATTGCGATAATGCCAGGGGGAAATCCAAGTGCAGGCTGCCTTTTATTTATAGGGGCTGAGGAGCCTTGTATCCCAGCGGGCGATCGTCTTCCGGCCAATATAATAATGGGGTGATCGTCTGCCGGCCAATATAATAATGGGGCGATCGTCCTTAAGTCACACGGTCTGTCGGCCTAAAGTCCAAGGTAGATGCTGGCAGCCAGCTGTGCGGTCCAATGAGGAGCCAGCACGCGTCCGGAGTCACTGTCACATGCGGTCCTACTGACACCTTTCGGCGGGCCTGTCGGCTGGTGGACGGATGCTGACAGGCTGTGGTCAACGATCCGTGATATGCGGATCTTGTCTCGGCTCTGCACGTGGGTTCAGTCCTAAGGCTCGGCCTTTGCCGATTGGATGACTATCGGCTTCGAGCGGCATGAGGCGGTCGTCTCTACCTGGTCACTGAGTGTCGGCATCGGTCGGTTACCAAGGGTCGGTCGCCAGGCGCCGAGAGATGATCGTCCGCTAGTCGGTCGCCAGGAATAGATCGCCAAGTACCGAGAGATGATCGTCTTTGATGTCGATCGCTCGGCACCGGGACTTGTCCTGGGACCTTTGGTTGGCCGATTTATCTTGGCTGCCGGGCTAAGGCTAGCCGCCGTCGCCGGCTCGGCTTCGCCTCGCTCGATAATGGCTAGGTCGCCCGATCTCCGACGCGATCGCCGGTCGGAGAGTTTAATTCTCGACACAACACACATTAATCATTTAAGCGCGTTTGTGGCATTCATACAATATGAAACAACCATTCATAACCTAGTTGCTACCAACATGGGGTTCATGGACCGTTCCTAGAAAACAAAAACTCCGTAATCTAATTACAAGTCTTCGTATTGAATCTTCGTCTTCTAGAAATGGATCTTCCTCCGGTCTTCGTCATTACATATAAATTTTACATTGAAAATTGCATTCTAGATACAAATTTTTCTAGTAAAATAAATAGGCTCAAAACGGCCTTTACAACCCAATCGAATAAAACGAACGATTCAAAACTAAGTCCATGAACCACATCCCCATTCAAAAGCATTCATCCAATAAATACTATATAAATGAAAAGAGTAGAGATACATTGATCCAATCAACAATACGAAACGATCCAATCGATTAACACAATCGGTAATATGATAACGTTCAAAATAATTCGGTCGACCATAAATATTCCAATTAATCAAATTTCCCTCATAAAATGAAATACCATAAATCATTTTAATCGTATTAAATCCAATTTAACATGTGGGAGATTAATTTTCGAGAATACACGAAAAAATCGAGCCGGGGCGAAATTGGCCTGCCATGGCCGAGTCACTGCCGGCAGCCTGCCGGCCAGACACGGCCCGTGCCGAATGGCACGGTCGGGTCGTGCCGGCAGTGTCCTGGACCTTCCTGCCAGACTCGGCCGTGTCACCTGACACGGTCGAGTCACTTCTGGAAGCTGCCGGCCAGACATGGCCCGTGCCGAATGGCCCGGTCAGTCCGCTCGAAGTGGCTCGGCGTAATGCCGACACGACCCATGTCACTGACACGGCCGAGTCACCGGCAGCCTTCACGCCTTTGTCCAAAAAAATCGTCCGACGACGATTCGGAGCTCGATTTTCGACCGGATTTCCAATATCAATATTTTTCAACATTCATATCTTCAATATAAATCATATTTCAAAGAAATTAAGATTTATATTTAGACATAAACTTACGAAAAATTTAACTACAACGAACGTAAAAATATATACCTGTTTGAGGAGAAAAGTAAAGACAGCAAATCAATTGTATTGATAACAATGAATAGAGGGGCCTTTATATAGGCATTACAAAGAGGGTCTTTCCATACATAGGATTCCTAGTTAAGGTAATACATCTAACAGGATCCAACTACTTATGGAAGAGTCCCGAACCTTCCATAACTCTTATCCCCCTACAACTAGTATTAGGTAAGACACCAATACGGGAAGGATTTCCCGGAACACTCCCCCTGTGTCGAACGCTAATACTAACATGGTGCACACGGTGTTGCCTCGGTAAAAAACCTTTCCAAGTCAAATAAAACCCCGTGGGAAAAACAAAGACTTTGGTGAGGAAAAAGAGCGCAACGCACCAACTACAAATGTCAGAATCATGTGAAGTATACTCCCCCTGAGGTATACATGACAGCTCATTCCATCGATCCATCTTTAGTTGATCTTGGATAATCGACACATGCCGATGCTTCTCACATGTTTCTCAAATGTAGATTTCGGCAGAGACTTAGTGAACAAGTCTGCGATATTCTCATCGGAACTCACTTGTTTCACTTCGATATTCAGCAATTTCTGCTGCTGCTGATTATAAAAGAACTTCGGCCCAATATGCTTGGTATTGTCACCCTTTATGAAACCTAACTTCATCTGCTCAATGCATGCCGCATTGTTCTCAAAGATGCAAGTAGGGGTTGCTGTAGTGGGATCTAATCCACACGTTCCTCGTATATGGTCTATGACTGACCGGAGCCAAATGCACTCCCTTACGGATTCGTGCAATGCAATTATCTCTGCATGGTTCGAGGAGGTATCAACCAGGGTCTGCTTGGTATATTGCCAAGATATCGCCGTATTCCCAAGGGCGAACACATAACCAGTTTGGGAACGTCCTTTATGCGGGTCAGAGAGATAACCGGCATCAGCAAATCCAACTAACGTGTCGTTAGGATTCTCTGCATAAGGGGTAAGCTTGCTCGCATTAGCACTTCTGGTAGTCAAGCTACCATGCTTAGCTGCAATATTAGAGGAAGATCGACGGTCGGTATGCATCGTCTTAACCTCAACAATTCCTTTCGGAATATCGCTCTCTCTTGCGTAGGGAAAGAACAATCCAAGGTCACTGGAGCCTTTCAAGTATCGAAAGATGTGTTTTACTCCATTCCAATGCCTTATCCTGGGAGCGGAGCTAAACCTCGCTAACAGATTCACAGAGAATGCGATGTCTGGACGAGTACATTGATCCAGATACAACAACGCACCGATTGCGCTAAGGTACGGTGTTTCTGCTCCAAGGACCTCTTCATCCTCCTCTTTAGGACGAAACGGATCCTTGTTCATTTCCAGACTTTGACCAATCATGGGGGTAGCAAGAGGATGTGCCTTGTCCATGCTAAATCGCCTGAGCATTTTGTGGACATAGACAGACTAATGAATGAGTATGCCATCATATCGATGTTCTAGCTCTAAGCCCAAGCAGAATCGAGTCCTCCCCAGATCTTTCATCTCGAATTCGGATTTAAGGTAGCGGGCCGTTTCATTGACCTCATCTATGGTACCGATGACATTCATGTCATCTACATAGACGGCTACAATCACGAATCCTGCATCTGTTCTTTTCATGAATATGCATGGACAGATGTCACTGTTCTTGTATCCATTCCCAACCAAGTATTCACTTAGGCGGTTGTACCACATCCTTCCAGATTGTTTCAACCCATACAGTGAACGACGCAATTTCACAGCGTACGCGCTCCGTGGTTTAGAGCTACTTGATTTGGGCCGTGAAATTCCTTCGGGGACTTTCATATAGATATCCGTATCTAGATCCCCATAAAGATACATTGTAACCAAATCCATAAGCTGCATGTTCAGTTTTTCGGACACTACCAAACTGACTAAGTAGCGGAAAGTGATGATGTCCATAACGGGAGAATACGTCTCCTCGTAGTCAATGCCAGGGCACTGCGAGAAGCCTTGGGTAACTAGTCTCGCTTTGTAACGCATGACCTCATCCTTATCATTGCGTTTACGAACAAAAACACATTTATGTCCAACTGGTTTAACGCCCACGGGTATTGGCTCGATACGGCCAAATACCTCACGTTTAGCCATTGAGTCTAGTTAAGCCTGCATTGCATCTTTCCATTTCGGACAATCGGCTCGTTGTTGACACTCAGCAACCGAGCGCGGCTCAGCGTCGTCGTCTTTAATAATTTCTTGAGCGACGGAGTAGGCAAAAGCATCGTCGACTAGCATGGACGACCTAGCCAATAGTACGTATACACTCGTACATTGCATCGAGATTTCTTTATTTTCTGACATCAACGAAGTTTCCGACGCGTCCGTCGATTGTTCCATTGTTGATTCGAGGACATATCTGTAGTCAGAGATAATCTCGTGTGACGGAGTCACTGTGTCGATGATGAGAGGATTTTATGCCTCCGTTCCTCTTCTCTTTCGAGGTTCGGTATCCTTTCTACCCACTGGCCTCCCCCTCTTTCGAAAGGTGGATAAGAGCAACAAGCACTGCCCCACCACTAAGGTTGACGCCGGTGGCATCATTCCTTTGGGCGGCTGAACCTTGCCCTATAACTGGGACTTCTAACCTTGCAGGAACATTCACAGCGGGAATGGTAGATCTTATCACTTTCGCAGTATCAGTAAAGTTGTCGGGCATCGAATCCGCAATTTTCTGAAGACTGAGAATACATTGCACTTCTAGCTCGGATTGAAATGCGGGGATCTTGATGAGGCAAGGAGGAGCACACTGCATAATTTCTGGCGTTCAATCGAATCGCTCGATTCCTCTCTCCCCTAACGACGGAAGTTTGTCTCATCAATGTGACAATCGCAAATCTTGCAAGAACTGCATCTCCACAAAGTTTCCAAATAGCGGATAATTTTAGGCGATTCATAGCCAACATATATACCTAATCGTCTTTGCGGACCCATTTTAGTACGCTGTGGAGGCGTAATTGGCACATATACCGCACAACCAAAAATGCGCAAGTGTGAAATATCAGGCTCATATCCAGTTACCAACTGGTACGCACTAAACGGTTGATTAGCAGTGGGTCGAAAGCGAATAAGTATAGCTGCATGCAAAATTGCATAACCCCAGGCAGAAATTGGCAAGTTGGTGCGCAATACCAATGCTCGGGCGATAAGCTGTAACCGCTTAATCATAGCCTCGGCAAGGCCATTCTGCGAATGAACGTGGAGGACGGGATGTTCAACATCAATCCCAATCGACATTCAATAGTCGTCAAAAGACTTTGACGTAAACTCTCCAGCATTGTCCAATCTTAATGACGAGATTGGGAAGTTGGGGTGGTTAGCCCGTAACTTGATGATTTGTGCTAGGAGTTTAGCAAATGCAGCGTTTCTCGTGGATAGCAGAGCGATGTGTGACCATCGCGTCAATGCATCAACCAGAACCATAAAATATCTGAATGGTCCGCACTCTGGTTGAATAGGTCCACATATGTCCCCTTGAATTCTTTGTAAGAAGCGAATGTTTTGTGTTGAGTCATTAGCAAAGGACGGAGAGGGTATCAATTTTGCTAGTGAACAGGCTTTACAAAACGATTTATGGGCATTAGAAATTGCCACGGAAGCCTCGGGATTTACAAGAGATGCACCGTCAACCTTATCAGGGCGTGCGATCTTTAGTCCCGGTGATACGGTATCAAGCGCACTCACATCAATGCCGATATCGAGTGGTGCTTCCAATCGTTTTCTGGACTTGAAAAACGGATGACCATGTGAGTTTTTCAAAATGCGAATCATCATGTCGCGTCCAGGGTGACTGAGTCGGTCTTGCCATAGTTGGTACGCTTCGGAATCACACAGTTCGTGACTCACAGCATAGGATTCAATAACCCTTATTGTAGTCTGGTATAAACCACTACTTAGACTCATAAGTTTCTCGAGAACGCGGCGTCTTCCGCATTCTGCCAGAGTAACACATAAAAATTCTGTCCCATTCTCACAATGTGTATCAAGGTGATAACCGTTGGCACGGATGTCCCTAAAACATAGCAAGGTTCGGTTTGCTCTTGGGGCATAGAGAGCATTTGTGACATTAATATGCGTACCATTAGGTAGCAAGAAATGAGCAGGTCCCCTCCCTTGAATTACTTGGGAGGAACCAATCATTGTTGTCACTGAGGATATGTATGGCACAATATCCTTGAATAATTGCCTATTCCGAAGAATAGTGTGGGTTGTTCCACTATCAGCAAGGCACTCAATTTCGCCACGAGACATCTACAATAAGACATGAAACTCGATTAGTCTTATGATTAGAGACATAGCGAAAACTCATTAACATCGAGTTTGGGGAAATTCGACCAAGTTGGTTAGGATCAAAGTTAGCACAATCGCTGGAAATAATTTCCGCGCAGCTTGACCTTTGTTCACTAAAATAGCAATAACTTCTTCGTTAAGAAGGCTATGGATGAACGGTCAGTTGTTTTGGAAACTAGACTTCCGTATATTTCTGTCCATAGGTCGTGCACTTTCTGGATCATTAAACTCGGATCTCAGTGCTCGTTTCAATTTGCTATTTTCGTATTTCCCTATTGTTGAGTGATAGAGCAAGGTTGAAGCCATTTTCAAAGGCATTATTGTTGATACAATACTATGGAAATATGGCCATAGGAGCGTTTAAATACTTTAAAACGCATCTTGGTTTTCGATTTATATCTCTACTAATGATCCTTTCGGTAACTCCAACTTGGTAGACTTGCAGAGAAAGTAGGAATGTCGGTACAACTAAGGCTATTTAAAATCACTGATTCCGTTTGAACTTTCAAAGCATAAACAAATACCAAGGAGGATGCGCCTAGTCTTGATCAAAAGTTTTGATGAAATCCTACCAATGTATCAAATTTTTAACCAAGCAATTCATTGCTAGCAATTATTTTATGATAAACCAAACATGCTTTCGAAGGGAAAAAAATAAGATTCGTCTTTACACAATCACAGCAATTAAAAGAATTTTATTCATCATGGCCAACTTTATTACATTCATGAAAATCCAAAGTAGTTCTCGGAAACTAGAAACAAGACAAAACATAACCAAAGCGTAAAACTAGTCAAAGTCGGCAACATCCATATGTTGGTCTTTGTCCGCAATGGTGAGAGGAGGGATCTCAGTCTGGATCTCAATATGGTTCACCTACGTATTCTCATTATCTTCTTCCATGTAATTCGACTCTTGAGTCAAATATTGTTTATAGTGCTTGTAGTAAGCTTGGATGTTCTTTGGCGCTTTGCAATTGCGGTAAGTATGCTTCTTCGATCCGCAAGTATAGCAATTTCGGCCTTCCTTTGGAGTGGTTCCATTCCCGGCGGCAGGAGGCGGCCCACGTGGTTGGGTTCCACTAGGTCCCGTGGCCGAGCCACCTTGCCTCTTCCACGCGTTGGAACGACGACCTCATCTTTTCCCTCGCTTGCTCGAGTCATGCATCCGTGGTGCTTGCAAAAACTGAGTAGTGTTGCCTTTTCTATTTTGTCGTGGTGCTTTCCTGTGGGTAGCCTGATTCACTTCCGGAATCGGCTTCGTACCAGCTGGGCGCGCATTGCTATTGAGAATAATCTCATGGTGCCTTTCTTTTTTCGCGAGGTGGGAGATAAGGTCACTAAAGTTCTTAATTCTCCCTTCCTCATAGGCAACGCGCAGCTGATGAGCAATTATACTTGCTCCCACGGTAAACGTGTTAAGAGTCTTCTCGATCAAATCTTGATCAGACTTCTTGACACCACAAAAACCAAGATCAGCGCGAAGATCAAGGATAGCTTGATTATAGGCTTCCACATTCGCATAATCCAAAAATCGGATTTGCTCCCACTGAAGATGCAATTCGGGGAAGCGCTGATCATGCACATTATTAAATCGTTGTTCGAGTGTATCCTATAGTTCTTTGGGAGTTTGCAAGTTCATATAACACTTTTTCAACAACGGATGTATATGTCTACGCAAGTACATCAGTGCATTAGCCTTGGTTTCCTCGCTCGGTTCTTAAGCGGTAGGCTCGTTAGAGGGAAAGATGGTGGTGGTAAATCTCTTACCGACGAACGCCAAGCGAACGTCTGAGACCCACCTATGGTACTCCTTACCAGCATGGTCAAGGATGTCGAACTCCGGATGAACATTGGAGCTTTGTGCCATCTACAAGATATAAACAAGAGGAAGTTAGTCTTGTTGGATTTTCAGTGACAATGTAAACGGTCACAATCGATGATTTTAAAAGCGTGTAACATAACCGTTACTCGATTTACTTCCCTTAATTGTTGTTTAGTAAAGTTGACAAAAAAACGGCGATATCAGATCGCACCCAGATACGTGGTGTATGCAACAACCACAAGTATCAACTTTTCAACAATTCCGTGACTCCCCCAGGACTGTCACACAGTTTTCTTCGACACGCAGAGATACCGACTTCTCTCGCGGTCTCATCCACCGCAAAGTAGCGTGGGAGATTAAGAACCCAAAACCCGTGTCCCCAAAAGAAAAAATCCCAAAAGGAGAGAATTGAAATAGGGACAAGTTAGATAATTACCTCGATTATAAAATTAGGCACGTCCGAACTGCGTGGTGTGCGATCTACCGATTTGGTTCTCGATGCAATGACGTGAAAGCGGTGGTGAAATGTTGGCGGCTCAAGATAAGTTGATGTTCGGGTTTTGGTCCGAGAGTCGAACCGGTTCGGACTAGCGGGGATCGAGCTGTCGGCGCGGTCCGCGCCGTGGTCGGGCGGTGGCGGCGGTCCAGGCCGGAGGCCACAAAGCGGCCGGCTGGGCGGCTCGGCGGGCGGTGGCGGCGAGGGGCCGGAAGGTGGTGGCGGCAGGCGGCGGAGCTCGGCGGGCGGCGCGCGGTGGCGCTGGGCGGCGGAGGCCGATGGGCGTCGGCGTCCGCGGCTCGGGCGGGCGTGGCTGGGCGGCTTGGGCGGATTCGACGGGCGGTCCGGCGGGGAGGCGGGCGGTCCTGGCCCGGCTGCACTTGGCGCTTGGAGCCGCGGCGGGCAGCCGGGATGGTGGCACTGGCGCCGCAGCGGCATGGCGGGCGGCGAAGCCGACGGCGGCAGCTGGTGGCGGCCATGACGCGGTGGGTGGCGTGGAAGCCGACGGGCGTGGCGTGGCTCAAGTGGTGGCTGGCCGATATTTTTTTTTTTCCGTTCGAGCTACGTGCTGATAACGTGTTTGAGGAGAAAAGTAAAGACAACAAATCAATTGTATTGATAACAATGAATAGAGGGGCCTTTATATAGGCATTACAAAGAGAGTCTTTCCATAGATAGGATTCCTAGTTAAGGTAATACATCTAACAGGATCCAACTACTTATGGAAGAGTCCAGAACCTTCCATAACTCTTATCCCCCTACAACTAGTATTAGGTAAGACACCAATACGGGAAGGATTTCCCGGAACAATACCACGATTATGACTAAAATGATTTCAAATCATTCACCATCTAATCGAGCATTCCCAATGTCAATATCGTATATACGATCGCAAGACCTACGCTCTGATACCACTGTTGGGATTCGGTGCCTAAAACGAAGGCCCAGCGGAAGCGGTAAAACGAAAATTAATTCGATCCGAATCCCTATGAGGATCGATCGAGCTACGTATATACGAACGAATATAAAACGATTAACAAGAGATATAGAAACTCACCCTTGTAGTCCGTTGATTAGATGGATAACCTTATCTTGAGCCATTACCCAAGCTTTGCTTGATCTCTACGAATCTATTCCGCTTCAAGCCCTTGAACGATCCAACGCCGAAAGCACCGCGTCTCTACTGCCACGCGCCGGAAAAACGAACAGAATGACAACACCTTGCTATCCTCCGAGGATACGGCTAGAGCTAGGTGATGAAGCTATTGATATTGATGAATATACTCCAAGTATGTTTATCAAAATTCTCTCAATATTTTCTCTCAATTTTCTCCAAGAAAAATGAAGAAGAAGTTAGTGAAGAAGATGAAGATGAGTATGAACACCATGAAATGAACTCTAAGTTCTATTCTCTCTCTCCTTCAAACTTTCTTACGTCTTTCTCCTCCAAAGTGTGTATTATATATGTGGTATTATATATCTCCTCAATCACAAGTCTACCTCTAATTATTTATACACCTTCCACCAACTTATACAACTCATTCACATGAGAGGTATCCCCACCATGTCAATATCATCCATATAAAATGGAAACAAAAGACAAGGAGAAATTAGGTGGAAAAGAGGAGGGCGGCCATGATGAAAAACGGACGAGTTCGGTTCGTTTCGGACTCCCGAAAGTCCAAACAGATAAACTCTGATTCTGTTTCGATGTATTTATATCGATTAATTAATCCAATTAATTAAACATATCAAATACAAAATCATATAATTAATTTCTCCAATAAATAATTATATAAATGAATTAAATTAATCACCCAGTAATTTATTTAATTCATTAGGCCGTAAATCAATTTATCCAATAAATCGATTTAGACATCTAATGTCCCAAATTTAGATATCCAATATCTAATACACATAATGAGAGAATTAGCTTGATTCATTCCGTCGTCAATCCTATTGCGCGACTCGGTAGGTCCGTCTCAGTCAGCAATGGGAGGAACCAAAGAGTAGTAGCACCACCTAGCCATCCTGGCGGCCTACACTGTACCCCAACTGAGAACGAATGATTGGGATCATTCAAGAACCATTCTGTCGTGAATACCAGTATACATATAAACCCTTCTTTCACATATCCCAATCAAGTTATAGGGTCACGTTCAGTCAAACCCTATCTGTACTTGACACTATGCATGTGTTAATGCAAATCGAGATCATTGAGCTCTCGTGTATCCAATACAACTAGATCTAATGCTTTGGCCAAAGACTTATGATCTCATCTGCCAATAACCGCATAGGACATATAACCCGCTCACTAACGGGAGAAAGAATTCTATCTTGGTATTCAGTAGGACCTGCTACTTGCCCGTCAAGATGCACGTCTAGGTTGACCGCCGCCTTCTGGTTTACAGGATCGAACTACTCTAATGAAAATCTTGACATCACAAGCACATCCCTACTAAATCCTCAAGTCGAAGGTTCACGAATACCTATCACAACCTTTCGATTCTGTCATTGACTGTCCCAGAGTGAAATTCGTGTGACGAATCGAGGGTCAGTCAGTTCGAGTATACTAATCTAATTAGCATACCTATAACGTGTGCTCCCACTAACCATTAGCGTTCGACAGGCACTCTCCATGTCAAAGGATACGTCATACAAGTCTTCACATAAACTTAACGCCCAGTCAAGTTTCATCGACTTGCGAACGATTAAGTATTTGAGCTATAAACCTTTCCAGTGCCGACCCCCTTATCCAATAAGGAGTGGAACGTTTTGCTCTCAAATACATGGACTAGTTTCTATATGTTTATTTACGAGTTGGGAATGCCAGTAACTACCAGTAAATAAAGAAACATTCCTTTGCCTTATATAAATGGTTTACAAAATTACAAGTACAATGCCCTCACTCAACAACCTCTAAGTGGGATTCGAGGGCATACTCCTAACAGCAACTCCCAAACAAAGTCTCAACACAATACCGATACACACTAATATCGCAATTAGCAATTTCACAAAATCTCAAGGAAGAGTTCACGTCCGTGACCACGGCCACGACTCTTCCTCCTTACAGCCAACATTCTGAAGGGCACACACGTGCGTAAGTATAATCCAAATCGCACATTCTCGAAGTGACCAATTCCCAAGAATACCAAGCTATAAACGAAATGATTAAGAAAAAAATACAAGAAGAGTGAGAGGACTTACAAGTACCGGTCGCACTGTGATGATGGTAGAGTAGTGATACTGTGGGCAAATGACGCCTCAATCGACCCAAAAGACCGACAGCCTAGGTATCCATAAACCTAAGCTCTGATACCATATTCTGTAACACCCCCAAGGTATTCAGGATATATTACAGTGCCGTGAGCCCCACCGCGGGACCCACAAGGCTATACATGCGCGGAACTGTAAAACTTGATCGAGAAGGTCTAGTTACAATGAAAAGAAGGACAATACAAATGGTATTCAAACCATAACCAATGTAACCAAATACATCACCACACAAATCAATACCTCGGCAACACAGGCCGGAACATCAAGGAAACTGAAATTCAATACTCGAGTATTTAAAATCCATTGCAGTACAACAACACTGAATGGAGGAACCCAAAAGAAATATAACCGAGACAAGACACAGTATCACACTTGCCCATCATCTTCATGCCGACCCGATACCCGCCTGTCCGTGCTCCTGGAACCTGAAATACATAAAAAGTATTTCCCCCATAAAGGGGTTAGCCGTCGAATAGCTAGTGCAAGTATATCAAGTATGAAAAACAATACTCCTCGACAACAAAGTAAATGTAACCGTCAATTCATCAATTCAAGACTAGTATTCCGGAATAACTAAATCTCATGGCATCGCATCAATACATATATGAATACCGTGGAACCGCACCAGAGGTTACGGAACCCTCAGGGGACCTATCGGCCCACCCCAGAGTGGTTCATTCATATCATCCGTGGAATCGCACCAGAGGCTACGAAACCCTCAGGGGACCCGTCGGCCCACCCCAGAGTGGATAGAAATAATCATGCCATTAATATTTCATACTTTCAAAGTCGAGAACGCACATTTATAAATATATACTTGCCTTGAATAGTTGACGACGCAACGAACGGAAAGGAAAGTCACCGACGAATGCTAGGAACTCACGAAACCGAACCTAACGATTCGAAGAATACAATCACAACCAATTCTAAACGAATACAGAATTGGAATACACCCGGAAACCCGCCTACGATTTGTAACACCCCCAATATATTCAAGAATATAACAGCTCCGTAAATCCTTTACATAAGAATTTACAAGGCTGAATAAAGGAAATGACAATAACAGATACCAATTTATGAAATTTCTAAAATAAAATTCAACCGACTGGTTCAAAACCGAAATTACAAATATCCCATGAAGAGTTATTATTACATCACTAAAATCCAAATATTATAAATCGACGACGTACTCGAGTACTTATTGAAATAACCAACAAACAACAGACAGTAAACCCGGCCGGAACATCACTCTGCACCCTCATCGTCATGCATCTCCAATGGTTGTTTCCCCGCTCTCCTGGATCCTGACCATACACAAATGTTCACCCCCGAAGGGGTTAGCACAACGATGCTAGTACAAGTACAATAATCATACAACAGTGATATAATCAACAATTATATCTTAACAAGTTTCTCCAACGAGAAATATTCACAACACATATCATATCATAACAGTTTCAACATACTAATGGTATTCCAACAATCCAGCGCACACAGCTATAGATTCCCATGCTGATCCCATCGGACCAACACATGGTAGAACTACCTGTCCGACGATCCAGCGCACACAGCTATAGATTCCCATGATGATTCCCGTCGGATCAACGCATGGTGGACATATAATCACAACATATTTACATGATACAATCACATCATAATTGTCATAATATAAACAATTCTAATTAGAGTACTTGCCTCGGTTCGTTGACAAGAATTAACTTCCACGAATATCAAAATACTCGAAGGTCGTCCCCTTCAATCAATCACGTTTTATGCTCGAACCTTAACAAAAGAAATAGCATAGAATTCATTTCATGTCGAATGAACGTCTAACAATTCAACAATTTCGGTAGAAAGTCCTTAATATGCAATCTGTCTGGATAGCTTAACGCACGCTATGAATCCTATGTAGCGTAAGTTAATGCTACTCGTTAGCGCACGCAGTACACACAGCCTAGCGTACGCTAACCAGGCGTGGTCAGTGCCTTACTGATCAGCTGACTGACTCAGCTGATGACTTAACGCATGCTAAGTCCCAATCATTGCGTATGCTAAACGTACTCGATAGCGTGCGTTAATTCTCGTAGCTTAGCGCACGCTAAGAGTGCATGGCAGTTCACTGGAGGGCAGCAAATTATACAAATGGTGATGAAGTAAGCGAATCCCTCAGTCATTAATGTTTGTTATCCGGCTTCATGTTATTATCATAACCTTTATGAATGATCTCATGGATACTAACAACTTCGAGGTGCAAGTATACATATAATCATCATAACACTATAATCCGTCTTGATTACAATTCTCATGCGAAGTTGGTGATCTCCGGTTGATGTATTAGATTATACTATCATTATACATATTCAGACTTCATCTCGAGGTGAACTAACAATTCCAACTTATACAAAAGAATATATCCTAAGATGATTCTTCCCTTAAGTCCTTATAACCGAAAATAATACCACCTCCAATTTATGATCACTAAGATAACATAAATCATACGGATAATAACTTCAGAATGTTCTCTTATCACTTGAAGTACTAGGATTCCAACTACGAGGTTCCAATGATAATATCATAAGCATAGACATTCCAATCTTAAAACATGATGTTTGTTGAATAATTCACCAATGAAATTCAATATCACGTTAGCATGATCATCTAATCCCTTGGAATCCAAATCTAAAAATTTGGTGATAGGTTGAACATACCTTAATATGCCGAAATCACTGAACCACAAGGTAGAATCCGACTCCGGTTGGTTATGTGCCACTCCAAGGTGTTACTTCTCTTCAATGATCACTCACAAGTGATAACCAATATTCAAGGATCACTAAGATATGTTCTAAGTGTGTTAGAGGGATGATTAAAGCTCTCTGGCCTCTCAAGAATGAAGAATGGACGAAGGAAATGTAAGCCAAAATGGGTGGTTGTCTTATTTATAATATTCTGCACTTTAACTAATTAGCGCACGCTACTAAGCATTCCTTAGCGCGCTGTCACGGGCTTAGAGTTTACTATGCTCCTAAGCGTCGTGCGGCCTAGCAACCCCTTTGCTAGTCAGCCTTAATCCCTCCGAAATTGGTTAAGTATGAAGTTGGCACAACGAAAGAGAGGCAATGGGTTGAGGGAAAATTACTTCCACTAAGTATCAAAAAGAGTTTACAAAGTGTGTCTTACAAGTGAGTTCCCAAGGATGGCTGCAAATGAGCCCCAACATCCCTATTTATACTACCTCCTATCTCACTAGAACCTTCCTCCACCTCCTCATTTGGAGGCTTCTAGATCCTCCTACAATATTACAAATTCTAGAGTATTCTATACATTACAAGTCTTTATACAATGTCTAGAATCATCTACTAGATTACAAGTCTTGACTCATCCAAGAGTCTCTAGCACCTTCCACATGTTTCTGGATCTTCCCGGTTCGTTCGGCCCGACCCGGCCCGCTCGGCCCGACTCGGCCCGTCTCCATGTAACCCGACCCGATCCGGACCGGCCTTCCACATGTGCCTCCGGATTAATCTTTGATGTTCTGGACCATCCCGGTCCGTTTCTGGAATG
Source organism: Orobanche coerulescens (assembly GCA_033398695.1). Lineage (NCBI taxonomy): Eukaryota > Viridiplantae > Streptophyta > Magnoliopsida > Lamiales > Orobanchaceae > Orobanche > Orobanche coerulescens. The sequence continues at coordinate 84,256,886 of CM065818.1, read as the reverse complement.
TTCCGAGTATAATTTCCGTACAGTGGACTCCTCAGCTTTCCAATGTCCACTGCCATCACAAGGCATTATCCCGCTAAGCCTATTATAGGGGGAGGGTGCTCCGTGCATCCCTCGCGCGCCGCGCGCGCGCCTCTCGCGCGCACCCCTCGCGGTGTCCGTCGCCGTGTCCGAGTCTCGGCCCTCGGATGTGCCTCGCCTCGTCATCTTGTCCCACGTTGTCCCGGCGGCGTGCTGTCCATTGCACTCGTCCGGTCGGTTCCGGCGTGCCTTGTCCAGCCGCCTGTAGTCCCGCATCGGGCCCGATGGCCTTGTTCCTCGGTCGGGCACTCTGTTGCCCGGTTGGCCTGCTTGCTCGGCCATATATCCACGCATGCCGCGCCACACGGCTAAGTCCCTCAGTCGGTTGTGCCGATCCACACGGCCTAGTTGTCCCGAACGTGCCCCGTGCATGTTGATCTGTTGAACCTCGCACCCCTCTGTGCGGGTCTGTCCGAGCACCCTGTCGGTCATTTCTCTCGGGGCGTGACACTCTCCCCCGCCTGTTCCGTCGACGTCCCCGTCGACGCGTGCTGCCACTCGGTGCCTCGATGTACCGCATTGATCCTGCATAATACATCGGCATTTCCTCTTCGGTCGCCTTCTTCAAATCGAAGTGTCGTCATCATCACAGACGGGACTTGTTCCACGATCGAGGGATAATGATGGGTTTGTTCTGACCGTTCGCCCATAGTGTCTTTGCTTTTGGGAAAAAGGCAAAATTGTTCTTCTCCAGAAAGTCCATTCCCAAAATGAGATCCCGATCGTCCATCGTGGTGACTTTGAAGTGCACTCGACCTTCCCAGTCTCCAAGCGCGATTCGCACTCCATTTGCTGCCCCTGTGACCGGTACTGCTGGTCCATTGTTGGACTTCATCCAGCCTTTGCATGGCTGCACAAGTAGTCCCAATCTTCTCGCTTCGGCCTTAGTGATATAGTTGTAGTCGGCTCCCGTGTCGACCAAGGCTTTGATGGGTTGGTGGTTGATGGTTCCTTCCACGAACATCAACTTGCTTCCTCGCGGTCCCTCGCTGCCTGCACTGACGACAGAATTAAGTTGTTGAATCGTGCTTACCTGCTGCACGTCGTGATCAATCGTTGGCCCCTCGCATTCGTCCATGGCGTTGAGCTTCCCCATCTTCGGACAGTCCTTCATCCAATGAGCTCCGCCGCACATAAACCATCCTCGTTGGTCGGGAGCGCCCCTGCGTTCACCCGAGTTGTATGGCTTGTCCGCGTCATGTTGCGGTCTCGTCCCGAATCTTCCACGTGATGGTTGGGCTGGTTGCTGTACTGACGTGCGGGTGTCTCCCCGCCTTTGGCTTGACCCTCAGCTCGCGGCTCCTTCCTCTTCTCGAATTCGGCTAGGGACTCGGCCACTTTGATTGCCTCGTTGACAGATTTCACCTCGCGGCTTTGTACTCTGTCCCTGACCCAACTCTGTAGTCCATCCAGAAAGAAAAATAGTCGATCATCCTCGGTCATGTCCGGAATTTGAAGCATGATCGATGTAAAGTCCCGGACATAGTCCCGAATGGTAGTCCTGTGCTTGAGCTCGCGGAGTTTCTTCCTTGCCTCATATCATGTGTTCTCGGGATAGAATTGTGCCTTGAGTTCCGACACGAACTCGTCCCAAGTCCCGATTGGTTGGCAAGTTCCTTTCGTAACACCGGACTGTCGATGACGCCACCACAGTGCTGCATCGTCGGCAAGATATAGTGCAGCCTGCCGTACTTTGGCCTTCTCGTCCGTCAGTCCCAGACCATCAAAGTAAAGTTCCATTCACCACAGGAACTCCTCGATTGACTTGGCATCTCTCTTGCCAATGAATTCCTTGGGTTTGGGGACCTCAACCCTTGGTCCCTCGAACCTCGCCCCGCCAAATGTGCTGTTCCAGCTCGGCCCACCATTGGAGTTGGTGCCCGAGTTGCTTGCCCGACAGATTTTATCACAAAAATCTTCAAAACGTTTGGCACTTACCTCGCAAAACTCGGCATACTGCTTGCGTATCTCCGTGATTCTGGATGCCACATGATCCTCGATCGTTGCTAACTCCTTGTGCAACGAGAGTTGTTCTCTCTTGAAGGTCTCGAGCTGGCCCAACGTGTGCCCTTCCAGTTGGCCAACGGCTTTCTCGAGAGTTCCCACGCGTTCCTCCGTGCTCAATTGGGTGTTAGTGATGCGCTGCCCAAGAGCTTCGATGTCGTCCTCGATGTCGGGTAGGCGGTTTGCTAAGGTGAGTATGATCTTTCGGATGTCTTCATCCTCAAGAAGTCGGCTTCGTGCCGGGTTCTCCTCGTGTTGCGGCGGCACCACACTGCGCGCCTTGCTCTTGCCACGCTTGGCTTTCCCTTGGTAGGACTTCTCACGTCCGGACCTTGTCAGCCTCTGTGACTCGTCCGTCCTCCACATTGATGCCTGCCTCGATCTGTCCGCCGGCCATGATGCCTGCTGATCGTTAGCGTCGACTCCCGCAGTCCTGCACACCTCCTTGTGTGGCTAACGATGGGCTCCGATACCACTTGTCACGGGCTTAGAGTTTACTATGCTCCTAAGCGTCGTGCGGCCTAGCAACCCCTTTGCTAGTCAGCCTTAATCCCTCCGAAATTGGTTAAGTATGAAGTTGGCACAACGAAAGAGAGGCAATGCGTTGAGGGAAAATTACTTCCACTAAGTATCAAAGAGTTTACAAAGTGTGTCTTACAAGTGAGTTCCCAAGGATGGCTGCAAATGAGCCCCAACATCCCTATTTATACTACCTCCTATCTCACTAGAACCTTCCTCCACCTCCTCATTTGGAGGCTTCTAGATCCTCCTACAATATTACAAATTCTAGAGTATTCTATACATTACAAGTCTTTATACAATGTCTAGAATCATCTACTAGATTACAAGTCTTGACTCATCCAAGAGTCTCTAGCACCTTCCACATGTTTCTGGATCTTCCCGGTTCGTTCGGCCCGACCCGGCCCGCTCGGCCCGACTCGGCCCGTCTCCATGTAACCCGACCCGATCCGGCCCGGCCTTCCACATATGCCTCCGGATTAATCTTTGATGTTCTGGACCATCCCGGTCCGTTTCTGGAATGTTCCGAGTATAATTTCCGTCTGATGGACTCCTCGGCTTTCCTATGTCGGTGCCATCACAAGGCATTATCCCGCTAAGCCTATTATAAGGAGGGTGCTCGTGCATCCTCGCGCGCCGCCTTGGCGCCTTGACGCCTCGCGCGCACCCCTCGCGGGTGTCCGTCGCCCGTGTCCGAGTCTCGGCCCTCGGATGTGCCTCGTCTCGTCATCTTGTCCCACGTTGTCCCGAAGCGGCGTGCCTGTCCGCTGCACTCGTCCGTTCGGTTCCCGGCGTGCCTTGTCCAGCCGCCCAGGTAGTCCCGCATCAGGCCTGATGGCCTTGTCCCTCGGTCGGGCACTCTGTTGCCCGGTTGGCCTGCTTGCTCGGCCATACATCCACGCATGCCGCGCCATACGGATAAGTCCCTCAGTCGGTTGTGCCGATCCACACGGCCTAGCTGTCCCGAACGTGCCCCGTGCACGTTGATCTGTTGAACCTCGCACCCCTCTGTGCGGGTCTGTCCGAGCACTCTGTCGGTCATTTCTCTCGGGGCATGACAGCGCGCTAATAAGAGTTGACTCCAAAATTATCCAGGTTCGTCCGCGGGAATCTTACCCGGACCCATGTCCCGGCTGGCTCATGTGCTAGCCACCTACCTCAATAATTCAGTGTCTAGCGCACGCATCTCCTACATACGTAGCGTGCGCTAGTAATAGCCGATAGTGCGCGTTAAGCTACATTCTTAGCGTGCGCTATCACGAGTTTGCATGAGAAAATTTGCATGATGTTATACTCAAGTACAAGGATGCCATTGCAAGAAATATCATACTCCAATAATCAAAACCACAAATCCGAATAATACAGGGTTCGAATACAGGTAAAATACACAGTAATAAATCCGGATATTACACGATTCATGTATATTCGTATAAAAACGACAACGAGGGCGGACCACAACCAAACCCTCTCGAATCCATAAAAAATACGAAATATACCATGAATCCGTAGGGAAACTAAGAATACTAACAAGATTAATCATATTCATCATGACTTAATCAACAAAACGGAATGAATCGGACAAAAGCGCGAAAACCCCCAAATCTCCCCAAAAGTAGGGTTCTAAAGATCTAACCTTGATTCGCTGGATCGAAGGATGTTATAGGATGATTGATCAGTGATATAAACTCATAAACCTCATGGATTTGTTGTTTAACAACATGGCTTCACCTCCTCCGAAGCTCCAGCCGCGGACTGAAGAGAAAGGAAATGAAAAACGAATGAAAAAGTGGCTGCTCTGTCATTTATATACTGGGCCGGAACTAGCGTGTGCTATCGGCCAGTATCGGCCCAGCACCCTCGGCCAGGGCCCGCACGACCCGGCACCACCGACCAATACTGCCGACCATGACCTGTCCGCCCGACCCCGCTAGCGTGCGCTACGGCCGGTAGCCTGCGCGCGCTAGCCGACCTGTCTAGTGAGCTCTAGACTAAACAGCTCTCCCAGGCAACGTACGCTAGTCGGCCGACAGCGTGTGCTACCCATGCCGGTTAGCGTGCGCCATGACCGACAGTAGCGTGCGCTACCTGCCGATCCTACCTGAGTCCAGAACCTCAGAACCCTCGCCTGTAACCGATGGCGTCTGGCTGGGCGCTCGACCGTGCGCTACTGCTGCCGAGCTAGCACGCGCGCGATCTCCCGGTCGTAAGCGCGCTCTGCTGGTTCTGCCGTGCACCTCGGCGCTGCCCAAGACTTCCGACAGTGCCGCACTGGTCCGGCCAGCTGCTCGGCCGCCATGACCCGACGACTCGATTTTCCGAAAACGTACGGAACGAACACGACGAAAAGCTCTTGGACAACATCAACGACCCGGAATGAAAACATAATACAATAATTAATCATACGCGACCAAGAAAAGAGTCGAGACAGCAAGTACAGATACAGATACCCATAACTTTGGGTAAATTACAAAATGGCCCAAAATGCCCGATAATCACGGTACCTGATCGAATAACCAAACCGAAGTTCACAACATGTATAACAAAGTTAAACGGACTTACGGGAAACTCGAAACAGCAGTTTCGAACGAGATTCGCAAGAATCGAACTCAAGTGCGGAAAAATCGATAAAAAGTACGGAACTCGACAAAACGACACCGAAACGAACTCAGATGTCAAAAAGTGTAGAATTAATCATTCTCAGGATGACGAAACGGTCCCAAGCGAGTTGTCAAAACGGACTTCCCCCAAAAAAAGAAAATTACCAGAAATCGAATTTGCGGATATTACAAAGGAATTGGTGTAGCGCGCACTAAGGCTCAATCAGACCAGAGGACGGTAGGTTCTGGACTCTGGTTTCTGGACATCAACCATCAGGTAGCGCACGTTAACACAAGGTTAACGCACGCTAAGGAGGGACGTTAGCGCTTGCTACCAAGGTACGTAGCGCACGCTAATGATGCAGACAGCGGTACTGGACTACCCGGTAAACCCGCTAGCGCACGCTAAGCACAGGAGCTAGGGCGCGCTAAGATGGACTATATATAGGACAATTCAGTCCGGTTTCGTCATTTTCACATCTCACTTCCTCTCTTGGGCGTTTTTGGGTGATTTTGGATGAATCGTGAAGATATTTTCGAGCTGCAATCACCTATCATCATCTTCAAGCTTTTAGTACGGATTAATCATCATTTCAGCCTATCCACTACATCAAATCAAGGTTAACATTTCTTGAATCTAGAATTTTGGGATTTGAATGTTTTTTTTTTCGATCTCTTCGAGTTAGCTTGCCATTATGTTGAAATATGTTAGATATGGATTATCTACCTTGGATACATGTATTCCTACAGATTTATTGGTGTTATTTTCGGATTTTTTTGAGTATTTAAGGAATTATTCAAGAATACCTTAAGGGTTGACTTTGGGATTTTTGGTGTTTCGACTAGATGATGTCGTAATCTCGAATGGAGTATTCCTATTGGATTATTTGTTTGTATTGATGAAGTTTTGTTGGATTGAATCACTTTTGGAGGTTGGTTTTCGATATAATTGGTGGTTAGTTGTAATCATCGGAAGAATGTTTGCAATGTATCCGTTAGAATACCCCAATGAGTTTGGTTATTGTTTAACGACTTTTGAGTTGGTCATAATCGTGCTTGATACGTATATTGAGTGTTTGTTGGTAATCATGTTATTAAATGTTGTTTGAGCAACCGGTATTTTCCACTTTGGACGTTTGTTCGAGGAAGGACTTTTCTTCACCGGTATTGAGTAAGTTAATTATTACTCGGTTAAAAGGATATTCATTCCTTTCGTTGTTGTTAATTCATATTCATAATTCATTCATGATATATTAATCATGTTGAGACTTGGAATTATCAAACACTTCATTCAATTCACGAGAAAGGACGGTTCCAATCATTTCAGTGAGCTATCATTTATTTCATTATTATTTCATCTCGGTGAGTCATTCCTGACCTTTGTCGGATTGTAATTCATTAATATTCTTCATGGTCACTTTTGTTCTTGTGATATTCTGGGATCATATTGCGTGGTCGGGTGGTTATGTATGGAATTTTTAGTCGGGCACACGATAGTCATGTGATGCGGGTTCACCGACACAATGGACTGTGCACACGGTAACGTGCCTTCGTGAGTGTAACACCCCGAGATATTCAGAGTATATTACAGCGCCGTGGATCCCTACATGGGACCCACCAGGCTACAAACAAGAAAACTCCACTCGACTAACCATCTCGGTTAGCGAAGACACACATTTAAATGATATGACATAAAAAGATACGCCCGGAGCAACCGGCGAAATGAGCATCAACCGACAATGTAACAATTTTAAAGTAATACAATACGGAGTTTGAAATGAAAAGCCTAAGTACTCGCAAGTACAATCTATAAGTTTCTAATTGTGAGAACAACCAAATCGAAATGGACGAAAGAAATAAAAAGACCCAAATGCACATATCAACGACCCTGGCCAACATCCTCGTACTATCCCGGTGCTCGCTCGTCCGGATAGTCATAACCTGAAATCCATAACAAGAATTTCCCCAAAACGGGTCCCCATAGGGGTTAGCAATTACGCTAGTACAAGTAATCAAGGCAAACCAATCGCTTACACATTTCATAGTACATGTACCAATATCATTTCAAAAACCAAAACCAGACATGTCTTTTCCGGAAACAAACAGTCACAATCACATTTGCCTAGGACCGGGACGAAGCCACAAATCCCACCCGAGGCCTCTAAGGACCCTCTCGGGCTGGCCATATCATAAAACAAATCACGTACATGCATCGCCTAGGATAGGGACGAAGCCACAAATCCCACCCGAGGCCTCTAAGGACCCTCCCGGGCTGGCTAGCTAAACAAACTCATGAATCCAGAGTGAAGTCATAGATTCCCCCGAGGCCCCGTCGGACCCTCCCGGGGTGAGCACAATCACACACAATATATTTTACCATTTCACGTTAAGCATAAAGGTTTCCAAAAATACTTGCCTTGAGTAATTGATGATGCAACGAACGGAAAGGATAATCACCGACGAACGTTAAGAACCAACGGAACCGAACCTAACGATTCGAAGAACATAATCACAACCAACTCTAGATGAATACGGAAATGGAATACACCCGAAACCCGCCTACGATTCATGTATATTCGTATAGAAATAACAACGAGGGCGGACCACAACCAAACACTCTCGATTCGGCAACACTATGAAAATATACCATGAATCCGTATGGAAACTAATGATATCAACAAGATTAATCATATTCATCATGGATTAATCAACAAAATGGAACGAATCGGACGAAAATCCCAAAACCCCCAATTTATCGAAAAGTAGGGTTCTAAGAGATTTTACCTTGATTCGAAGATGAACGATGGATGATTATTGGTAGGTGGATGATATGATACTTGAATATGCCCTTACAATGGAGTTGAGATCAAAATCGGACGAAGCCTAGCCTTAGCCGTCGTTCCCGTCGCGAAGAGAAAAGAGAGATGTGAGAAATGAGAAAAACTGGGCCGCTGCCAGTTTATATACTGGCAGGCATTACGTCCGTAACTCACAACACATACGGCCGTAACATAGGAACATTACGGCCGTAACTTGACTCTCTTACGGCCGTAACTGGCCTCTGGAGAGAAATGGGCAAATTTGACGAATGACACATACGGCCGTATCAAGAACACCATTACGGCCGTATCGTAACTTACGGCCGTAACTCGAACATGATACGCCCGTAACTAGGGAACTGGACCAGGAGGTAAGAAACGAAGCCTTGTTACGGCCGTATGAAGGAAGCTTACGGCCGTAACTCTCGATTATTACGGTCGTAACATATACGGCTTACGGCCGTAACATGGCCTGTGACAGCAGGCCAGTCTGAAACACTGCTCGACGAGGAGACGATTGAAAAGAGAAAAATAACAAGGTGTATCCATGACCAACGGATACACTCACCACGGATTTAAGTCAGAAACCAAAACATTACGATGAAGCGTGATTCCGAATGCCCGAAGGTTCAGGAACAACAAAGATAACAAGAATACCCTAAACTTAGGAAAATTACGAAACGGCCCAAACGTTCAAAATCCGCGATACGACATCGGATTAACAAACCGAAACTCCCAACACGAACAACTCAGCTATACGAACTCGTGAAACCAAAGAAATTACAAAAGCGAATGAGTTCCACGAGAATCGAACGTCCATGCCATAATACATGACATAAAACGGAATAATATCAAAACATCACCAAGATCATCCCCGATGGAGAAACTCCAAGAATAACATAGATTCAAAATGTCGACATGGTTACAAGCGAGCTATAACAAAAAATGAAAATACACTAAAACAGGAATATCGGAAAAGAAGAGAAAAAAAAATGCTGGTATTATAGTGAGACTAATTAGGTGCAAGTGCGGGTGTATCCGGACACTCGTCTTGTGCACTTGCACGTCCCATTACGGGCGTACTATGATGCCCCTCTTCAACTTGATTTCATAACTAATATATTTAATGATTAGGCTTGTTCAACTCTTGAGGATTGTTGTTCTGTGTAACTGACCCCGTTGGGGGGTATTGTTTTCAGGTCATGGCAAGGCAAAGGCACGAGAAGAGAATGTTGATGGCGAGGAGTCCCAGTGATACTAGTAGGGCGGCCCCGGTCCTTTTCAGTTATTCATGTTTCTTCATTTGTATTTCCGCTGCAGTTCCATTTGGATTTTCATTTCATTTAGTGTTGTATATTTTATCTTCATATGAAATATACAGGTATTCAGTATTTTTTCCTGGGTGTGTTGTACATGAAACTCCTCATCGAAGTAATTGGTAATATAATATGGTTCGGTACTATAATTATATTATTTATTTCATTAATGTTCGTTTGCCTGGTGGGTCCTAGTTGGGGGTCCACGGCACTATAATAGCCGCCTAGTTTGGGGTGTTACAGAGTTGGTATCGGAGCGTGGTTTTGAATACTACCTTCTGAGTTATGTCTCATTGAAATCATCGTTCACCATACGAGTATAATTGGACTTTCGCGTCATGTGTGACCCCTGCAAGCGCCAAACCCCTCAGACCGAAAGAACTGTAAGATTTCTGACGCCATGGTATAATTTCTGGCAATAAGAATCACTCATTCATCATTCATCAATAAACAATCCTCAATCATCATTTTCATTTTGATCATGTCGATCATGTTAACTCATTAATCACTGAGTTCATTTCATTGCTTAGTTGTTGATCTTGAGGATTGTATCATTAATCTTGTTAACTTGTTCAAGATAATCATTTCATGAATTTTATCAGATAATCATGTCACCACAGTTGATCATTCATGTAATCATTGTGTTAGAGCGCGTATGCTCATTATTATCATTTCATAACATAATCAAAATGCGGTACTCATGCGAGATCTATAATTATCATGTGACTTTCCTACTTCAGTATGGAGAGAGTCGTCAGAGGACGCAGGGGAAGAGGCCGAAGTGCGGGCCGAAACCTAGGAGCTTGTGTGAATACATGCACGAATGCGAGGAATAATGCTAACTCATCGAGCAGCGACGCTGCCACTCATTTACCTGGAAATAATCATTCACTGTCAAGAAGTCGTACCTGGGACACAGCTCAATCAGAAGTTGTTCGAGTTGATCCACTTGCTCTTATGTAGGGTATGATGGCTCAAATGACTCAGATGGCACGTCTGATAGAGACGATGCAGAACTCAACCACTCAGAATCAGCAGGCTCCTCCGCCGCCACCTCAGAGGCAAGAGAGAATTGTGAGCAGTATTATTGGTGACATCTCTCGCCAGAGACCACCTACTTTTGAGGGCTCATCTGAGCCGGCGGATATTGTTCACTGGCTTGAGCATTTCGAGAAGTTTTTTGCTATGGTGGAGTGTCCTGAAGGGCACAAGGTTTCAGTCACGGCTTACTCTCTGGGTAAGAGCGCTCACTCTTGGTGGCTATCTCTGAAGCCCACCGACGGATCTTGTACTTGGTACCAGTTCAAGACGCTCATGATGGAAAGGTATTATCCGGCCCCACTCAGAGAGGCCAAGTTATCAGAGTTACTCAGTCCGGGCCCCTCAGCAGAAGATGATGTGCTCGCCATCGCCGAGAAGTTTCAGGAGCTACTTCCATTCACCTCATCTATTATCCACTCTGAGGCGGATAAGATCAAGTATTTCAGTAAGAGGTTCAAACCTCGTATGCGGATGCATTTGCTTAATCATCATTGCACCACCCAAGCCGAATTCATCTAGAAAGCTCTTACTTACGAGCTTACTGCTAAGGAAATTGCTAAGCAACAAACTTCATCTTCTGGCAAGAAATCAAAGAATCGTAATCAGCCAGAAGGCAGTGAGGCAACATTCAAGAAGCCTCATGCGGGCCCTACTTTTACTTAGCGAACTCTTATGGCACCTAAACCTGCGGAATCTCAGTCCCGAGCAGCCAGTTCGGCCATCACCTGTTTCAACTGTGGTGAACAGAGTCATTTCAGCATGAAATGTCCGAGGCAGACTATCACGTGCAACAACTGTGGAATTGCCAGGCATAAGGCCCGTTTTTTCCGAAGAGATTCTAAACCTACTCTGGCATTATCTCAAGCCCAGAACCAGTCAGCAGTTCAGAATCAGGCCACTCAGTCTGCATCATTCAAGACGACGGGAGCAAACAAAGGCGGAGCCCACATCTATCAGAGAGGAGCATCCGGTGCAGGGACTAGCAAACCCCAACTCTATGAGATGAAGAGTACCGACGACCCGGAGGCCCGAAAGATCTCAGGTACACTCAAAATTCTATCTCAACCTGTGTGTACCCTTTTTGATGCTGGTGCATCGCATTCATTCATTTCAGAGTCATGCTTGAGTAGACTTCACCTGGATAGTGCTACTAGTTGTGAACCTTATGTCATTGGACTACCTGACGGTAGAAGAATTGTCGGAGATCGTGAGATTAAGAATTGTCCGATTCAGCTTAATGGCCTTGTTTGGTTGGCATACCTGATCGTGGTAGATTTACCTAGAGATGATGTTATTTTGGGTATTGATTGGATGGATCATCATGATGCCATCCTAAGTGTTCGTAAGCATATGGTCACTATCATTTCAGACGATGGAGTCGAATGTTTATTTCAGGGGGGGTAATCCCAGCTGTTCCAGAAGAATCATTAATATGCTGAAACAGTAAAATTACTCAATCAGGGGTGCGTCGGTTATTGGTGCTATATGACCAAGACCGAGAAACCATCAGTGATGTTGGCGGATATACCGGTAGTGAGAGAATACGCCGACGTATTTCCAGACAAGTTACCTGGTTTGCCTCCACAGAGAGATGTGGAATTCACGATTGAGTTAGAGCTAGGTACGTCTGCAATATCGAAGGAACCGTATCATATGGCCCCGACCGAAATGCAAGAACTGAAGAATCAATTGAAGGATTTGACCAAGAAAGCTTATATCTGATCGAGTGTGTCCCCGTGGGGAGCACCTGTATTATTTTTTAAGAAGAAGAATGGTTCTTTTCGCTTGTGCATTGATTATCGAGAATTGAACAGGGTGACGATCAAGAATAAATATCCCCTACCCCGTATTGATGATCTCTTGGATCAACTTCAGGGAGATTCACTATTTTCCAAGATCGATTTAAGATCTGGGTATCATAAGTTTCGGATTTGAGAGTCGGATATCGCTTGAATGGTGTTTCGAACACGCCACTGTATTCATGGAGTTGATGAACTGAGTTTTCATCGACTATTTAGACTGGTTCGTGGTTGTTTTCATAGATGACATTCTGATTTATTCTCGTGACCGAGAGGAGCACGAACTTCACCTTCATCAGGTCCTTGACTTATTGAGATGGGAACAACTCTATGGTAAATTTTCTAAATGTGAGTTCTGGATGTTCGAAGTGACGTTTCTCGGACATGTGATTTCATCGAAAGGAGTACGTGTCGACCCTCAGAAGACGGAGGCTATCCGAGCTTGGCAACCTCCGAAGAATGTTAAGGAAATCCGAAGCATTCTCGGATTAGCAGGCTATTACTGACAATTTGTTGAAGGATTTTCTAAAATCGCTCAACCTATGACGAACCTTTTGCGGAAGGACAAGGAATACACGTGGTCTGATGCGTGTCAGTAGAGTTTTGAGGAACTCAAGACCCGTTTAACTTCAGCACCTGTCCTGTCCTTGCCTCAAGGGACAGAAGGATTCCTGGTTTATAGTGACGCATATGGGCACGGTCTTGGATGTGTACTCATGCAGAACGGAAAAGTGATTGCCTATGCTTCACGGCAACTGAGAGGTCAACTATCCAACCCATGGCCTAGAGCTAGCGGCCATGGTGTTCGCGTTGAAGATTTGGCGTCATTACCTATATGGCGTCCCCTGTCAGATTTTTACCAATCATAAGGGTTTAAAGTATATATTTACTCAAAAGGAGTTGAATATGCGACAGAGACGGTGGTTAGAACTAATTAAGGATTATGACATTGAGATTCAATACTACCGGGGTAAGGCGAACGTTGTCGCCGACGCCTTGAGTCGTAAGTCCGTTTAGGAGCAAATGCTTGCTTATTTAACAGTTCAGAAGGAGCTTCAACAGGAATTTCTAAGACTCGAGATCGAGGTCTGGTTACAGCGAGTACAAGGGTAACTTTGCATGCTAGAGATTTCATTGCCACTGGAAGAGGCGATCAGAACGAGTCAGGGTCCAAACCCATTTTTATTGCACATTCGAGATGATGTGACTCAGGGGAAGCCCCTGGATTTGTGGTTCACGAGGATGGACTTTTGCGATTTAAGAATTGGTTATGCGTTTCGGACGATGACGAGTTGAAAAACTCGATTTTGAGAGAAGCTCATGCTACCCCTTATTCCATTCATCCGGGGTATAGCAAGATGTACAAAGACTTGAAACAAAATTACTGGTGGAGTAATATGAAGCGAGAAGTCACAGAATTTGTTTCGAGATGTCTGACCTGCCAGCAAGTCAAGATACAACATCATCGACCGGCGGGTATGCTGAAACCGCTCCCTATTCCAGAGTGGAAGTGGGAGGATATTTCAATGGATTTCATCACGAGTTTGCCGACGAGTCGGTGGGACATGAATACAATTAGGGTAATTGTGGACCGTTTAACTAAGTTATCTCATTTCCTTGAGATTAAGGAAACGTGGGGACCCAAGAGACTTGCCCAGTTGTTCATTCAAGAGATGGTGAGATTGTACGGTACTCCTAAGAGTATCGTTTCTGATCACGGCGGGCAATTATTGTCACATTTTTGGAAATCAGTTCATCGTGCCATGGGAACTCAGCTTAATCTCAGCACAACTTTTCATCTTCAATTCGATGGACAATGAGAGAGGACTATTCAAACATTGGAGGACATGTTGAGGGCATGTGTTCTCTCGATTGGAAAGATGATTGGGAAGCCCAACTACCGTTGATCGAGTTCACGTACAATAATAGTTAGCATGCTTCGATTAAGATGGCACCTTACGAGGCCGTATACGGTCGTCGTTGTCGATCTCCTTTGTGTTGGGATGACATATCAGAATCAATCGGAACCGAGCCCGATATGCTTATAGCCGCCCGCGATAAGGTAGCTTTGATCAGGAGTCGTTTGTTGACCGCTCAGAGTCGACAAAAATCATATGCAGATAATTTTCGTCCACCATTAGAGTTCGAGGCAGGTGACCAAGTTTTGGTAAAGGTATCCCCGAGTCGAGGTACCTTCCGTTTTGGGTAGCGGGGAAAGTTGAGTCCGAGATTCATTGGACCGTTTGAGATTTTGGATCGAGTAGGCAGTATGGCTTATCTATTGGCTTTACCTCCGGCTTTGAGCCGAATTCATAACGTCTTTCATGTCTCTCAGTTACGGAAGTATGTTTCTGACCCTAGTCACAAACTTCAGTTCGATGAAATCGAGATCGCGGATGATCAGACATACGAGGAGCGTCCCGTATGAGTCTTAGAGTGGCGAATCAAACAGTTGAGGAACAAGACGATTCCCTTGGTTAAGATTCAGTTGTCTAGGTATGGAGTCGAAGAGACTACTTGGGAAACCGAAGATACTATGCGGGAGAGTTATCCCGAATTGTTTGACCCTTAGTTTTGAGGGCGAAACTCTTTTTAAGGGGGGAGTATGTAATACCCAGATGTAAATTCATTCATTATCATTCAGTATATTGTCACTCAGTAATATTTTTGTAACACCCCCAAGATATTTGAGGTATATTACAGCGCCGTGAATCCCTATATGGGACCCACCAGGCTGAACAAACATCATGCTCATTGACTCACAGAAACACCAGAATAACACCTCGTCATAAAGACGCCAAACAAAATAATCCACCCGGTTCAACCGGTCAAACATAACACCATAATCCGACACAAACATAATAAACAACAATACAATCCAGACGAGTAAAAATTCTTAAGTACTCGAGTACTTCTATTAGTTTAAAGACCACAAAAGGTAAAAAATATAAAAGGCAATAAGACACCACTCGTGCACAATCATCACGCATGGCCATCATCCGTATACTAGTCCAGTGCCCGCTCGTCTCGATGAACCTGACCTGAAATTCATAAAAAGAATTTCCCCAAAACGGGTCCCCAAAGGGGTTAGCAATTACGCTAGTACAAGTAACCAAATGAACGACTTACATCATATACATATAGTAAATGCATGCAATCAAGAAAACATAGTTCCAACATACTCATTTCCGGAAATGCCAATATCAATTCACAGTTGTAAAAATGCACCACAATTAACCGTGGATCCACCCCTCCGTGGACCCCTACCGAGACCCCGTCGGATCTAACCCATAGTGGTTAAAAGCAATCTCGCGGATCCACCCCTCCGTTAACCCCTACCGAGACCCCGTCGGATCTAACCCATAGTGAGCATACACACACACACACACAATTCTCATGCAATACTAATACGTTAAGATTGTAAGTTCATAAGGGTACTTGCCTCGATTTATAGGCAGTGACACGAACGGAACGGAAGAATCAAGCATGACCGCGAGGAATCGACGAAATGAACCTAACGATTCGAATAACACAATCACAACCACTTCTAAATGATTACGGAAATGGAATACACCCGGAAACCCGCCGACGATTCATGTATATTCGTATAAAAGTAACAACGAGGGCGGACCACAACCAAACCCTCCCGATTTCGCAAAACTATGAAAATATACCATGAATCCGTAGGAAAACTAATGATATCAACAAGATTTATCATATTCATCATGAATCCACCAACAAAACGGAATGAATCGGACGAAAATCCCAAAACCCCCAATTTATCCAAAAGTAGGGTTCTAAGAGATTTTACCTTGGATTAGGATGAAAGATTCGTGTTGATGTTGTTATAATACACCAAGAACTCAAGGGAGACGTTGGATGAGATGATTGGAGGAAGAAATCGCCAAGAAAATCGCCCGGAATCGCCTAAGCTGCGGAGAGGAGGAAGAAATGAGAAATTGTGTTCATCTCGGTCAACTCCCTGGTTTATATAGCCAGGGAGTGTTAGCGCGCGCTAATTCCTCAAGGTTAGCGTGCGCTAACGAGGTAAAATTCCAATCCATACAGTTAGCGTCCCAGTCCAGTAGCCAGATTCCTGGCCGTTAGCGTGCGCTACTCGAAACGTAGCGTGCGCTAATAACTTCTCGGTAGCGCGCGCTATCGACCAATAGCGTGCGCTACCTGGACATCAGACGAGTCCAGTAGCTAACTGCCCAAAACTCACCTGACCCGTTAGCGTGCGCTATCGTACAAACATAGCGTGCGCTACCGGGCACCTGACCGAGTTCAGTAGTAAACTGTCCAGTACTGGACAGTCACGCTAGCGCGCGCTACCGAACAACTTAACGTGCGCTAGTCTCCCGACATTAGCGTGCGCTAGACAAAGTAGCGTGCGCTAATCCGATAGTCCAGAGGGCTGGGAACAGAACTCCCACTCCCAGGGCTAAGTCGTTAGCGCGCTACGAAGTAAATGTAGCGTGCGCTACTAAGGGACCTCTAGCGTGCGCTATGCAGAAAATTTAGCGTGCGCCAGATACGGAATATAAACGGTCCAAAACACCGGAATATGAACGAAACATCAAATGGAACATCTCAAAACGCATCAAAACATAAAATGGATCCATAGCAACCCCAAAACAGCAGTTCAGTACAACAATAACGAGAATCAGGTCAATAGATGACGGGAAAGATACACTGAAGGGTACACGAGGGTCACTATGATCGAGAAATACACCGAAAATGAAAATACAAAGGAAAACAAAATGCGGATATTACATTCTACCCCTCTAAAAATAAGTTTCGTCCCGAAACTTAAGAATCAAACAACCCGGGGTAGCTAGCACGCATGCTATCCTCGGTTTCCCAAGTTGCCTCCTCGACACCGTGTCTCGACCACTGCACCTTGACCAAAGGAATGGTCTTATGCCTCAGTCGTTTCCCAAGATGCTCCAAAATCTTCAAAGGACGCTCCTCAAAAGTAATATCCTCGGCGACATCAATCTCACCATAATCGATGACGTGACTAGGATCCGGGACATATTTCCTCAACTGGGAAACATGAAAAATGCTATGAACATGATTCAAGGCCGGAGGTAACGCCAAACGGTATGCCGACCCACCGAGTCGCTCGAGAATCTCAAAGGGTCCAATAAATCTCGGACTCAACTTCCCTTTCTTCCCGAAACGAAAAACTCCCATCGTCGGCGACACCTTTAGCAAAACGTGGTCTCCCACCTCGAATTCCAAAGGTCGACGACGGACGTCGGCATACGACTTCTGTGGACTCTGGGCAGTCAACATTCGTTCCCGAATTAATTCTATCTTCCGCCTCGTCTCTAAAACGATATCCGGCTCGGTCCCGACCAAATCGGACGCCTCATTCCAACAAATCGGTGATCGACATCGCCGCCCATAAAGTGCCTCATACGGTGCCATCCGAATCGATGCATGCCAACTATTGTTGTACGTGAATTCGATCAATGGCAAATGCTCCTCCCAGTCACTACTCCAATCGAGAGCACAAGCACGCAACAAATCTCGAACGTCTGGATAGTGCGTTCCGACTGTCCATCTGACTTGGGATGGAAAGAGGTACTCAAACGCAAACGGGTACCCAATGCCTTATGCACCGCCTGCCAGAAGTGCGATACAAAACGGCCATCACGATCCGAAACGATAGACTTCAGAGTACCGTGAAGCCTCACAATCTGCGCGATAAACACACGAGCTAACTTCTCCGGGCCCCAAGTGTCCTTGATGCCCAGAAAATGTGCCGACTTGGTCAGACGATCAACAATCACCCATACCATATTCATGCCCGACCTCGATCTCGGCAAACTCGTAATGAAATCCATCGATATATCTTCCCATTTCCATTCCGGAATGGGAAGTGATCGCAACAACTCAAATGGCCCGATGCTCGATTTTGACCTGCTGACAAGTCAGACATCTCGCTACAAACTGTGCGACCTCCTCTTTCATATCATTCCACCAGAAGTTCCTTCTCAAGTCCTTGTACATCTTACTCAAACCAGGATGAACGGAGTAAGGTGTAGCATGGGCCTCACGCAAAATACTCTGTCTCAACTCTGAGTCGTTCGGCACACAAAGCCGACTCTAGAAGCTCAAAATACCATCCTCGTGAATCACAAACCCAGGAGACTTTCCCTTAAGAATGTTCTCTCGAATTTAAGTAACCATCGGATCCTCTAACTGCTTCAGCTTAATTTCATCGATCAAAGACGACGAAATTTCTAAGGCACAAAGTTTCCCGATGGCTCTCGGTAACAAAACCTCAACATCTAATTCGATCAAAGCCCGCCGAAGCTCAGACTGAGACGTAAGGATCTCAAGCGTTCGTAACGCAACTGGTTTCCGACTCAAGGCGTCGGCCACGACGTTCGCCTTGCCCTGATGATAAAGGATTTCGAGATCATAATCCTTAATCAACTCTAACCACCTCCTCTGCCTCATTTTCAACTCCCGCTAAGTAAATATGTATTTCAGACTTTTATGATCGGTAAAAATCTGAAATGCAGAGCCGAAAAGATAGTGACGCCAAATCTTGAGTGCAAAAACGACTGCCGCTAACTCCAAATCATGAGTAGGGTAGTTCATCTCATACGGCCTCAACTGTCTCGACGCATAGGCAATGGTCTTGTCGTGCTGCATCAATACGCACCCAAGACCCTGACCCGAAGCATCGCTATAAACGGCAAAACCCTCGTTGGCAATGGCAAAATCGGGGCTGAAGTCAAACGCTTCTTCAGTTCCTCAAAACTCGACTGCCTCTCGTCATTCCAGACGAACTTCTAGGATTTCTGGAGCAACTGCGTAAGTGGCTGAGCTAGTTTCGAGAAACCCTCGACGAACCTACGATAGTAGCCAGCCAAACCCAAGAAACTACAGAGCTCCTTCACATTCTTGGGCGGTGCCCAATCCAACACTGCCTCGATCTTCTGCGGATCTACACGAACCCCCTCGGCTGAGATCACGTGACCTAGAAACATCACTTCCTTCAGCCAGAACTCACATTTCGAGAACTTCGCATAGAGTTGCTCGGTCCTCAAAATGTCTAATACTACTCGCAAATGATGGGCATGCTCTTCCTCGTCCCTCGAATAAATAGGAATATCGTCAATGAAGACGACCACACACTTATCCAAATACTCGATAAAGACTTTGTTCATCAACTGCATGAATACCGCCGGCGTATTAGTTAACCCGAAGGGCATAACTACAAACTCATAATGTCCGTATCTAGTCCAAAAAGCTATTTTCGGCACATCTGACTCCCTCACCCGGAGCTGATAGTACCCCGATTTCAAATCAATCTTCGAGAACACCGCAGGTCCCTGCAACTGATGGAACAAGTCATCGATTCTCGGCAAAGGATACTTGTTCTTGATGGTCACCTTGTTTAGTTCGCGATAGTCGATACACAAGCGCAGTGAAGCATCCTTCTTCCACACAAACAGGACCGGTGCGCCCCAAGGCGAGGCGCTCGGTCGAACATACCCCGACTCAAGAAGCTCACTCAACTGCTTCTTCAACTCGGACATCTCTGAAGGTGCCATGCGATAGGGTGCCTTCGAAATAGGATACGCGCCCGGCTCTAACTCTATAACAAACTTGACCTCACGATCCGGTGGTAATCCCGGTAACTCGTCAGGAAATACATCAGGAAACTCACTAATGATTGGAATCGACGAAAGCTCGACTCCACCACTCTCCGCCTTCAGGGCGTAGCACCAATAACCAGTACACCCCTTTCGCAGGAGTCTCATAGCCTTCAAGGAGTTAATAACTAACTTCTGGTTTCCCCTCTTTCGCCCCGCGAAAGAGTGCTCGGTGCCGTCCTCCGCTAACATAGTGATGATTCTCGTGCGGTAGTTCATAATTGCACCATGCCGCTCGAGCCAATCATCCCCAAGAATCAAATCCTCACCCTCGATACCCACAATAATAAGATTAGAGGGCCAAGCCCTCTCACAAATAAATACAGAACAGTCTCGAACCTCCTGATCACCAACGATCCTATCACCGCTAGGAAGCTTAACGATGAAGGGCTCACAAGGCGTCAAACAGTCGAGACTCAAACGGCACACACAATCCAGAGATATGAACGAATGCGTAGCACCAGAATCGAAAAGCACACTGACAGGATAAGAAAGAATATGAACGATACATGTCGCCACAGTAGTCGCTGGGTCATTGGATCTCCACATCTCATAGACACGCGGGTGGGCTGAGCCGACCCTGGAAGCTCCCCCCTTAGCGGGCTGACCCCGTCCTCTCCCTCGACTAGCACTCGGCGGAGATTGAGAAGCAAACGATCCTTGATTTACACTCGGTTCCCTAGGCGCTAGAATGGAAGTCCGGGCACCCGCGATTCTCTCCCTCTCAGCACAAAAAGCTGCCTTGTGGCCCGGCTGGCCACACTGATTACATGTCAGCAAAGGACTCGGACAATTACGACTGATGTGGCCTGGCTGGCCACAGTTAAAACACTTCACTTCCCGAGAAGGGGCACTGCAGCCTGGGAAACCCGAGAGATCGAGCCGGCCACCGCCAATGAAAAGTTAGCAGACTGGAATTTCTGCTGACCCCCACCTTTGTGGCTCGAAAAATTCCCGGCAGACTTCAGCTTCTTGCTCTCGCGGGCCCCTTCGCTCTCCATCACAGACATAGCGTAAGCAAGGGCCCTACTCTAATAATCCTTTAAGGTAGTGCAAACTAGTCCGGATATGTAATCACGAATCGACGGTTTCATCCTCCTGGAGAAATGGAAAATCTTATCGCTCTCCTCCCTAACCTGGGCCTTCACGAAGCCCAACTCCCGATTGAAATCGGCAATGGCCTGGGAAACAGGGATATCCCGAGGCTGAGCATCAAAGAAAGCATGGACTCGGGCCTGTCTGATCGGCCAAGGGCAATATTCGGTCTCCATCAATTCCTGAAATTCGGCCCACGAAGCAACATGGTATTTGGGCCCAACGGCCTCCCACCAATCCGTAGCGTCCCCAGTGAGAAAGTATTGGGCAATAGGGACCTTACGGTCCTCGGGACAGTTGGTAGCAGTGAAGACTTTAGACATCTCCTTGATCCACCCTTCCCAGCCGATCGGGTCCGAAGCCCCCAAAAACTGAGGAGGATGCATCTTGATGACATCCTGAAGCCAGCGATCTGCTCCGCCCGATTAGCGTGGGCCGGATCCGGGTTCTGAACCGCCTGAGCTATCGCCGACATTTGATTCACCATTTGCTGCATAACGGCCGCAATACCAAGGTCGGCGCGCTCCTGAGAAGCATGATGACGGTGATCGCCGGTGATCGCCGGCTCCCAAAGACTGCGACGTGGCCGCCCCACCGGCTTCCCCACGTCCCTGGCCGCGTCCACGACCACGACCACGACCACGACCTCTTCTAGCATCCATACTGATGTTAAATAAGTAGCAAAAGCCATACGATGGTAAGTACGAGAGGAAAATCCAATACAATCAAGAATCGAGGATACGATACGAGGAAACAAAGAACGGAGTAAGGAAAAAAAAACTTACGGGCACTGGAAGTACCGGAATCATGGCAGCGTGACAATGATGTGCAAAACAAAACACAACAAGACCCAATAAACCGACAAGCCTAGGTATCCATAAACCTAGTGCTCTGATACCATTTTCTGTAACACCTCCAAGATATTCGAGGTATATTACAGCGCTGTGAATCCCTATATGGGACCCAACAGGCTGAACAAACATCATGCTCATCGACTCACAGAAACGACAGAATAACACCTCGTCATAAAGACGCCAAACAAAATAATCCACCCGGTTCAACCGGTCAAACATAACACCATAATCCGACACAAACATAATAAACAACAATACAATCCAGACGAGTAAAAATTCTTAAGTACTCGAGTACTTCTATTAGTTTAAAGACCACAAAAGGTAAAAAGATAAAAGGCAATAAGACATCACTCGTGCACAATCATCACGCACGGCCATCATCCGTATACTGTTCCAGCGCCCGCTCGTCTCGATGAACCTGACCTGAAATTCATAAAACGAATTTCCCCAAAATGGGTCTCCAAAGGGGTTAGCAATTACGCTAGTACAAGTAACCAAATGAACGACTTACATCTTATACATATAGTAAATGCATGCAATCAAGAAAACATAGTTCCAAAATACTCATTTCCGGAAATGCCAATATCAATTCACATTTGAAAAAATGCACCACAATTAACCGTGGATCCACCCCACCGTGGACCCCTACCGAGACCCCGTCGGATCTAACCTATAGTGGTTAAAAGCAAGCTCGCGGATCCACCCCTTCGTGAACCCCTACCGAGACCCCGTCGGATCTAACCCATAGTGAGCATACACACACACACACACACAATTCTCATGCAATACTAATACGTTAAGATTGTAAGTTCATAAGGGTACTTGCCTCGATTTATAGGCGGTGACACGAACGGAACGGAAGAATCAAGCATGACCGCAAGGAATCGACAAAATGAACCTAACGATTCCAATAACACAATCACAACCACTTCTAAACGATTACGGAAATGGAATACACCCGGAAACCCGCCTACGATTCATGTATATTCGTATAAAAGTAACAACGAGGGCGGACCACAACCAAACCCTCCCGATTTCGCAAAACTATGAAAATATACCATGAATCCGTAGGAAAACTAATGATATCAACATGATTTATCATATTCATTATGAATCCACCAACAAAACAGAATGAATCAGACGAAAATCCCAAAACCCCCAATTTATCCAAAAGTAGGGTTCTAAGAGATTTTACCTTGGATTAGGATGAAAAATTCGTGTTGATGTTGTTATAATACACCAAGAACTCAAGGGAGACGTTGGATGAGATGATTGGAGGAAGAAATCGCCAAGAAAATCGCCCGGAATCACCTAAGCCGCGGAGAGGAGGAAGAAGTGAGAAATTGTGTTCATCTCGGTCAACTCCCTGGTTTATATAGCCAGGGAGTGTTAGCGCGTGCTAATTCCTCAAGGTTAGCGTGCGCTAACGGGGTAAAATTCCAATCCATACAGTTAGCATCCCAGTCCAGTAGCCAGATTCCTGGCCGTTAGCGTGCGCTACTCGAAACGTAGCGTGCGCTAATAACTTCTCGGTAGCGCGCGCTATCGACCAATAGCGTGCGCTACCTGGACATCAGATGAGTCCAGTAGCTAACTGCCCAAAACTCACCTGACCCGTTAGCGTGCGCTATCGTACAAACATAGCGTGCGCTACCGGGTGCCTAACCGAGTTCAGTAGTAAACTGTCCAGTACTGGACAGTCACGCTGGCGCGCGCTACCAAACAACTTAACATGCGCTAGTCTCCCGACATTAGCGTGCGCTAGACAAAGTAGCGTGCGCTAATCCGATAGTCCAAAGGGCTGGGAACAGAATTCCCACTCCCAGGGCTAACTCGTTAGCGCGCGCTACGAAGTAAACGTAGCGTGCGCTACTAAGGGACCTCTAGCGTGCGCTATGCAGAAAATTTAGCGTGCGCCAGATACGGAATATAAACGGTCCAAAACACCGGAATATGAACGAAACATCAAATGGAACATCTCAAAACGCATCAAAACATAAAATGGATCCATGGCAACCCCGAAACAGCATTTCAGTACAACAATAATGAGAATCAGGTCAATAGATGATGGGAAAGATACACTGAAGGGTACACGAGGGTCACTACGATCGAGAAATACACCGAAAATGAAAAGACAAGGGAAAAAAATGCGGATATTATAATTTTCACTCATTAATAATCATTCATCCTTCATATTCATTCAATGTGTTCACCGTTTGGCGTATTTTGAATCATATATCAGTTATCATTTGCCTTTCAACCCGGTCGGAGGATCGAGTCGAATTTATCATCATTGTCACCGTTGTAGCGGACTGTGTGTGAGGAGTAGCGCACGCTACGTACGCTCTTTAGTGCACGCTAATTGAGTACAGGTATTGCACGCTACCCCTCAGCATTAGAGCACGCTAAGGTCGAGCAGGCAGAGTCCAGTGGGTACTGGACTGGAATGGAATAATTCGTAATGCAGGCTATGGGTGGATATTAGCGTACGCTAATGGTGTTAGTAGCATATGCTAAGCAATCGGTGTAGCGCGCGCTAAGGCTCAATTAGACCAGAGGACAGTAGGTTCTGGACTCCAGTTTCTGGACATCAACAATCAGGTTGCGCACGTTAGCACAAGGTTAACACACGCTCAGGAGGGACATTAGTGCATGCTACCAAGGTACGTAGTGCACGCTAACGATGCAGACAACGGGTACTGGACTACCCGGTAAACCCGCTAGCGCACGCTAAGCATAGGAGCTAGCGCGCGCTTAGCTGGGTTTACTTATATAGGACAGTTCAGTCCGATTTCGTCATTTTCACATCTCACTTCCTCCCTTGGGCGTTTTTGGGCGATTTTGGATGAATCGTGAAGATATTTTCGAGCTGCAATCACCTATCATGATCTTCAAGCTTTTAGTACGGATTAATCATCATTTCATCCTCTCCACTACATCAAATCAAGGTAAATATTTCTTGAATCTAGAATTTCGGGATTTGAGTGTTTTCCTTCCGATCTCTTCAAGTTAGCTTGCTATTATGTTGGAATATGTTAGATATAGATTATATACCTTGGATACATGTATTCCTACAGATTTATTGATGTTATTTTCGGATTTGTTGAGTATTTGGGGAATTATTCAAGAATACCTTAAGGGTTGACTTTGGGATTTTTAGGGTTTCGACTAGATGTTGTCGTAATCTCGAATGGAGTATTCCTATTGGATTATTTGTTTATACTGATGAAGTTTTGTTTGATTGAATTACTTTTGGAGGTTGGTTTTCGATATAATTGAGGGTTAGTTGTAATCAACGGAAGAATGTTTGCAACGTATCCGTTAGAATGCCCTAATGAGTTTGGTTATTGTTGTAACGACTTTTGAGTTGGTTATAATCGTGCTTGATACGTATATTGAGCATTTGTTGGTAATTATGTTATCCAAGGTTGTTCGAGTGACCGGTATTTTCCACTTATGACGTTTGTTCGAGGAAGGACTTTTCTTTACAGGTATTGAGTAAGTTAATTCTTACTCGGTTAAAAGGATATTCATTCCTTTCGGTGTTGTTCATTCATATTCATAATTCATTCATGATATATTAATCATGTTGAGACTTGTAATTATCAAACTAATCATTCAATTCACGAGGAACGACGGTTCCAATTATTTCGGTGAGCTATCATTCATTTCATTATTATTTCATCTCAGTGAGTCATTCTTGACCTTTGTCGGATTGTTATTCATTAATATTCTACATGGTCACTTTTGTTCTTGTGACCTTCTGGGATCATATTGTAATATCCGATTGTCAATTCATATATTCTCATTCAGTAAACCGTTCCTCTGTAATTTTTCACTTATTAATAATTATTCATCATTCACATTCATTCATTCGTGTTCACCGTTAAGAGTAACTTTGATTCGTGTATTGATATTGTTCATTGTTTCAAACTTGCTTGAGAATCGAGACGAGAATATCATCTTGATTGTTATAATTTCTTCATTAGTCGATGTTGATATTGGAGTGCATACCATTTCAAAATTTACTCCTTGTTCGAATTGTGCTATTGTTGGGCAAACCCTTGTAATCATTTCTTTGAACCATTGTTTTGGGGTTTCTGCACTTCCAATTCGTGTTATTGTTCCCAAGTATTGAATCCTATGGTTTTTATTCTCTTCCCGGGTCGTTTTTCGTCATTTTTGGGGCCGAATAGTGTGCGTCGCGGCACACACATTGTGCCATTGGTGGTGGAACCGCTTGTACCATGGGCCGCGCCCCTTGCTGGCCGGGCCGCGGCACTAAGCCGAGCACTGGGCAGTTTTTTTGGCCGTGGGCCGCGGCACACTCAGCCCGTGCCGTGGCACACAGTGCAGATTTTCCTATTTCAGCGGTTTTTGAGAGATGAAAGCTCATTTCATCATTTTTCCTTCTTCCTCTCCTCCTTGGGCGATTTGTGGGCGATATTTTGGGCGATTTAGCATCATCAAACTTAGAGAATTTCATCTTCTTCAAGTTGTGGTGTGGATTAACAACATATTTGTGGATTCTTCATCCTAATCCAAGGTAATTTCTTTTAATTTTGAGTTGGAGCATGATGTTTTGGATAATATAATCATGATTTGTGATGGATATACGTATGATTATGAGTTTTTATGAGTTATTATCGGATTGTTGGAAAGTTTACTCAAGAACACTTTAAAGGTTGATTTGGAATTGGGATTTTCGATTAAATGTTATTGTAAGCTCGAATTGAGTATTCCTATTGGATTATCAATTATGTTGATGGTGTTTTGTTGGATTGGATCATTCATTAGAGGTTGGTTTTCGATACAATTGGGTTTAGTTGTAAATAATGGGAGATTGTTTACAAAGTGTTTGTCGAAATGCCCCAATGAGTTTGGATTTGTGGTATCGACCACTTGTAGTGGTTATTATCATAATTGATATGTATATTAAGCGAGTTGTTGGTAATTGTGTTATTCAAGATTATTCGAGCGACCGATATCTCCATTAGAGATGTTTGTTCGTGAGAAGACATTTCATCATCGGTGTTGAGTAAGTTAATCCTTACTCAGTTAAAGAGATATTCATTACTTACGTTGTTGTTCATTCATACATGTAATTCACTCATAATATATCATTCATGTCGAGACTTGTAATTATCAACTAATCATGTAACTCACGAGGAACGACGTTTCCAAATCATTTCATTGAAGCTATCACTCGTTGTATCATTATTTCATCTCGGTGAGTCGTTCTTGATCCTTGTCGGATTTTATTCATTATCTCTCATCTTGGTTGTTTTTGTTCTTGTGACCTTCCGGGATTGTATTGCATGGCCGGGTGGCGTGTGTGTGGAATTTTTAGTCGGGCACACTATGGTCATGTGTATCTGTGGCACTCCGGACACATTGGACTGTGCACACGGTAAAGTACCTCCGTGAGACTAATTAGGCTAAGTTGCGGGTGTATATACGGGACTCCGGACACTCGGCTACTTGTGCACTTGCATATTCTATTCGGGCGTACTATGATGCCCATCATTCAACTCTATTTCTTAATTCATTCATGTGATTGTTGTATATAATTCAACTCTTGAGGATTGTTGTTCTGTGTAACTGACCCTGTTGGGGATATTGTGTTTGGGTCATGGAAAGGCAAAAGCACGGGAAGAGAATGTTGATGGCGAGGAGTCCCAGTGATACTAGTAGGGGGGCCCAGTCTCTTCATTTCATTCATGTTTCCTTGTTATGTATTTTCCGATGCACTTCCTTTTGGATTGTCATTTGTTCAATGTTGTATATTTTATCTTCATATAAAATATACATGTATTCAGTGTTCTCTAGGTGTGTTGTATTTGAAACTCTTCATCGGAGTAATTGATGATGTAATGTGGTTCGGTACTACATTTGTATTGTGTAATTCATTAACTTTCATTCGCCTGGTGGGTCCCAGTCGGGGGTCCATGGCACTGTAATATCCGCCTAGTTTGGGGTGTTACAGAGTTGGTATCGGAGCGTGGTTTTGAATACTACCTTCCGAGTTATGTCTCATTTGAAATCATCGTCCATCAGACTAGTATCATTGGACTTTCGCGTCACGTGTGACCTGTGCAAGCGCCAAGCCCCTCAGATCGAAAGAACATTAAGATTTCTGACGCCATGGTATAATTTCTGACAATAAGAATCACTCTTTCAGCATTCATCAGTCAACAATCCTCAATCATCATTATCATTTTTTATCATGTCGATCATATTAATTCATTAATCACTCAGTTAATTTCATTGCTCAGTTGTTAATCTTGTGAATCGTATCATCAATCTTGTTAACTTGTTCAAGATAATCATTTCAATAATTTCATCGGATAATCATGTCACCTCAGTTGATCCTTCATGCAATCATTGTGTTAGAGCGCGTATGCTCATTGTTATCATTTCATAGCTTCATTATAATGTGATATTCATGCGGGATCTATAATTATTGTGTGTTCCCTACCTTCAGTATGGATCGAGCTGGCAGAGGACGCAGGGGAAAAGGTCGCGGTGCGGGACAAAACCCAAGAGCTCGAGTGAACACCCGTGCGAATGCGAGGAATAATGCTAATTCATCGAGCAGCGACGCTGCCACTCATTCACCAGGAGATAATCTTTCACTGTCAGGGAGTCGTACTCGGGACACGGCTCAATCAGAAGGTGTTCGAGTTGACCTCTCGCTTTTATGCATGGCATGATGGCCCAAATGACTCAGATGGCACGTCTGATGGAGACGATGCAGAACTCAACGGCTCAGAATCAGCAGGCTCCTCCGCCGCCACCTTAGAGGCAAGAGAGGAGTGTGAGCAGCAACATCAACGACATTTCTCACCAGAGGCCGCCTACCTTCGAGGGCTCATCTGAGCCGGCGGACATTATTCATTGGCTTGAGCATTTTGAGAAATTATTTGCTATGGTGGAGTGTCCCGAAGGACATAAAGTTTCAGTCGCGGCTTACTATCTGGGTAAGAGCGCTCACTCATGGTGTCTATCTCTGAAGCCCACCGACGGAGCTTGCACGTGGGATCAGTTCAAAACTCTCATGATGGAAAGATATTATCCGGCCCCACTTAGGGAGGACAAGCTGTCAGAGTTACTCAGTCCCGACCCCTCAACGGAAGAAGATGTTCTCGCCATTGCCGAGAAATTTCAAGAGCTACTGCCTTTCGCCTAATCTATTATCCACTCGGAGGCGTATAAAATCAAGTATTTCAGTAAGAGGTTGAAACCTCGTATGAGACTTCAATTGCTTAATCATCATTGCACCAATTTAGCCGAATTCATCGAGAAAGCTCTTGCTTATGAGCTTACTGCTAAGGAATTTCTAAGAATCAGACTTCATCTTCTGGCAAGAAATCGAAGAAGTGTAATCAGTTCGAAGGCAGTCAGTCCACTTTCAAGAAGCCGTGTATGGGCTTTACTTTTTCTAGACGACCTCCTACAGCACCTAAACCTGCAGAATCTCGGTCCCGAGCGGCCAGCTCGGCCATCACCTACTACAACTATGGTGAACAGGGCCATTTCAGCACGAAATGCCTGAGGTAGACTGTCAGGTGTAACAACTATGGGATTACGGGGCATAAGGCCTATTTCTGCCGAAGGGACTCCGAGCCCACTCCGGCGACATCTCAGGCCCCGAAACAGTCAGCGATTTAGAATCAGGCCACTCAGTCCATGTCGTTTAAGACGACGGGAGCTAACAAAAGCGGAGCCCACATCTATCAGACGGGAGCATCCAGTTCCGGGGTTGGCAAGCCCAGAATTTATGAGATGAAGAGGACCGACGATCCGGAGGCCCGAATGATCTCAGGTACACTCGAAATTCTATCTCAACCTGTGTGTACCCTTTTTGATACTGGTGCATCGCATTCATTCATTTCCGAGTCATGCTTGAGTAGACTTCATCTAGATAGTACTACTAGTTGTGAACCTTATATCATTGGACTACCTAACGGTAGAAGAATTATCGGAGATCGTGAGATTAAGAATTGTCCGATTCAGCTTCATGGCCGTGTTTGGTTGACAGACCTGATCGTGGTAGATTTACCTAGAGATGATGTCATTTTGGGTATTGATTGGATGGATTGTCATGATGCCATCCTTAGTGTCCGTAAGCGTATGGTCACTATCATTCCATACGATGGAGTCGAGTGTGTATTTCAGGGGAGTAATCCCAGCTGTTCCGGAATAGTTATCAATATGATGAAAGCAGTGAAATTACTCAATTAGGGTTATGTTGGTTATTGGTGTTATATGACCAAGACCGGGAAATCATCAGTGTCATTGGCAGATATCCCGGTAGTGAGAGAATACACCGTTGTATTTCCAGACGAGTTACCTGGTTTACCTCCATATAGAGATGTGGAATTCACGATTGAATTGGAGCCCGGTACATCTCCAATATCGAAAGCATCATATCGTGTGGCACCGACCGAAATGCAGGAATTGAGGAATCAACTGGAGGAATTGACCGAGAAGGGTTATATCAGACCGATTGCGTCTCCGTGGGAAGCACCAGTATTATTTGTCAAGAAAAATGCGGGTTCGTTTTGCTTGTGCATTGATTATCGAGAGCTGAACAGGGTGGCGATCAAGAATAAATATCCCCTTCCCCACATCGATGATCTCTTAGATCAACTTTAGGGAGCTTCAGTATTTTACAAGATCGATTTGAGATCTGGGTATCATCAGTTACGAATTCTAGAGTCAGATATCGCTAGAACGGCATTTCGAACATGTTATAGGTATTATGAGTTCGTGGTAATGCCGTTTGGGTTAACTAATGCACCTGCTGTATTCATGGAGTTGATGAACCGAGTTTTCATCGACTATTTAGACCGGTTTATGGTTTTTTTCATAGATGACATTTTGATTTATTTTCGTAACCGAGAGGAGCACGAATTTCACCTTCATTAGGTTCTCGACGTGTTGAGATGAGAGCAGCTCTATGGGAAGTTTTCCAAGTGTGAATTATGGATGTCCGAGGTGACGTTTCTCGAACATGTAATTTCATCAGACGGAGTACGTGTCGACCCTCAGAAGATGGAGGCTATCCGATATTGGCAACCTCCGAAGAATGTTGAGGGAATCCGAAGTTTTCTCGGCTTAGCTGGATATTACCGGCGATTTGTGGAGGGATTTTCTAAAATCGCTCAACCCATGACAAACCTTTTGCGGAAGGATAAGAAATACATGTGGACTGACGCGTGTCAGTGGAGCTTTGAGGAACTCAAGAGCCATTTAATTTCAGCGCATGTGCTTTCCTTACCGCAAGGGACGGAGGGATTCGTAGTTTATAGTGACGCATCCAGACAGGGTCTCAGATGTGTACTAATGCATAATGGGACAGTGATTGCCTATGCTTCGCGGCAACTGAGGCCTTATGAGATCAACTATCCAACCCATGACCTGGAACTAGCCGCTGTGGTTTTCGCATTGAAGATTTGGCGTCATTTTCTTTATGGCATCACCTATCAGATTTTCACCAATCATAAGAGCTTGAAGTATATATTTACTCAGAAGGAGTTAAATATGCGTCAGAGATGGTAGTTAGAACTAATTACGGACTATGATATCGAGATACAGTATCACCCGGGTAAGGCGAATGTTGTTGCCGATGCCTTGAGCCGTAAGTCCATTTAGGAGCAGATGCTTGCTCGTTTAACTATTCAAAAGGAACTTCGGCAGGAATTCCTTAGGCATGAGATCGAGGTTTGATTACAACATGTACAAGGACAGCTTTGCATGCTGGAGATTTCATTGCCACTTGAGGAGGCGATCAGACTAAAACAAGGGTCAGACCCACTTTTTTTTGCGCATTCGAGATGATGTGACTCAGGGGAAAGCCCCTGGATTTGTGGTCCACGAGGATGGACTTTTGCGATTTAGGAACCGGTTATGTGTTCCAGTGGATGATGAGTTGAAAAACTCGATTTTTAGAGAGGCCCATGATACCCCTTATTATATTCATCCAGGGTCTAGCAAGATGTACAATGACTTGAAACAAAATTACTGGTGGAGTAATATGAAGCGAGAAGTTGCAGAATTTGTTTTGAGATGTCTGACCTGTTAGCAAGTCAAGATAGAACATCAGCGACCGTCGGGTATGCTGAAGCCACTTCCTATTCTAGAATGGAAGTGAGAGGATATTTCCATGGACTTCATCACGAGCTTACCGGCGAGTCGTCGCGGCATGAATACTATTTGGGTTGTGGTGGACCATTTAACTAAGTCAGCCCATTTCCTCGAGATGAATGATATGTGGGGTCCTGAGAGACTTCCCCAGTTATTCATTAAAGAGATTGTGAGATTGCACGGTAACCTAAGAGTATCGTTTCCGATCGTGACGGGCGATTCGTGTCACATTTTTGGAAATCAGTACATCGTGCCATGGGAACTCAGCTCAACTTCAGCATGACTTCTCACCCTCAGTACGACGCACAATCAGAGAGAACTATTCAGACATTGGAGGACATTTTGAGGGCATGCGTCCTCGATTGGAAAGATGATTGGGAAACCCAACTACCGTTGATCGAATTCACGTATAATAACAGTTGGCCTTCTTCGATTCAGATGGCACCTTACGAGGCCTTATATGGTCGTTGTTGTCCATCTCCCCTATGCTGGGATGACTAATCAGAATCAGTCGGCACTAAGCCCGATATGCTTATAGCCACCCGCGAGAAGGTAGCTTTAATCAGGAGTCGTTTGTTGACCGCTCAGAGTCAACAAAAATCATACGCCAATAACCGTCGTCGACCCTTCGAGTTCGAGATAGGTGACCACGTTTTGGTCAAGGTATCCCCGAGTCGAGGTATTTTCCATTTCGGGAAGCGAGGGAAGTTGAGTTTGAGATTCATTGGACCGTTTGATATTTTGGATCGAGTGGGCGATCTGGCTTATCGATTGGCTTTACCTCCAGACTTGAGCCGAATTCATAACGTATTTCATGTCTCTCAGTTGCGGAAGTATGTTTTCAACCCTAGTCACATACTTCAGTTCGATGAAATTGAGATCGCGGATGATCATGCGTACGAGGAGTGTATTGTACGGATCTTAGAGCGGCAAATCAAGCAGTTGAGGAACAAGACGATTCCTTTGGTTAAAATTCAATGGTCGAGACACGGAGTCGAAGAGGCTACTTGGGAAACTGAGGATAGTATGCAGGAGAGTTATCCTGAATTGTTTCAACCTTAGTTTCGAGGACGAAACTATTTTTAAGGGGGGGTATGTAATACCTAATTGTAAATTCATTCATTATCATTCAGTAAACTGTTCCTCTATAATTTTTCACTTATTAATAATCATTCATAATTCACATTCATTCATTCGTGTTCAACGTTCGGAGTAACTTTGAG
This sequence comes from Orobanche coerulescens, assembly GCA_033398695.1. Classification (NCBI taxonomy): domain Eukaryota; kingdom Viridiplantae; phylum Streptophyta; class Magnoliopsida; order Lamiales; family Orobanchaceae; genus Orobanche; species Orobanche coerulescens. Next base: position 84,223,713 of record CM065818.1, on the reverse strand, counting down.
TCGTGTATCGATATTGTTCATTGTTTCAAACTTGCTTGAGAATTGAGACAAGAATATTATCTTGATTGTTATAATTATTTCATTAGTCGATGTTGATATTGGAGTTCATACCATTTCAAAATTTACTCCTTGTTCGAATCATGCTATTATTGGGCAAACCCTTGTAATCATTGCTTGGAACCACCGTTTTGGGGTTTCCGCACTTCTAATTCGTGTTATTGTTCCCAAGTATTGAATCCTATGGTTTTTATTCTCTTTCCGGGTTGTTTTTCGTCATTTTTGGGCTCGAATAGTGTGCGCCGGGGCACACACATTGTGCCATTAGTGGTGGAACCCCCTGTACCGTGGGCTGCAGCCCCCTGCTGGCCGGTCCGCGACACTAAGCCGAGCACTGGGCAGTTTTTTTGGCTGTGGGCCGCGGCACGGGTCCGCGGCACACTCAGCCCGTGCCGCGGCACACAGTGTAGATTTTCCTATTTCAGCGGGTTTTGAAAGATGAAAGCTCATTTCATCATTTCCTTCTTCCTCTCCTCCTTGGGCGATTTGTGGGCAATATTTTGGGCAACTTAGCATCATCAAACTCAGAGAATTTCATCTTCTTCAAGTTGTGGTGTAGATTAACAACATATTTGTGTATTCTTCATCCTAATCCAAGGTAGTTTCTTCAACCCTAGATTTCATTTTGAGTTGGAGCATGATGTTTTGGATGATATAATCATGATTTGTGATGGATATACATATGATTATGAGTTTTTGTGAGTTATTATCAGATTGTTGGAAAGTTTACTCAAGAACACTTTGAAGGTTGACTTGGAATTGGGATTTTCGATTAAATGTTATCGTAAACTCGAATTGAGTATTCCTATTGGATTATCGATTGTGTTGATGGTGTTTTGTTGGATTGAATCATTCATTATAGGTTGGTTTTCGATACAATTGGGTTTGGTTGTAAATAACGGGAGATTGTTTACAAAGTGTTTGTCGAAATGCCCCAATGAGTTTGGATTTGTAGTATCGACCTCTTGTAGTGGTTATTATCATAATTGATACGTATATTAAGAGAGTTGTTGGTAATTGTGTTATTCAAGGTTATTCGAGCGACCGATATCTCCATTAGAGATGTTTGTTCGTGAGAAGACATTTCATCACCGGTGTTGAGTAAGTTAATCCTTACTCGGTTAAAGGGATATTAATTCCTTACGTTATTGTTCATTTATACATGTAATTCACTCATAATATATCATTAATGTCGAGACTTGTAATTATCAACTAATCATGTAACTCACGAGGAACGACGGTTCCAAATCATTTCATTGAAGCTATCACTCATTGTATCATTATTTCATCTCGGTGAGTCGTTCTTGATCCTTGTCGGATTTTATTCATTATCTCTCATCTTGGTCGTTTTTGTTCTTGTGACCTTCCGGGATTGTATTACGTGGCCGGGTGGCGTATGTGTGGAATTTTTATTCGGGCACACTATGGTCATATGTGTATGCGGGACTCCGGATACATTGGACTGTACACACGGTAAAGTACCTCCGTGAGACTAAGTAGGCCAAGTTGCAGGTGCATATGCGGGACTCCGAACACTCGGCTACTTGTGCACTTGCACATTCCATTCGGGCGTACTATGATGCCCATCATTCAACTCTATTTCTTAATTCATTCATGTGATTGTTGTATATTGTTCAACTCTTAAGGATTGTTGTTCTGTGTAACTGACCCCGTTGGGGATATGTTTTTAGGTCATGGCAAGGCAAGAGCACGGGAAGAGAATGTTGACGGCGAGGAGTCCCAGTGATACTAATAGGGGGCCCAGTCTCTTCATTTCATTCATGTTTTCTTGTTATGTATTTTTCGCTGCACTTCCTTTTGGGTTATTATTTGTGCAGTGTTGTATATTTTATCTTCATATAAAATATACATGCATTCAGTGTTCCCTGGGTGTGTTGTATTTGAAACTCCTCATCGGAGTAATTGATGATGTAATGTGGTTCGATACTATATTTGTATTGTGTAATTCATTAATTTTCATTCGCCTGGTGGGTCCCAGTCGGGGGTCCATGGCACTGTAATATCTGCCTAGTTTGGGGTGTTACACATATTACGTGGTCGGATGGTTATGTGTGGAATTTTTAGTCGGGCACACAATAGTCATGTGATGCGGGTTCACCGACAATGGACTGTGCACACGGTAACGTGCCTCCGTGAGACTAATTAGGTACAAGTGCGGGTGTGTCCGGGCACTCGTCTTGTGCACTTGCACGTCCCATTACGGGCGTACTATGATGCCCCTCTTCAGCTTGATGTCATAACTAATATATTTAATGATTGTGCTTGTTCAACTCTTGAGGATTGTTGTTCTGTGTAACTGACCCCGTTGGGGGATGATGTTTTCAGGTCATGGCAAGGTAAAGGCACGGGAAGAGAACGTTGACGACGAGGAGTCCCAGTGATACTAGTAGGGGGCCCCAATCCTTTTCAGTTATTCATGTTTCTTCATTTGTATTTCCGCTGCAGTTCCATTTGGATTTTCATTTCATTCAGTGTTGTATATTTTATCTTCATATGAAATATACATGCATTCAGTATTTTTACCTGGGTGTGTTGTACTTGAAACTCCTCATCAGAGTAATTGGTAATATAATGTGGTTCGGTACTACAATTATACTATTTATTTCATTAATGTTCATTCGCCTGGTGGGTCCCAGTTGGGGGTCCACGGCACTGTAATAGCCGCCTAGTTTGGGGTGTTACATCCACCATCTTAAAATCCAGGAACCGCCCAACAATTCACTTTTTCACACCGACATCCTCGATCTTATATTTATAGTCCAAAGAACCCCATAATTCCTTAGTTGAGGTAGCAATGCTATACAAATTGTATAGCGAATCAGTAAGGTCATTCATCACATAACTCCGAAATAAATAGTCAGATGTTTTCCGAGAATCAATGGCCATCAAGGTTTGTTGGTCACTGTCCTCATCATAATCCGGCGCCTCTTCTTTGAGGAATTGGGACAAGCCTGGAGTGGTTAGATAGAACATCATCTTCTATTGCCATCTCTTAAAATTCTTGCCATTGAATTTTTCCAGTGTCTCAGCATGGTTCACCGAAACCAAAACACCATAGTTGATCGAAACCAAACAAGAAGTCTTCACTGGACTCGAATCATTATTCTGAGGCGCACCTCCATAACCACCCGTAGACACATCCATAGACAGAAGGGTGTTTTTAGAATTTGAACCATCCATCTTATTAATTTCTTAAGTACTTTTTTAATCAAGTAAAAACAAAATTGCTTTAAGATTGTTGGAAATATTTACTTGAATAAACAAACGTAAAACCAAAATTAAAATATCTCCCTGCAAAACAAATGTTAATTTCGTAACAGGACATAATTTAACGAAAAGAAAGGATATGCAGTATGTCGATGTTGAGTCCAGAAGACATGTATCCTTAAATCAAATTGGCCCTCACCACTGTATGACGTGTGCCTCCCAGGATAAAACAACACCTCGATGCACTGATATAATAATTACTGCACCCTCGCGAACTATAATGAACGTGCACTATCACCGCACAAGAACGAGAGAAACGAAAATATTTTATGGAACTGGAGAAGGAATTTACCCGTCGCGTCTGTTTTTATGAGAATGAGAGAGAGAAGTGTGCTGGAGGAACTCTCCCACATATTAGAATTGATATCATAATACTTATCCTAATGTTAATCCGATTATTAGCAATTAATTTCGGTACTTATCTGAATATTAATTTCGATAATAATCACTTAATTTGGTACTTATCATAATTCAAAAATTTCGGATTAATTTAATAGGTGGTTGGTAAATAAATTGCAGTAAAAAATATCTTTGAGGTGCTGAGACATTTCGTCCCAACCGCCCTTCGATCCGACCCGACCCGACCCTGACCAAGTCGAGATGGGTTGGGCCGAGCCGAGCCGACTGCCCTGCCAGACGGACGGACGGCAGTGGTAGCTCGCGCGCATGTATGTGTGTACACACGAGGACCGCCCAATCACACATCTACTCATGTCTCCAATAGTTGTCGTGAACTAGTATTTGTGCATATAGCCTTATATGCACAATAATCTTTATACTCTTTTTTAATGTGGGATAAAGTCTCACACCCATTTTTTAAGGAGCTAACTGTGGAGCATTAATGCTCATGCATTACATAATTTGAGTATTTTTGTATGTTTTGGGAAACTCTTGTGGAGCAATACATATTTCAAACAAATATGACGTCTACACTCAAAATGACGCCTCAAGTTAGACTTTATAAGCCATTATAAGTTCGTTTTCCAACAAGAAGTCCCAACCGCTCGTGATGAAATTTTTCAAGAGGAATTTGATGATGAAGATGACACTGCCTTGAGGAAAAATAAAGTTAGAGGCAAGGCTACTCTGTCACCAACTCCCCAAGGAGAAGCCGCCCATATAGTCGAATGGAACCAAAGAGGACAACCCGTGGACTGATGTCATTGGGACTGTCATTAATGAAGATTTCTTCAACTGTCGGGATTTAGTCAGAGAGCAAGTCCCAATCAACATATAAAATTGGCGCTTAACGGATCCATTGATCAAGGATGGAGCTTGTGAATGTCTAATGGTATTTCTCCAAGTCATTTATATTTCATTATTTTTTCTTTTCCCTATTTCTCTTTATGTTATAATTGTAAGGCAGAAAAAATGCACTGTTGATTTGGTGCATAGACCTTCTTCTTCGGATAGATGGGAAAGCTATGGAGGGTCCTTTGGAATGTCCGAACTAATAGCATCAACGGAGTAATGGTTGGAAGTGCATCAGGAACACAGAGACTCGGCTACTTACCATTATCAGACCAGCTGCAGTCCCCATTGCAGAGTGGGAGGCACTTTTAAGGAATGCTTGTGAGCTGGAAGCGGAGTTCATCTTAATTAATGACTTTTTATGAAAATCATATTTATGTATAGTTTGTTGTGTATCTATATAAGAAGCTGATTCAAGTTTGAATATCTTCACCTTTGTAGGAGGAGTGAAAATATGAAGGCAGACAGCGCTGAACATAAGCTTAATCACACAACGAGCTGATTAGGTTATTCAAAGTTGGAGGACAATTTGGTAAGTGGTAGGATAACAAAAAATATAGTAATGGCTTTTGAATTTTGATTGATATTATTATGGGGTGTAAATTTGCCAAGTGCATGACATGAATTTTAATATATGTATTTCTGTTTTGTAATTGTAGAAACAAAAGAATCATACTTGCATACCGGTTGGTAATGTGTAGAATTTTTAGTCGGGCATGTATGTCGTATGTAGATGATACGAATTCTCACTTGTGATGCGAATTCGCTATCGATACAGCGGAAGGCTTTTTGACGAGCGGAAGCTATCGGCAAGAAACTGTCAGGAACTGATGACAACAGTTCGCTACAGCGGTAATACAGGCTAGCGGCACGCACTCGCGACAGGAATGTATGACGGCAACTCGATATAGCAACAAGACAGGAACTTGACAAAAGTAAAGACTTGATGCAGCCCACTTTCAAACAGCAACACTCGAAACAGCACGTTTCGGGTGGACACGAATTCAACAGGAAACAAGTTCAAAGGATCGAACAACACTTTATGCGAAATATCGGACAAGTATACAACTGTATCGAAAAACAAACAGAATATCAAAACAAGATATAAACAGATGTTTTTATCAAATTAGACCTATAATTTGATAAGGTGATTTCTCCTCAAGACCTATTGAGAATCAATCAGATTAATACTCGAAACGCGTCGAATAAAAACCAAGTTTTGATGAAAAGCATTCACCACGGAAAAACACAAAGTGTTCTTATTTCTTCAACATTCAATTCTCCTCCATTACAACTCTACTGCTGCTATTTATAGGTAAAAGCAGTCTGACAAGATAAATTAAACTAATACAAGCTGAGCTTAAAATAAGGAAAGATAATAAAAAAGTTCCTCATGTCACTTGTTGACAAAAGTAAAAGCTGGGTCTTTGTCTCCAAGTTGCTTGCTGACAGCCGCCTTTTTCCAAGAATCCTGCTGCTTTTTTGTAAGAAAAGCTCAACATTCTTTTATTGTTTAGTTGCCACTTGAACCTCTCCCCCTCCCCAAGATACAAGTTGTCTTTTGTTTAAGTTATTCCAATTCCGACTATCAAGGTAACTCCGTGCCTCGTATTTGTTTTCTCGCCTAAGTACGTTGGAGTATGGTCGAGGTGTTTTACGTCAATTCTTACTTCGTCTTCTACGCTTGGAGTAGTCGGTTTCGTATCATTCTCTCCTTCTTTAAAAGGAATTGTCCTCAATTCCGAAATCCCATCGTCATCAAGGTAAGGAGATAGATCGCCTATGTTGAAAGTAGCATGCACTCCATAATCACCCGGAAGTTCTAACTTGTAAGCATTGTCGTTCACCTTCGCAACTATTCTAAATGGTCCCTCAGCTTGTGGCATCAACTTGTTCTTACGCTTACTCGGGAATCGTTCCTTCCTCAAATGTAACCAAACTAAATCCCCAACCTCAAATAGTCTCGGCTTTCTTTGCTTGTTCGACTTTCTTTTGTACGTCTCGTCTATTTCCTGGATTCGATCCCGCACCTGTTCGTGTAATTTCATCATTGATTTTAGTTTTGACTCCGCATCCTTATGCACCAATTCGTCATTCGGTAGTGGAATTAGATCTAGCGATATGTAAGGATTTAATCCGTAAGCTACTTCGAATGGAGAGTGTGTCGTGGCATGAGTAGGAGATCGATTATAAGCAAACTCCGCATGCGCGAGCTTCAAATCCCAATCCTTTTGCGTCTTGCTTACCAAGCCTCGCAACAGCGTTCCCAGTGTTCGGTTAGTCACTTCAGTTTGTCCGTCTGTTTGAGGATGATGCGAAGTACTAAACAAAAGCTTGGTTCCCACCTTTCTCCGCAATGTGTTCCAAAAGTAACTCAGAAACTTCGAGTCCCGGTCCGAAACAATTGTTTTCGGAACTCCATGTAATCGCAACACCTCTCGGAAATACAAGTCAGCAACATTACTCGCATCATCGGTTTTGTGACAAGAAACAAAATGAGCCATTTTTGAAAAACGATCGACAACCACCATAATCGCATCCTTACCTCGTTGTGTTCGAAGCAAAGCCACAAGGAAATCCATTGAGACATCTTCCCATGGCCTCTCCGGAATCGGTAAAGGTGTGTATATTCCTGGTTTGAACGAACTCTTCGCAATATGGCATGTCACACACTTACTGATTATATTATGGACATCTCTGGTATCAGAGCTCAAGTTCTTGATCTTTGGCATTATGGATCTCAACGGCGCTGACTTCTTGGAAAAACTTCGTGACACATTGCGTGACGTACCAGAACAACGTGACCAGCGTTGGCAACCTAGGCGTGGTGACTATGAACGACCCTCACGCCATGTCGAAGAGTTCAAGGTGAACGAGCTCCCGGAGTTCGTTGGAGGGGACCCTGAAGTTTACCTGGAATGGGAACGAAAAATTGATCGTATGTTCGAGTTTAAAGATCTCGGCGATGAGAAAAGGTGTAATTATGCAATTCTCAAGTTGGGGAAAGGAGCTTCACTTTGGTACGAAGGAGTAAAAACACGAAGAGCTCGTGCGGGAAAGGATAAGATCCGTTCGTGGGATTCATTAAAAAGAAAACTTCGTAAAAGATATGTGTCAACATCACACCGGTTGTCCTTGTACAGGAAGATTGCAGATCTCATGCAAGGAAAAGTAAATGTCAGTGAGTACATTGAGGAGTTTGAGAATCTAACCTTAATTGGAGAGATAGAGGAGAATGAGGAGCAGAAAATGTCGCGATTCTTGCGAGGCCTAAACCTAAGCATAGCTAACTCGGTGGAACTGTATCCATACGAGGACTTCGATACATTATGTGGGTTATGTGTGAAGCTAGAAACTCAAAACAGGATGAATATGTATAAACCCGAGTTTCCAGTCAAATTTGGAAACCCAAGCGTCGGGTCTAGTTCAGCTGCTAAGGCAATTGTGCCGACTCCGGTTCTTGTTGCGATTCCGGCTAAGGCAACTGTACCCTACGTACCGAAGGAGACGAGTTTGGCTAAAGTGAGATGTTTCAAACGTCAAGGATTCGGACATTATCAAAATGCTTGTCCGAACAAGCGAGTGGTGACACTAAGGGAAGCTGTCACGATCCGAGACGAGTTGTTGGTTGAGGAAGAAAGACTGGGTGACGTATTTGATTTCGACATTAAGGACAAAGAAGGAGAAGAATGCGAGACATACGATGCTCCGAATTACGATACAGCCTTGGTCCTTCGCACTCTGCAAGCCAAGTCGGTTCCGAGCGAGTCAGAACAGCGGGATCAAATATTCCACACAAAGTGTCAAGTTGGAGATAAGTGGTGTAGTTTAATTATCGACGGAGGGAGTTGCACCAACGTGGCTTCAAGTGAAATGGTGACGAAGCTTGGACTAACCACCACAACTTACCCTAAGCCATATGCTTTACATTGGCTTGATGACGGAAGTAAGGTAAGGGTTTCGAAGCAAGTTCGGGTCGGATTAGCAATGGGTTCATATCACGATGAGATATTGTGTGATGTGATTTCAATGGATGCTTGTCACGTGCTTTTGGGACGCCCTTGGTTATTTGATAGGCATGTTTTGCATCGGGGTAGGAGCAACGAATATGAGTTGCGAGATAAGGGAAAGAAGATTGTATTAAAACCGATGTCACCCCAAGCTATCCGGTCCATAAGTGCCAAACGAGGGGAAAAACCGAACCTCACCATGTTCGCGAGCGAGAGGAAAGTTGAACACGCTGTGGAAAGTGGCGAGCGTGTTTACATGCTGGTGATAAAAGAGACTCAAGATGATTTCGTGCCGGCGAAATATGAGGATACAATGGCCAACTTATTACATGACTTCGCGGACGTCTTCCCTGAAGAATTGCCGTCGGGTTTGCCACCAATTCGTGGAATTGAGCATCAAATCGACCTTATACCAGGTGCACCTCTTCTGAATAAAGCTGCCTATAAGTGTAATCCCGAGGAAACGAAGGAACTTCAGAAGCAAATTGAAGAACTGATGAGCCACGGGTATGTTCGAGAAAGTTTAAGTCCATGTGCGGTTCCGGTCCTACTTGTTCCTAAGAAGGATGGTTCTTGGCGAATGTGTATTGACAGTCGAGCTGTGCAAAATATAACCATAAAGTATCGATATCCAATTCCGAGGCTTGATGACATGTTGGAGGAATTACACGGATCAGTGATCTTTTCAAAAATTGATCTACGAAGTGGTTATCACCAAATTCGGATGCGGGAAGGAGATGAGTGGAAGACAGCCTTCAAAACTAAACACGGGCTGTATGAATGGACCGTTATGCCGTTCGGCCTTACAAATGCACCGAGTACTTTCATGTGCTTGAAGAATGAGGTACTTAAACCATTTTTGGGCAGATTTGTGGTTGTTTATTTGGATGATATTTTGGTTTATAGTCGATCGGTGGAGGAGCATCTGGGACATCTACGGCAAGTATTCGAGACTCTTAGAGACCAGAAGCTGTATGGAAAAAAGGATAAGTGCTCATTTTTGGTCGAAAGTATAGTCCTTCTTGGCTATATTGTTTCAAAGGATGGAGTGTTGGTCGATCAATCAAAGATCGAAGCAATTAAGTCCTGGCCAATTCCCACTACAGTGACGGAAGTTAGATCGTTCCATGGACTGGCTTCATTTTACCGAAGATTCATTCGAGATTTCAGTACCATTGCAAGCCCAATAACCGAATGTTTGAAGAAAGGCACGTTTAATTGTAGCCGGGCTGCTCAGGAGTCATTTACAAATTTGAAGGCAAAGTTGTGCGAAGCACCAATCTTAGCATTACCCGATTTTTCGCAACCGTTCGAAGTAGAATGTGATGCTAGCGGAGTTGGCATTGGGGCATTTCTTATTCAGGGAAAGCGACCTATTGCTTATTTCTCAGAGAAGTTAAATGGTGCTCGTCTCAATTATTGTACGTACGACAAGGAGTTTTATGCTATTGTGACGGCTCTGGATCATTGGAGTCACTATCTTCGGCCGAAGCATTTCATCATACATTCGTACCATGAATCCTTGAAGTATATTAACGGACAACACAAGTTAAGTCCCAGGCATGCGAAGTGGGTGGAATTCTTGCAATCATTTCACTTTTCATCGAAGTATAAGGATGGCAAGAGTAACATTGTAGCAGATGCGTTATCCAGGCGGTATGCCTTACTCTATACCCTTGACGTTCGATTGCTTGGATTCGATACAGTAAAGGAGTATTACGAAGGTGATGCAGATTTTGGCAAGACCTTTGCCCTGTTCAAACCTGGTCCAGTGGGAGAATTTTCGATACAGGAGGGCTTTCTTTTTATGGGAAATCGTCTTTGTCTACCAAGGCACACGATTCGAGAATTGCTGGTTCGAGAGGATCACGGGGGAGGTTTGGCTGGCCACTTTGGTTCGGCCAAGACATTGGATGTGCTTAAAGAACATTTTTATTGGCCAAGGATGCAGGGAGATGTCCATAATATAATCAGTAAGTGTGTGACATGCCATATTGCGAAGAGTTCGTCCAAACCAGGAATATACACACCTTTACCGATTCCGGAGAGGCCATGGGATGTCTCAATGGATTTCATTGTGGCTTTGCCTCGAACACAACGAGGTAAGGATGCGATTATGGTGGTTCTCGATCGTTTTTCAAAAATGGCTCATTTTGTTCCTTGTCACAAAACCGATGATGCGAGTAATATTGCTGACTTGTATTTCCGAGAGGTGTTGCGATCACATGGAGTTCCGAAAACAATTGTTTCGGACCGGGACTCGAAGTTTCTGAGTTACTTTTGGAACACATTGTGGAGAAAGGTGGGAACCAAGCTTTTGTTTAGTACTTCGCATCATCCTCAAACAGACGGACAAACTGGAGTGACTAATCGAACACTGGGAATGCTGTTGCGAGGCTTGGTAAGCAAGACGCAAAAAGATTGGGATTTGAAGCTCGCGCATGCGGAGTTTGCTTATAATCGATCTCCTACTCATGCCACGACACACTCTCCATTCGAAGTAGTTTACGGATTAAATCCTTACATACCGCTAGATCTAATTCTACTACCGAATGACGAATTGGTGCATAAGGATGCGGAGTCAAAACTAAAATCAATGATGAAATTACACGAACAGGTGCGGGATCGAATCCAGGAAATAAATGAGATGTACAAAAGAAAGTCGAACAAGCAAAGAAAGCCGAGACTATTTGAGGTTGGGGATTTAGTTTGGTTACATTTGAGAAAGGAACGATTCCCGAGTAAGCGTAAGAACAAGTTGATGCCATGAGCTGAGGGACCATTTAGAATAGTTGCGAAGGTGAACGACAATGCTTACAAGTTAGAACTTCCGGGTGATTATGGAGTGCATGCTACTTTCAACATAGGCGATCTATCTCCTTACCTTGATGACGATGGGATTTCGGAATTGAGGACAATTCCTTTTAAAGAAGGAGGGAATGCTACGAAACTGACTACTCCAAGCGTAGAAGACGAAGTAAGAATTGACGTAAAACACCTCGACCATACTCCAACGTACATAGGCGAGAAAAGAGATACGAGGCACGGAGTTACCTTGATAGTCAGAATTGGAATAACTTAAACAAAAGAAAACTTGTATCTTGGGGAGGGGGAGAGGTTCAAGTGGCAACTAAACAATAAAAGAATGTTCAGCTTTTCTTACAAAAAAGCAGCAGGATTCTTGGCAAAAAGTGGCTGTCAGCAAGCAACTTGGAGACAAAGACCCAGCTTTTACTTTTGTCAACAAGTGACATGAGGAACCTTTTTATTATCTTTCCTTATTTTAAGCTCAGCTTGTATTAGTTTAATTTATCTTGTCAGGCTGCTTTTACCTATAAATAGCAGCAGTAGAGTTGTAATGTAGGAGAATTGAATGTTGAAGAAATAAGAACACTTTGTGTTTTTCCGTGGTGAATGCTTTTTATCAAAACTTGGTTTTTATTCGACGCGTTTCGAGTATTAATCTGATTGATTCTCAATAGGTCTTGAGGGGAAATCATCTTATCAAATTATAGGTCTAATTTGATAAAAACATCTGTTTATATCTTGTTTCGATATTCTGTTTGTTTTTCGATCATTTGAACTTGTTTCCTGTTGAATTCGTGTCCCCCCGAAACATGCTGTTTCGAGTGTTCCTGTTTGGAAGTGGGCTGCACCAAGTCTTTACTTTTGTCAAGTTCCTGTCTTGTTGCTGTATCAAGTTGCCGTCATACATTCCTGTCGCCAGTGCGTGCCGCTAGCCTGTATTACCGCTGTAGCAAACTGTTGTCATCAGTTCCTAACAGTTTCTTGTCGATAGCTTCCGCTCGTCAAAAAGCCTTCCGCTGTATCGATAGCGAATTCGCATCACAAGTGAGAATTCGTATCAGTAGATGCACACGTTGGACTTTACACACATGATTGGGACTTCTGTGTGACATATTAGTTACATGGCCACACATGTATTTGAGGATTCCTTATATGTTGGTGGCTTGTGTACAAACACATTTTTATCCCGACCATACTGTGATGTCCACCCTTTGAGGTATTAATTTTTTTGTTTCATACTCATGTGGTATTAAATATGTTTAGCATCTTGAAATTTATTATCTTGTGTAATTGACCCTGTGGCTTTAGGCGAACGGGCCCAGAGACTTCTTGCTTCCAATTATATTACTCTCATAATTTTTCCTTTATAATGAACTCTTTGGTATTTTGTGTTCTTTTGGTATGTTCATATTCTTATGGATCATACTTGTAGTTTGAAACTATTTTGTGTATTAATGGCCAAGTGTTGTATAAGCTCCACTTCTGAGTATTTTGTAACATAATCTGGTTCCTTATTACAGTTATGTTATCTTGATTGTGGATGATTGTTGTTGATTAAGTCGCCTGGAAGGTCCTAGTGTAGGGTCTACGACAATGTAATAGCCACCTAGTTTGGGGTGTTAAAGAAGTTGGTATCGAAGAGTTGTGTTGTGTACCTTTCATTTGTGTCGTTTCTCCTTGGGAAACATTGTTGATCGAACAAGTATCAAGAGACTTTCGCACCACATGTGACATGTGCTAGTGCCGAGCCCTGTGTACTAAATAGGATATGTGACCATGCTTGACTTGTCAACAAGTTAAGATTAAGCATCAGTATGCTAAAAGCGCTCCCCATTCCAGAGTGAAATGAGAGGATATAACTTCATTACAATTTTTCGATGAGACGTTGTGGAATGAACACAATATGGGTGATTGTGGATCGTGTGACAAAATGAGCTCATTTTCTTGAGGTAAAGGATATGTGGATCCGGAGAGACTGGCCAATTATTCATTCGGGAGATCTCGAGGATGCACGATATTCATAAAAGCATTGTATGTGATCGGGATGGACGTTTATGAGAACGCACATTAACTTCAATATCGCCTTCCATCTTCAGATAAATAGCCAATTGGAGAGGACTGTTCAGATTATGGAAGATATGTTTAAGGGCTTGTGCTCTTGATTATATGGATGATTGAGAAGCCCAAGGTGTCTATGTATTATCAAGGTATTGAAGTTGGTTACCATCTCTTGGTCAAGGTGCCTCGGACTCAAGGAGTCTTCCCATTTTGGGAAGAGAGAGAAGTTAAGTCTAAGATATATTGGACCGCGTGAGATTTTGGATCAAGTGGGTTATCTAGCTTATTGCTTAGCTTTGCCTCCATCTTTAATCCGAGCACACAACGTGTTTCATACTTTTACAGGTAAGGAAATATGCTGCCGACCCTAGTCACACACTTAAGTTTGATGAGATTGGGATTTCCGATGATCATTTGCACGAGGAGTGTCCCATACAAATTCTAGAGAGGAGAATCATTAGTTGAGGAACGAGTTGATTCTTTTATTGAAGATATAGTGGTCGAGGCATGGAGTTGAGGAGTCTAGGGAGACCGATGAGAGCATACGAGAGAGATATCTGAGTTATTTAGCCCCAAGTTAAAAGGGCGAGACTTCTTTTAAGGAGGGCGGTATGTAATATTGGGGTGTAGTTTTTTTGCTTTTGTATATTTTACTGTATATATATATATATTCATTTTGGAACAGTACATTGATGTCATACTAAATTGATGTTTGTACGTACTCATTTTCATATCATATCAATACAACATACGGATCTGGTCCTACAAGAGACCTACAAATGCATACTCACATGACGACATCAATATGCCTCACAACAATAAAAACAATATATACTCGATAGAAATTCGATGATCCAACGTACACAACGTAAATCCCAAGATGATTATGTTTGATCAACACGAGGTGGATAACCAACAAAATACATATGCACAACAACAACACATGGGTAATCCGATGATCCAGCGTTCACTGCATTGATCCCAAGATGATCCCGTAGGACCAACACGAGGTGTAAAACCCATCCAACGATCTAGCGCACACAGCGTAGATACACAAGATAATCCTGCCGGACCAACACGAGGTGGACATACGACAACTATGCACAAACGCATGTTAACAACAATACACAAATGCACAACAACAACAATACACGAATGTATCACAACATGATCGACACAAAATGACAAAAATGATTAGAGTATTTGTCCCGAGCCCTTCGGGAGCAATCTCGATGTCAAAAGCCATCACCAACGATTATCCTCAATGTTCGACGATCCAAAATACCACGGACTATAGATAACTCATATCCTCGTCTTTACCATAATGTATCCTCGATACCCAAATATACCAATAACAAATGTAAATCATATACATTATGATTTAACTTCCAAAAAAATCGAAAAAGCAACATACAATCCAAATCTCCAGAGTTCACAATAATAATCATTGCTATATGCATTATAACGAAATGAAACTAAAACCATTCATTAAATATTATAAACTGAGCAAGTAATAACTTGCTTTGATACCGATACGATGATAGCGAAGCCGCTACCAAATCCTTGTCTTCACCTACGATCTCCTTGGCTCCGACTAAAGCAATTCACGAGCATTCTCGAACTTGACCACAACGATTATAACCAACGATCAATTATCTCAGCCTATTCCAATAATTGATAAATAACAAGTTCAATAACAATCAACAATCAATATAACAAATCCACAAACCCAATGGTTCCACAATATCTCGATTAAACACAGTCCGAACAACCCTACTCAAACACTTACGAACTCATAACCATAATACGATTTATGTACGCTGTCTGTTGACTTAGCGTACGTTAGTCACATTACGTAGCATGCACTAACAGTCACTGACTTGTATGTTACCCAGAACATAGTTTACGTACGTAATAACTTAATATTTGCGTACGTTAATTATTCCAATTAGCGTGCGTTAGCCAGTCAGCTAGCATCCGTTAACGTCATGCAGTTGCATGCATTACAGGTACCGATAAACATCTTGCGATTACGAATACGAATGTATAAGAAATCATACTCTAAGATCAATCATAACCTTTCTAAATTCAACCTCATATCATGATCCATATCTTATCAAGAACATAGGAAATCGACCACTACAATCAACATAATATTGGTTCTAATCATCAAATCCATGTTTATGTCCAAAATCATTTATGTCTTATCACATATTCTTCTTTGATGTGATATATACAAAGAATACCAAAACACCATGATTTCATAATCATGTTCATAACAGAACAACATAATTCAAGATGTATATATATACATATCATCATATCATCATCTTCCTCAACCCAAACTCCATGAAACACCAAGAACCATCACAACACTTCCATAATCTATCATCACAGGGAGTAATCATCAACAACAACATAAACATCCGAAAATGAGGAGAAGGATTAACCAACATATCTCAAGAAGACGAACAACAGAATTCAAACCACAAGAATCATCTCAATATCCATATATCAACAACAAGTTCAACATAATTCGGCAATCCATCTCATAATCATAATTATCAACTCGTTTATATAATAATCATCAACTCAAGAACACCAATATTCAATCCAAAATCCAAAGTGAATATTAATTACCTCTTCGAAAAAATGGGCTGATTCTCAAGTTTGATTCCATTTCCAATTACTTCCAAGCTCAATAATATTAAAAACGATCAACTTCATGATTCTCAAGTGTTTTGGAACCTCAAAACCTAGTTCAAGAACACTCTCTATCGGATGAAGGGAGGAAATGGCCGAAATGAATAATAATACCCAACTGCACATATTTATACTACACATTATTAGCGTGCGCTACTCTTACTAGATAGCGTGCGTTACCTGTCATAGCATGCGCTAACTGACTTTGTTAGCATGTGCTATCGTAGTCCAACGGCTACTGCCTTACTTCGCACAATGACTTATGTACGCAACATACTTCTTTAGCGTACGCAAACTTCATGCTCGATTAGCGTGCAATAATCCTTATCCGTAGCATGCGTTATCCGGTCATCGACTCATTGTCCGAACTTTCATCGAAGATGACTTCGTCCCACATGCCGAAAGCATCCCACGATTGCCGTGATTCCCTTTACCGATCTACATTTAGCATGCGCTAATCCTTATGTTCAGCGTGTGCTAAATGCCGTTGACGCATGAAAATCGGAAGCTGTCGACAACCTTACCTACCACTCGGATTACTTCTGACATTGCCTTGCCCGCGCTAGTCTACACCTTTAGCGTGCGCTAAGCTTAAATATTAGCGTGCGCTAATCAAGCTATACTTAGCCAATTCCAACTGTTCATGTCTGTCGTCTCGACATATTGGATACTTATATACGACATACTGAATATATATACTTGTTCCAATAATATTCTCATACGATACATAATATCCTCAAATGCAATTGTCGACCAACTGCAACAATTATACTAACAAAAATGTCTCAGTCCTTCAATTATTTTATCCATACTGTACATATTCCTCACTATATAATATAACTCGAATAAAATATCATCAAACAACCATAGTAGAAATTCAGTATATTACAGGGGTGGATGATGATTTTGAAATGTTCATCCTGAATTTGTTGAGCAACTCCTTACTGCTTTTCTCTTGGTTGATAAATATATATGTAGGAAGTTGTTTTACCTGCAATCCTAAGAAATAACTAAGTTCTCCCATCATACTCATTTCAAATTTACTTTGCATGATATGAGAGAAACTTTGACATAAATCAAGGTTGGTTGAACAAAAGATAGTATCATCTACATATATGTGAACCATAAGGAGATCGTCACCTTCCTATATTTTGAAAAGGGTTCGGTCGACTGCACCTTTCTCAAATCCATTATTGATCAGATACAGTGACAGGATTTCGTACCAGGCCTAGGTCCTTGCTTGAGTTCGTACATCGCTTTCTCTAGCCTGTACATAAGGTCTTCACCTTTTGTGTTGCCAAACCCTGGAGGTTGTTCAGCGTAGACTTCCGGCGAGGTCTTCATGTAGGAATGCGCTCTTAACATCCATTTGATACACAATAAAGTTCTTGTGAGAAGAAAATGCTAGGAATATCCTGATGGCTTCTGGTCGAGCTATATGGTCAAAGGTTTCATTATAGTCGATTCCCTCTTCCTATCTGTATCCTTGGGCTACTAGTCTAGATTTTTTTATAACAAGTCCATCTTCGTCCTTTTGTTTCGGATACCCATTTGGTTCCTATGATTGCCTGAAGTGTTTTTCTAGGAACTAGGTACCAAAAATTGTTCGGTTCGAAACCATAGAGCTCTTCTTCCATAGAAGTGATCCAGTGAGAATTATTGAGAGCCTTATTGGTCGAAACAGGTTCAGATTGGTCTAAGAATGCATCTAGGGTACACATAGCAAGTCTTCTAAGTTCTGCTTGAGATTTCCATACTGGGAATTGAGACTTCTCAGAATCTTTCTCATCCTGTGCACAGAGTACAGTGCCTTGTATACTCTGTATTTTTCTAGGGTGGTCACACCGGCATCGATATCTCTAATTATTAGCTCCTGGGGGTGATCTCTCAACCACCTCGTGTCTGGTTCTAGTTCGACATCCGTGCTGTAACCTATTAAACTGTAGCCTAGATTTCAACTTCCACGGCATCAATTTCGACTGCTTTTGTTCTTACAGCAGCAGCATTGATTTCTAGGTTCACAACAAGTTCTATTGAAGCCTGTGGGTCATAAATAGAGAGTGTATGGATGCTATGGGTTAGGCATTCTATTCTTGTAGGGTCATAATGGGGTTCATCAAATACTAAATGGACAGATTCCTCTTGTTGGTCCCCTTCAAGTATACTGGATACAGTTTGGAAAGTAGTTTAAACAACAAACTGTACTGATTTTCTGATTTGGAGTGCGTAGCGGAAGTCTTTAATACAGTAAGTTGCTGTCGTCTGACCTTCGGTCTATTCTCTGTTAGCTTGGTGCGTACGGGGTTTTGCGATGTATACTTGTATAAATCACGATTATGAAAACGAAGAAACGAAAGGTAAATAACACAGTATTTAAGTGGTTCGAGGTAAACCCCTCTACGTCCACTGGTCCTCCACACAGGAGTAAAACGTTTATTATAAATACTGCATACACAACTATGTATTTATAATCAAACCTATCCTTGTATCGTTCACACAGATTGATACAAAGAATGTCGCTTTCAACCGTTCACACAGATTGGTTAAAGCTTCCTTCTTTACTTTCTTCTTCACACACAGTTCCAGAGCTTCGTCTTCTTATTCGTCCCACACAGGTCAGAATAACTTGTTGAGTTCACACAGAGCTCAGTTTTTACACAATGGAAAAAGGTAGGTAACCAGGTAAGAACAGCAGCTTTGAATATGAAGTTCTTGAGCTGATGATGGCTGTTCTTGACGACTGAGTATATTTCTTCTTTCTCGGATATGGATTGATGCGGGAAAGAAATATACTTGCTCTTGTAAGCTTGATCTGATGATAATGAATATTCAGTCTTTCGATCTTTTGAATATCGCTTGTAAGCTTGTAAATGTTCTTGTTGGTTCAAGTCTTTGATCTTCATACTCTGGAGATATATATAGCCTTCTTGGATAAATCCGTTGAGATAGATCCGTTGAGCAAGATTCCGTGAAAACTTGATAGTTGACTTGAATAGACCAGGATCCGGATATTGCGGGATTTGAAGATCTCTGACAGCTTCAGTATTCAAGTACTTTATCCTTTCAGTATTTAAATACTTCTTTATCGAACGAGACTTGACTTTAGTGAATACCAAAGATTCCTTTCCAAACGGTCTTCAGTCCTATTCCGATATGAATGCTGTATCCAATTGCGCTGTAGACATATTGGAGTAGTCCGGCGCTGTATAGAGGGGTGCTCTATTGAGATTTGAGACAGCTTCCATACTTGGTGTTTAACTAAGACCTTGTTGCTGTATCTTGGTAGCGCGAGAGCTTGCTGTATGCTGGCGCTATCCGAAGGTCTTCGATACAGGATTGCAACTTCAACCGGCTTTCGATACAGGGCTTGCTGTATCAAGCTTTGTTGTTTGGTAATTATCAAAACAACCTTATTTTTCCCAACAATTTCCCCCTTTTTGATAATTTCCAAACCTTCTTGATCATGCCAAAGCTTCTTTAAGCTAAAGCAATTTCCCCTTCTTTTTCTATAACCACTTGTTGGTAATTTGAGAGGACTTCGATACAGGAGATGTTTATCCCCACTGTTTCCCTCTCCTTTGAGCAGACTTCTTGATCTTCTGTCAAATGATCTGGTCTTCAGCACTTAATCTAAAAGAAATGTGAACTGCTCGTACGTAAGTTCTAAAATGATAGCATCTAACACGGAAGTGTATTACATCTTAAACTTATGATTGGCGCGCAGGCACAATCTTACATTTGTGATCTAGTTGAGTACAACTGAACCTATGAACTGTTCGCAGACAAGTTCTTACAGCAATACACAATAAAATTATCAATCAAAATTGATGTCCTGTAGTGAAAATACTGTATCCGCGAATAATATAGCGTTCCCCCTTAAAAGGTACATACAGGTTTTAATTCTTATATATATGTTCGGATTAACACTGTATTCATGGGTCGTACTGCATTCCCACATACTTAATGAATAAAAGCATAAAAACTTACAGGGATTTCTGGCTGTAGCGTTTCCCGATTCATGTCGACGCATAGAGATCAAGTAAATTTGGGTCCTGGTGTGATAGTGTCTTTTGGTACCCAAATTTTCCGGACAACAATTGGTTTGTTGTAGGCTACTTTTGGTCCATTATTTCGATATCTACGTAGGGGCAGCACGTAGTCGTTGTAATCATGATAATTATAATGCATGAAAAATCGAGAATTATAGTTGTTATTCCAGTACGATTGTCGTCTCGGGGGTGGAGCCATTTTCTTTGGCCTAACATCTTGCCTTCTGGGTCTCCAGTTGGATTCCCAACGATGTTGTTGATACTGCACTGCGACCTGTTTTCTGGATGGATAACGGGGCTCCTGTATCCAATATCTAGGCGTGCTGTACTGAACGTACTGCCGTTTGGGCCTTGGATAATTCGATACAGCTTTCCCTCTAGACGGATGTTGGCGCTTATGATATGTTTGTGGAGCATGCTGTAGATTGCGCCTTACAGGTCTGAATGGATGATGATTCCGCTGTCTCGAATAGGATTGCGGGGGCGGAATGGCAGCTTTTGCTATTTGCAGTGCAACGGGTTCCTTCACAGGACTCCGAACTTCTTTCGATACAGGAATGGGTTCCTCACTCCTGACGAATACCGTACTAGATTTTTCTTTGTTGGAGAACGAGTTGTACCCTAAGCCACGTTTATCAAGAGCATGTTGCCCAGTGCTTAGGATCTCTTCCATTCTATTAGAGGAATTTTTGAAAGATTTCAAGATTGTCTCTAATTCTCCTTCACGATTCTCGAGAGATTTTACTTTGGCTTCGAGTAGAGCCAAATCATTTGTCTTGCTTTCAAGATGAGACTTAGTCTCATTTAGATCGTGAGAAAGTTGATGATTGCTCTCCATGAGTTTTTCTAAGTTGACTTTGCTGTTTTCGCAATCGATTGACATATTTTCGTAATTATCCTTCAGCAAGTCGTTTTCTTCCTTCAGCTCTAAGTTAGAAATTCCAAGCTGGGTGTTTTCTCTTTTCAATATCTCATGGGCCTTTTGAATGTTATTAAATTCATTCAACATGTTTTCAAAGGTATGAGATGCATTTATAGGAATAGTTGAGGTAGAGCTTACCTCATCATCATCGCCGTCTTCATTTTCCTCTTTAACTTCGGCCATAGAGCACATATAGGCTCTATCTTCTAGCTCATCATCTGACGAGTCACTGTCAGTGACCGCCTGAAGACACTCTTCGGTCTTTGTTGATGCAGGTGGAGCTTTTGATTCTTCAATGAAGGCCTTGAGTTTGTTCTTCATCCTGTTTCTCCAGTCATCAAACTCGTTAATGTGAAACATAGATATCTTATTTGACATAAAGGTATCCATATTAGAAGATGGGAAATATAAAGACTGTTTTCGAAAATAAGTGTTTTTAAGGATCTAATTCAGTTAAAAATACGACTGATTCTTTTTAGAATCAACCGCTCCGATACCAATTGTTGGTCCCCTTCAAGTATACTGGATATAGTTTGGAAAGTAGTTTAAACAACAAACTGTACTAATTTCTTAATTTGGAGTGTGTAGCGGAAGTCTTTAATACAGTAAGTTGCTGTCGATACAGCAACTCGGTCTATTCTCCTTTTAGCTTGGTGTGTACAGGGTTTTGCAGTGTATACTTGTATAAATCATAGTTATGAAAACAGTAACGACGAAAGGTAAATAACACAGTATTTAAGTGGTTCGAGGTAAACCCCTCTACGTCTACTGGTCCTCCACACAGGAGTAAAACGTTTATTATAAATACTGCATACACAACTATGTATTTATAATCAAACCTATCCTTGTATCGTTCACACAGATTGATACAAAGAATGTCGCTTTCAACCGTTCACACAGATTGGTTAAAGCTTTCTTCTTGACTTTCTTCTTCACACACAGTTCCAGAGCTTCGTCTTCTTATTCGTCCCACACAGGTCAGAATAACTTGTTGAGTTCACACAGAGCTCAGTTTTTACACAAAGGAAAAAGGTAGGTAACCAGGTAAGAACAACAGCTTTGAATATGAAGTTCTTGAGCTGATGATGGCTGTTCTTCATGACTGAGTATATTTCTTCTTTCTCGGATATGGATTGATGCTAGAAAGAAATATACTTGCTCTTGTAAGCTTGATCTGATGATAATGAATATTCAGTCTTTCGATCTTTTGAATATCGCTTGTAAGCTTGTAAATGTTCTTGTTGGTTCAAGTCTTTGATCTTCATACTCTAGAGATATATAGCCTTCTTGGATATATCCGTTGAGATAGATCCGTTGAGCAAGATTCTGTGAAAACTTGATAGTTGACTTGAATAGACCAGGATCCGGATATTGCGGGATTTGAAGATCTCTAACAGCTTCAGTATTTAAATACTTTATCCTTTCAGTATTTAAATACTTCTTTATCGAACGAGACTTGACTTTAGTGAATACCAAAGATTCCTTTCCAAACGGTCTTCAGTCCTGTTCCGATGTGAATGCTGTATCCAATTGCGCTGTAGACATATTGGAGTAGTCCGGCGCTGTATGGAGGGGTGCTGTATTGAGATTCGAGACAGCTACCATACTTGGTGTTTAACTAAGACCTTGTTGCTGTATCTTGGTAGCGCGAGAGCTTGCTGTATGCTCGCGCTATCAGAAGGTCTTCGATACAGGATTGCAACTTCAACCGGCTTTCGATACAGGGCTTGCTGTATCAAGCTTTGTTGTTTGGTAATTATCAAAACAACCTTATTTTTTCCAACACCTCTCTTGTTAGCTTTCGTTTGTTAAATTTCCTGAGTGCTTTGCTGATAGAGGAGTATCCAACGAAAATACCCTCATCCGACTTTTCGTCGAAGGTCTTCAGTTGATCCTTCCCATTGTTGAGCACGTAACACCTGCATCCAAAAATATGAAAATATGTAACCATTGGAGTTTTATTATTCCATACCTCATATGCTGTTTTGTTGTGATGCTTGTTGATGATACAACAACTTTATGTATAGCACGCTGTATTTGTTGCTTTTCTCAAAAATCTTGCGGCAACTTGATTGCGGCAAACATGGTCCTTGTCGCTTCTTGCAGCGTCTTGTTCTTACGCTCGACAACACCATTTTGTTGAGGATTCTGGGCTGCTGAGTATTCATGTTGTATGCCATTGTCTTCACAGTATTGCTCTATAAAGTGATTTGTGAATTCTGTGCCTCTGTCCGAATGAATGGATATAATAATACTCAACCCTTTCTTATTTTGCAGCTCTCTCAGGTGTTCTGGCAGCTTAGTGGTAGTTTCTTTCTTCTTGTTCAGGAAGATGGTCCAAGCATACATAGAAAAATCATCAACAATAACAAGACAGTATTTCTTACCTCCCATACCAACAGGGTCTACAGGACCACAGAGATCCATGTGTAGCAAATCTAGGATCCTATTGGTGGACAAGTATGACTTGCTTTTCAAGGTGGTCTTGGATTTCTTTCCTTTCTGACAGAGTCCACAAACACTATTTTTGTGAAATGAAACATCGAGCAAGCCTCTGATCATTCCCTGTCGAGCTAGTTTGTTGATGGTCTTGAAGTTGATGTGCAACATCCTTTTGTACCATAGCCAGCTTTGATCTGCAGTGCTTTTGGCAACAAAACACAGAATTGTGGAGCTTATGGGCTTCCACTCACCAATATAAATGTTACCTGACTGGCTTTTTGTGAGGACGATTTGCTTGGTATTAGTGTCCTTCACCCTATAATTATCTACATAGAATTTGACCGAGAACTATTTGTCACAGAACTGACTAATGCTAAGTAAATTATATTGTGGTCCTTCAACATAGGCTACGTCCGTAACTTTGGATTTTCCTACAAGTAGGGTTCATTTCCCTCTTGTTCTTCCTTTGGTTTTATTACCGAATCGCACCTTCGGACGGCGACCTTCTACATAATCTGACAGCTTGCTGATATCTCATGTCATGTGGTGAGAACATCCGCTATCAAAATACCGAATGTCCTTTTCCTTGACATCCTGTAATCAAAAATATTCAGTAGATTTAGGTCCTCTTTGATTTTTGGGCCCGTAGTTGTTAGTGCCTTTACGTACCCAGATCTGCCTGACAGCAATTGGTTTGTTGTAGGTTACATTTGGTCCTATTTTGCGAGAATTACGTGGGGCAGGCACGTAATCACTGTAAGCCTGATTATTATGCATGTAAAATGGTGTTTTGAGTCCAATACGGTTGTCGTCTTAGAGGAGGAACTATTTTCTTTGGCCTCAATGCTTGCCTTCTAGATTTCTAGTTGGATTCCCATATCTGTTGATGATAGATGCACGACAGTTTGCTTCCGGGATGGATTCCTGGATTCTTGTACCTAGTATCTAGGGGCACTGTACTGTTGATAGTACTGTGGTGCTTACCTTTTATACTTAGGTACAGCCTTCTTTTTGTATAGCTGCAGACGCTGTTAGTATGCTAGGGGAGCATACTATTGAGGACTAGCATTGCATCTTACAGGTCTATGAAGCTGGGGTTTCCGCTGCTTATGATATGAATGGGGTGGCGGAATCGCAACCTTTGTTGTCCTAGATACGGCAGTTGTGACCTTTATAGGACTCGGGGCTTCTTCAGGTTCCGAAAATTCCACTCCCTTGACAAACACCGTACTAGTTTTTCCCTTGTAGGAGAACGAGTTATATCCTAAGCCACGTTTGTCATGGGCGTGCTGCCTAGTGCTTAGAATGTCTTTCATCCTCCTTGATGATTTGTCAAAGTAAGGATGGTCTCAATTTCTCTTTCTCTTTTCTTGAGAGTTTGTATCTTATCTTCTAACAAAGCATAATCATTTGTCTTGCGATTATTATGAGTTTTTATCTCATTTAGTATGCAAGTTGATGATTGCTTTCCATGAGTTTTTCGTGGATAATTTTGTTGTTTTCACAGTCTAAAGACATGTTTTCATAATTTATTTTCAGCAAATTATTTTCATCCTTCAGATCTGAACTCGAAAGGAAAAGTTGTATGATTTCCCGTTTAAGCATATGATGGGCTTTCTGAATGGTTCTAAACTTATTCATCATATTTTCAGAAGTATGTGATACATTAATTGGGAGTAGTTGAGGTTGAGCTTACCTCATCATCGCTTTCTTCATCATCCTCTTCTTCCTTGGCCATAAAGCACATATATAATTTACCTTCTATTTCATTATTGGAGGAGTCACTGTCAGTGATTGCCTGAAGGCACTCCTCGATCTTGGTTGATGCGGGCGAGGCTTTTGATTCTCCAATCAGGGCCATGAGCTTGTTTTGACAAATGCGCCTTTTCTCATTCTTCTCTTGTTGCTCGGCTCTGGGCAACTTCTGTACTTTGGGATAAGGACACTTATTTGCATAGTGTCCCGATTTCCTACAATTGTAGCACAATTTAGAATCTACAGATGAATGTGATTAAGAACTCACCCTGTTAAATGGCTTGGGCCTGTATGGGCCTTTACAAATTTCTTGATGAATTTCCAAAATTTATGCATGATCA
Source organism: Orobanche coerulescens (assembly GCA_033398695.1). NCBI lineage: Eukaryota > Viridiplantae > Streptophyta > Magnoliopsida > Lamiales > Orobanchaceae > Orobanche > Orobanche coerulescens. The sequence continues at coordinate 84,198,029 of CM065818.1, read as the reverse complement.
GGGCCATCTTGTCTTGCGACAAGATGTCATCATAGTTGTTTGCTACCTTACATGCATATTAGGATGTGCTTGGTGCGGAGTTATATCTCCTATCAGATACAGCAGCCAGGGCTGTAGTCTTGGTAGTTGACTCTTCTGTCTTCTCTCTCTTGTCAATTTCATACTCCAAAGCTTTGAGGTCACGGAAGAGATCGAAAGTGGATACGTCATTTAAATTACAAGACACAGGCATAGTTGTGGTCTTAATGTCCCATCGGGCAAGGGGTTATCTAAAGATTTTCAAATTTTTGTCCTTTTGGGTATACACTTTACCCAATGATTCAAGTTCACCGACAATGCTGGTAGATCCGAGGTCAAGCTCCTCAAATTTTTTGGAAGATTTTATTTCAAATGATTTGAACTACTGAGTTAGTTTAGAAATTTTGTTTTCTTTCTAGAGCTCAGTTCCCTAGCAAATTAGCTTGAGTTCTCCCAGATTTCTTTGGTTGTCTTATAGCTTTTTACTTTGGAGAATGTGCCTTTGTCGAGAGTGACAAACAGTGCATTCTTAGCTACATTGTCGAGATTCGCACGCTTGCGATCATCCGTTGTCCATTGCTCGTGTTCCTTCTCGAGCATCTCCGCATAATGTTGTCAATTGATTCTTGCAGGTGTGTTGACCTTCATTATCATGATCGGTCCTTCTTGGATGACGAAGATCATCTCTTCATGCATCGCAGCAAGATGGGCTTCCATCATGATTCTCTAATCATCGAATTCATTAATGGAAAACATAGGGACTTTATTGTCCATAGATTTGTCCATGATAGAATAAGATGAATCAAAAAGATATGAAAATAAAGTTTTCAAAAGCTAGATTTTGTAGATCTAATTCAGGTTAAAAATCGACTGATTCTTTGTAGAATCAACCTCTCTGATACCACTTGTTGGTCACAATATACAATATAAACAACTTGGAAGGGGGAGTTGAATAAGATGTATCTTTTTTGAAGTTTGTTTGCATAGCGAAAGTCTAAGGTTAAGTTGTTGTAAATACAGCAGCTGAATGGTCTCCTGTTAGCTTGATGCATACAGGGTTTTTCCGATATGTATACTAAAATCACACAGGCAGATAGCAAACAGTTAAGACAGAAAGTAAAGAGACACCGATTAATGTGGTTCAAGACAAACCCCTCTACGTCCACTAGTCCTCCACACAGGAGTAAATTATTTATTAAAATCACGGTGTACACAACAATATGACTTTAACTAAACATGTCGTTTTATCGTTCACACAGATTGTTACAGCCGATAGCAGCTTGGGTCATTCACATAAATTGGCTTTGGCCTCCTTGCATTTATGCGGGAGACGTCGCCAGTGGAAATAAAGACCCAGAAGGCCTAGAGCTTCTTCGACTCGCTTCTTCTCACATATATTGAAGCTTCATCCTTGGAATTATTCGTCCCACACAGATCAGATATAGCACAGCTTAGTCCACACAAGGCTAAGTACACTCAACTGTAAGATCGGTATGAAAAGATCGAACAACAGTTGTATGCTTGATGAGCTTTCGCTGTAAGTTTGCTATTCATGTTGAGGACTTGTATATTTCTTCTCTTTTGATGAAGCTGTATGCTTGAAGAAATATAGAGCTCTTGTAAGTTTGATAATCAGATTGTTAATTCTTTGAATCGTCAGGTTCACAATGTCCTTTTGCTTGGGGCTATTAATAACATTGAAAATAGATCCGTTATGAATGTAGCCGTTAGCCGGTTGGTGAGATTGAGACTACTCTGATTGGCGGCTTCAGAATGTTTCGAATTAAAGGCAATTCGCATTTAATGCTTCCGACATTATTTTTGACCAATATTAAATGCTCTTCAGTCTGTAGTCTCTTCGGACACATTAAATATTATCCTATCAGTATTAAATGCTACTTTAACCGTGAATACTTTGTTATTAAAGAATGTTTGCTTTCTCAACGGTTTAATGTGTATTCAGTCATGTTGGATTTGTGTTTTACTTTTCTTAATTAAAACACTTACAGCATGTTTGCATCATCCAATATCTTCGTCTTAGCTGTATCTTGGGGGTTATGCTGTAGGATTAGACTCTTGACTTTGCTGGAAGATCTTACGCTGTATGGACCGGTTGTATGATGTTCTCCTAACAGCTTCCATATTTAGACTGATATTCTGACTTTGAAGATCTTTGCTGTATGAGGCGATTGTCAAAACCCAGCTAGGATTTTCCTAACAATAGCATCTTTCTTTAGTCCACATCGTGGAACTTGGACGGCTTATCTCGAATTCCACACAACTATCCCAACGAAGGAATCATCTCGTATGACCATATCTGTAAAGCCCAAATCAGACCATAAAAGTGATAGTCCTTATATTCATGTCCCTCCGTAAAAATGACCAGCCGACAGTGTGGCCCGGCAGTTTGTGTCGAGCTGCACACTTGGCCCTGGGCATATTTTCCCGACTTTGTTTTTTGTTTCATGTTTGATAAATTAATTTCCCACAAATTAAATTGGATTTAATTTGACTAAAATATAAATATGGTATTTTTATTTTTAAGGGAATAACTTTAATAAAATATTTTTTTCCATCCGAAACAAAGTAAAATTAACGGTTGTGTGAATTAGTTGGATTAACTCTTATGGATGGATTAATTTTATATTGATTGGATAAATATTTAGATTAATTGTATATACTATTATTTTTAATGTGATTGTTGCACTATTATGTGAATAGTGATGTAGTTCATGGGCTTAGTTCATTGAATCTTTATTCGATGGGGTTGTAATGGCTGTTTTGAGCCAATTAATTTTTTTAGTAAATTTGTATAAGATGAAAATTTTATAAATGTAATAAATTAGCTATGACGAAGAGCCGAGTACAAGCCGCCATGAAGATAAAGATTCAAGACTTGTAATTTGATTACTCGTAATTTTCTTTTTATCAAGTCGATGATGACTCAGTACTTAGAAAAAGTCCATGAACTACATGTTGGTGGACTTTGGTTGTGTATGTTTTTCTTATTGTATGACAAACAAATAAATCGACAAACCGCGATTATAAAATAATTAATGTGCAAAGTGTAACATATAATCATCTAATTCTCCCACTTACAGATACTGAGTTAAAAAGGTTACGAGGTTTCCTACCCTCCGTCAAATTCATGGAAAATCAAAATCCACACCAAAATATTATTCTTCCTAGTATGCCGGGATAATATTTATGGGGAAGGTTGATAAATTTCTAGAGTGCATTAGATGCCTTCGGTTGTGAGAAATCCAACCCCTAGAGGCCGTATGGGTTGCCGGGTGAGATTCAATTGCCACACTGATATATGTTGATGGTTTAAATCAAGACAGTTCAGAGGGCCATAGAAACCATATGGGCTGAGGGCAAGTGAACTAGGGGTAAAAGAAGATCGAATCATCCATTAGATGGATTGGTGTTAGACATCATTTTATAAAGAATAATAGAATAGAAATTGTATGGGTTGTCCTCTGTTAAACTTTGAAATCGATCACCACTATGAAGCCAACCATGACTTCTGCTTAGACTTTGGTAGAAAATGAATTTCACATGGGAGTGTGTAATGTCGATAAAAATAGTGACAGCCGAGTTTGAATAAATAAAGTCCTTAAATTCTTTATCGGATCATAACTAAACAATCACTAACTAATCTCAAAATTATTCTATGCAATTAACAAATGAACAATATCTCAAAAATGACAATGAACCCATTCATGATTCTACTTGAAAAGAACATTCTCACTGGACCCAACTTTGTGGACTGGCTCCGCAATTTGAGGATAGTTCTCCGTATAGAGATGCTGGGTTCTGTCTTGGAAGCGGACATCCCACCAACTTTTGCATGGACCAGGGCTGGTCAGGAAGATGTTGAAGCCCGTGAGAAATGGTCAGAGATGATGGATGGCTTCGAGGTTTCATGATGGTCTCAATGAACAATGAGCTTCAAAGAGCCCATGAAAACATGCCCATGCAAGGGCGATTCTAGCACATCTTACTGAGCTCTGTGGGGAGCACAACCGAACTGCTCGGTATGAGATATCGAAGCAATTGTTTGGTGCTTGGATGAAGGAAGGGTACAAAGTTGGGGATAGTGTCCTCAAAATGATATCTATGATCGAGATATTGGAGGCTCTTGATTTATGGATGCATGCTTCTCTTCAGATCGACCTTATCCTGCAATCACTTCTTGATGAATTTCCAAAATTTATGCATGATCAGGGCCATCTTGTCTTGCGACAAGATGTCATCATAGTTGTTTGCTACCTTACATGCATATTAGGATGTGCTTGGTGCGGAGTTATATCTCCTATCAGATACAGCAGCCAGGGCTGTAGTCTTGGTAGTTGACTCTTCTGTCTTCTCTCTCTTGTCAATTTCATACTCCAAAGCTTTGAGGTCACGGAAGAGATCGAAAGTGGATACGTCATTTAAATTACAAGACACAGGCATAGTTGTGGTCTTAATGTCCCATCGGGCAAGGGGTTATCTAAAGATTTTCAAATTTTTGTCCTTTTGGGTATACACTTTACCCAATGATTCAAGTTCACCGACAATGCTGGTAGATCCGAGGTCAAGCTCCTCAAATTTTTTGGAAGATTTTATTTCAAATGATTTGAACTACTGAGTTAGTTTAGAAATTTTGTTTTCTTTCTAGAGCTCAGTTCCCTAGCAAATTAGCTTGAGTTCTCCCAGATTTCTTTGGTTGTCTTATAGCTTTTTACTTTGGAGAATGTGCCTTTGTCGAGAGTGACAAACAGTGCATTCTTAGCTACATTGTCGAGATTCGCACGCTTGCGATCATCCGTTGTCCATTGCTCGTGTTCCTTCTCGAGCATCTCCGCATAAGGTTGTCAATTGATTCTTGCAGGTGTGTTGACCTTCATTATCATGATCGGTCCTTCTTGGATGACGAAGATCATCTCTTCATGCATCGCAGCAAGATGGGCTTCCATCATGATTCTCTAATCATCGAATTCATTAATGGAAAACATAGGGACTTTATTGTCCATAGATTTGTCCATGATAGAATAAGATGAATCAAAAAGATATGAAAATAAAGTTTTCAAAAGCTAGATTTTGTAGATCTAATTCGTGTTAAAAATCGACTGATTCTTTGTAGAATCAACCTCTCTGATACCACTTGTTGGTCACAATATACAATATAAACAACTTGGAAGGGGGAGTTGAATAAGATGTATCTTTTTTGAAGTTTGTTTGCATAGCGAAAGTCTAAGGTTAAGTTATTGTAAATACAGCAGCTGAATGGTCTCCTGTTAGCTTGATGCATACAGGGTTTTTCCGATATGTATACTAAAATCACACAGGCAGATAGCAAACAGTTAAGACAGAAAGTAAAGAGACACCGATTAATGTGGTTCAAGACAAACCCCTCTACGTCCAGTAGTCCTCCACACAGGAGTAAATTATTTATTAAAATCACGGTGTACACAACAATATGACTTTAACTAAACATGTCGTTTTATCGTTCACACAGATTGTTACAGCCGATAGCAGCTTGGGTCATTCACATAAATTGGCTTTGGCCTCCTTGCATTTATGCGGGAGACGTCGCCAGTGGAAATAAAGACCTAGAAGGCCTAGAGCTTCTTCGACTCGCTTCTTCTCACATATATTGAAGCTTCATCCTTGGAATTATTCGTCCCACACAGATCAGATATAGCACAGCTTAGTCCACACAAGGCTAAGTACACTCAACTGTAAGATCGGTATGAAAAGATCGAACAACAGTTGTATGCTTGATGAGCTTTCGCTGTAAGTTTGCTATTCATGTTGAGGACTTGTATATTTCTTCTCCTTTGATGAAGCTGTATGCTTGAAGAAATATAGAGCTCTTGTAAGTTTGATAATCAGATTGTCAATTCTTTGAATCGTCAGGTTCACAATGTCCTTTTGCTTGGGGCTATTAATAACATTGAAAATAGATCCGTTATGAATGTAGCCGTTAGCCGGTTGGTGAGATTGAGACTACTCTGATTGGCGGCTTCAGAATGTTTCGAATTAAAGGCAATTCGCATTTAATGCTTCCGACATTATTTTTGACCAATATTAAATGCTCTTCAGTCTGTAGTCTCTTCGGACACATTAAATATTATCCTATCAGTATTAAATGCTACTTTAACCGTGAATACTTTGTTATTAAAGAATGTTTGCTTTCTCAACGGTTTAATGTGTATTCAGTCATGTTGGATTTGTGTTTTACTTTTCTTAATTAAAACACTTACAGCATGTTTGCATCATCCAATATCTTCGTCTTAGCTGTATCTTGGGGGTTATGCTGTAGGATTAGACTCTTGACTTTGCTGGAAGATCTTACGCTGTATGGACCGGTTGTATGATGTTCTCCTAACAGCTTCCATATTTAGACTGATATTCTGACTTTGAAGATCTTTGCTGTATGAGGCGATTGTCAAAACCCAGCTAGGATTTTCCTAACAATAGCATCTTTCTTTAGTCCACATCGTGGAACTTGGACGGCTTATCTCGAATTCCACACAACTATCCCAACGAAGGAATCATCTCGTATGACCATATCTGTAAAGCCCAAGTCAGACCATAAAAGTGATAGTCCTTATATTCATGTCCCTCCGTAAAAATGACCAGCCGACAGTGTGGCCCGGCAGTTTGTGTCGAGCTGCACACTTGGCCCTGGGCATATTTTCCCGACTTTGTTTTTTGTTTCATGTTTGATAAATTAATTTCCCACAAATTAAATTGGATTTAATTTGACTAAAATATAAATATGGTATTTTTATTTTTAAGGGAATTACTTTAATAAAATATTTTTTTCCATCCGAAACAAAGTAAAATTAACGGTTGTGTGAATTAGTTGGATTAACTCTTATGGATGGATTAATTTTATATTGATTGGATAAATATTTAGATTAATTGTATATACTATTATTTTTAATGTGATTGTTGCACTATTATGTGAATAGTGATGTAGTTCATGGGCTTAGTTCATTGAATCTTTATTCGATGGGGTTGTAATGGCTGTTTTGAGCCAATTAATTTTTTTAGTAAATTTGTATAAGATGAAAATTTTATAAATATAATAAATTAGCTATGACGAAGAGCCGAGTACAAGCCGCCATGAAGATAAAGATTCAAGACTTGTAATTTGATTACTCGTAATTTTCTTTTTATCAAGTCGATGATGACTCAGTACTTAGAAAAAGTCCATGAACTACATGTTGGTGGACTTTGGTTGTGTATGTTTTTCTTATTGTATGACAAACAAATAAATCGACAAACCGCGATTATAAAATAATTAATGTGCAAAGTGTAACATATAATCATCTAATTCTCCCACCTATAGATACTAAGTTAAAAAGGTTACGAGGTTTCCTACCCTCCGTCAAATTCATGGAAAATCAAAATCCACACCAAAATATTATTCTTCCTAGTATGCCGGGATAATATTTATGGGGAAGGTTGATAAATTTCTAGAGTGCATTAGATGCCTTCGGTTGTGAGAAATCCAACCCCTAGAGGCCGTATGGGTTGCCGGGTGAGATTCAATTGCCACACTGATATATGTTGATGGTTTAAATCAAGACAGTTCAGAGGGCCATAGAAACCATATGGGCTGAGGGCAAGTGAACTAGGGGTAAAAGAAGATCGAATCATCCATTAGATGGATTGGTGTTAGACATCATTTTATAAAGAATAATAGAATAGAAATTGTATGGGTTGTCCTCTGTTAAACTTTGAAATCGATCACCACTATGAAGCCAACCATGACTTCTGCTTAGACTTTGGTAGAAAATGAATTTCACATGGGAGTGTGTAATGTCGATAAAAATAGTGACAGTAGAGTTTGAATAAATAAAGTCCTTAAATTCTTTATCGGATCATAACTAAACAATCACTAACTAATCTCAAAATTATTCTATGCAATTAACAAATGAACAATATCTCAAAAATGACAATGAACCCATTCATGATTCTACTTGAAAAGAACATTCTCACTGGACCCAACTTTGTGGGTGGCTCGCAATTTGAGGATAGTTCTCCGTATAGAGATCTTTGGGTTCTGTCTTGGAAGCGGACATCCCACCAACTTTTGCATGGACCGAGTGGTCAGAAGATGTTGAAGCCCGTGAGAAATGGTCAGAGATGATGGATGGCTTCGAGGTTTCATGATGGTCTCAATGAACAATGAGCTTCAAAGAGCCCATGAAAACATGCCCATGCAAGGGCGATTCTAGCACATCTTACTGAGCTCTGTGGGGAGCACAACCGAACTGCTCGGTATGAGATATCGAAGCAATTGTTTGGTGCTTGGATGAAGGAAGGGTACAAAGTTGGGGATAGTGTCCTCAAAATGATATCTATGATCGAGATATTGGAGGCTCTTGATTTATGGATGCATGCTTCTCTTCAGATCGACCTTATCCTGCAATCACTTCTTTCTCTCAGTTTGTAATGAACTTTAACTGCAATGACATTGCTTGGAACTTAGCTAGGCTAATGAACAAACTAAGTACGGCACAGTCTCAAATGAAGACTAGGACAAAGGAGGTTGCACTTGTAATTTCAGCTGGGCCTCGGAGGTCCAAGAACAATAAGAAAAAAGGCAAGAAGCATTTTAAGCCCAAAGGAGGGGTACAGAAATAAAAGGGCAAGGCCCCAATGTTTCCAAAGAGTAATGTGGCCAAGAAGATATATGCTTGCCTCAATTGTGGTGCTAGGCCATTGGATGGGGCACTGTCTAAAACTTGACCGCAGTGCGCCTTTAGGTACGGAACTACTAGTTTTGGAAATGAATTGTTCTGTAACTATTTATTTTACTTCTTAAATACTTGATTCTGGTGCTAGTTCTCATATATGTACAATAAATGAGCATCTTGAATGAAGTAGGAATCTTGGAGCTGGAGAAGTGATGGTGACAGTTGGCAATGGGCATAGTGTCCAAGCTACTGACATTGTGTGGAGTTAGAGTCTGGTTTTATTATCACTTTAGATGATGTACTTGTTTTGCCCAAGGGGCACAAGCACATTGTACCAATTTCGAACATAGACCGTAAAAGCTATCATTTCTTTATTGGAGATGGATCCTGTAGTATTTATTTTAGAAATAATTTTATTGGTGCAATACATTACTAAATAATTTATACCATTTGAATCTAAAGAATAAAGTCACTGTGAACACTATAACTAGGAAATGTGGTAGGGATGAAACAAACCAAGCACTTAACTGCCATTTTATACTTGGTCATGTTGGTCAGACCAAGATTCATAAAATGGAGAAAGATGGACTTATTGGTCCATTGGGATCGAATCCTATCCAACTTGTGAAACTTGCCTTCAACACAAAATGGCTAAGTCACCCTTCACAAGGACTTTTGAAAGAGATGCTGAAAAATTTGGATTAATCCATACCGACGTGTGTGTCCCTTTTGAAGTGGCACGAGACGGATTCAATATTTCATTACATTCACTTATGGCCATACCAGGTATGGATTTGTGTATAATGAAACATAAATCCAAAGCATTAGAAAATCAAGAAATTTAAGACCCTAGTTGAAAATCAAATGGGTCATCATATCAAAGCACTAAGGTCGGACCGAGGTGGCGAATATATGAGTTTCGAGTTTGATGAGTTCTTTAAGCTACTCCAAAATTAAATGGTGTGTCGGAAAGAAGGATCCGGACCTTGTTGGACATGGTTCGCTCCATGCTTAACTATACTAATCTACCTATTTACCTGTGCGATTATGTGCTCCTTACTGCTGCATATATCTTAAATAGATGTACTTCCAAATCCATTCCTAAGACCTCACATGATATGTGGAAATGTAGGAACCAATTCTTAATCATATTAGGATTTGGGGGATGTCGTGCTTATATCAAGAAAACTAAAGTAGAGAATTGGAACCAATGTCTGTGCAGGGTCATTTCATACGATATCCAGGGGATTTCATGGGATATTTATTCTACATGCCTGAAGATCATAGGATCATTTTTGCTTTACAAGCACACTTTCCAGAAAATGAGTTCATTCAGGAAGGAGGCACAAGTAGAAATATTTCTTTATAAGAAATAAAAGAAACACCCAATGAGACACTTGTACAAGATATTGGTACAAAACCTTCTGAAATACAAACACAACGTCGCAGATCTAGTAGATCTTCTCATTTACCTGAGGGTATGGCTATCTGCATCAAGAGGAACTGGGTCCCCATGAGATGACGGAAAGTAGCCAAGTGAATGATCTCTCTACTTATATAACACATTTGAAGCCGACGTGGCTAAATAACGAACCATTAGACCTATTTGGTCTTTTTCCACAACATACACATCAAACATACATAGCTCAAACTCGATAATACTCATGCCAGGTTCAAATACCCAAACCGTATTTTACAACCCGGGGAATACAACAGTGGAACAGACAATATAATATGACTCGACCAATATACTCAGAACTGGTCTTCATGTGATTAGTATCATTCATCTTCCATCATCCTTCTTATTGATCCTGTGTTTAGCTCCCCAAGGCCCTGTATATACCTGGACGTAATACAGACATCCAACCCCATATTACTCGGGGTTTAGCAAAATTCCACTATTTTGCTAGTGCAAGTATAATGTGAAAATACCAGCCATACATCACATACTCCAAGAACATAACAATTGAAAACGACCAAACAGTAAAACGTAACAAAAGATTTCTCGAAATAATTCACTTGATTTAAAATCATTATGATAGATCATCCTAAGGGCATAGTGTAATACCCGAGATTTTTCATTTCCGGTTTAATTTGAATTTTTCTTTGTAGACCGGAAATTTCTCAACTGTCGGGCGTCAGCATTTATTTATTTCTCCCTCTCGATGATCGATTTTGTATTTAGGGCCATATGTGGTGAATTGTTGAATATCATCATTTTGATTTCGGATCGTGGATGTTGACCATGAGATTTTCGTCGTGTTCGTTCCGTGTTCGGGATATTTTATGCTTCGTAATTTGCTCGTTATCGTTTTGGATCATAACCGGTACGTTAAAGTGGTCGAGACGTCGTTGAATGTCTAACCGTGTGAGAATCCTATTTTCTCCCGTTTTCGTATATCTCGGTTTTTGTGACTTATAATATTATTATAATTCATTACGAACTTTCTTCCGCAATATTTCTTTTGATGCATATTAGAGATTTGAATCCGTGATCGAGACTCCTACCGAGCATTTCATCATGTTCATTTCTGTGCGATTTTGGAGAATCGAGTCGTCGGGTGATGGCGGCTGGGCGCTGCCGGACAGGTGCGGCAGGAACCGGCACGGATGCTGAGCACTGCCGGACAGTTGCGGCAGGGACCGTCCTAGCGTACGCTACGGCCGGACAGCTGCGCGCGCTAACCCGCAGGAATAGCGCACGCCACTGCTGGGAGGTAACGCACGCTAATCGGCCGGGCAGTCTAGGCAGTAAGTGCGGACTTCGGCCGGACCGGCGAGTAGCGTCACGCTAAGGCGGACAATTGCGCGCTTCTTTCGGCGAGCTAGCGCACGCTACCGGCTCGGCCGCCACGCTACTGGCCGGGCGATTAGTCGATAGGTCTGGGCCGGGCGATTGCGCACGCTGATGCCGTGTCTTGCGCATTCTATCGGACCCCGGCCGAAGATTCTGGACCAGGGCCGGCCGATAGCGCACGCTACCCGGACAACCTAGCGCACGCTAGTCAGTTATCAGTATATATATGACCGAGCAACCCTGTTTTCACCCATTTTTTACTTCTCTTCCTTCACGTCCGTGGATGGATCTTTTGAGAGCACGGAGGCGTGTTATTGAACAACAAATCACAAAGATCCTGAGTTTATATCATTGATCGATCATTCCATAACATCCTTCAATCGATCGAATCAAGGTTAGTTTTTCCTAAAATCCAAACTTTAGGAAATTGGGGATCTTGGTAGATTTCGTCCGTTAGAGCCATATGAACTTAAATTACTGATGGATAATTGTAGATTAAGTTGTATTCTATCATTTTCATCATCTTTCCACGGTTTTACCAATTCCGATTCGTCGTTTATATGAACTTTCATTTGACGCCTTCAAGGTGTCTGGGGAAATTCCGCAGAGAAAAATTTGGTCGTTTTGTGATGTTTTTCCTCGTGTGATTGATTGTTTATTCGATGATAGGATATTAGGGATGATTTCCCTACAAAAATCTGGTGTTGAGCCCTTCCCATCGTTGTTTTCATTGGAGTTCCGGATTTTGCCAACCGACCGTATTTTCGGAGTATCCGCGAGAGATTACCAAGGCAAGTACCTTGATATACAAATTGTAACTGCGTGAAATCATTGTTGTCGAAGTGTATGAATTTATACGGGTGTATATATGTGTGTATATATATAGATTTATATATATTTATATGTTAAATATATGTATGTATATACGTATATTGATATATATGCCTATGTCGGTGAATGACGAGTGATGAATGCTAACACTAGTTGACATACTCAACTTGGATTGATGGATGAACTATACATATTCATATATTATAGTAAGGTTATATATATATATATATTCGGTTGAGTCGCAATATAGAGATATATGTGCGGTGTTGGTTGGTTATGCTTGAAGGCTTATTGTGATTGAGTTTGATTGATAACGTGCGTGTTATTGTTTATTTGTGTGGTTATGGACTGCCGGAGAAATTGTGTGACTTGATTTACCGAGTTGATAATTGTTGTGACGTTTGTCTGTGTGCTTGATGTTTGAAATAATGTGTATACTTATTGTGAGAAACGTCGTATCCGGGAACCTCTGAGGGCGTGGCGTGCACTCCGGCCTGGTGTATGCTGCAATGTGCGGCTCCATATGGGTGGTGAACGCCGGTGTTACCTAATGCGCGCGCAAGGGGCGGCTCTTGCGGGAGTGATCGGCGGCGCGGTGACATGTTCAAGGAGCGGCCAACATAGTGGAGTGAACGCCGGTGCACAGGTGCGCAAGGGAGGCGCCTGGCAGGCTTATTGGTTACGGATATTTGAGTGATAGCTAAGACCGCGATTCGTGTTTTTTTTTTAAAGTTTGTTTCAACTTGTTTTTAAAGCGTTGGTATCAGGGTTAATTAACCAAGGAGGTTTGACGAAATCTCCGAGGGTTAATTAATCGGGGGTCTTGAGCAGGATATGTCGAATGAGAGATTGTGCTTTGATTGTATTGTGGTGCTATTCTGTGTATTGGGTCTAGGACCCTGTGGAATGTTGAGATGATTGATTTCGTGATGATGTTATTTGGATTGGGTTGAGAACCCTGTGAGATGTTGTAATGATTTCATTTGTGACAGTGTTCTATAAATTGGGTCGAGGACCCCGAATAAGTTGACTTGGTTTTCGTGTAATTGTTTTCCATATGTTGGGTCAAGGACCCGAGAGCTTTTGAAATTATTTTCCAAAATTGTTCCCATTCGATTTTCAAAACCCCAAGACGACCCGAGTCAATAATAACATTTGCAAACTATCTTATCAAAATACTTTTCCTTTTACAAAAGGGATTTTCCTGACTCCTTGGGCTCGTTGAAAGTTTCATTGATGTTATGTTCCGTAAAGAGAATATGACTATGTGATTATCTTTCACCTTGTGTATGCGAGTGTTATTCTGTGTTGACTATGGGAATGTATGGTTTGTGTTAAAGCTTGACGACGGTTGAATTTTGTGTTGTTATTGTTTGTATATCTTGTATATTATGTACTTGCACTAGCAAAATTCCAGTTTGCTAACCCCCGAGTTTTCGGGGGGTGGGTGCCTGTTATGCGCTCAGGTTTTGGCAGCTCGGGAGCAGTCACGGGATTGGCTTGGAAGGAGATGTAAGACGACGATGCTAATCACACCAGAGTCAGAGTCTTTTCTTTTGTTTCATTTTGGTCGGTATTTCTCTGTCGTTCGAGTATTCACCCTTGCATGGGTGTAGTTTTCATTTATTAAATTGAGTTGTCATTCTTTTCTGTGTTCAAGTTTATTGTTGTGATTGTAACATGAATGTCGTTATTTTCTGAATTGGTTTATGACCTTGTCGATCTGCTTTGTATTTAATTTTGACCCCGGTCGGTCAATCATTGAGTAGTCTTTTGGAGTTTAGCCTGGTAGATCCTTGTGATAAGGGTCTACGGCGTGTGACATTCCCGGTCGTATTCTGGGGGTGTTACATTTATGGTATCGGAGCTTAGGTTTGCGAAAAACCTAGGCTGTTGGGTCAAGTCCATGTCTTGTGTAAGTCGCGCGCATCAGAGTTGTGATTAGTATCGTGGTTCCGACATCATCTTCCGGCAATCCGTGATGGTAAGCCTCCCGGTCGTAAGTCCCTTGGGTGGGTGGATTAGCTGATCTTCATGATGAAAGTTTGAATGAAGTGATGATATTGGTAACAATTATATCAACCATAGATTAGCCGAACTGCATATAAGAATTTATAATCAAGATTGGAGTATGACATTGTGATGACATGTTTATCCTTGAATTTGAAGACGTCGAACATCTTATCCCTATTAAGATCATTCTATTCGCATGAGATATGTGTTCGTATGTATAATGTACGTTAAGTATCATGCATTACGTACGTTATACCATCAGGTGATATAGTCGCCTGATAAGAGAACTTTGTGTAATACAAGCTTAGTGTATGTTAGGCATAGTAGCTTACGTATGTTAAGGCACGAACTTAACGTACGTTATGTTGAGTATATAACGTCTGTTATTATTTTTCTGTACAGTTCTTCTTCGCAATATACAAAAGTGGACAGTCTATGTCATCTGCTTCGATATTAAAAGGAAACAAATTCATATATTGGACAACCTTCGCTCGGTGGACCACGGCTTCATAAATATGGATCCATACCTGAGACACTAGTAATATCAGTACTAACATTTTACGATGTATGTTGGACCTAGTTATTTTTATAGCTGATTACACTCCTATGTATTATTTTGGTATTATGGGTTTATGTAGTTGCAATGTCGATATATATCTACATACATAGTTTCCATTAAATGAAGAGTTATTATGGTTCAACTGCATAGCAAGTTATACCAAGTTATTAGATTTGTCTAGTGTCTGGGCAATTTTAGACATGCATATATATCATCTGTAGATGCACACTTACTATGGTTAAGATGCATATCAAGTTATATCATGTTATTGTTGTCGGTATATACGTTCTTATAATTATTTGATGCATATGTAATGATATTTCACTGTATTTTTATATTATTTTCATTGTCATTGATGCACAAGTATCATATATTATTGCACCGACGTATATTCAGCATGTACCTATATTCCTAAGGGAATGAGACCCTGGCATCGACAATTCAAAATATGGTTCCGTCTAGATTTTTAATATCATGGAGGGGTAATATTAATAAAGTAGATTATGCCATTTTTGCTATGCGTCACATGGAGACACATATGGGTGGAAAATCAAAATGGTGGGAGAGCGGTTTGCATAGAGCAACCAACAACAGATTTCACTGTTGGTGAGCAAGTATTATGCAGCTATTGCCCTTGATGAGGTTAATTAACTGAAAGAGGAGACCTTAGAAGAAGCAAAGAAGTTTCATTCGAAAAGGATTAAACTTCACAATGATAAAGCGTGTATGAAAGGGTGATTTGGTGTTATTTCCAATTGTTAGATTTTTTTTGCTAGCTTTTATGCATTATTTTGAATTAATGATGTTGATGTTGGATATTAGTGTTTATTTACACAGTCACTAAGACTGGTTGCACATCTACGTGGATGCTGATATTTATTCTTACTCGTGCATATTTATTATCATATTAATGCAAAAATAATATTTCCTAGTGCAAACTTGTTCATGTGATTAGTATCGTTGTCTTCCATCATCCTTCATAATGATCCTGTGATTCGTTCCCCAGCAACCTGCAAGTACCTGGATGCAATACAGACATCCACCCCCCGAATACTCGGGGGTTAGACAACTCCACTGCTTTGATAGTGGAAGTATAAATACAAAGACAATCCATACAAATCATACTCCAAGAACATAAGATCGGGAATCAGACTTAAATAACAAAAGACTTCCCAAGATATTTTACTTGAATAAAACCGTTCGAAAAAATGAAAATGGAAATTGTAGTTCGATATACAATTTTGGAAAACATTTACCATCTCGAGAGTTTTGAAAACATTTGGGATTTAAAAATCCTCAATCCTTTTGAAACCACTTGGGAACACAGCCCAAAGTTCATTTTTCCAAAATACAATTCCGATAACAAAAAACGGGGTCCACGACCCAATCTTATCATCCCAATCACAAAACCACAGGGTCCACAACCCAATCATCGATAACAACATATTCCCATAGATTATTCGCGTCCCGTGCTAACAAGCCACGAACCTCAGATGCTCCCGCAGAATATACCTGAGTGAATAACCCAATTGGAAACCATAGCAAATCACATGTCACCGTGACAACAGTCACATAACCACAATCATACATACGTTCATAGTTATCCCGGCATCGCGCTAGCAAGCTACGAACCTAGGAGTCCCCGCAAGACATACCCGATTGGACAACCCATACGTTATTCGAACATCGAGCTAGCAAGCCACGAACCTCGGAGTCCCCGCAAGACATACTCGATTGGACAACCTATGACACGTACATCACACAACCAAACCACAACCATAAATTATCCCGACATTGCGGTAACAAGATACGAACCTCGGAGTCCCCGCAAGACACACCCGATTGGACAACCCACATGTTATCCCGGCCTCGGGCTAGCAAGCCACGAACCTCAGAGTCCCCGCAAGACATACCCGATTGGATAACCCTATGGTCACGCCCGATCCGCACTAGCAAGGACAGATCCCGGAGATCCACAAATCTTACCCGGTGGCACATCACTTACCACAATCACACAACACAAGCAAATACCAATACCAAGCAACACTGAGCATCACAACCTCCTTACAAAGGAGCAACAACTAATACATGTATATAGTGTAACACCCCAAAAAGGCGGCCATTACAGTGCCGTGGACCCCACACTGGGACCCACCAGGCGATACACAAAATACAGATTAAATACACAATACATGTGATACTGAACCACAATACATAGTACTTATTCCGATTAGGAGTTCACAGTAGTATGGCCAATGACCTTATTGTACACAGGATCCAAAATACAAGTATAATCCATATGGAGATAGAATATATCTTAAATAATAATACATTTGTCCACAGTTAAAATAAAGTGGAAAGATAACATTACACAGTTCGAACAAGACCGGACAACAAAAGACTTGGGGCCCCCGAACTAGTATCCTTCGAACCCTTCGCCGTCACCATGATCTTTCCATGCCTTGCCTTTTTCTCGACCTAAAATACAACACAAGTATTTCGCCCAACACAGGGTCAAATATACATGATAAATGAATTCTCATGATGTAATACAATTCACATATATTAGATTTCAAGGAAAACATCCCGACTAAATGAACATACCCCTCAAGCGTATGAACGATTAATCACAAAACATCGAACACATCCAAATATATAAATGGACTATGAACGACCCAAATAGTACGGCTCAAGATGGACATCACAGTACGCCCGGTCCGGAAATGTGTCAGTGCACATGTCCACACCATATACGGAATACAGGATATACGTGGGGCAATGTACCTAATTAGCCTCACGAATCGTGTGCACAGTCTGATACGGAAACATCCACACATGACTATACATGTGTCTGGCTAAAAATACTACATAATGACCAATCGGAACGCAGATATGATTCTGGATACGTCACGATACAACATGACAACGAATTCAATAAATCACATATCCGATTAAGGATTAAGAAACTCACCGAAATGACAATAAGGATCAATGATATCAACGGTTCAAAATGACGAACTTGGGAATGCAATCCCACGATGAAAACGGGACATCATCAAGAATAATATCAATTCACGGATCACAATTTCATAAGTGTTTCATATACAAGAAACGCATAACCATCACAAGAATCTAAACATCATTATAACCAAGCAAGATAACTTGCCTTAATAAGTAGATGAGAATAGTTCTTCCTTGTCGAACGAACGAACGGTCCTCGACTTAATATCAGTTACTCGGACAAACAACCTTGTAAGGGATACAATCCATTCAATAACACATTCTCATAACTATCGATATCTAGTTCAGCGAATCGATATCCTAAATTCAATTCGCTTAGTTCAACTATCTATGTATCATAATTCCATTTCAAGGATTCATACTAACTTCAATTTATACTCATTATCGGTTGTCATTCAAGATGTTCTCGATTATTCATATGGTTCACACGGATGAGAATTTATCAAGAACAACCATCGAGGAGAACTTTGCTAAAATTGATATCTCGATAGAATTTCTTAAAAACAACAAAAATATTTTGAAAGATATGATCCAAACGACTACGTTTCATAAAACATTGATCAAAGTGAAGTTTGCTCAGCGATTATTATTGTTCGAACGAATCATGAGTATGTAAAATTATTACTATGTTCATCAGTTATGAGTTCACCTAGTTAACGATATAGTCGAGTTATTCATCACAAGATCATCACGAAATAATCATTAAGGTGAATTAAACATCTCTGAACTATAACCTTATGTTGATATATTTCAAGGTTCAATCAAATCAGATGGAAAACCTAAGTTCATTTAGTTTAGAATCTTCCTATACATGATGGTTTGATTCAATATAATGATAACTATCCTACAATTCAACCTATCCACAATGAAACTAAGGATCATTAATGTTCTAGTGATGTTAATAGTCCAGCAACAAGAGTGTGTTTCTACTAAACATTATTACTACCATTCCAGACATCAAGAACACATCATATCAAACCCTTAATCACTATATTCATCATTAAGTTATTAAAAGCTTAACTACAAACATGTTTAGCTTGATTAATTCAACATTAGGTGAGGTATACTTTATCACTAACAGTATAACTACGAAATTTTAGGGTGAAATCGTATAACATACCTTCAGAAATGAAGAACAATACAACAAAACCACAAGAACACACTCTAAGCTTCAAGAATGACTCCAAACTTCCAACCAACAAGCTCCAAATCAAGATGCAAAGCTTACACACGAGTTAGAAGAAGGTATAATTGATCTAGTGAGGTAGGGTGATGATTATAGGGAAGAAAAATCAGAGTTGGATGTGCAAAATGAAAGACACAAGTTGTCTTTGTATAACGACATAGTTTGTTACGCACGTTATCACATGCAGATAACGTACGTTAGCCTCATTATGTACGCTACACACAAATGTGTTATGCACGTAATCTACTACCATAGGCTACTGAACTAAAATACTAATATCATTACGCATGTTATGGCTTGGGGCCTTACGTACGTAATGTAGGTCAACTAGGTTGCCTCCAAAAGACCAGATATTCGAATCACGCCCGACCCCACATGCCGAAAGTTGAGATCGGATAAGACTACAAGTATTACGTACGTAAAAGGCACCTTCTTACGTACGTAAAACCCACAATATAGCAAACGTTATGCTAAAGGGTTAGCGTACGTTAAGCGCGGAATTACTAGCCCAAAAATTCACTTATCTATACAACGATGAGAAATTAAATCATAGTGCAAGTGATAGTTATTATCAAGTCTATTATGATATATTCCATCATCAATAAACATTAAACAAATGCAGCAAGACTACAATAGTATTGAATTATCCGAATAATACAACAGTAAGTAAGAATTTCCGTCGGATATTACATACTCCCCCCCTTAAAAGGAGTTTCGTCCCCGAAACTAAGGGGTAAACAATTCGGGATACTTCTCTTGCATGCTGCTCTCCATCTCCCACGTGGCTTCCTCGAATCCATGTCGTGACCACTGAACCTTCAGTAGGGGAATCGTCTTGTCCAGCAACTGTTTGATCCTCCTTTCAAGTATCCGTAGGGGGCGCTCTTCGTACGAATGATCCTCCGCTATATCGATCTCATTGAACTGAAGTATGTGACTCGGATCAGCAACATATTTCCTTAACTGGGAAACATGGAACACGTTATGAATCCGGCTCAGAGCTGGTGGCAACGCCAGGCGATAGGCTATATCGCCTACTCGTTCCAAAACCTCAAACGACCCGACATATCTCGGACTTTGCTTGCCTCTCTTCCCAAAATGAAAAACACCTCGAGTAGGGGACACTTTCATTAGTACATGGTCGCCGACCTCGAACTCAAGTGGTCGTCGTCGGTTGTCTGCGTAAGACTTCTGTCGGCTTTGAGCCGTCAACAAACGACTCCTAATCAGTGCGATCTTCTCACGGGCTGCTAACAACATATCGGGTTCCGTACCCAAGGATTCAGACAGATCGTCCCAACACAGAGGGGATCTACAACGATGGCCATACAATGCTTCATAAGGTGCCATCTGAATAGAAGCGTGCCAGCTATTATTATAAGTGAATTCCACCAAAGGTAGTTGGGCCTCGCAATCATCCTTCCAATCAAGAACGCACGCCCTCAACATATCCTCTAGAGTCTGGATAGTTCTCTCAGTGTGACCATCAGTCTGTGGATGAAAAGCTGTGCTGAAGCTCAATTGCATACCCATCGCACGATGAACTGCTTTCCAGAAATGTGACACGAATCGCCCATCACGATCTAATACAATACTCTTAGGGGTACCATGTAACCTCACAATCTCTTTGATAAATAGCTGGGCCAATCTCTCGGGTCCCCATGTGTCTTTAATCTCCAAAAAGTGGGCTGATTTGGTCAGACGATCCACAATCACCCAAATCGTATTCATCCCTCGTCGACTCATTGGCAAGCTGGTGATATAATCCATCGATATGTCCTCCCATTTCCAGTCGGGAATCGGGAGCGGTTTCAGCAATCCTGCGGGGCGCTGATGCTCAATCTTAACTTGTTGACAGGTTAAACACCTCGAAACGAACTCTGCAACTTCACATTTCATACTCTCCCACTAATAATATTGTTTCAAATCCTTATACATTTTGCTAGACCCCGGGTGAATGGAGTACGGGGTAGCATGAGCTTCTCTCAGGATAGAGTTCCTCAATTCGTCTTCTGCGGGCACAGAAACTCGATTCCTGAAGCGTATCAATCCATCCTTGTAAATCACAAATCCAGGGGCTTTCCCTTGAGTTACTTCATCTCGAACTTGAGATAAGAATGGGTCCGTAACCTGCTTCGATCTAATAATATCCTCAAGGGACGATGATATCTCAAGTGTGCAGAGTTGTCCTTGAATACGCTGTAACCAGACTTCAATTTCTGGCCTCACCAACTCTAACTGCAATTTTCGCTGAACTGTCAAGCGGGCAAGCATCTGCTCCTGTACTGTTTTACGACTCAAAGTGTCGGCAACTACATTTACTTTGCCCGGATGATACAAGATCTCGATATCATAATCTTTAATGAGTTCTAGCCACCTTGTCTGCCTAATGTTTAAATCCTTCTGAGTAAAAATCTACTTCAGACTCTTGTGATCGGTAAAAATCTGATAGGTAACTCCATACAGATAGTGACGCCATATTTTTAAAGCAAATACCACGGCTGCAAGTTCCAAATCATGGGTGGGGTAGTTGACCTCGTAAGGTCATAGCTGCCTTGATGCATAGGAGATCACCTTCCCGTTCTGCATTAGTACACATCCAAGGCCCTGTTTAGACGCGTCACTATACACCACGAATCTTTCCGTTCCTTTCGGTAGAACCAAAATAGGTGCCGAAATCAACCGACTCTTGAGTTCATCAAAACTCCATTGACATGCCTCTGACAATAAATACTTCTTATCCTTCCTCAACAGGTTAGTCATCGGTTGGCAATCTTGGAAAAACCTTCCACGAACCGTCGGTAATAACCTGCTAGTCCCAAGAAACTACGTACTTTCTTAACATTCTTCGGAGGTAGCCAGTCTCGGATAGCTTTTGTCTTATGAGGGTCTACTATCACTCCATCAGCTGATATCACATGGCCGAGAAAAATAACTTCACGCATCCAGAACTCACATTTATAAAATTTTCCATAAAGCTACTCCCGTCTTATCGCCTCAAGAACTTGATGGAGATGACGCTCATGCTCTTCATGGTCACGAGAGTAGATCATAATGTCGTCAATAAAAACGACAAAGCGATCCAGATAATTAATAAAGACCCAATTCATCAACTCCATGAATACTACAGGTGCATTAGTCAGTCCAAAAGGCATCACTATGAACTCATAATGCCCATAGCGAGTACGAAAAGCGGTCTTCGAAATGTCAGACTCGCAAATCCTCAGCTGGTGGTAACCAGACCTCAAGTCGATCTTAGAAAACACAGCAGCCCCCTTAAGCTGATCCAATAAATCATCAATATGTGGCAATGGATTTTTGTTCTTAATGGTTACCCTGTTCAGCTCACGATAATCAATACACAGACGTATGGATCCATCTTTCTTCCGTACAAATAGCACTAGTGCTCCCCAAGGGGATGCACTAGGTCGAATATAGCCCTTCTCGGTCAAATCCTCAAGCTGGCTTTTCAACTCCTGCATCTCAGTCGGAGCCATACGATACGGTGCTTTTGAAAGCGGGGACGTACCTGGCTCTAACTCAATATTGAACTCTACATCCCGATGTGGAGGTAAGCCTGGCAACTCATTTGGAAATACGTGTGGGTAGTCTCGGACTACCGGAATATCGGCCAATTCGACTGGTCAATCCGCTATTTTGGTCATGAAACACCAATAGCCAACACACCCCTGATTAAGCAGTTTCATTGCTTTCATAGCGCTGATGACTCTCCCGGAACGGCTGGGATTGTCACCCTGAAAAGTACACTCAACACCACCGTCAGATGTGACGGTAACTGTTCGCTTGCGGACACTAAGTATTGCATCATGACGATCCATCCAATCGATACCCAAGATCAGATCATCTTTAGGTAAATCGACAACAATTAAATTCGACAACCATTCACGGTCGTTCATGCGAATCGAACAGTTCTGAACTTCACGATTCCTAATAATTCTTCTACCATCGGGTAGACCAATTATATAAGGTTCACAGTTGGTAACGTGATCTAATTGCAAACGACTCAAACTAGAAGTAGATAAAAAGGAATGTGAAGCACCAGTAACGAAAAGAACACAGACAGGTTGAGATCGGATCTATAGAGTACCTGGGATAATGATGGCTTCGGGATCGTCAGCCTTCTTCATCTCGTAGACTCTGGGTTTTGCAGCCCCAGTACTAGATGCACCAGCTTGATTTCCACGGCCCATCCCTCTGTTTGCCCCGGTAGTCTGATAAGAAGCGGACGGAGGTACACGGTCCTGGATGGAAGACTGAACTGGAGCATTAGGTGCTGCTGGAGTACATCCTGGTCCACTCCTACAATAACGAGCACGATGTCCATTCTTCCCACAAGTATGGCATGCAACGGCCGGCCTCGGGCATTTAGAATTGATGTGCCCCTGGTCTTCACAGTTATAGCAGACAACAGATAGGCTGACCGCTCGAGGTTGCGATCCAGTTGGCTTCGACGCCATGGGTTGCCGTCAGAAGGATTTAGCACTGGTTAGGGCCTCTTGAATGTTCCCCGGTTGCTGTCAGTCTGGTTCTGGTTCCTGAATTTCTTGTTGTTGGTGTGCGGTTGCTTCTTGCAAATTTCTTTTGCGGTCAATTCGTACTCCAGAGCTTTCTCCATGAACTCCGGTAGGGTCGTACAGTGATGATTTAGCAGTTGCATTCTCATTCGGGGTTTAAGCCTCTTGAGAAAATATTTGATCTTGCCGGCCTCCGTTCGGACAATAGTCGCGACAAAAGGAAGAAGTGCGTGGAATATCTCAGCAACAGATAGTACATCATCATCTTCAGACGGGTCTGGATTCAGCAATTCCGACAGTTTGGCCTCGCGGAGAGGACCCGGATAGTAACGGTCTAGCATGAGATTTTTAAATTCCTCCCAAGTACATACGCCATCAGCTGGCCTCAACGAAAGCCACCAGGTGTGGGCGCCCTTGCCAAGGTAGTAAGCTGCTACGGAGATGCGATTCTCTGCTGGATAGTCTACCATGTAGAATAATTTCTCGAAGTGTTCAATCCAATGCACGATATCAGCAGGCTCAAAGGAGATTTCAAAAGTCGGGGGTCGCTGGCGAGAGATGTCGCTGATGATCCGACTCACCGGTCCGCCATGTACAGGAGGTGGTCCCTGTTGCTGGTCGGTAGTAGCTCTCTGCATAGCTTCCATTAACTGACCCGTCTGGGTCATCTGAGACGTCATGCCCTGCATCACAGCATAAGGATCGACACACGCATCCTCGCATCCAGTGTGGTGCGATTGGTCCCTAGAAGGCGAATCACTGCCTACGGAACTGTGCTCTGCATTCGCACGCCTGTTGGCTCGTGGTATCGGGATTCGAACCCTTCCGTGGACTCGTCCCCCTCTTCCACAGCCTCTCAAATTTCTTTCCATACTGAAAGAATCAAATCTTAATGATAACCATAAGTACAATTCGTGATAACAATCAAAATTCATGCTAAGTTAATAGCAACAAGAAATTACATATTTAAGAAAACAGTTGATAGTGAATTATCGACACTACGAGTGTCACACATAATATCATATCGATGTTGATTCGAACAATCTCAATCATATAATCAATCCAGAATTTACTTCGAATTATCAATCAGAGAAATCCTGTCACAAATCCTCAAAATATCAAGGTCAACAACGAGATCCATTCTGATATCAATATCATGCCAGTAATTAAATCATGGCTCATAAAGTACGTACCGCATTTGGCTCGTAGGATCAGGCGCTTGCACATGGCACACGTGACACGAAGGTATTTTGATACTAGTTCAATACACAAAGACTCTAAAAAAAATTGATGCTCTGATACCATCTTGTGTAACACCCCAAAAAGGCGGCCATTACAGTGCCGCGGACCCCACACTGGGACCCACCAGGCGATACCCAAAATACAGATTAAATATACAATACATGTGATACCAAACCACAACACATAGTAATTACTCCGATTAGGAGTTCACAGTAGTATGGCCAACGGCCATATTATACACAGGATCCAAAATACAAGTATAATCCATATGGAGATGGAATATACCTTAAATAACAATACATTTGTCCACAGTGAAAATAAAGCAGAAAGATAACATTATACGGTTCGAACAAGACCGGACAACAAAAGACTTGGGCCCCCCGAACTAGTATCCTTCGAACCCTTCGCCGTCACCATGATCTTCCCGTGCCTTGTCTTTTCCTCAACCTAAAATACAACACAAGTATTTCGCCCAACACAGGGTCAGGTATACATGATAAATGAATTCTCAAGATGTTATACAATTCACATATATTATATTTCAAGGAAAACAGCCTGACTAAACGAACATACCCCTTGGGCATATGAACGATTAATCATAAAACGTCGAACACATCCAAATATATAAATGGACTATGAATGACCCAACTAGTACGACTCAAGATGGACATCACAGTACGCCCGATCCGGAAATGAGTCAGTGCACATGTCCACTCCTTATACGGAATCCAGGATCAACGTGGGACAATGTACCTAATTAGCCACACGAACTTCGTCTCGTGTGCACAGTCCAATACGGAAACATCCACGCATGACTATACATGTGCCCGGCTAAAAATCCTACACAATGACCAATCGGAACGCAAATATGATTCCGGATATGTCACGATACAACATGACAACGAATTCAATAAATCACATATCTGATTAAGGGTTAAGAAACTCACCGAAATGATAATAAGGATCAATGATATCAACGGCTCAATATGACGAACTTGGGAATGCAATCCCACGATGAAAACGGGACATCATCAAGAATAATATCAAATCACGGATCACAATTTCATAAGTGTTTAATATACACGAAACGCATAACTATCACAAGAATCCAAACATCATTATAACCAAGCAAGATAACTTGCCTCAATACGTAGACGAGAATAGACCTTCCTTGTCGAACGAACAAATGGTCCTTGACTTAATATCGGTTACTCGAACAATCAACCTTGTAAGGGATACAATCCATTCAATAACACATTCTCATAACTATCGATATCTAGTTCAGCGAATCGATATCCTAAATTCAATTCGCTTAGTTCAACTATCTATGTATCATAATTCCATTTCAAGGATTCATACTAACTTCAATTTATACTCATTATCGGTTATCATTGAAGGTGTTCTCGATTATTCGTATGGTTCAGATGGATGAGAATTTATCAAGAACAACCATCGAGGAGAACTTTGCTAAAATTGATATGTCGATAGAATTTCTTAAAACAACATCAATAATTTGAAAGATATAATCCAAACAACTACGTTTCATAAAACATTGATCAAATTGAAGTTTACTCAGTGATTATTATTGTTCGAACGAATCATGAATATGTAAAATCATTACTATGTTCATCAGTCATAAGTTCACCTAGTTAACGATATAGTCGATTTATTCATCACAAGATCATCACAAAATCATCATTAAGGTGAATTAAACATCTATAAACTATAACCTTATGTTGATATATTTCAAGGTCAACCAAATCAGATGGAAATCCCAAGTCCATTTAGTTTAGAATCTTCCTAAACATGGTGGTTTGATTCAATATAATGATAACTATCCTACAATTCAACCTATCTATAATGAAACTAAGGATAATTATTGTTTTAGTAATGTTAATAGTCTAGCAAGAAGAGTGTGTTTCGACTAAATATGATTACTACAATTTAAGACATCAAGAACACATCATATCAAACCCTTAATCACTATATTCATCATTATGTTACTAAAAGCTTAACTACAAACATGTTTAGCTTGATTAATTCAAGATTAGGTGAAGTATACTTTATCACTAACAGTATAACTACGAAATTTTAGGGTGAAATCGTATAACATAGCTTCAGAATTAAAGAACAATACAACAAAACCACAAGAACACACTCTAAGCTTCAAGAATGACTCCAAACTTCCAACCAACAAGCTCCAAATCAAGATGCAAAGCTCAAACACAAGTTGGAAGAATTGATCTAGGGAGGCAGGGGGATGATTATAGGGAAGAAAAATCAGAGTTGGACGTGCAAAATGAAAGACACAAGTTATCTTTATATAACAACACAGTTCGTTACGTACGTTATCACATGCGGATAACGTACGTTACCCTCATTACGTACGCTACACACAAATATGTTACGTACGTAATCTACTACCACGGGCTACTGAACTAAAATACGAATATCATTACGTACGTTATGGACTGGAGCCTTACGTACGTAATGTAGGTCAACTAGGTTGCCTCCAAAAGATCAGATATTCGAATCACGCCCGACCCCACACGCCGAAAGTTGAGATAGGATAAGACTACAAGTATTACGTACGTAAAAGGCACCGCCTTTCATACGTAAAACCCACAATATAGCATACGTTATGCTAAAGGATTAGCTTACGTTAAGCACAGAATTACTAGCCCAAAAATGCACTTATCTATACAACGTTGAGAAATCAAATCATAGTGCAAGTGACAATTATTATCAAGTCTATTATGATATATTCCAACATCAATAAACATTAAACAAATGCAGCAAGACTACAACAATATTGAATTATCCGAATAATACAATAGTAAGTAAGAATTTCCGTCGGATATTACATACAGAAAGGCACATCTACTCTCAAAACGTACGAGTTATCTTCTGAAAGGCAATATTTATCGAGAACATACTGATCCTTTAGAAGGTTCATTAAAACATTCAAGTTCCACATATAGTCAATTACCAACTATCACGTCTACAAAACATGAGATGTATGGGCAAGATACTTGCCTTAATAATTGATACCGGACACTCCGACGAACACGGCTCAACTAGAAAACCTCGAACACCCACAGTTCTCCGGGCGGAACAACGATAACACGATCGATCGGGAAACGACTAACGGAAGAGCTTCGGCTCGGATTCTCCACAAGGAACCTCACCCTAACATCATTTCATCAATAATGAACGATCACACGAGTAAGAATAATTGTAGAACGCCTGAAACCCCCCCTAAGAACTTTCACCGGACACCTTCAACGCATCGATTAAGAACTCAACAAAACGACAAATCTATAGCAGTCTAACCATGGAAAAACAAGGAAATGGATATAATACAACTTCATAATCAACAATCCACCACTAATCTAGGTTAATATGGATCAAACGGACAAAAGCAAGCAAAACCCCCAATTTTCCCAAAACTAAGGTTTTAGGAAAATTTACCCTGATTCGCTCGATCGGAGGATGTTATGAAATGATTAATCAGTGTTATGAACTCGAGAACTTCAGGGATTCATCATATAACAACAGGTCTCCATGCTCACCAAGTCTCCAGCCACGGACAGGAAAGAGGGGAAGTGGAAAATGAGTGCAAACAGGACTGCTCGGTCATATTTGTAGACATACGCATTTAGCGCGCGCTAAGGCTTCTGAGTAGCGTGCGCTAACGAGTAGTCTCGGCCTAGAACCTTTGGTTGGGGCCTGCACTGACCTATCCTGCTGTCCAGAACCTTCTTGTCCGGCCGCGGTAGCACGCATTATGCGGGTGCTTGCGTGCACTACACCTGCCGATTAGCGCCTACAACGACTGTCAGTAGCGTGCGCTACCCGCCGATCCTTCCCTATTCCAAAACCTCCAAAACCTCTCTGCCCAGCCGGATAGCGTGTGCTGGTCGGCCGAATAGTGTGCGCTATTCCTGCCAAGTTAGCGCGTGCAGCCTTCCAACAGTAGCGTACGGTATGCGGTTCCTGCTGCAATTGTCCGGCCAGTGCCCAGTCGCCGTGACCCGACGACTCGATTATCCGAAAATGCATGGAACGAAACGACCAAACGCTCGTGGACACCATCATCGATCCGGAATGAAAACAATGGATAACAAATCACTACATACGGCCATAAACACAAAATTAGTCGCCGAGAAAATAAAATAAGCGCTCGACAACCGGGAAATATCCGAAGAAAAATCTAAAAAGAGAATCGTGGGTATTACAACAACAAAAAGAAGCATTCTGTTAGCAAGATGTTGAACAAAAAGATTTTGATGAATTAATTCTTGATAAACAAACACTTAGTAAAAGTTATATATCAAGACTTGGTCAGATAAAAGTACTTATGATAATTTAGCGCATGCTAAATGCCGAAATAAACGCACACTATGTTTCAGTCTAGTGCGCGCTATGTTATTATTTTAACACCCCCAAAATCTAACCGGAAATATTACACGCCGCAGACCCTCTCCGTGAGGATCCACCAGTCTAAACATCGAAACAACATAATACATTACATGCCGACATGGCATAATCACGAACCATTAGACCGATTTGGTCTTTTATCACTGTCTTAAAAATCAAAAATACATAACCCTATCCAGACTCATACCCATGCAAGGGTAAAATACTTGCAAAACATAGACAATACGGCAGCGAAAAAGACAATACAATGGACTCCGACTAACTGAACCCAAAACTGGCCTTCATGTGATTAGTATCATTCGTCTTTCATCATCCCTCGTACCGATCTTGTGTCTTGCTCCCGAAAACATGCATGTACCTGGACACAATACAGATATCCATCCCCCGATTACTCGGGGGTTAGAAAAACTCCACTGTTTCGCTAGTGCAAGTATAAAGTACAAATACGAGCCATACACAACACATTCCGAGAATAGAACGAAATACTTCCTGAGATATGATATTTAGTTAAAATAGTTCAAGTCTTGAGACTAGAAACGAAACAAGTAAGCACTTTGAAAACATTTCCAAATCTCGGGAGTTTTGAAAACATTAGGAATTGAAAAGTTCTTAATTCCTCGAAAACCACTTAGGGTCACAGCCCCAAAGTTCATTTTCCAAAATGCAAATCCGTTAACAAAACACGGGGTCCACGGCCCAACCATTTCGATCATAAAAAATAGGGCCCACGACCCGATCATCCACTGCAATTCACTTACAAGGACACATTACACATAACACGTTATTCTTATGCCATTCTAGCCAAACACCAAGACTCGATATATAATGTATCTCGATCCCGAGCATAAAGCATTGTGATATTCCGGACATATCTCAATAGTCATCAAAACATCAACATCAACATCACCAAAAAACACACCTGGTAACCCGTGACCGTACCCATTAGTATCGGCCCCTAGAGGCCCCGTCGGGCCGTCTCCGGGTGGGAAACCACTTCCGCGGCCGTACCCATTAGTATCGGCCCCCAGAGGTCCCGTCGAACCGTCCCCAGGTGGAAGAACATCAACACACACCCAAGTCCACTTCTATGGCCGTACCCATTAGTATCGGCCCCCAGAGGCCACACATGCCATCCCCGGGTGGAAGAACAACTCACAGATTACAAAACCACAACTTCAAACACACAAAATATATATAGTCGAGGTACCTTGCTAGAATGGCCATATTATCCAACACGTGCTCACGACCCATAACTATAACAATTCACAAGGAAGCACAAGATCTTAACAGCACCGACCGACACAACTAATATCACACAAACTCACATATTCATCCATAACCACGTGACTCCAAGCACATAATTTGACAAATGAATTACACTTTACATTTACCGACGACATAATCATACATAATGACATCACACGAAAGTAAGGTGATCCTATACTCGACACTTGCACACATATTCAACTAAACATATTAATTCCCGACACACACGGGTCACCTTTACGAAAACCATGATGGTAAATATACCGATTCTTTTGAAAAATGGTTATAAATATTTATTTAGCACATATCGACGATTAGCAACCATTATATCCACAAAACACGTAATGTATGGGCAAGATACTTTCCTCAATAATTGATACTAGACACTCCGAAGAACACGGCTCAATCGGAAACCTCGAATACCTACAATTCTCCGTTGAGGACAATAAATACACCCACGATTGGAAAGCTTGAAGAAAACGACGAACGGAAGAGTTCCAACTCGAGTTCATTGCGAGGAATCTGACCCTAACATCATACCATCAAATAATTAACGAACGAATGAGGAAGAATAATCGTAGAATGCTCGGATTCTCTTTGTGATATTTTATCGAACACCTTCAAGGCGTCGATAAGATACTCAATAAAACGACAAATCTATGGCAATCCAACAATGGAATAATAATGAATTCGATATAATATAGCTTAAAAATCATCAATCTATCACTATTTTGAGTTAAAATGGATTAAACGGACAAATCGAACAAAATTCCCAAAACTAGATTTTAAGGAAACTTACCCTGATTCGGTCGATCGGAGCAAGTTATGGAAGGATTAATCGATGTTATGGACTCAGGAATTTAATGTTTTGGATATATTAACAACATATCTTTGGTTTCCCCAAGACTTGGCTCTGGAAGGATTGAAAACGAAATGGGTAAAATGAGTGAAATCTGACTGCCTTGCCATATTTATACCCCTGCCGAACACGGCGCAGCAAACGGCCCAGACCAGCGCCGTGTCTACCGCCGGGTTGCAGGTCAGTGCGCGACCTGACCGACATGGCGCAACACCCGGCGCAAGGTGCCTGCGCGTATGTATCGGCCGTGTCCGACACGGCGCATCACCCGGCGCAAAACTTGCGCGGGTTCTCGGCCGTGTCTCGGCAGGGCTGCTAGTCCTGGCTGACCCGACGCAGGACACGGCGCTCGGCAGCGCCGTTTTCACCGCCGTTTCGCACAGGTCCGGCCAGTAAACCTCCGGTTACAAAACGACTCCGAGACGAACCGAAAAATACGATAGGACCACAACAACGATCCGGAAGAAGAAGAATAATAACAAAATCGAACATACGATTAGCTCAACTTACGAAACAGAAAGTCGTACCCGACGAATATCACAATCCGGTCTATCATGCCGGACCAAGAAATCATCTACAGAACAAAATGAGTGGCACAACCGGCAAAATTCAAAAATAACCGGAACCGAGAATCTCTGGTATTACATTCAACCCTCCTTAAAAGAAGTTTCGTCCCGAAACTTAAAACATGAAACAATCCAGACAGATCAACTCTAGATGACACATAATTCCGATAACTTGAAGATCAGGAAAGACGATACAAAGGCAACAACCCCAAAACTTTGGCAAATTACAAAATGGCCCGAACGCCTGAAACATCACGATAAGACAACGTATAACCAAAACCAAACTTCACAAAACGTATAACAAGGTTAAACGGACTTACGGGGAATTACGAACAACAATTTCGAACAAGATTCGCAAGAATCGATCTCAAATGCGGAAAAGTCACCAAAAAGCACGGAACTCAGCAAAACGACACCGAAACGAACTCGGATGTTAACAAGTGTAGAATGAAACATTCACAGAAGGATGAATTGGTCACAGGTGATCCGTTAAAACGGACTCCTGCCAAAAAGAAATTTACCAAAAATAAAAAATTGCGGATATTACATCATATCATCATTAAAAGAGGTTTCGTCCCCGAAACCTAAACAACGAGAACGAAATGCTGGAATAGCGACCTTCTCGGCAATATCTTCTTGGTCCTGCATCTGATCTCCATGACCAACTGTACCGCGGTCACGACTGCATCCTCTATCCCTCGGCATACTAAGCGGATTCTCACTCGATACGATGCCACAACTTCGCAAAAATAACATGCTAAAGTATCAACTCAGCACGACAATATCACATAAGGTAACTACTAACAACTCGATAAGAAAATCCACGAGGTATTCTTTTAAATGATATCATTTGAAACTCCATGGATTTGTGTGCTCTACAAAGTAAAACTTTAAAAGTATTTTGGTACCTCAGGTTTCTTCATCAAAACTTTTAAACAACAGACTTTAACTGTCTCATTTTGAAATCATTGGCTAAATAATATTTTCTGTTCAACCGGCATTGTCAAAATCACCACGCCACTACACACCAGCATTACGTTAATAACAACAAGGTAGCCACGCAAGGTCATCAAACCATTCGTACATACTTTAATCAATATAGGAAACTTTCTCAAATCTGAGTTTGAAGTTTACATCGAGTGAGATTTTTCATCTTTCAATATATATTTTTGAATAAAAAAATCGTATTGGTTTTTGAAATAAAATATTTTTATGATGTGAAAGATTTTTGAAAATCATGTACTCGAATTATCTGAAAATACAATAATACGTTAAAAATCATTTTGGAAAATCCTCCCAACACTACATGAAAATCAACGATGGTAACATTTTACAAAATGTCTACATGTACTTTTAAACAACTCTTTAAAATACCATCGAGGTTTTATTTGAGAATCCAAGGCCGGCTCGCCAATTCCAAATAATTTCCAAAGTATACACGGAGCCGCCGATTAATCGAACCGTCAAAACTTTGTGAAGTTTCCAGGAAAGTGTTTTTGAACACACACACACAGAAGACATAATTTATCAATTCATCAAACACAATCAAATATCACCTAGCAATACGAAAATTCTTAACACACATTCACGCACAACAGTTGTTATCACTATACACCACGTAGAGAATACAACTACAGGTGATTGGCCGCAAAAGTTAGACCTAACGGCTAAAATGCGGTTCCATAGCCTCTGCCGAGGTTGATTAGCGCGTGTTAAAATAAAGATTAATGTGCGCTAAACACGCCACGTGAGCGCGCGTTAGGCTCGTACTAAGCCTGTGCTAACTGCTCTAATCACCAACACGATTGCAAACATATATGAGGTAATACTAGACTTGAAGGTTACAAGTAAGCAACAACATACGAGTCTAAATGTCACCGACTCACATAATTATAACATCTCACAAGCAACCATCAAAAGAAAATCATCCTACGAAAATGAAAAGTTTACTTCTCAATAAAGAGGACTATCTCAACACATACATACCGATGGACTCAACATTCACGTTACTATTTTAATCATAAAACTGGCACCACTGCTCAACAATGAGAGCATCATCAATACACATCTTCTTACTAACATTCTTGAAACCGGAAAGTCACAAACGAGAGTCAGGTCTTGAGTATATTTTGTAGACCTTATTTGAGTTAAAAACTCGTGTTTTGAAAACTTATAGTATGAGATGAAAATAAAATATCGGTAGTTGAAGTCTCAAAAATTTTGACCTTGAGGTCATCATACAAAAATCATAAAATTTCCTCCCTTGGAGAACATCTTAAAAATTTACGTGGCTCTCCGGAAGCCTTCGAAACTAAAAATTCCAAGGTTGTTACTCTTGCAAGAAAAACAGTTCATACAAGGATACATTTGTTAGAGATATGCCCTCGAATGCCACTCAGAGGATGAGAGAGTGAGAGCATATGTATTGTAATTATGAAAATTTAACAAGGCAATAATTATTTCTATATTATTGTATATCACTGGCATTGTGATTTGATATATAGAATAATAGTCCTTGCATTTGAGAGCAAAGATTCTACTCCTTATGGAGATAAGGAGATAAGCACTAGAAGTGTTTAGAGCTCGAATGCTTAACTCGTTCGCAAGTCGATAAAACTTAACTGGGCAATAAGTTTAGACAAGACTTGTATAATGTGTACTTTGACCGGTAGAGTACCGGTATTCACTAAGGGTTAGTGGGAGCACACGTTATAGGTATGCTAGTGAGATTAGTATACTCGAACACGACTCACCTCGATTCGGTCACATGGATATCAATCAGGGATTGTCAATGACTGGATCGAAAGGTTGTGATAGGTATACGTGGACCTTTGACTTGAGGTTTCAGTAGGAGATGTGCTTGTGACATTAAGTTAGTCATTAGAGTAGTTCGATCCAATCGCCGGTGGGTGGGGTCAACCTCGAAATGCAACTTAGTGGGCAAGTAGCAGTCTCTACTGAATACCAAGATAGAATTCTTTCTCCTCTAAGTGAGCAGGTAAATGTCCTATGCGGTTAATTGCAAATGAGATTATAAGTCTTTGGCCAAAGCATTTAGAGCTAGTTGTATTTGATACACGAGAGCTCGACGATCCCAGTTTGCATTAACAGAAAGCATAGTGTCAAGTTACAGTAGGGTTTGACTTTTCCGTGACCCTAATACTTGACCGGGACATATGATTGAAGGGTTTATACGTATACGGTATTCACGACATAATGGTTTTGTAATGATCCGATCATTCGTTCTTAGTTGGGTTACTGATGCAAGCACTAGATGGCTAAGTGTTACCCGTACTCCTTGGTTCCTCCCATTGCCGACTAAGACGGACCTACGGAGTCGCGCACAAGGATATTTGATGGATAAATATGTATTTATTATCTCTTCATTAATATTGGATATTAGATATCTAATTTGATTTATTTGATAAATCATGCGGTCTAGTGAATTGAAATTAATTCCGGGTAATTAATTTAATTCATAAATAATTATTTCTTGGAAATATATTATTATAATTTTGTATTTGATAAAATTAATTAATTGGATTAATTAATTAAGTATAAATACATTTGGGATAAAACGAAGTGTATTTAACGGACTAGACACGCGAACGTCCGGTACATGAACCGAGTGGCTCGGCTCGTTTTCTCACCTAAAATCTAGTGGGCCGCCCCCCTCATTTTCCTCCCTTCCTTCCATGTGGTGTGTGTTGTGTGTTTAATTGTTTAATGGGTTGAAGACAAAAGGATGAGATTTCATATCTCATCATTTTGATATCATCCCCATTATATAATGTAATTATCTTCACATTATGTGATGACAAAATATAACAAACATACACACTCAAAATAAGCCGTGAGTTCTTTAGCTAAGGGAGAGAAAAATTTATTTCTTTTCTTGTTCATCTTTGAGAGAAAGAAAAGGAAGAAGAGAAGAGAAGAAAAATACCGTATCAATTCCTAGCCGTGTTCTTTGAGAATGAATTGATATTTTATTTTTCCGATCAATATCCGACGCGTAATAACGTAGAGACATTCGGCAATTTCGGTGTTGGATCATTCAACAAGCTACAACGAATTAGATTCATGTTCGTGTCGGTAACCGGAGAAAGTTTGTTCGGGTTTCACCTTCGAAGATTATATCATCAAAGGACTACGAGGGTAAGTATTCTTTGATTCTCTTCCTCGTTGTTTATATTCGTTTATATGATGCTTGATCGGTCCGTTTTTGTGGTTTGGTTTTATCCGGTTGGACCGTTTTATTTTCCGCTGCGTAATTCGATTTTAATTACCGAATCCCAACAGTGGTATCAGAGCAAGGTCTATGCGATCGTATATTCAATATTTGCATTTGGAATGCTTGATTTTTTTTATGATTTAGTATCATAAAAATTTTAATTGTTGATGTTTAATTGTTCATCTAAAAATTATTTTTCATGATTTTATGTTACAATATAAATCTATTTTTCTTTTGAAAAACTGATTTATTTGTGTAATATAAAAATTAGAAAAATATTATTTTTGGATTCGGACGAAAAAATGAGCCGGAAATTGTTGACGGCACTTAATGGTCACGGATCTTGGTCAATAATGGGTAAATTGGCTGGGTCAGGCTGGTCAATGGAGCTGGGCTGGGCTGGCCGGGCTTGGCCCGGCCTTGTATTTTCTCGACTTTTTTATATTTCGTTCGGTAAATTAATTTTCCGCAAATTAAATTGATTTAATTTGACTAAAATATAATTATGGTAATTTTATTTTAAGGGAATTAATTTAATGAAATATTTATTTTGTCCTAGCAAATTAAAATTAACGGTTAAGTGAATTAATTGGATTAATTCTAATTGTTGGATTAATTTTTATTGATTTGATCAATTTTAGATTAATTATTATTGCCATTTATTTTAATGTAATTGTTGCATTAATTTTGAATGGGGATGTAGTTCATGGACCTAGTTTTGAATCGTTTGTTTTGTTCGATTGGGTTGTAAAGGCCGTTTTGAGCCTATTTATTTTACTAGAAAATTTGTATAGGATGCAATTTTTCAAATGTAAAATTTATATGTAATGACGAAGACCGAGGAAGATTCGCTCGAGAAGACGAAGATTCAAGACCGAAGACATGTAATTAGATTACGATGTTTTTGTTCTAGGAACGGTCCATGAACTGCATGTTGTTAGTTTTAGGTTGTGTATGTTTTCATATTGTATGACAAACAAACAAACCGACAAACCGCGCTTATAAACGGATCAATGTGCAAAGTGTAACATATATTCGCGTTAATACTCCCACTTACAAACACTAAGTTATAAAGGTTACGAGGTTTCCTACCCTCCGTCAAACTCATGGAAAATTGAAATCTAAACCGGAATATTATTCTTCCGAGTATGTCGGGGTAATATTTTTGGGGTAAGTTGATAAATTCCTAGAGTGCATTAGATGCCTTTGGTTATGACAAATCAAACCCCTATAAACCGTATGGGTTGCCGGGTAGATTCAATTGTCAGACTAATAGGAGTTGATGGTTTAAACTTAGATAGTTCAGCGAGCCATAGAAACCGAATGGGTTGAGGGCAAGTGAACTAGGGGTAAAAGAAGATCGAATCATCCATTAGATGGGTTGGTATTAGACACCACTTTATAAAGAATAATAGAATAGAAACCGTATGGGTTGCCCTCTATTAAACTTTGTAAAGAAATCGATCACCACTATGAAGTCACCCAAGACTTCCGGATTTAACATGGGAGTGTGTAAATACCGATAAAATAGTGGGAGCCGAGTTATGAATAAAGAAAGTCCTTAAATTCTTTACTCGGATCATAGTTAAATAATCACTAACGAATCTTAAATTATTCTCTGCAGTTAGCAAAACTCTCAATATGACAATGAACCCACTCGCTATACTACTTGAAAAGAACGTCCTGACTGGTTCGAACTATGTGGACTGGCTTCGGAACTTGAGGATTGTCCTAACTATGGAAATGCTGGGATACGTCTTGGAGGCGGACATCCCAGCGGCTCCTGCAAGAACCCGAGCCAATCAGGAAGATGTCGATGCCCATGAGAAATGGGTAAAAGACGACATAAGAGTGCGAGGGTACATGTTAGGCTCAATGACCAATGAGCTTCAACGTGCCCATGAAAAGATGACGTCTTCGAGAGCCATCTTATCGCACCTGGCTGAGCTCTATGGAGAGCATAGCCGAACTGCTAGATATGAGATATCGAAGCAATTATTCGGCGCCCGGATGAAGGAAGGAGAGAGGGTTGGGGACCATGTCCTCAAGATGATCTCGATGATTGAGAGATTAGAAGCTCTTGATTTTCAGATGCATGCATCTCTCCAAACTGACCTTATCCTGCAGTCACTTCCTGACTCCTTTTCACAATTTGTCATGAACTTCAACTGCAATGAGATTGCATGTAACTTAGCTGGGCTAATGAACAACCTGACAACCGCCTAGTCTCGGATGAAGACAAAGGGAAAGGAAGCTGAACTTGTGATTTCTTAAGGACTTGGAAGTCCAAGAATAAGAAGAAAAAGAACAAGAAGCGATTAGGTCCAATAGCCAAGATCGACAAGGGAAAGGGCAAGGCCCCAATGGTTCAAAAGAGCAAGGGGGCCAAGAAAACGGATGTATGCCTCAATCTGCGGTGAGCTAGGCTCTGGAAGAGGTCTTGTCCCGAGCTTGACCGTAATGCGCCTTCCAGTGCGGAACTCTTGGTTTTAGAAACAAATTGTTCAGAATCGTATATTCTACTTCTTGGATACTTGATTCCGGTGCGAGTTCTCACATTTGTACAATTAATCAGGATCTGGAACGAAGTAGGAAGCTGGATTCAGGGGAGGTGATGGTCACCGTCGGAAGTGGGCATAATGTCGAGGCTTCTGATATCGGATCCCTTATGTTGGATTTAGAATCTGGTTTTATTCTTACTTTAGATGATGTACTTGTTTTGCCCAAGGGGCATAAAAATATTGTATCAATTCCGGTCATGGACCGAAAGGGATTTCACTTCTTTATTGGAGATGGGTCCTGTCGTATTTATTTTAGAAATAAATTGGTTGGTACTGCTACATTATTAAATGGTTTATACCATTTAAATATAAAGAATAAAACAACTGTGAACACTATAAGTAGGAAGCGTGGTAGGGATGAAACGAACCAAGCACTTAAGTCGCATCTAAGACTTGGTCATATCGGTCAGACCAAGGTTCATAAAATGGAGAAAGATGGGCTTATGGGTCCATTGGGATCGGATCCCTATCCAACTTGTGAATCTTGCCTTCAAGGCAAAATGACTAAGTTACCCTTCGCAGGGACTTTTAAAAGAGCTGCTGAAAAACTTGGATTGATCCATACCGACGTCTGTGGCCCTTTTGAAGTGGCACGAGACGGCTTTCAGTATTTCATTACATTCACTGATGACCATACCAGGTATGGATTCGTGTACTTAATGAAACAGAAGTCTGAATCTTTTGATAAATTCAAGGAATTTAAAGCCCTAGTTGAAAATCAAACAGGTAACCGTGTTAAGACTCTTCGGTCAGACCGGGGTGGTGAGTACATGAGTACCGAATTTGATGAGTTCTTAAAGGAACTAGGAATAGTGTCACAATTCACTCCTCCAGCTAGTCCACAATTAAATGGTGTATCAGAAAGAAGGAACCGAACCTTGTTGGACATGGTTCGCTCCATGCTTAACTATACTGATCTACCGATTTATCTGTGGGGTTACGCGCTTGTTACTGCTGTGCATATCTTGAACAGATGTCCTTCCAAATCCGTTCCTAAGACTCCCCACGAGATGTGCAGAGGTAGGAAACCAAGTCTTAATCACATTAGGATTTGGGGATGCCCTGCTTATGTCAAGAAGACTAAAGTAGAGAAATTGGAAACTAGGTCTGTGAAAGGTCGTTTCATAGGATATCCAGGGGATTCCATGGGATATCTATTCTACATGCACGAAGATCATAGGATCATCGTTGCTATAACAGCACACTTCCTGGAAGATCAGTTTATTCAGGAAGGAGGGGCAGGTAGAAATATTTCTTTAGAAGAAATAAAAGAAACACCAAATGAGACACCTATGCAAGATATTAGAACCCAACCTTCTGAAATACAAACACAACCTCGCAAGTCTAGTAGAATTTCTCAATTACCTGAGAGGTATGGCTATCTGCATCAAGAGGAACTGGGTGTCCATGAGATGACAGTGTTGTTGCCCAAAATATTTATCCGAAGATTAATACTGCTGGAAGACGGACAACAAACAAATGCGGGAGCACTTCCGAGAGAAGATAAATAATACAAGATTTGCCGGGTTTGTTAGGCCCGGGCTTGAATGCTCTCGCGAGATGTTATTAATACAAATATTCGTGGATACAAGTATTAATTCAGAGAAATCTAAATACAATGAGTGTAAAAAGACTCTGTTGATCCGGCTCTTGAGCGAAGCTAGGTGTTCTTCGTCCCGCCGGTAATCTGCTCGAGGAGAAAAGGCCGGGAGAAGTAAGACCGAAAGAAAGCTGTTGCCAAGAGTTGGGTGTTTGCCAAGTGCAAGTATTGGTTCTGTATTGAGTGCTTGAATCGTGAGATTGCCGAGGGAAAACTGAAGCCTTTTTTGTGGTAAAGGTTCGATCCCCTTAACAAGTGCTGGGAGCCATGCTTATATAGGGACAGCCGGGTCCTGTCCTTTAGCTGCCGATCGCCTGCGGGCCATTTTAATATTCTGCCGATCGCCTGCCGGCCAATACTTTAATGGGGCGATCTCCTGGGCTGTCAGGCTAAAGTCCAAGGAAGATGCTGGCTGTCCGAATAATGTCCATTGCAGTGGCTGGCGCCAGCTGGGCGGCCCAATAAGGAGCCATCACGTGTCCGGAGTCAGTCAACATGTGGCCCTACTGACAAGCTTTCGGCGGCCTATCGGCTGGTGGAGGGAATCTGTCAGATTGTGGTCAATGGCCCGGGATTCGCGGATCTTGTCCCGGCCTTTGCACGTGGGGCCAGTCTTGAGGCTCGGCCTTTGCCGACTGGATGTCCGTCGGTGGTGATCGACCTGGATGGTCTTCGGAGGTCGTCATCGGCCAGTGGATGGCGGTCGCCAAGGGTCGGTCGCCAAGGTAGGTCGTCAGGTGCCGAGAGACGGTCGATCGCCAAGGGTCGGTCGCCGAGTGCTGAGAGGCGATCGCCTTGATGTCGATCGCTCGGCACCGGGATTCGCCCTGGGCCCTTCGGTTGGCCAGTCTAGCATGTCCACTGGGCTAAGGCTCGGTCGCCTGGTCGCCGATCGGCAGGCTTGCCTTGGTCGCTCGGCAGTGACTCGGTCGCTCGGCCTGTAAGTCGGTCGCTCGGCCTCGGAGGCGATCGCCGGTCGGAAGGTGTTAAATCTTGACACAACAATTGCCCCCCAGCTTGCTCCTATGTTGAAGACATGGGGCGAGGTGGTTCTTGCTGGTGATCGCGTCTGGATGAGGAC
This sequence comes from Orobanche coerulescens, assembly GCA_033398695.1. NCBI lineage: Eukaryota > Viridiplantae > Streptophyta > Magnoliopsida > Lamiales > Orobanchaceae > Orobanche > Orobanche coerulescens. Next base: position 84,156,518 of record CM065818.1, on the reverse strand, counting down.
GGGCGATCTGAGCCGACTTAGGACTCGGACTTGGGCTTAATCATGGTCGATTGGCTTAGCTATCTTTCGGTCTTGTACCTGCAAAAAACAAAATTGGCGATCCCCACGTAAACTTGGTGTTTTCGCTTTCTTGAGGAATCGTGCACAGTCGCGGAGATCGATGGACCGACCCCATGACCGTGTCTTAGTGCACAAAGACAATGAGTGCCTCGTGACTCACTTTATTATGAGGGTCCTCTGTTAGGCTGCGCCTCGCCTTGTTTTTAAACGAAAGGCGTGCGGTCTCGGTCTAGAGGAGTCCTTGCGCGGGGCGCGTCGGATGAATCAACTCCACGCCCGCGGCTTGTTAGCTCTGCTTCCACCTCGGCGGCCATGGAGATGGCCGACCTCGACGGTGTACGTTGAGACGAGGTTTGTGGAATGAGTCCACTGATTAATGTTGGAGGGCCCTCCGACTACGCCGGCCTCGTATTTAAACGAAGGGCGGGCGATCTCGGCCGAAAGGGACCTTGCATGACCGGCGGCCGGTTCCATCGTTGCCAGGGCCATGGCTTTATGATGTGCGGTGGAGGCGATCTTATGCCTTAGTCCGTCATGTTATATGCTGGACTGTAGATGGCGATCGTGTCCACCGGGCTGCTGATGATGTTGCGATCTGGCCGGAAGACTGGCGATCGTCGCTCGGCGGCCGATCGCTTTATTCGTAGGTCGAACTTGGCGATCGGGCGGCGGCTAGTCACTCATGTTAAAATGGACTGTAGGCGGGGATCGAGTCCTCCGGCTCTGCTGGGTAGTAGCGATCGGGCTGGAAGATTGGAGGTCGTCGCGCGGGTGCCGATCGTTCTACTCCTAGGCCAAGAAGAAGCCTTTGCCTGGACAGGAAATCTGCGGCTCGCCCTAAGGCTGCGTAGGTCGTCGGTAGGGTCTTCGTGAGATGCTCGAACATAGGCGAGAAGCCACGAAAACCTCCTAGACCGCGTAGAGGCGGTCTCATCGCTACGGGCTCGCCGTTGAGGATGATCATGTCAACCCGGTCGATGTAGTCCGAGTCGGACTCTGTTCTCCTTGCACGATCCGCCACATGCGATGGGAACCTTCGGCCGAGCGGCCCCGGTGGCGAAATATTCCGTGAAGTCGTGCGCCGGCTCGTTAAAGGCTATGGACCGAGGTGGCAATGAGGTGTACCACCGGTGGCGAGGTCGTCTAGTGTCGGAGGAACATTCGGCAACGGGTCGCGTCCGATGCCCCACACCCGGTCATGTAGATGTTGAACTTGTGCAGTGTGCAGGGGTCCGATCGCCCTTGGTACACGGGTGTCTTAGGAGGCGATCGTGTGCCGCACCGGGCGAGCTCGATGTCGATCGCGAGCGGCTCGCTCGGCGGGCGATCGTCTGGTGGCGCTTGCCGGATTGCAGGAGCACCTTCATGTCGTCAATCGGCGTTGCATTGCGGCGATCGCCGCGGCTCGCTTGCGGATCGGCTTTGGGAGCGGGGCCGAGGCGATCGTGTACCGATCTCGGACCCCGCCGCCCGACCTCGGGAATTTTGCGGCGGGAGCAGCGGCCGGATCGCCTTGTGGGAGGGTAGGCCGAGCTCACGGTGACGGACACCAACTCCGTCGTCTCGTAGCCGGGCCGGGCGCCCGATCGCTGAGTCGGGTCGCTACCTGTGCGATCGAAGACGACGTGCCCCGCCGAGCGCCTCTTCTTGCGGGCGAGAGCCTCCGGCACTTGTTTGGCCGGTAGTGCCTTAAGCTTCCGCTTGAACTTCGGCGAGAGACCGGGGTGGTAGCCTGGAGGCGCGTCGAGAGCGATCCGTCGCTCTGCGGGGCGGCCAAGCCTTCGATCTGTTCCTTGGTTCGAACCGACGAGCGAGAGGCTCGGGCCGCCCTCCGGGACGTGGTCGAGCGTCTCGGCGCGGCCGCCTTCCACCATCGGTGCGGCTCGGGCCGGGGCCAGGCGAAGTCAGCCGGGCCGCGGCTTTCTTCGGCGGATGCGGAAGACATGATTTGAAGGATTTCTTTGAAGTGCGATGTTGTCACTTCAAGTATCTGCCGTGAACAGTGAGTGTTCTTCGGGACGGTAGGTATAAAAATCGAGGTTGGATTCCCTTCCTCTAGCGCCAATTGTTGTTGCCCAAAATATTTATCCGAAGATTAATCTTTGGAAGACGGACAACAAACAAATGCGGGAGCACTTCCGAGAGAAGATAAATAATACAAGATTTGCCGGGTTTGTTAGGCCGGGCTTGAATGCTCTCGCGAGATGTTATTAATACAAATATTCGTGGATACAAGTATTAATTCAGAGAAATCTAAATACAATGAGTGTAAAAAGACTCGTTGATCCGGCTCTTGAGCGAAGCTAGGTGTTCTTCGTCCCGCGGTAATCTGCTCGAGGAGAAAAGGCCGGGAGAAGTAAGACCGAAAGAAAGCTGTTGCCAAGAGTTGGGTGTTTGCCAAGTGCAAGTATTGGTTACGTATTGAGTGCTTGAATCGTGAGATTGCCGAGGAAATCAAGCCTTTTTTGTGGTAAAGGTTCGATCCCCTTAACAAGTCTGGGAGCCATGCTTATATAGGGACAGCCGGGTCCCGTCCTTTAGCCGCCGATCGCTGCGGGCCATTTTAATATTACGCCGATCGCTGCCGGCCAATACTTTAATGGGGCGATCTCTGGGTCAGGCTAAAGTCCAAGGAAGATCTTGTTTGTCGAATAATGTCCATTGCGGTGCATTTGGCGCCCAATAAGGAGCCATCACGTGTCCGGAGTCGATCAACATGTGGCCCTACCGACAAGCTTTCGGCGGCCTATCGGCCGGTGGAGGGAATCTGTCGGATTGTGGTCAATGGCCCGGGATTCGCGGATCTTGTCCCGGCCTTTGCACGTGGGGCCAGTCTTGAGGCTCGGCCTTTGCCGACTGGATGTCCGTCGGTGGTGATCGACCTGGATGGTCTTCGGAGGTCGTCATCGGCCAGTGGATGGCGGTCGCCAAGGGTCGGTCGCCAAGGTAGGTCGTCAGGTGCCGAGAGACGGTCGATCGCCAAGGGTCGGTCGCCGAGTGCTGAGAGGCGATCGCCTTGATGTCGATCGCTCGGCACCGGGATTCGCCCTGGGCCCTTCGGTTGCTGATCTAGCATGTCCACTGGGCTAAGGCTCGGTCGCCTGGTCGCCGATCGGCAGGCTTGCCTTGGTCGCTCGGCAGTGACTCGGTCGCTCGGCCTGTAAGTCGGTCGCTCGGCCTCGGAGGCGATCGCCGGTCGGAAGGTGTTAAATCTTGACACAACAGACAGAAAGTAGTCAAGAGAATGATCCTTCTACATACGACCAAGCGATGGTAGATGTTGACTCCACCAAGTGGCAAGAAGCTATGGAAGCTGAGATAGACTCAATGCATGCTAATCAGGTCAGGACTTTAGTAGATCGTCCTAAAGGCATAGTGCCTATTGGAAACAAATGGATCTATAAAAGAAAGACTGATGGAGATGGCAAGGTTGATACCTATAAGGCCAGGCTTGTGGCAAAGGGTTATTCCCAAAGAGAAGGAATCGATTACTTCGATACCTTCTCACGTGTAGCTATGATTAAGTCTATTCGCATGATGCTTGCCATAGCAGCCCACTTAGATTATGAAATATGGCAAATGGATGTGAAAACGGCATTCCTAAATAGATTCCTCGAGGAGGAGATTTACATGGAACAGCCTAAGGGATTCATATCTCAAACCAATATTCATAAAGTATGCAAACTTGAGCGTGCCATTTATGGACTGAAGCAAGCTTCACGGAGTTGGAATCATCGTTTTAACGAGACAGTCAAAGAGTTTGATTTTGTCCAAAACGAAGAGGAGCCCTGTATTTACAAGAAGGTTAGTGGGAGCAAAATTGCGTTCTTAATACTATATGTAGATGACATTCTACTTATAGGAAACGACGTAGGAATGCTCACTTCTGTGAAAGCTTGGCTTTCTAAAGAGTTCTCAATGAAAGACTTGGGAGAAGCTACCTATATTCTGGGTATTCGTCTCTACCGGGATAGAGCGAAAAGAATGTTAGGTCTTTCCCAAGCCCTCTATATAGAAAAGATCCTGAAGCGATTTAGGATGGAAGATTCTAAAAGAGGGTTCCTTCCTATGCAACATGGTGCAAAACTTTCCTTAGAGATGTGTCCTCAAAGTGAGGAAGACAGAAAGGAAATGAGTAAGGTGCCCTATGCTTCGGCAGTAGGTAGCCTCATGTATGCTATGATTTGCACTAGACCGGACATTGCCTATGCTGTGAGCGTAGTAAGTCAGTTTCAGTCAAATCCAGGGCAGGAACATTGGACTACTGTAAAGAACATTCTTAAGTACCTAAGGAGGACTAAAGACTTGGTTCTTACATACGGCGGTGGAGAAATTAGAGTGATGGGCTATACAGACTCAGATTTTTCGGGGGACATGGATGCTCAGATGTCTACATCAGGGTATATCTTCACTCTGAATGGTGGGGCAGTTTCTTGGAGAAGTGCCAAGAAAAGTTCGACTGCTATCTCTACATGTCAAGACGAATACCACGCAGCCACGGAGGCTGCTAAAGAAGCTTTTTGGATTAAGAAGTTCACTGAGGAACTTCAAGTGGTTCCTAATGCGGAGAAGCCCGTGACGCTGTTTTGTGACAACGACGGAGCTGTTGCACAGGCTAAGGAGCCTAGGGCTCCCCACAATACCAAACATATTGCGAGAAAATATCATTTTGTGAGAGAAATGGTTCCGGAAGGAAATGTTATACTGCAGAGAGTAGACACAGCAAATAACGTTGCTGATCCGCTTACCAAGCCACTATCTCAGAAGGTCTTAGAGAGACATCTGGAGAGTATGGGTATTAGATACCATAGTTTGTGGCATTGAGTGCAAGTGGAAGATTGTTATAGATATGCCCTCGAATGCCACTCAGAGGATGAGAGTGTGAGAGCATATGTATTGTAATTATGAAAATTTAACAAGGCAATAATTATTTCTATGTTATTGTATATCATTGGCATTGTGATTTGATATATAGAATAATAGTCCTTGCATTTGAGAGCAAACATTCTACTCCTTATGGAGATAAGGAGATAAGCACTAGAAGTGTTTAGAGCTCGAATGCTTAACTCGTTCGCAAGTCGATAAAACTTAACTGGGCAATAAGTTTAGACAAGACTTGTATAATGTGTACTTTGACCTGTAGAGTACCGGTATTCACTAAGGGTTAGTGGGAGCACACGTTATAGGTATGCTAGTGAGATTAGTATACTCGAACACGACTCACCTCGATTCGGTCACATGGATATCACTCAGGGATTGTCAATGACTAGATCGAAAGGTTGTGATAGGTATACATGGACCTTTGACTTTTGGTTTCAGTAGGATATGTGCTTGTGACATTAAGTTAGTCATTAGAGTAGTTCGATCCAATCGCCGGTGGGTGGGGTCAACCTCGAAATGCAACTTAGTGGGCAAGTATCAGTCTCTACTGAATACCAAGATAGAATTCTTTCTCCTGTAAGTGAGCAGGTAAATGTCCTATGCGGTTAATGGCAAATGAGATTGTAAGTCTTTGGCCAAAGCATTTAGAGCTAGTTGTATTTGATACACGAGAGCTCGACGATCTCAGTTTGCATTAACAGAAAGCATAGTGTCAAGTTACAGTAGGGTTTGACTTTTCCGTGACCCTAATACTTGACCGGGACATATGATTGAAGGGTTTATACGTATACGGTATTCACGACATAATGGTTTTGGAATGATCCGATCATTTGTTCTTAGTTGGGTTACGGTACGAAGCACTAGACTGGCTAAGTGTTACCCGTACTCCTTGGTTCCTCCCATTGCCGACTAAGACGGACCTACGGAGTCGCGCACAAGGATATTTGATGGATAAATATGTATTTATTATCTCTTCATTAATATTGGATATTAGATATCTAATTTGATTTATTTGATAAATCATGCGGTCTAGTGAATTGAAATTAATTCTTGGGTAATTAATTTAATTCATAAATAATTATTTCTTGGAAATATATTATTATAATTTTATATTTGATAAAATTAATTAATTGGATTAATTAATTAAGTATAAATACATTTGGGATAAAACGAAGTGTATTTAACGGACTAGACACGCGAACGTCCGGTACATGAACCGAGTGGCTCGGCTCATTTTCTCACCTAAAATCTAGTGGGCCGCCCCCCTCATTTTCCTCCCTTCCTTCCATGTGGTGTGTGTTGTGTGTTTAATTGTTTAATGGGTTGAAGACAAAAGGATGAGATTTCATATCTCATCATTTTGATATCATCCCCATTATATAATGTAATTATCTTCACATTATGTGATGACAAAATATAACAAACATACACACTCAAAATCAGCCGTGAGTTCTTTAGCTAAGGGAGAGAAAAATTTATTTCTTTTCTTGTTCATCTTTGAGAGAAAGAAAAGGAAGAAGAGAAGAGAAGAAAAATACCGTATCAATTCCTAGCCGTGTTCTTTGAGAATGAATTGATATTTTATTTTTCCGATCAATATCCGACGCGTAATAACGTAGAGACATTCGGCAATTTCGGTGTTGGATCATTCAACAAGCTACAACGAATTGGATTCGTGTTCGTGTCGGTAACCGGAGAAAGTTTGTTCGGGTTTCACCTTCGAAGATAATATCATCAAAGGACTACGAGGGTAAGTATTCTTTGATTCTCTTCCTCGTTGTTTATATTCGTTTATATGATGCTTGATCGGTACGTTTTTGGGGTTTGGTTTTATCCGGTTGGACCGTTTTATTTTCTGCTGCGTAATTCGATTTTAATTACCGAATCCCAACAACATTTAGCAATATCATTCTTCATTCTAGCACAAAACGGGAATTAACAAATATATGTCACTTACTCACGATGCACCTTCAAATACTACTACATAACACAGAATCACACAGGCTCATATAGCTCGTGGTACAACCTGCATTAGGGAGACTTACATCTACAGATCGCACGAAGATGATGGCTGCACCCTTATACTAATCACGGCCGACATTCCAAATGACGCGTCGCGACACGACATCAGTCAGACTCAATCTGACAAGACAAGACCCAACAATACATGACTTGAACCGACAGCCTAGGTTTCCGCAACATAAGCTCTGATACCATAAATGTAACACCCCCGAATCTAATCGGGAATATTACACGCCGCAGACCCTCTCCGTGAGGATCCACCAGGCTAAACATCGAAACAAAATAATACATTACATGCCGACATGGCATAATCACGAACCATTAGACCGATTTGGTCTTTTATCACTGTCTTAAAAATAAAAAATACATAACCCTATCCAGACTCATATCCACGCAAGGGTAAAATTCTTGCAAAACATAGACAATACGGCAGCAAAAAAGATAATACAATGGACTCCGACTAACTGAACCCAAAATTGGCCTTCGTGTGATTAGTATCATTCGTCTTTCATCATCCCTCGTACCGATCCTCTGTCTTGCTCCCGAAAACCTGCATGTACCTGGACACAATACAGATATCAATCCCCCGATTACTCGGGGGTTAGCAAAACTCCACTGTTTCGCTAGTGCAAGTATAAAGTGCAAATACGAGCCATACACAACACATTCCGAGAATAGAACGAAATACTTCCTGAGATATGATATTTAGTTAAAATAGTTCTAAGTCTTGAGACTAGAAACGAAACAAGTAAGCACTTTGAAAACATTTCCAAATCTCGGGAGTTTTGAAAACATTAGGAATTGAAAAGTTCTTAATTCCTCAAAAACCACTTAGGGTCACAGCCCCAAAGTTCATTTTCCAAAATGCAAATCCGTTAACAAAACACGGGGTCCACGGCCCAACCATTTCGATCATAAAAAATAGGGCCCACGACCCGATCATCCACTGCAATTCACTTACAAGGACACATTACACATAACACGTTATTCTTATGCCATTCTAGCCAAACACCAAGACTCGATATATAATGTATCTCGATCCCGAGCATAAAGCATTGTGATACTCCGAATGTAACACCCCCAATCCGCTCAGGGATATTACACACCGTAGAACCTTCCGTCAAGGATCTACCAGACTGGTAATAACAAACGAACAACTCGACGATGCCTTTCAGGCTAAAAAGACTCAGTAGACCGATTTGGCCTTTCAATAAAAACATATAACTCGATTACAATACACCGCCGCACGAAGTCGAATACAAAATGCTCCGTGCATAACGGAAAAATATCTTGCAATGGAAATAAAATACAACTGAACCAATACAACAACGTACGGTTCCTCATGTGATTAGTATCGATCATCTTTCATCATCCTTCGTGCCGACCCTGTATTACGTTCTCAAAACCTGAATGCAAAAACAGACATCCACCCCCCGAATACTCAGGGGTTAGCAATGTAATATCCGCAATTTCGGATTTCCGGTAATTTTCTTTTTACGGCGGAGGTCCGTTTCGACGACTCGGTTGGGACTGTTTCATCATTTTGAGAATGATTAATTCTGCACTTTTTGTCATCCGAGTTCGTTTCGGTATTGTTTTGTTGAGTTCCGAAATTACTATTTCGAGTTTCTCGTAAGTCCGTTTAACTTTGTTAGATGTGTTGTGAACTTCGGTTTGGTTATTCGATCACGTATCGTGATTTTCGGACGTTTTGGGCCATTTTCGTAATTTCCCAAAGTTTTGGGTAATTACCTTCCGTTGTCGAATTTCGAGCCTTCGGGTGATCGGAATCATGTGTTCTCTTAGTGCTCGAATTTGTCTTTGCGAATACTTCGTAACCGTATCTTCGATTCGTATTCAGGTTCGGGTTTCTGGGTCGTTCGGATCGTCGTTGTGGTTCTGTCGTAATTTTCGGTTTGTGTCTGAAGGTGGCTGGACGGACCTGTGCGAAACGGCCCTGAAAACGGCACTGCCGAGCGTCATGTCCTGCACCGAGTCGGCCAGGACTGGCAGCCTGCCGAGACACGGCCGAGACACACGGCGATGCAGGCGATTCTCGCGCCGTGTTCGCAGCGTATAAATATGGCGGCGATCGTTTTTTCACTCGTTTTCATTTCCTATCCTTCTTGTCCGCGGCTGTAGTATTATCGATTGATCATCATATAACATCCTTCAATCCAGCGAATCAAGGCAAGTTTTCTTAAAATCTAGTTTTGGGGATTTTGTTCGATTTGTCCGTTTAATCCGCAATAACTTATAATAGTGATGGATTGATGATTGTTATGTTGTATTATATCAAATTCCTTGTTATTCCACGGTTGGATTGCCACGGATTTGTCATTTTATTAAGTATCTTATCGACGCCTTGAAGGTGTTCGATAAAATGTCACAAAGAGAATCCGAGCGTTCTACGCTTATTCTTCCTCATTCGTTCGTTAATTTATTGATGGTATGATGTTAGGGTCAGATTCCTTGTGAAGAACTCGAGTCGGAACCCTTCCGTTCGTTGTCTTCTTCGTGGTACAAGCTTTCTGGTCGAACCGTGTTCTTCGGGGTATTCGATATCGGTTATGTTGGGATTCGGTGCCTAAAACGAAGGCCCAGTGGAAGCGGTAAAATGAAAATTAATTCGATCCGAATCCCTACGAGGGTCGATCGAGCTACGTATATACGAATATATAAACGAAAAGCAAGAGCTGTAAGAAACTAGCCCTCGAAGTCTGTTGATTAAATGGTAACCTTCTATTGAGCTATTCACCAAGCTTTGCTTGATCTTTAAGGTGCCGGAAAAAAGATCGGAACAACAACACCCGATTAACCTCTAAGGTTACGGCTAGAATCAAGTGATGAAGCTTTTTATTATTACACTCTAAGTGTATAATATCTCTCTCAATAATTCTTCTCTAAGAAAATGTGAATGATGAAAAACACAAAACAAAGTTTTCTCTTCCCTCTATCTTAGATGAATCTGCCGTGAGTAAGCTCAAGGAGAAGAGAAAGAGAGTTTTTTTATTTTGGTCTTCAAAATCATTCACAAGATAATGTCTCCCACAAAATCTCCTTTTTCCTTATTATAAGAGATATGAAATCTCATATGTCACAAGTCTTCCAACATGAAATCAAGACTATGATCAAGGTATGAAATCAAGGTGGGGACGGCCTCTAGAAGAAATCGGATGAGTTCGGTTCGTTTCGGACTCCCGAGAGTCCAAACAGATAAACTCCGATTCCGTTCCGATGTATTTATATCGATTAATTAATCAAATAAAATAATCATATCAAATACATGATAACATAATTAATTTCTCCAAGAAATAATTATATTCACGAATTAAATTAATCACCCAGTAATTTATTTAATCCATTAGGCTGTAAATCAATTTATCCAATAAATCGATTTAGACATCCAATGTCCTAAATTAGATATCCAATATCTAATATTTATAATGAGAGAATTAGCTCGATTCATTCCGTCGTTAATCCTAATGCACGAATCGGTAGGTCCGTCTCAGTCAGCAATGGGAGGAACCAAAGAGTAGTAGCACCACCTATCCAGCCTGGCGGCCTACACCGTACCCCAACTTAGAACGAATGATTGGGATCATTCAAGAACCATTCTGTCGTGAATACCAGTATATGTATAAACCCTTCTTTCAAATGTCCCGATCAAGTTATAGGATCACGATTAGTCAAACCCCATCTGTACTTGATGCTATGCATGCGCTAATGCAAACCGAGATCATCGAGCTCTCGTGTATCTAATACAGCTAGCTCCAATGCTTTGGCCAAAGACTTATGATCTCATCTGCCAATAACCGCATAGGAAATATAACTCGTTCACTAACAGGAGAAAGAATTCTATCTTGGTATTCAGCAGGACCTGCTACTTGCCCATCAAGATGCACGTCGAGGTTGACCCCCGCCTTCCGGTTTATAGGGTCGAACTACTCTAATGAAAATCTTGACGTCACAAGCACATCCCTACTAAATCTTCAAGTCGAAGGTTCACGAATACCTATCACAATCTTTCGATTCCATCATTGATTGTCCCGGAGTGAAATCCGTGTGACGAATCGAGGGTGAGTCGGTTCGAGTATACTAATCCAATTAGCATACCTATAATGTGTTCTCCCACTAACCATTAGTGTTCAACAGGCACTCTTCTTGTCAAAGAACACGTCATACAAGTCTTCACATAAACTTAACGCCCAGTCAAGTTTCATCTACTTGCGAACGATTAAGTATTGTTAGGAGTATGCCCTCGAATGCCACTCAGAGGATGTTGAGTGAGGGCATTGTACTTGTTATTATGTAAATCATCAATATAAGGCAATGGATCTTTCTTTATTTACTAGTAGTTACTGGGATTCCTAACTCGTAAATATTCATGTAGAAACTAGTCCGTGTATTTGAGAGCAAAACGTTCCACTCCTTATTGGATAAGGGGGTCGGTACTGGAAAGGTTTATAGCTCAAATACTTAATCGTTTGCAAGTCAATGAAACTTGACTGGGCGTTAAGTTTATGTGAAGACTTGTATGACGTGTTCTTTGACAAGGAGAGTGCCTGTCGAACACTAATGGTTAGTGCGAGCACACATTATAGGTATGCTAATTGGATTAGTATACTTGAACCGACTCACCCTCGATTCGTCACACGGATTTAACTCCGGGACAGTCAATGATGGAATCTAAAGGTTGTGATAGGTATTCGTGAACCTCCGACTTGAGGATTTAGTAGGGATGTGCTTGTGACGTCAAGATTTTCATTAGAGTAGTTCGACCTTGTAAACCGGAAGGCGGGGGTCAACCTCGACGTGCATCTTGACGGGCAAGTAGCAGGTCCTACTGAATACCAAGATAGAATTCTTTCTCCTGTTAGTGAACGTGTTATATGTCCTATACGGTTATTGGCAGATGAGATCATAAGTCTTTGGCCAAAGCATTGGAGCTAGCTGTATTAGATACACGAGAGCTCGATGATCTCGATTTACATTAACGCAGGCATAGCGTCAAGTACATATGGGGTTTGACTGACCGTGACCCCATTACTTGATCGGGACATTTAAAAGAAGGGTTTATACGTATACTGGTATTCACGACAGAATGGTTCTTGAATGATCCCAATCATTCGTTCTTAGTTGGGGTACAGTGTAGGCCGCCAGGCTGGCTAGGTGGTGCTACTACTCTTTGGTTCCTCCCATTGCTGACTGAGACGAACCTACCGAGTCATGCAATAGGATTAACAATGGAATGAATCAAGCTAATTCTCTCATTATGAATATTAGATATTGGATATCTAATTTTGGAACATTGGATGTTTAAATCTATTTATTGGATAAATTGATTTATGGCCTAATGAATTAAATAAATTACTGGGTGATTAATTTAATTCATGTATATAATTCTTTCTTGGAGAAATTAATTATATTATTTTGTATTTGATATGTTTAATTAATTGGATTAATTAATCGATATAAATACATCGATACGGAATCGGAGTTTATCTGTTTGGACTCGCGGGAGTCCGAAACGAACCGAACTTGTCCGATTTCTACATGGGCCGCCCCCCATATTTCCACCCACTTTCATATGGACCATTGTTCCATTCTTTAATGGTTGATCATTGAGGTGGTGGGGCTTTGATTCTCATAATAATGAGATGTGCATGTGGAGAGCTGAATAAATGAAGATGAAGACATCTCTCACTATTGATTCCAAGCCATTTTTCTACGTGAGTTTTGAGAGGAAAGAGAGAGAGAAGTCATCTTCATCATCTTCTTCTTTATTCATCAAACTCTTGATTTTTCTTGGAGAAAAATTGAGAAATAAAAGAGAGAGTAAGATTAAAACACTTAGAGTGTAGTAATCTTTGCATATATAGCTTCATCACTTAGCTCTATCCATATCCTCGGAGGATAGCAAGGTGATCGTCATTCCGGTCGTTTCTCCGGCGCGTGGCAAGTAGAGACGCGGTGCTTTCAGCGCTAGATTCGTAGAGATCAATCAAAGCATGGGGAATAGCTCAAGAGAAGGTTATCCATCTAATCAACGGACTACAAGGGTGAGTTTCTATATCTCTTGTGAATTCGTTTTTTATATTCGTATATACGTAGCTCGATCGATCCTCGTAGGGATTCGGATTGAATTAATTTTTGTTTTACCGCTTCCGCTGGGCCTTGGTTTTAGGCACTGAATTCCAACAGTGGTATTGGAGCGTAGGTCTTGCGATCGTATATATGATATTGGCATTTAGAATGCTCGATTAGATGGTGAATGATTTGGAATCATTTTAGTCATAATCGTGGTATATGTTTTTCGTTCGTAATAATTGTATTTTTCGTAAGTTTATGTCTAAATATAAATATTAAATTTCTGGGAAATATGATTTATATTGTAGATATGAAAGTCTAAAAATATAGATATTGGATATCCGGTCGAAAATCTAGCTCCGAATCGTCGTCGGACGACTTTTCGGACAAAGGGCCGGAAGCTGCCAGGGTGACTCGGCCGTGTCTGGTGACACGGGCCGTGTCTGGTGACACGGGCCGTGTCCGTGATCCCAGCCCTTTGCCGAGGCGGACCGACCGTGTCAGGAGACACGGGCCGTGCCTGGCCGGCAGCTGCCGATCGTGACTCGGCCATGCCGGGCCTGTCTGCCGGAAATCTGTCGAGGGTGACTCGGTCAGGCAGCCCAGTTTCGCCCCGGCTCGATTTTTCCGTGTATTCTTAAAAATTAATCTCCCGCATATTAAATTAGATTTAATATGATTAAAATGATTTATGGTATTACATTTTATAAGGGAATTTTGATTAATTGGAATATTTATGGTCGACGGAATTATTTTGAATGTTATCATATTACCGATTATGTGAATCGATTTGATCGGTTCGTATTGTTGATTGGATCAATGTATCTCTACGCTTTCCATTTATTTAGTATTTATTAGATGAATGCTTTTGAATGGGGATGTGGTTCGTGGACTTAGTTTTGAATCGTTCGTTTTATTCGATTGGGTTGTAAAGGCCGTTTTGAGCCTATTTATTTTACAAGAAATGTTTGTATCTAGGATGCAATTTTCGATGTAAAATTTATATGTAATGACGAAAACTGGAGGAAGATCCATTTCGAGAAGACGAAGATTCGAGACGAAGACTTGTAATTAGATTACAGAGTTTTTGTTTTCTAGAAACGGTCCATGAACCATATGTTGGTAGCAACTAGGTTGTGAATGGTTGTTTCATATTGTATGAATGCCACAAACGCGCTTAAACGATTAATGTGCAAAGTGCAACGTAAATCGCGAAAATTCTCCCACGATAAATTATTAAGTTTATAAGGTTTCAAGGTTTTCCTTCCCTCCATCGAGTTTTTGGGAAATTGAAATCCAAACCGGATGTGCTATGCTTCCGAGTTATCGGGGTAGTCGTTCGGGGAGGACGGATAAATTACCGGGAGCACATTGGATGCCTTCGGTTGGAGCAAATTTTATCCCTAGAAACCTGATAGGTTGCCGGATAAGATTCAATTGTGAAACTGATTTGCGTCGATGGTATAAACTTAACTTGTTCACGAACCATAGAAACCGTATAGGTTGAAGGGAGTGAATAAGGGGAAAAAGAAGATCGAATCATCCATTAGATGGGTTGGTGTTGGACACCACATTATGAAAATTAATAGACTAGAGACATGTTCGGTTGCCCTCTATTAAGATTTATAAAGAACTCGATCACCACTATGAAGTAGAGCGACGATACTTCCGGATTTCACATGGGAGTGTGTTATTCCGATAAAATAGTAGGAGCTGGGTAACAAGAATAGAAAAGACCTTAATTCTATACTCAGATCATAATATAACAAGTCACTAATTAATTTGTTATACTTAATGCAGACAAATCTCAATATGACAATGAATCCACTCGCAATTCTACTCAAAAAGAATACCTTAATGGGACCTAACTTTGTGGATTGTCTCCGCAATCTGATGATTGTCCTCAGTATAGAGGCACTGAGATACGTCTTGGAGACGGACATTCCGGCGCCTCCTGTGCGGACCCGAGCCAATCAGGAAGATTTTGAAAACCATGAAATGTGGGTTAAGGATGATGTGAAAGTCCGTGCTTATATGATGGCTTCCATGTCTAATGAGCTTCATAGAGCTCATGAGAAAATGACTTCTGCTAGTCAGATTCTATCTCACTTAACCGAACTTTATGGTGAGCACAGCAGAACTGCTAGATATGAGATATCCAAGCAACTGTTCGGTGCAAGGATGAAGGAAGGTGAGAAAGTTGGGGAACATGTCCTCAAAATGATATCCATGATCGAGAGATTGGAGGCTCTTGATTTTAAAATGGATACTTCTCTCCAAACCGACCTTATCCTACAGTCTCTCCCTGATTCCTTCTCACAGTTTGTTATGAACTTCAACTGCAATGAGATTGCATGTAATTTAGCTGGGCTAATGAACAAACTTGTGACCGCTCAGTCTCAGATGAAGACTCCGCGAATGAAGGAGTCTGCCCTTGTGATTTCTTCTGGACTTCGGAAGTCTAAGAACAAGAAGAAAAAGACCAAGAAGCAAACTGGACCACAAGTTAAGGACCTTAAGGGTAAGGGCAAGGCCCCGATAGTTCCGAAGAACAATAAGAAGAAGGATGCTTGTCTCAAGTGCGGTGAGCTGGTCCACTGGGCTAGAGACTGTCCGATTCTTCATGGCACTTCAGGTACAGAACTTTTAGTTTTGGAAACAAATTGTTCTGCTACTGTATTTTCTACTTCCTGGATACTGCATTTTGGTGCTAGTTCTCATATTTGTACCATGAATCAGGATCTGGAACAAAGTAGGAAGCTTGTAGCTGGAGAAGTTATGATCACAGTCGGAAGCGGGCATAGTGTCGAGGTGACCGACATAGGATCACTTCTTTTGGGTTTAGAATCCGGCTTTGTTTTGACTTTAGAAGATGTACTTGTTCTGCCCAAGGGGCACAAAAACATTGTATCCATTCCGGTCATGGACCGAAAAGGCTTTTCATTTTTCATTGGTGATGGTTCCTGCAAAATTTATTTTTGAAATAAACTAGTAGGTACTGCTACATTGTTGAATGGATTGTATCATCTAAATCTCAGCAACAAAGTAGTTGTGAATACTATGACTAGAAAACGTGGTAGGGATGAAACTAATCAAGTTTTGAAATGGCATCTTAGACTTGGTCATGTTGGTGAGACCAAGGTTTACAAGGTGGAAAAAGATGGACTTATGGGTCTATTGGGATCGGAGCCCTTTCCTACTTGTGAATCTTGCCTTAAAGGCAAAATGACCAAGTCCCCCTTCACAGGGACTTTTGAAAGAGCCGCTGATAAACTGGGATTAATCCATACTGACGTTTGTGGTGCTTTAGAAGCAGCACGTGACGGTTATCAATATTTCATTACGTTTACAGATGATCATACTAGGTATGGTTATGTATACTTAATGAAACATAAATCCGAGGCCTTTGAGAAATTCCAAGAATTCAAGGCCCTAGTCGAGAAACAAACTGGTAATCATATCAAAGCACTTCGGTCGGACCGAGGTGGGGAGTATATGAGTACGGAGTTTGATGAGTTCCTTAAGGAACATGGAATAGTTTCACAACTAACACCTCTAGGTACTCCTCAGTTAAATGGTGTCACTAGTACAGTTTTCCCCTTTACTGACACTATTTTAGTGTCAGTAATTAATTTTACTGACACCTTGTAATAGTGTCAGTAATGCTAAAGCCAGAAAATACTGACACTAAAAATTAGTGTCAGTAATACAAGGTGTCAGTAAATACTGACACTAAAATAGCGTCAGTATTTTTTTTTACTGACACTAAAATAGTGTCAGTAATTAATTTTTTTACTGACACTAAACTTTAGTGTCAGTATGTTCTGGCTTTAGCATTACTGACACTATTATAAAGTGTCAGTAAAAAAAATTACTGACACTATTTTAGTGTCAGTATATGCTCAGATTTGTTAAAAAAAAATATTTTTATCTCAATTCTATTTTTATGAATACTACATTTTTTGTTTAATTACATGAAAAAAATACCATAAATTGAAATTTTCAAACATAATTCAATTATAAAACATCCCAAATGCAATGCACTTAAAAAGAGCAATACAAAACCAAGCAATACAAAACCAATTAGCATCCCAAATGTGCTGCCAAACCTCAAAAAAAAAAAAAATCCTCCAGCTCTAACAATGTCCATAAGCATTGATAATAAGCAAAATACAATGCAAAATACATTGATAACCATCAACAACAATCTCCATCAACACAAAATATCCTCCAGCTCTAACAATCTCCATCAACTTGAGCATACAATGCAAAATACAATGATAACAAGAGTGATAAGAAGAGTCAATTGCCAAGTCTCACCCTCCAATTCCATCATCCCCAATCTCGGCCTCACCCTCCAATTCCATCATCCCCAATCAAAAAGGTGATAAGAAGAGTCAATTGCCAAAGATATATCAGATCCATCACATGGGATTGGCGAAAAACAAGAAGATACACTAGAAATGTCACATAATTGCACCAAGTACGATAAAAACATAAGCAATATAGTGAAATCATGGAGTACCAATCCATTGCCAATATCATATAAATAAGTAGAAGAAGAAGCAATACGATTAGCCATGCCAACCGGACACACCGCTTAGTGGAGCTAATCTCATGTGCCGATCCCTACCGCTTCTCTTGAACAACGGCCCGGCGACGAAGAAACGGACGATCCAACGACCCACGATTCGACGGAGCTATCGAGCTGAAATAGGCATCGATCACACCACTGATCGCTTGGTATCGACGAATGCCTCGCGCCAGGCGAGATCTACGGCCAGATCATCCATTGCCTCCACGATAAGCTTGTGGCGATCGTCGATTTTTCCACGATGTAAATTTTTAATAAAAATGTGAGATTTTTAATCAACATCGGGATAAGAAAACTGTCGCTTTTCTTATTAATTAGGTGAAACCTCGGGGTTGGTTTCAATAATAATCACCCTAAAAAGTAAAGAAAATAACAAAAACAAAAAACATATCAAAGAGAAAAAGGGATAGAAGAACAAAACGAAAAACTTACAATGATTGTCAAAGGTGAACCATACATAATGATGGAGAAAATAGTGGTCGTTACACCACGTAAAAGCTTCTGCCATTGCCATGGAGAGCAAACATAGAAACGAAAGCAATGGTTCCAAAATGAGTACAATGGCCAGCTACCCCCACAATCTTTCCCTTCTCCTTCTTCGCCGCGAATATCGATGTGTAGACGAATTCAATGGCGATCCGGTCCCGTTTATGATCAACACAAGCATTGTTCGGCGACACAAATGGCAAACCATACCGTCACCAAAAAAAAAGCGAATTTTAGTCTAATTACAAAAAAATCCCAACTGTCTTCTAAATTATACACACCTTTTATTTGTAGGGTTATACATCAATATATTCCGAAGGGGAAAACAATATTCTTACACATACCCCTTTTCGCCCAATGTCTTGAGCAATCGACCACTAGCTATTGCCCCAACCATAGCTCCCACATTCGACAAGGAACCAAATAACGAGAACTGATTCCCAAACCGATGTTGTTATTAGACGAAAATAATAGTTGCCGATCTAATCAAGAGGAGAAAAGTCACGGTGACCAGCACTGTGAGACCGTAAGTCAATCTAGAATCGCCTACTCGGCTATATAAGCAAATATACTTGAGCTCTTTAGAGCTTTACTTTTATACATACATCGTTTATACATATTCAGATATAAAATGGGAGGAGCATAATCACAATGACAAGAGAGACCAAATGGGAGGGGCATAATCACAATGACAAGAAAGACAAGTACCTCAAACTACCAAGTTCTATTTTCCAACCAAAAAATAAGTACAAATATGAAAAAAAAAATAATAATTGACTAATTAACAACCTCAATTTCGTATCCGATTTCGAGCAATGCATTAGCAACTGTCACCATTAGTATCTGATAATGATCAATCCGCAGATCTGCGAAAACCTACAAAACACATGTAAACATAGAAAATAAACACTCTTTCAACAACACTGCTCCAACTTCTAAGCCACAAACCCAAATTTACACACACACACACACACACCAACCAAGATTCCATTTTCTTTCCCTTCAAATTGAATTAACAAACTCATTGAAACCAAGAAACAAGAATATCACAGTGATTACCAAGGAAAGCTTTGGTTTTCTGTAACCAAATCTCACAAACCGCTTGAGCGACACTTTCTCTCACTACACTAAACTTGTCCAAGTTTTCAAAGGCTCAAAATTCAAATCTTCACCAAAATAATCCAAAGAAACCACGGGGTTCTTGATTTTACTTCCATACTCACAGAGCCGGCAAGTAGAAAACTGAACAGAAAACAATGAAGAAGAAGAAAACGGCCACCCACGGATCAACCGCAGATAGTCAATCTTCTTGCAGAGTACAAATCTTGCGAATCTTGATCCGCTCCTCCGCCCCAATAATAACCCTTTGATATTACCGTTAGAGCTACCGTTATTTCTAAGAGATGAAGAAGAAGAACGCAGAAATGGTGGTCCCTCTTCAATGGCCGCCATTTTCAAGTGAACCCATTTACACTCCCATCAAGAAAAAGAAAAGAGTTGATTTGGTGATCTCGGTTTCAACTCGGTTGTTATGCAATGCATGTCTCAAAACATACTCTATACTTAAAGCAATCAATTTACCAAGACAAAATATTTCGCATGGGAGGAGTTGATTCAAGTCCAAAACTAACGAGGTTTTCAAGATAGAGAAGTCCGTTAAAAAACATTTACTACAAAATTACCGGCACTCAACAACTTCTTTGCTAAAGCCATACCCGTTGAGTCCAAGCCGATTAAGGGTCGAAAACAATAACAGAGATTAAACATGCAAAAACAATATGAAGAGATGATAATAAACAAGGCCGAATACTGCTTTTAAATACACTCGTTAGCAATAAGCTCCACCACATCAATCATCGCTACTTATTCTCGCCTTATATCTCCAACTATCCGATGAATACTAATGTTCTACATGAACTTTACCAAGTCTTTAAAACCAGCATAGCATATCAATTTTAGATTTTTAGTAGAAAATATTCTTACAACGTTAGGGGAGACGAAGGCCGAACATGCCATGTTGGAAGGCCGATCGGATCCCGATTTAGAACCATGTAAGATATAAATGATCATTATATCCGTAGGTAAACATTCATAAATTATTCCATTTACAAATATATAAGTTTACAAAAAAGACAATTTTGGTGAATGAGAGGTGACGTTGGATTTATAGTTTGTTGAGGTTAAGGCTACATTACATCATTGTGAAAGTTGACAAAAATAATAATGGAAGGATGAAATAAACAAAAGTGGATACTAAGAAAGACAATTAAATCAAAATCTACCAATATGAAATGAATGTAAAAAATGGCTTCCTCATATCAGCCCTTTCATTTTCTCCCTCCTCTTTGAAACTCATCTTTCTTTATCTTTCTCAATTAAATAAAAAAATAAAAAAATGCAAACTCAGATTAAAAAAAAACGATATATATCAATGAAAACCTCACAAATCATCATATATCAATGAAAATTTCAGAAAAAAACAATAGACACTAGTAAAAGAAGCAATTAGGGTTTTTGGAAAGATGCTACCAAAGGATATTGGAAAAATTCTTGAACAAGCATTGCTACCCTCAAACCTCAAGGATATAAACAAAATCGCCTGTTCTTATCTTCCCATCTCCAATGAGGCACAAACCATCACTCTCCCCTCCATATCAGATTGATTTTCACTAAACATACTAAGCATCTGAACTAAAATAATATGATATCAAACAAGAGGAAGAAAAATCTAACCTTCAGACTCAGTAAAGAACACCCGTGTTGGCGAGCGAATGAAGAAGAGGGAGATAGGGACTAGTTTTTTCAGAATTAATCAACCATAACAGATGAAAAGGGTTAGAGAAGAATGAAATAGATGAAAATAATTAGAGACAGAGTGTTTACCTGAGGAAGATTTTGCGGAAGACAGGGAAGGAACCCGCCGGAGATCGAAGAAGAACAGTCGTTGGTGAATGTGAGGATGGGGGCGGCGTGATGTAAATGAGGGAGAGAGAGATACTTCTATCGATTGAGTAGGGTTACGAAGTATTATAAATAAATAATATGATTTAAATAAATTGAGTTTTTTTTATTATTGATATTTAAGTGTCGGTAAATTTTGATACTCAAGTTACTGATACTCAAGTGTCAGTATCTTATGACACAATTATGTAAAAAAAAAAAATGAGACAAATGTCTGAAGTTACTGACACTTTTGATAAAGTGTCAAAAACTAAGTGTCAGTAAATGCTGTTTTTGTAGTAGTGTGTGTGAGAAAGAAGGAACCGGACCCTGTTGAACATGGTCCGTTCCATGCTGGGCTATACTGACTTGCCGATTTACCTGTGGGGGTATGCACTCCTGACTGCCGCGTATATCTTGAACATATGTCTTTCCAAATCCGTTCCTAAAACTCCACATGAGATGTGGGAAGGAAGGAAACCAAGTCTTAATCATATTAGGATTTGGGGATGTCCCGCTTATGTCAAGAAGACTAAGGTGGAAAAGTTGGAAGCTAGGTATGCGAAGGGACGTTTCATTGGATTCCCGTCTGGGACGATGGGATATCTATTCTACATGCCCGAAGATCGAAGGATCGTTTTTGCTTTACAAGCACACTTCCTGGAGGATGAGTTCATTCAGGAAGGCGGAGCAGGTAGAAGTATTTCTTTAGAAGAATACAATGAAACTCCTCGGGAGACACCTATGCAAGAAACTGGAACCGAACCATCTGAAACACAAGTACAACCACCTCGTATGTCTTGTAGGGTGTCTCATTTACCTGAGAGGTGTGGGCTTGTGCACTTGGAGGAGCTGGGTCTCCATGAGGTTCCAAGTGATAGCCAAGAGACCGACCCGACGACCTATGACCAAGCAATGGTGGATGTAGACTCCGCAAAATGGCGTGAAGCTATGGAAGCTGAGATAGACTCGATGCATGCCAATCAGGTCTGGACTCTAGTAGACCGCCCCAAGAGCATAGTGCATATTGGGAACAAGTGGATCTACAAGAGAAAGACTGATGGTGAAGGCAAGGTTGACGCCTATAAGGCCAGACTTGTGGCAAAGGGTTATACCCAGAAGGAAGGGATCAATTACCACGATACCTTCTCGCCCGTAGCCATGATCAAGTCTATTCGCATGATGCTTGCTATAGCTGCCTACCACGATTATGAGATATGGCAAATAGACGTAAAGACGGCTTTCCTTAATGGATTCCTCGAGGAGGAAATCTATATGGAGCAGCCTAAAGGTTTTGTGTCCGAAAGTGTGCAAGCTTCAGCGTTCCATTTATGGACTGAAGCAAGCATCGCGTAGTTGGAACCTTCGTTTCGACGAGGCGGTCAAAGAGTTTGACTTCGTGCAAAATGAAGAGGAACCTTTTGTATACAAGAGGGTTAGTGGGAGCAAGATCGCATTCTTAGTACTATATGTAGATGACATTCTACTAATAGGAAATGATGTGGGAATGCTCAGTTCTGTAAAAGCTTGGATTTCGAGTAATTTATCCATGAAAGACTTGGGAAAAACTACCTATATTCTTGGTATTCGGCTCTACCGGGATAGAGCGAAGAGAACAATAGGTCTTTCCCAATCCCTCTATATAGATAAAATCTTAAAGCGATTTAAGATGGATGATTCTAAAAGAGGGTTCCTACCGTTGGGACATGGAATAAAACTCACCTTGAAGATGTGTCCTCAAAGTGAGGAACAACGAAAGGAAATGAGTAATATACCATATGCTTCGTCCGTGGGTAGCCTTGTGTATGCTATGTTGTGTACAAGACCTGACATCGCACATGCTGTAAGCGTGGTGAGTAGGTTTCAGGCAAACCCAGGTAGGGAACATTGGACTGCCGTAAAGAATGTTCTCAAGTACTTAAGAAGGACTAGAGATATGGTTCTGATGTATGGCGGTGGAGAATTGGATGTGGTGGGATTCACTGATTCGGACTTCCAAGGACTGAAGGACGACTCGATGTCTACTTTTGGCTACATATTTACTCTTAATGGAGGAGCAGTATCTTGGCGTGGCACCAAGCAAAGCGCGACTGCTGATTCCACCTGTCAGGCTGAGTATCAAGCAGCCTCGGAGGCTTCTAAGGAAGGGTTCTGGATTAAGAAGTTTCTGGGAGAACTTCAAGTGATACCATGTGCTGAGCTGCCTGTTCCGCTGTACTGCGATAACGACAGAGCTGTAGCGCAGGCCAAGAAGCCGAGGTTTCACATAAGCACCAAACATATTGAGAGGAAGTATCATCTCGTAAGAGAATTTGTTCGCAAGGGATACATTATGCTGCACAGAGTAGACTTGGCCGACAACGTCGCCGATCCACTGACCAAGCCACTTTCTCAGACTAGCTTGGAGCGTCATCTGGAGAACATGGGTATTAGATACCATGGTGTGTGGCATTGAGTGCAAGTGGGAGATTGTTAGGAGTATGCCCTCGAATGCCACTCAGAGGATGTTGAGTGAGGGTATTGTACTTGTTATTATGTAAATCGTCTATATAAGGCAATGGATGTTTCTTTATTTACTTGTAGTTACTGGCATTCCTAACTCGTAAATATTCATGTAGAAACTAGTCCGTGTATTTGAGAGCAAAACGTTCCACTCCTTATTGGATAAGGGGGTCGGCATTGGAAATGTTTATAGCTCAAATACTTAATCGTTCGCAAGTCAATGAAATTTGACTGGGCGTTAAGTTTATGTGAAGACTTGTATGACATGTTCTTTGACAAGGAGAGTGCCTTTCGAACACTAATGGTTAGTGGGAGCACACGTTATAGGTATGCTAATTGGATTAGTATACTCGAACCGACTCAACCTCGATTCGTCACACGGATTTCACTCTGGGACAGTCAATGATGGAATCGAAAGGTTGTGATAGGTATTCGTGAACCTTCGACTTGAGGATTTAGTAGGGATGTGCTTGTGACGTCAAGATTTTCATTAGAGTAGTTCGACCCTGTAAACTGGAGGCGGGGGTCAACCTCGACGTGCATCTTGATGGGCAAGTAACAGGTCCTACTGAATACCAAGATAGAATTCTTTCTCCTGTTAGTGAACGGGTTATATGTCCTATGCGGTTATTGGCATATGAGATCATAAGTCTTTGTCCAAAGCATTGGAGCTAGCTGTATTAGATACGCGAGAGCTCGATGATCTCTATTTGATTTAACGCATGCATAGCGTCAAGTACAGATGGGGTTTGACTGACCCTGACCCCATAACTTGATCGGGACATTTGAAAGAAGGGTTTATACGTATACTGGTATTCACGACAGAATGGTTCTTGAATGATCCCAATCATTCGTTCTCAGTTGGGGTACAGTGTAGGCCGCCAGGCTGGCTAGGTGGTGCTACTACTCTTTGTTTCCTCCCATTGCTGACTGAGACGAACCTACCGAATCGCGCAATAGGATTGACAACGAAATGAATCAAGCTAATTCTCTCATTATGAATATTAGATATTGGATATCTAATTTTGGAACATTGGATGTTAAAATCGATTTATTGGATAAATTGATTTACGGCCTAATGAATTAAATAAATTACTGGGTGATTAATTTAATTCATGTATATAATTATTTCTTGGAGAAATTAATTATATTATTTTGTATTTGATATGTTTAATTAATTGGATTAATTAATCGATATAAATACATCGATACGGAATTAGAGTTTATCTGTTTGGACTCGCGGGAGTCCGAAACGAACCGAACTTGTCCGATTTCTACATCGGCCGCCCCCCCACATTTCCACCCACTTTCATATGGACCATTGTTCCATTCTTTAATGGTTGATCATTGAGGTGGTGGGGCTTTGATTCTCATAATAATGAGATGTGCATGTGGAGAGTTGAATAAATGAAGATGAAGACATCTCTCACTATTGATTCCAAGCCATTTTTCAACGTGAGTTTTGAGAGGAAAGAGAGAGAGAAGTCATCTTCATCATCTTCTTCTTTATTCATCAAACTCTTGATTTTTCTTGGAGAAAAATTGAGAAATAAAAGAGAGAGTAAGATTAAAACACTTAGAGTGTAGTAATATTTACATATATAGCTTCATCACTTATCTCTAGCCGTATCCTCGGAGGATAGCAAGGTGATCGTCATTCCGGTCGTTTATCCGGTGCGTGGCAAGTAGAGATGCGGTGCTTTCGGCGTTGGATCGTTCAAGGGCTTGTAGCGGAATAGATTCGTAGAGATCAAGCAAAGCTTGGGGAATAGCTCAAGAGAATGTTATCCATCTAATCAACGGACTACAAGGGTGAGTTTCTATATCTCTTGTGAATTCGTTTTTGATATTCGTATATACGTAGCTCCATCGATCCTCGTAGGGATTCGGATCGAATTAATTTTCGTTTTACCGCTTCTGCTGGGCCTTCGTTTTAGGCACCGAATCCCAACAAGTATTTGAGCTATATACCTTTCGAGTGCCGACCCCCTTATCCAATAAGGTGTAACACCCCGAGATATTCGGAGTATACTACAGCGCCGTGGACCCCTACATGGGACCCACCAGGCTACAACAAGAAAAACCCCACTCGACTAACCATCTTGGTTAGCGAGGACACACATTTTAATAATATGACATATAAAGATATGCCCGGAGCATCCGGCGAAATAAGCATCATCCAACATTGTAACAATTTAAGGTGATACAATACGGAGTTTGAAATGAAAACCTAAGTACTCGCGAGTACAAACTATAAGTTTAAAACTGTGGGAACAACCATATCGAAATGGACAAAAGAAATAAGAAGACTCAAATGCACATGTCAACGACCCTGGCCAACATCCTCGTACTGTCCCAGTGCTCGCTCGTCCGGATAATCATAACCTGAAATCCATAACAAGAATTTCCCCAAAACGGGTCCCCCAAAGGGGTTAGCAATTACGCTAGTACAAGTAATCAAGGCAAACCAATCGCTTACACATTTCATAGTACATGCACCAGTATCATTTCAAAAACCAAAACCAGACATGTCTTTTCCGGAAATAAACAGTCAAACAATTTGCCATGGGAACAGGGCTATACAATTGATCCCGCTCCATGATCCCTAAGGACCCTCCCGAGCTGGCCATATTATAAAACAAATCACGCACACGCATCGCCTTGGGAACAGGGCTATACCATTTATCCCGCTCCGTGATCCCTAAGGACCCTCCCGAGCTGGCTAGCGAAACAAACTCGTGAATCCAGGGCTATACCATTGGATTCCCTCCGTGATCCCATCGGACCCTCCCGAGGTGAGCAATCACACACAATATACATTACCATTTCACGTTAAGCATAAAGGTTTCCAAAAATACTTGCCTTGAATAATCGACGACGCAACGAATGGAAAGGATAATCACCGACGAACGCTGGAAATCAACGGAACCGAACCTAACGATTCGAAGAACATAATCATAACCAACTTAGACGAATACGGAAATGGGATACACCCGAAAACCAGCCTACGATTCATGTATATCCGTATATAAACAACAACGAGGGTGGACCACAACCAAACCCCCTCGATTTCGCAAAAACTACGAAATATACCATGAATCCATAGGGAAACTAAGAATACCAACAAGATTAATCATATTCATCATGAATCCACCAACAAAACGGAACGGATCGGAAGAAAATCCTAAAACCCCCAAATCGCCCAAAAGTATGGTTCTAAGAGATTTACCTTGGATTGAGGATGAAGAACACAAGTAGGTGTTGTTAATCTACTTCAAAAACACAAGGTAGAGGATGCCTGAAATAATCGGAAGAAGGGATCGCTCGGGAATCGCCTGGAGAAGCTCTGCGTCGCGGGGAGGAGAAGAAATGAAAATAATGTGTTCATCTGGGTTAACTCCCTGGTTTATATAGCCAGGGAGTGTTAGCGCGCGCTAATCCTCAAGATTAGCGTGCGCTAACGGGATAAAATTACAGGCCAAACAGTTAGCGTCCAGTCCAGTAGCCAGACTTCTGGTCGTTAACGTGCGCTACTCGAGACGTAGCGTGCGCTAAAAACCTCTCGGTCGCGCTCGCTATCGACCAATAGCATGCGCTACCTGGACATCAGCCGAGTCCAGAAGCTAACTGCCTAGTACTCACCTGACCCGTTAGCATGCGATACCATACAAGCATAGCGTGCGCTAATTGGCACCTGACCGAGTTCAGTAGTAAACTGTCTAGTACTGGACACTCACGCTAGCGCACGCTACCGGGTACAGCGTGCGCTAGCCTCCCGACATTAGCATGCGCTAGTCTACATAGCGTACGCTAATACGCCAGTCCAGAAGGCTGGAAAATAGCACTGCCACTCCCAGGGCATCCTCTCTAGCGCGCGCTACAAATCAGTCGTAGCGTGCGCTACTAAGGGACCTCTAGCGCGCGCTATGCAGAAAATATAGCGTGCGCTAGGTTACGAAATATAAACGGTTCACAACACCGGAATATGAAAGAAACATGAAACGGAACACCTCAAAGCGCATCAAAACATAGAATGGATCCACGGCAACCCCGAAACAGTGGTTCCGCACAACAATAACGAGTTTCAGATCAATAGATGACGGGAAAGATACACTGTGAGGTACATGAGGGTCACTACGACCGAGAAATTCACCGAAAAATAAAATACAAGGGAAAAGAAAAATGCGGATATTACATAAGGAGTGGAACGTTTTGCTCTCAAATACACGGACTAGTTTCTACATATATATTTACGAGTTAGGAATGCCAGTAACTACCAGTAAATAAGGAAACATCCATTGCCTTATATAGACGATTTACATAATAACAAGTACAATACCCTCACTCAACATCCTCTGAGTGGCATTCGAGGGCATACTCCTAACAAGCTCCCACTTGCACTCAATGCCACACACCATGGTATCTAATACCCATGTTCTCCAGATGACGCTCCAAGCTAGTCTGAGAAAGTGGCTCGGTCAGTGGATCGGCGACGTTGTCGGCCAAGTCTACTCTGTGCAGCACAATGTATCCCTTGCGAACAAATTCTTATACGAGATGATACTTCCTCTCAATATGTTTGGTGCTTATGTGAAACCTCGACTCCTTGGCCTGTGCTACAGCTCCGTCGTTGTCGCAGACAAATGAACAAAACTCAAAGACATGGTATCACTTGAAGTTCTCCCAGAAACTTCTTAATCCAGAACCCTTCCTTAGAAGCCTCCGAGGCTGCTTGATACTCAGCCTGACAGGTGGAATCAGCAGTCGCGCTTTGCTTGGCGCTACGCCAAGATACTGCTCCTCTATTAAGAGTAAATATGTAGCCAGAAGCAGACATCGAGTCGTCCTTCAATCCTTGGATGTCCGAATCAGTGTATCCCACCACATCCAATTCTCCACCGCCATACATCAGAACCATATCTCTAGTCCTTCTCAAGTACTTGAGAACATTCTTTATGGCAGTCCAATGTTCCCTACCTGGGTTTGCCTGAAACCTACTCACCATGCTTACAGCATGCGCGATGTCAGGTCTTGTACACAACATAGCATACATAAGGCTACCCACGGCCGAAGTATATGGTATATTACTCATTTCCTTTCGTTGTTCCTCACTTTGAGGACACATCTTCAAGGAGAGTTTTATTCCATGTTGCATCAGTAGGAACCCTCTTTTAGAATCATCCATCTTAAATCGCTTTAAGATTTTATCTATATAGAGGGATTGGGAAAGACCTATTGTTCTCTTTGCTCTATCCCGGTAGAGTCGAATACCAAGAATATAGGTAGCTTCTCCCAAGTCTTTCATGGAGAAATTACTCGAAAGCCAAGCTTTCACATAACTGAGCATTACCACATCATTTCCTATTAGTAGAATGTCATCTACATATAGTACTAAGAATGCGATCTTGCTCCCACTAACCCTCTTGTATACACAAGGTTCCTCTTCATTTTGCACGAAGTCAAACTCTTTGACCGCCTCGTCAAAATGAAGGTTCCAACTACGCGACGCTTGCTTCAGTCCATAAATGGAACGCTGAAGCTTGCACACTTTCTGAATATCGACTTTGGACACAAAGCCTTTAGGCTGCTCCATATAGATTTCCTCCTCGAGGAATCCATTAAGGAAAGCCGTCTTTACGTCCATTTTCCATATCTCATAATCGTGGTAGGAATCTATAGCAAGCATCATGCGAATAGACTTGATCATGGCTACGGGCGAGAAGGTATCGTGGTAATTGATCCCTTCCTTCTGGGTATAACCCTTTGCCACAAGCCTGGTCTTATAGGCGTCAACCTTGCCATCACCATCAGTCTTTCTCTTGTAGATCCACTTGTTCCCAATAGGCACTATGCCTTTGGGGCGGTCTATTAGAGTGCAAACCTGATTGACATGCATCGAGTCTATCTCATCTTCCATAGCTTCACGCCATTTCGCGGAGTCTACATCCACCATCGCTTGGTCATAGGTCGTCGGGTCGGTCTCTTGGCTATCACTTGGAACCTCATGGAGACCCAGCTGCTCCAAGTGCACAAGCCCATACCTCTCAGGTAAATGTGACACCCTACTAGACCTAACGAGGTGGTTGTACTTGTGTTTCAGAAAGTTCGGATCCAGTTTCTTGCACAGGTGTCTCCCGAGGAGTTTCATTGTATTCTTCTAAAGAAATACTTATACCTGCTCCGCCTTCCTGAATGAACTCATCTTCCAGGAAGTGTGCTTGTAAAGCAACAACAATCTTTCGATCTTCGGGCATGTAGAATAGATATCCCATCATCCCAGACGGGAATCCAATAAAATGTCCCTTCGCGGACCTAGCTTCCAACTTCTACACCTTAGTCTTCTTGACATAGGCGGGACATCCCCAAATCCTAATATGATTAAGACTTGGTTTCCTTCCCTCCCACATCTCATGTGGAGTTTTAGGAACGGACTTGGAAGGACATCTGTTTAAGATATAAGCGGCAGTCAGGAGTGCATACCCCCACAGGTAAATTGGTAAGTCAGTATAGCCCAGCGTGGAACAGACCATGTTTAACAAGGTCCAGTTCCTTCTTTCTGACACACCATTTAACTGAGGAGTACCTGGAGGTGTTAGTTGTGAAACTATTCCATGGTCCTTAAGGAACTCGTCAAACTCCGTACTCATATACTCACCACCTCTGTCCGACCGAAGTGTTTTGATATGATTACCAGTTTGTTTCTGGACTAGGGCCTTGAATTCCTGGAATTTCTCAAAGGCCTCGGATTTATGTTTCATTAAGTATACATAACCATACCTAGTATGATCATCTATAAACGTAAAGAAATATTGATATCCGTCACGTGCTGCTTTCAAAGCACCACATAGGTCGGTATGGATTAATCCCAGTTTATCAGCGGCTCTTTCAAATGTCCCTTTGGAGGGGGACTTAGTCATTTTGCCTAAGGCAAGATTCACAAGTAGGAAAGGGATCTGATCCCAATGGACCCATAAGTCCATCTTTTTCCATCTTTTAAACCTTGGTCTGACCAACATGACCAAGTCTAAGATGCCATTTCAAAACTTGATTGGTTTCATCCCTACCACGTTTTCTAGTCATAGTATTCACCACTACTTTGTTGCTGAGATTTAGATGATACAACCCATTCAACAATGTAGCAGTACCCACTAGTTTATTTCTAAAATAAATTTTGCAGGAACCATCACCAATGAAAAATGAAAAGCCTTTTCGGTCCATGACCGGAATGGATACAATGTTTTTGTGCCCCTTGGGCAAAACAAGTACATCTTCTAAAGTCAAAACAAAGCCGGATTCTAAACCCAAAAGAAGTGATCCTATGTCGGTCGCCTCAACACTTTGCCCGCTTCCGATTGTGATCATAACTTCTCCAGCTCTAAGCTTCCGACTTTGTTCCAGATCCTGATTCACGGTACAAATATGAGAACTAGCACCAGAATCCAATATCCAGGAAGTAGAAAATACAGTAGCAGAACAATTTGTTTCCAAAACTAAAAGTTCTGTACCTGAAGTGCCATGAAGAATCGGACAGTCTCTAGCCCAGTGGCCCAGCTCACCGCACTTAAGACAAGCATCCTTCTTCTTCTTGTTCTTCGGAACCATCGGGTCCAGTTTGCTTCTTGTCTTTTTCTTCTTGTTCTTAGACCTCCGAGGTCCAGAAGAAATCACAAGAGCAGACTCCTTCATCCACGGAGTCTTCATCTGAGACTGAGCGGTCACAAGTTTGTTCATTAGCCCAGCTAAATTACATGCAATCTCATTGCAGTTGAAGTTCATAACAAACTGTGAGTAGGAATCAGGGAGAGACTGTAGGATAAGGTCGGTTTAGAGAGAAGTATCCATTTTAAAATCAAGAGCCTCCAATCTCTCGATCATGGATATCATTTTGAGGATGTGTTCCCCAACCTTCTCACCTTCCTTCATCCTTGCACCAAACAGTTGCTTGGATATCTCACATCTAGCAGTTCTGCTATGCTCACCAGAAAGCTCGGTTAAGTGAGATAGAATCTGCCTAGCAGAAGTCATTTTCTCATGAGCTCTCTGAAGCTCATTAGACATGGAAGCCATCATATAAGCACGGACTTTCATGTCATCCTTAACCCACTTTTTTGTGGTTTTCAATCTCTTCCTGATTGGCTCGGGTCCGCACAGGAGGCGCCGGAATGTCCGTCTCCAAGACGTATCCCAGTGCCTCTATACTGAGGACAATCATCATATTGCAGAGCCAATCCACAAAGTTAGGTCCCATTAAGGTGTTCTTTTCGAGCAGAATTGCGAGTAGATTCATTATCATATAGAGATTTGAGTCTGCATTAAGTACGATAGATTATTTAATGACTCATTAAATTATGTTCTGCGTATAGAATTAAGGTCTTTTCTATTCTTGTTACGCAGCTCCCACTATTTTTTCGGAATAACACAGTCCCATGTGAAATCCGGAAGTATCGTCGCTCTACTTCATAGTGGTGATCAAGTTCTTTATAAATCTTAATAGAGTGCAATCAAACATGTTTCTTGTCTATTAATTTTCATAAAGTGGTGTCCAACACCAACCCATCTAATGGATGATTCGATCTTCTTTTTCACCTTGTTCACTCCCCTCAACCTATACGGTTTTTATGGTTCGTGAACAAGTTAAGTTTATACCATCGATGCAAATCAGTTTCACAATTGAATCTTATACGGCAACCTATCAGGTTTCTAGGGATAAAATTTGCTCCAACCGAAGGCATCCAAATGCGCTAATTTATCCGTCCTCCCCGAACGACTACCCTGATAACTCGGAAGCATAGCACATCTAGTTTGGATTTCAATTTCCCGAAAACTCAATGGAGGGAAGGAAAACCTTGAAACCTTATAAACTTAATAATTTATCATGGGAGAATTTTCGCGATTAACGTTACACTTTGAACATTAATCGTTTAAGCGCGTTTGTGGCATTCATACAATATGAAACAACTATTCACAACCTAGTTGCTACCAACATGTGGTTCATGGACCGTTCCTAGAAAACAAAAACTCCGTAATCTAATTACAAGTCTTCGTCTTGAATCTTCGTCTTCTCGAAATGGATCTTCCTCCGTCCTTCGTCATTACATATAAATTTTACATTGAAAATTGCATCCCAGATACAAATTTTCTAGTAAAATAAATAGGCTCAAAACGGCCTTTACAACCTAATCGAATAAAACGAGCGATTCAAAAACTAAGTCCACGAACCACATCACCATTCAAAAGCATTCATCCAATAAATACTAAATAAATGGAAAGCGTAGAGATACATTGATCCAATCAACAATACGAGCCGATCAAATCGATTCACACAATCGGTAATATGAAAACGTTCAAAATAATTCAGTCGATCACAAGTATTCCAATAAATCAATTTTACCTTACAAAATGAAATAACATAAATCATTTTAATCATATTAAATCCAATTTAAAATGAGGGAAATCATTTTTAGGAATACACGAAGCAAACAAGCCCGAAACGGGTCCGAAATAGGCTGAACCGCGGCCGAAGACGCCACTCAGCAAGATGTGGCTGCCTGCCCCCGGGGCCGCGCCCTTGAGCCTGGGCTGCGGCCACCAAGATACTGCCGGGCCGGGCCGCAACAGCCCGGGCCACGCCCCGAGCCACGGGCCGCGGCCTCGTTCCGACCACCCCGGACCGTCCAACAGCAATTCGGGGCTAGTTTTTCGACCGGATATCTAATATCTATATTCTCCAACATTCATATCTTCATTATAAATCATATTTTCAAGAAATTAAGATTTATATTTAGACATAAACTTACGATCGCAAGACCTACACTCCGATACCACTGCTGGGATTCGGTGCCTAAAACGAAGGCCCAGCGGAAGCGGTAAAACAAAAATTAATTCGATATGAATCCCTACGAGGATCGATCGAGCTACGTATATATGAATATATAAACGAAAAGCAAGAGTTGTAAGAAACTAACCCTCGAAGTCCGTTGATTAAATGGTAACCTTCTCTTGAGCTATTCCCCAATCTTGGCTTGATCTCTACGAATCCAATCCGCTCCAAGCCCTTGAACGATCCAATGCCGAAAGCACCACGTCTCTACTTGCCACGCGCCGGAAAAACGATCGGAACAACAACACCCGATTAACCTCTAAAGTTACGGCTAGAATCAAGTGATGAAGCTTTTTATTATTACACTCTAAGTGTATAATATATCTCTCAATAATTCTTCTCTAAGAAAATGTGAATGATGAAAAACACAAAACAAAGTTTTCTCTTCCCTCTATCTTAGATGAATCTGCCGTGAGTATGCTCAAGGAGAAGAGAAAGAGAGTTTTTTTATTTTGGTCTTCAAAATCATTCACAAGATAATGTCTCCCACAAAATCTCCTTTTTCCTTATTATAAGAGATATGAAATCTCATATGTCACAAGTCTTCCAACATGAAATCAAGACTATGATCAAGGTAAGAAATCAAGGTGGGGCCGGCCTCTAGAAGAAATCGGACGAGTTCGGTTCGTTTCGGACTCTCGAGAGTCCAAACAGATAAACTCTGATTCCGTTCCGATGTATTTATATTGATTAATTAATCCAATCAATTAATCATATCAAATACATGATAACATAATTAATTTCTCCAAGAAATAATTATATTCACGAATTAAATTAATCACCCAGTAATTTATTTAATCCATTAGGCCATAAATCAATTTATCCAATAAATCGATTTAGACATCCAATGTCCCAAATTAGATATTCAATATCTAATATTTATAATGAGAGAATTAGCTCGATTCATTCCGTTGTTAATCCTAATGCGCGACTCGGCAGGTCTATCTCAGTCAGCAATGGGAGGAACTAAAGAGTAGTAGCACCACCTAGCCAGCCTGGTGGCCTACACCGTACCCCAACTGAGAACGAATGATTGGGATCATTCAAAAACCATTCTGTCGTGAATACCAGTATATGTATAAACCCTTCTTTCAAATGTCCCGATCAGGTTATAGGGTCACGGTCAGTCAAACCCCATATGTACTTGACGCTATGCACGCGTTAATACAAACCGAGATCGTAGAGCTCTCGTGTATCTAGTACAGCTAGCTCCAATGCTTTGGCCAAAGACTTATGATCTCATCTGCCAATTACAGCATAGGACATATAACCCGTTCACTAACAGGAGAAAGAATTTTATCTTGGTATTCAGTAGGACCTGCTACTTGCCCATCAAGATGCACGTCGAGGTTGACCCCCGCCTTCCGGTTTATAGGGTCGAACTACTCTAATGAAAATCTTGACGTCACAAGCACATCCCTACTAAATCCTCAAGTCGAAGGTTCACGAATACCTATCACAACCTTTCGATTCCATCACTGACTGTCCCGGAGTGAAATCCGTGTGACGAATCGAGGGTGAGTCGGTTCGAGTATACTAATCTAATTAGCATACCTATAACGTGTGCTCCCACTAACCATTAGTGTTCGACAGGCACTCTTCTTGTCAAGGAACATGTCATACAAGTCTTCACATAAACTTAACGCCCAGTCAAGTTTCATCTACTTGCGAACGATTAAGTATTTGAGCTATAAACCTTTCCAGTGCCGACCCCTTATCGAATAAGGAGTGGAACGTTTTGCTCTCAAATACACGCACTAGTTTCTACATGTATATTTACGAGTTAGGAATGCCAGTAACTACCAGTAAATAAAGAAACATCCATTGCCTTATATTGATGATTTACATAATAACAAGTACAATGCCCACACTCAACATCCTCTGAGTGGCATTCGAGGGCATACTCCTAACAGGTTATTGAGGCAAGTATCTTATTATATGACTTGTATCTTGCGATTAGTAATCATGTATGAGATTTATGATGATTTTTGCTTACCTTCGTAAATATGTTCCGTTTGATTTGGTTGTGTATTCTGCAATTTGAAGGTTTTGTGATAATAGTGTTATATTGGTATACGTGTTAGGTGTTGTGCCATTTGTGCAGGATTTCGACGTACATATGGGATGGTTGTACACCTGGTTGTGCAATGTATTGTGTACCGAACGTATGTTATGCAGGTTGTGTGTTGTTGATTGATGATAGTTGTTGCGAGTGTTGAGATTGTGTTATGTGCATGTGATGTACGATTTTGTGGTGATCAACGTGATTGATTAATTGTGCTCATTGTTGTATGAATGTGAATATGTGTGTGATCGCTAATTTCACTCATGTTGGTTCGACGGGACCTACGAGGATTCGTTGCAGTGGACTACGGGGTCAGAACTTAGTGAGGTACTGAGGTCCAATCGTGCCGGTCTGACGAGGCCTACGATAACGCATGGCAGTGGACCATGAGTTTCGGACACAGTACGTCCAATCGGGTGAGCTCGATGGGGCTTACGGTGACACTTGGTAGTGGACTACGGTGTCAGGACTGTGTGTGTGATTGTTGTGATTGATATAGTCCATGTGGGTTGTCGAACCTACGGAGACACGTGACAGTGGATCACGGTGTTGGAATTGGTTATGTCTGATTAATAGTCCATGTGGGTTGTTGAACCTACAAAGACACGTGACAGTGGATCACGATGTCAGAATTAATTATGTTTGTTTAATTGTGCGTGGTGTAGTCCGTGCGGTTGTTGAACCGGAGACACATGACAGTGGATCACGGTGTCATGAGCGGGATTATTTTCAAATCAAAGTTTTGAAAGGAAAAGTTTTATGAAAACTAATGTTGGACCGAGTCCTAAGCTTGAGTATATGTTTCCCGTATTTTAAACTGTTGTGTTATGAAACAAGATTTGGGTTAAGGCCCTAAAGTTTTTTGAAAGCTTTTATGAATCAGGACTTGAGGTCTTAAGGTTTTGAAATTCAAAAAATTCCCGAGATGATAATCTTATTTTCGAATGCTTCATAGCCTATCTTCCATTGTGAAAACCTCTCGGGAATATTTTGATACTTGATTATTATATTTGATTCACGATTATTATTTCTTGTTACATTTTGTATGATTTGATACTTGCACTAGTAAAACAGTGGAGTTTTACTAACCCCCGAGTAATCAGGGGTGGATGTCTGTTTTCCGTCCAGGTATATGCAGATTCAGGGGAGCAGTCACAGGATTGGCACAAGAGGATGACGAGCTGCGATACTAATCAAGGGTTGAGAGTTGGTTTGATTTTCGTTGTGTTGTCCGAGTTGATTTCAGTCTTCCGCTGTATTGTGTTTCGACCCCTGTATGGGTAACATTGTATAAGTTAATTTTGTTGATTGAGTTGTGTGACCTCATCGGTCTATACGATCGCAAGACCTACACTCCGATACCACTGCTGGGATTCGGTGCCTAAAACGAAGGCCCAGCGGAAGCGGTAAAACAAAAATTAATTCGATCTGAATCCCTACGAGGATCGATCGAGCTACGTATATATGAATATATAAACGAAAAGCAAGAGTTGTAAGAAACTAACCCTCGAAGTCCGTTGATTAAATGGTAACCTTCTCTTGAGCTATTCCCCAGTCTTGGCTTGATCTCTACGAATCCAATCCGCTCCAAGCCCTTGAACGATCCAATGCCGAAAGCACCACGTCTCTACTTGCCACGCGCCGGAAAAACGATCGGAACAACAACACCCGATTAACCTCTAAAGTTACGGCTAGAATCAAGTGATGAAGCTTTTTATTATTACACTCTAAGTGTATAATATATCTCTCAATAATTCTTCTCTAAGAAAATGTGAATGATGAAAAACACAAAACAAAGTTTTCTCTTCCCTCTATCTTAGATGAATCTGCCGTGAGTATGCTCAAGGAGAAGAGAAAGAGAGTTTTTTTATTTTGGTCTTCAAAATCATTCACAAGATAATGTCTCCCAGAAAATCTCCTTTTTCCTTATTATAAGAGATATGAAATCTCATATGTCACAAGTCTTCCAACATGAAATCAAGACTATGATCAAGGTAAGAAATCAAGGTGGGGCCGGCCTCTAGAAGAAATCGGACGAGTTCGGTTCATTTCGGACTCTCGAGAGTCCAAACAGATTAACTCCGATTCCGTTCCGATGTATTTATATTGATTAATTAATCCAATCAATTAATCATATCAAATACATGATAACATAATTAATTTCTCCAAGAAATAATTATATTCGCGAATTAAATTAATCACCCAGTAATATATTTAATCCATTAGGCCATAAATCAATTTATCCAATAAATCGATTTAGACATCCAATGTCCCAAATTAGATATTCAATATCTAATATTTATAATGAGAGAATTAGCTCGATTCATTCCGTTGTTAATCCTAATGCGCGACTCGGCAGGTCTGTCTCAGTCAGCAATGGGAGGAACTAAAGAGTAGTAGCACCACCTAGCCAGCCTGGTGGCCTACACCGTACCCCAACTGAGAACGAATGATTGGGATCATTCAAAAACCATTCTGTCGTGAATACCAGTATATGTATAAACCCTTCTTTCAAATGTCCCGATCAGGTTATAGGGTCACGGTCAGTCAAACCCCATCTGTACTTGACGCTATGCACGCGTTAATACAAACCGAGATCGTAGAGCTCTCGTGTATCTAGTACAGCTAGCTCCAATGCTTTGGCCAAAGACTTATGATCTCACTTGCCAATTACAGCATAGGACATATAACCCGTTCACTAACAGGAGAAAGAATTTTATCTTGGTATTCAGTAGGACCTGCTACTTGCCCATCAAGATGCACGTCGAGGTTGACCCCCGCCTTCCGGTTTATAGGGTCGAACTACTCTAATGAAAATCTTGACGTCACAAGCACATCCCTACTAAATCCTCAAGTCGAAGGTTCACGAATACCTATCACAACCTTTCGATTCCATCACTGACTGTCCCGGAGTGAAATCCGTGTGACGAATCGAGGGTGAGTCGGTTCGAGTATACTAATCTAATTAGCATACCTATAACGTGTGCTCCCACTAACCATTAGTGTTCGACAGGCACTCTTCTTGTCAAAGAACATGTCATACAAGTCTTCACATAAAGTTAACGCCCAGTCAAGTTTCATCTACTTGCGAACGATTAAGTATTTGAGCTATAAACCTTTCCAGTGCCGACCCCTTATCGAATAAGGAGTGGAACGTTTTGCTCTCAAATACACGCACTAGTTTCTACATGTATATTTACGAGTTAGGAATGCCAGTAACTACCAGTAAATAAAGAAACATCCATTGCCTTATATTGATGATTTACATAATAACAAGTACAATGCCCTCACTCAACATCCTCTGAGTGGCATTCGAGGGCATACTCCTAACAGGTTATTGAGGCAAGTATCTTATTATATGACTTGTATCTTGCGATTAGTAATCATGTATGAGATTTATGATGATTTTTGCTTACCTTCGTAAATATGTTCCGTTTGATTTGGTTGTGTATTCTGCAATTTGATGGTTTTGTGATAATAGTGTTATATTGGTATACATGTTAGGTGTTGTGCCATTTGTGCAGGATTGCGACGTACATATGGGATGGTTGTACACCTGGTTGTGCAATGTATTGTGTACCGAACGTATGTTGTGTAGGTTGTGTGTCGTTGATTGATGATAGTTGTTGCGAGT
Organism: Orobanche coerulescens; assembly: GCA_033398695.1. Lineage (NCBI taxonomy): Eukaryota > Viridiplantae > Streptophyta > Magnoliopsida > Lamiales > Orobanchaceae > Orobanche > Orobanche coerulescens. The sequence continues at coordinate 84,117,364 of CM065818.1, read as the reverse complement.
GTTGAGATTGTGTTATGTGCATGTGATGTACGATTTTGTGGTGATCAACGTGATTGATTAATTGTGCTCATTGTTGTATGAATGTGAATATGTGTGTGATCGCTAATTTCATTCATGTTGGTTCAACGGGACCTACGAGGATTCGTTGCAGTGGACTACGGGGTCAGAACTTAGTGAGGTACTGAGGTCCAATCGTGCCGGTCTGACGAGGCCTACGATAACGCATGGCAGTGGACCATGAGTTTCGGACACAGTACGTCCAATCGGGTGAGCTCGATGGGGCTTACGGTGACACTTGGTAGTGGACTACGGTGTCAGGACTGTGTGTGTGATTGTTGTGATTGATATAGTCCATGTGGGTTGTCGAACCTACGGAGACACGTGATAGTGGATCACGGTGTTGGAATTGGTTATGTCTGATTAATAGTCCATGTGGGTTGTTGAACCTACAAAGACACGTGACAGTGGATCACGATGTCAGAATTAATTATGTTTGTTTAATTGTGCGTGGTGTAGTCCGTGCGGTTGTTGAACCGGAGACACATGACAGTGGATCACGGTGTCATGAGCGGGATTATTTTCAAATCAAAGTTTTGAAAGGAAAAGTTTTATGAAAACGAATGTTGGACCGAGTCCTAAGCTTGAGCATATGTTTCCCGTATTTTAAACTGTTGTGTTATGAAACAAGATTTGGTTTAAGGCCCTAAAGTTTTTTGAAAGCTTTTATGAATCAGGACTTGAGGTCTTAAGGTTTTGAAATTCAAAAAATTCCCGAGATGATAATCTTATTTTCGAATGCTTCATAGCCTATCTTCCCTTGTGAAAACCTCTCGGGAATATTTTGATACTTGATTATTATATTTGATTCACGATTATTATTTCTTGTTACATTTTGTATGATTTGATACTTGCACTAGTAAAACAGTGGAGTTTTACTAACCCCCGAGTAATCAGGGGGTGGATGTCTGTTTTCCGTCCAGGTATATGCAGATTCAGGGGAGCAGTCACAGGATTGGCACAAGAGGATGACGAGCTGCGATACTAATCAAGGGTTGAGAGTTGGTTTGATTTTCGTTGTGTTGTCCGAGTTGATTTCAGTCTTCCGCTGTATTGTGTTTCGACCCCTGTATGGGTAACGTTGTATAAGTTAATTTTGTTGATTGAGTTGTGTGACCTCATCTGTCTGTATTATTTTATTGTTTGACCCTGGCCGGGCAAGCAGTTGGTCGTTTTGTAAGGTATAGCCTGGTATATCCTCATAAAAAGGGGTCTACGGCGTGTAATAATCCCATATAGTTTTGGGGGTGTTACATTTATGGTGTCAGAGCTTAGGTTGCGGAAACCTAGGCTGTCGGGTCGAGTCAAGTCGTGATTTTTCGAGTAATGTGTTGTCTTGTCGTTCGAGTCGTCAGGTGACAAGTTGAGTTGTGCGTAGTCACAACGTGTCAGTTATGTTGTCGGACGAGATTAGTATCGTGGGCGACCGTCACCTCCGTGCGACCTGTGGATGTAAGTCTCCTCCATTATGCGTAATACCTGTGTATCTCAATTTTATCTTAGTGAGTTAATTGCGGTGCATAATTTTATTTACACAGTATTGTGTAATATAGTTGTGTTTAATACTTGTGGCACATAGTATGTGTATAGAACTGGGCACGTTATTGTTTTATATTTGAACCACCGGGTGGGGTGGTATGTTGTGAAAGTTGTAAACCTTGATGGGTTTCGAAAAGGTACCGACGGTAGAGTTTGTGAGAAACTCCGATGAATGATTTTGCTGTTTGTTTAAACTTGATACCACGAGATGCATTTGATTAAATTGGTGACCCTGGTTGCCATTTGAGTATCTGGTTTTGAATTCGACTGTTTTTGGAATGTTGTAATTTTTGTCCGCTATGGGTAAATTTGAGAATCTTTCTTGAAGGACTTTACAGTTTGAGAATTTTGTAGAAATCGATTTTTGGAAAATATTTTGGTGGTGCGGTCAAACCACGGTTTATATGGATTTTTAAAATTTGTTAAATTTTGACAACTGGGCCGTGTATTTTCAAATGACACAATCAGGCGGTATTTGAAAAATGTGTTTTGAAATACTCGGACATTGTAAAATATTACCATCGTTTTGGTTATGAACTAAAGGATTTTGGAAAATTTCTGTTTTGCAAAACAACTTTGGCTTTCGTAAATTAGAACGTTATGTGTTTATGTATTGAGGTTAAGTCGTGCAGTGAGTTGTTATATTATTATTCTCGTCAGAAAATCTGGGTTGTATGCCCAAGTGGCGGGATACGTTGTTAGGTATCGTTCCTCACTTCAATGACCGAGGTATTAAACAAAGTGTTTTCAAAATTTCATCCCAGCAAAATCTTTCAAAGTCGCGAATTTTTTTAATATATTATCATTCGAACAAATACCTCGATAAACTTGTTTTTTTAAGAATATTATCGGTGTTGGACCACAATGGTATGTTTAATGTTTTAACCGTGTATGCTGAGGTATAGGTCGTACATCTTTGTCAATGTGAACGTGTGAATATTGCATTGTGCTGCTGATTGTGGGCTTATGTCGATTATGTGAGGTTTGTTTTATCTTGTTATTCTGATTGGTTGTCTGTTCAGTATGCTAAGGGGTCGAGGTCGAGGCCATGGACGTGGTCATGGGGGTGGTCGTAATCGGGAGCAGGAGAGGGCGACTCCGTCCTTGCCGAGTACCAATCAGCTCAGTACAGATCAGGGACATTCGACTAGCGTTAATGTTGATGTTGGCGCCGCCACCATCCTTCGTCAGGTGGTTGACCAATTAGTGCAGATGAATCAGGCCATACGTCGGGCTGAGAACCCAAATAGGGATAACGGAACTAGTAAGTGGTTACGAGATGTGATGAAGATGCAGCCGCCTCGTTTTGTGGGTTTGTCTGACTTGTTAGGTTCGGAAAACTGGCTCTTCCAGTTGGACAGAATATTTGATGCTGTAGCTTGTCCGGATGATAGGAGGGTACCCATTGCTCAGTACCTGCTCGACAAAGAAGCTGCAGACTGGTGACAGGCTGTAGTGCCTGCAGATCGTACACCTACATGGGCTGAGTTTAAGACCGCCATGGAGGCAGAGTATTGCCCATTGCCTGTTCGTTAACGCAGAATCATTGAGTTTTTCTTGGCTACGCCCCAGGATGTGTCAATATCCCAGGCGATAGTCGATTATAATCGACAGTTGGCTTATGTTCGGGATCAAGTGAGAAGTGAAGCGGGCAAGGTCCGATACTTCAATATGCGCATGAAACCCCATATCCGTGAGAGTATGGATCCGCTTATGTGTACCACCCTGAAAGAATATCAGGACCGAGCTTTAGCCATTGAGATGGCTGTTTCTGTGTCGGAATCTGGTTCAGAGAGTAAGAGATGGAAGACCTCGAGAAATTTTTCAAGAGGCCAGAGAAGTGAGATCCGTGAGCCTGTTGCTTCTCATATTCCTTCTGGGAGCACTCCTCGTTTGGTTGACCAGTCTAAGAACCTTACTCTGGAGACGAGTAAGATGGTCGGTGTGAAGACCTGCTTCAACTGCAGTCGTGTGGCCCATGCGAGACAGAATTGTCATTCACCACCGGTTAATTGTTTTAAGTGCGGCCAACTGGGGCACCAAGTGGTGCATTGTGAGACCGTTGCCAAGATGTTCGGGAATCGGGTTTTCGTTCCTACTCGTGGAGTGCCCGGTGGTGTCCCGTGATGTAGTTGTGTATCGTACTTCGTGCTGTAATTCGTGTAGAAATTGATATTTGTTGCGTTAACTTTTTGGTTTTGTTTGTATTCTACCATGATGTTTTATTTTAAGTTTTGGGACGAATCTTATTTTTAATAGGATAGAATGTAATATCCGGTATTCTCATTTTCTGTTATCTTGAATTGTTTTTGTCTTGACGTCGGACATTTTCTTGTTGACGAGAATCAGAGTGAATTATATCACAATACTATATTTGTTTCTACCGCATAGTCGTTGTGGTCAGGTGCGACTTGTTGTCGCGTGCGTTTCTTTGATTAAATGTGTGCATGTGATGTGTTGTTAACTACTCGTTGTTGTTTTGAAACATAGTCGGTGGCGTTGTGTTAGTCGTCGTGGGGCGTATTTTCACGCCGCATATTCCTTTACGTTGCTTGTAATGTTTCGCCGTTGGGCGCGATTTTTTTGGTTCTTGTGTATCTCGTTGAGTTTTCCTGGCGGGATATTGCTTCTCCCTACTTGATTTATGTTTCGGGACGAAACTTCTTTTAAGGAGGGTAGAATGTAATATCCGCAATTTCGGATTTCCGGTAATTTTCTTTTTTCGGTGGAGGTCCGTTTCGACGACTCGCTTGGGACCGTTTCATTATTCTGAGAATGATTAATTCTGCACTTTTTGTCATCCGAGTTCGTTTCGGTACTGTTTTGTTGAGTTCCGTGTTTCTTAACGACTTTTCCACACTCGAGTTCGATTCTTGTGAATCTCGTCCGAAATTACTGTTTCGAGTTTCCCGTAAGTCCGTTTAACTTTTTTAGATGTGTTGTGAACTTCGGTTTGGTTATTCGATCACGTATCGTGATTTTCGGACGATTTGGGCCATTTTCGTAATTTCCCAAAGTTTGGGGTAATTACCTTCCGTTGTCGAATTTCGAGCCTTCGGGTGGTCGAAATCATGTGTTCTCTTAGTGCTCGGATTAGTCTTTGCGAATACTTCATAACCGTATCTTCGATTCGTATTCAGGTTCGGGTTTCGGGGTCGTTCGGATCGTCGTTGTGGTTTTGTCGTAATTTTCGGTTTGTGTCTGGAGGTGGCTGTAACACCCCAAACTAAGCAGATATTACAGTGCCGTGGACCCCCGACTGGGACCCACCATGCGAATGAAAATGAATGAAATACACAGGGTAAATGTAGTACCGAACCATATTACATCATTAATTACTCCGATGAGGAGTTTCATACAACACACCCAAGAAAATATAGAATACGTGTATATTTTATATGAAGATAAAACATACGACATTGAATAAAATGAGTATTCAAACGGAAGTCTGCAGCCAAAATAAAATAAAGAAAACACGAGTGAATGAAAATGACTGGGGGCCCCTACTAGTATCACCGGGACTCCTCGCCGTCAACGTTCTCTTCCCGTGCCTTAGCCTTGCCATGACCTGAAAAACAAAATTCCCCAACGGGGTCAGTTACATAGAACAACAATCCTCAAGAGTTGAATAAACACAATCATATATGCTGTATAAACCACAAGTTCGATCAAAAATCTCAAACCGTCGAACATATGCGATCAAAAGTGAATCGGTTAGATTATAACCCAATCCTGTTGAAAACATACGCAATCAAACATGCTGTATGAATCAACTAACGGTACGGCTCAAAGGGTGGCGCCACACTACGCCCGGGATGGAAATGTGTCCGTGCACAAGCCACCAACGAGTATCGATCGAATACACTTGTGGTCTTGTACCTAATCAGTCTCATGAAGTGATCTTCTCGTGTGCACAGTCCAATGTGAGGCCAACAACCAACACACGACTTAATATGTGCCCGACATGAAAATCCTACACATACCATCCGGCACGCCAGTATGACCCGGAATGTCACGAGATAACAAAAGTGACATCGAAATCAATAATGACTCACCGAGATGAAATGATAGTGAAATGAATGATAGCTCAATGAAATGATTGAAGAATTAACTTACACAATGTCGATGAAGAATGTCCTTCCACGAACAACGTCCTAAATGAGATGTCGGTCACTCGAACAACCTTGAATAACACAATTACCAATAATCCGGTTCAACACATGAATCAAACACGAGTATAACTAACTCAAAACATCGATACGACTAAACCAAGTTCATTGGGGCATTATATCGAACATGTTGTGGCCAAACTTCGATTGTTTACAACCAAACCTCAATAATACCAATATCAAATTCCCAAGAAGTGTTTCAAACCAACAAAACATCTTCAATACGATCAATAATCCAATATGAATATCCAAATTCGTGATTTCAACAACAATTAATCGAAAACCCCCAAATCCAACTCAATATTCAAAGTGTTCTTAAATAACCTTTCAATAATCCGATGAATATTCATACATACTCATAATCATATGTATATCTCTTCATACAACATGATTATAACGTCCAAAACATCATATTTCAACCCAAATCGAAATCCAAGAGGTTTGAGAATATTACCTTTGAAGATCCAAACACTTTGATTCGATGAACACGCGTTAGATCGACGATCCGAGCTTCACAACCGAATGAAAATGATGAAAAATCGAGTATTCAAGTGATTGATGATGAAAATTTCTCCCACAAACCCTCTCTCTTGGAAGTAGGATGAAGAAATGAGTTTTTCTTCTCAAAAAACGAAATTATAGTGCAGCCTCCACTGTGTGCCGCGGCCCGACCGAGTGTGCCGCGGCACAGGGCCAAAATCTGCCCCCACTGCTCGGCAGTGTGCCGCGGCGTGGCCAAGTGTGCCGCGGCAGTGACTCGGCAGTGTGCCGCGGCCCTTCCGGCAGGTGCCGCGGCCCCCGGTACAGCCCGCTCCAGCATCAAAAGGCACACGGTGCAGTCTTAGCTATTTTGACCATAACTCCTTCGTCCGGACTCCGATTGACTCACCGTTTGAACCATTGGAAATCTAACTTGATGCTCTATAATATTGAAAAGATTCATAATTTTTGTAGTTTCCAAAAATTAATGGTGATTTTACAAAGTCGAACTCATATGAGGAAAAGTCGCTTAAGAACACGAAACTCAACAGAACGACACCGAGACGAACTCGGATGGAAAAAAGTGTAGAATTAATCATTCTCGGAATGACGAAACAGTAAGATGGACTTCCGCCAAAAAAATAAAATTACCGGAAATCCAAATTGCGGATATTACATACTCCCCCGCTTAAAAATAGTTTCGTCCTCGAAACTAAGGGTGAAACAAATCGGAATAACTCTTCCGCATACTATCCTCGATTTCCCAAGTAGCCTCTTTGACTTCGTGACTCGACTACTGAATTTAACTAAGGGATCGTCTTGTTCCTCAACTGTTTGATTCGCCGCTCTAGGACTCGTATAGGACGCTCCTCGTATGAATGATCATCAGCGATCTCGATTTCGTCGAACTGAAGTACGTGACCCGGGTCGGAAACATACTTCCGCAATTGAGATATGTGAAACACATTATGAATTCGGCTCAACGCCAGAGGTAAGGCCGAACGATAAGATAGCTCTCCTACTCGATCCAAAATCTCAAACGGTCCAATAAATCCTGGACTCAACCTTCCTCGCTTCCCGAAACGGAAGATAACTCGACTAGGGGATACCTTGACCAACACATGGTCACCTGTCTCGAACTCTAATGGTCGGCGGCGATTGTCTGCATAAGATTTCTGTCGACACTGAGCGGTCAACAAATGACTCCTCATCAAAACTACCTTCTCACGGGCGGCTATAAGCATATCGGGCTCGGTGCCGATTGATTCTGATAAGTCATCCCAACACAATGGAGATCGACAACGACGACCGTACAAGGCCTCGTAAGGTGCCATATTAGTCGAAGCATGCCAACTATTATTATACGTGAACTCGATCAATGATAGTTGGGTTTCCCAATCGTCTTTCCAATCGAGGACGCATGCCCTCAACATGTCCTCCAATGTCTGAATAGTTCTATCTGATTGTCCGTCGGACTGAGGATGAAAAGATGTGCTGAAATTAAGCTGAGTTCCCATGGCACGATGAACTGATTTCCAAAAATGAGACACGAATCGCCCGTCACGATCAGAAACGATACTCTTAGGAGTATCGTGCAATCTCACTATTTCTTTGATGAACAACTGGGCAAGTCTCTCGGGACCCCAAGTATCCTTAATCTCGAGAAAATGAGCTGACTTAGCTAGGCGATCCACAATTACCCAGATTGTATTCATGCCACGACGACTCGTCGGCAAACTCGTGATGAAGTCCATTGAAATATCGGTAACACCCCCAAATCCTATTGGGTTATTACAGTGTCGTGGACCCCACGCCAGAAGATCCACCAGGCGAACATGACTAATACATTAAATTAAACAACAAGGGGAAATCATAGTCCCTACCATGATATCCGACACAATATTCCGATAAGGAATTTCAACGACAACGATGGGCCTACATGGCCAAAAATAAAATACAACAACATCCACGAGCATCTGCTTGGGTAATACATAATGACAATGACTGATAGACTGGAGAACACTCCAACTGACTGACCAACATGAACAACTCGGACTAGTATCGCTCGAATGCCTCGTCGCCATCATCATGCCCCTGTGTCTCAACTCTCTCCTCGCAAGCACCTAAAACATGAAAACATGTTCCGCCCCCACGGGGTCAGTCATCCAGATAATGAACATCAAATACATGTATAACATGATATGCATCCAAAGGCAGAATGAAACGGTACAATGATAATAATACGATATGCTCACAAACCAAGGTAAGAATTGAGCATTCGCGAAATACTATGCCCACGGCATACTATAAATACCTGTTCGACAAGTTAGAACATAAATGCCCAACGACGAATCATAATCCCAGAATACCGCAATGAATTACACGACATGAACCAAACCAGAACTGAATTAAATATGAATCACAATGTCCGAAGGCTCCAATGAAATTATGAAGACAATCACAAAGGCCTGAAAGCCACTCAGCCGAAACTGTCAAATATCACAATCACATGAAACCGGAACAGCCCAAAGCTATAGTTAATGAGGGCTAATAAGGTCATAACCACGACCGTGACCTACTGAGCTGTAGGTGTTGGGAAGCCAACTGCGAAGGTTCAAGCCCCAAACTTACCCATAAGATCATAAACACGACCGTGACCTACTGAGTTGTAGGTGTTGGGAAGCCAACCGCGAAGGTTCAAGCACCAAACTTACCCATAAGATCATAAACACGACCGTGACCTACTGAGTTGTAGGTGTTGGGAAGCCAACCGCGAAGGTTCAAGCCCCAAACTTACCCATAATAAGCACTAGCCGAGATTAGCCTCCAAAATATAATTAATCACAAATGACAACGATTCATAGATTACTGAATTCACGAGAATGTTAGTGTGCTACCTTGAGTTGGCCAACATGATAATGATGTCTCACGGATGGGCATTGTACTCGACAGTCCCAATTCAATACCTCGATTACCTTAGAGTGGTCAATCGATAACGACACAATAGATGGGAACTATCCTCGACATCCCCAATTCAATACCTCGATTGCCTTAGAATTGCCAACTGATAACAATGATGCAGCGGATGATTCAATACCTCGATTGCCTTAAAACGGTAAATCGATAACAATGATACAATGAATGATTGAACACTTCAATTTGCCTGAAAACGGCCAATCGATAACAATGACACGATGAATGAGTGAATACCTCGATTGCCTTAGAACGGCCAACCGATAACAATGATATGATGAATTATTGAACACCTCGATTGCCTTAGAACGGCCAATCGATAACAATGATATGAAGGACAAAACAACATCAAGGACAAAACTCCAACATTAATAGCAATGATTACAATGACGTCTTAAATCGACATTAATATCAACAACAACGATCGATACATCGATACCGCGAACCGGTGATCGATAATAACATTAACAACGAGTATCACAATGCCTTGAACCGGCCATTAACGAAGCCGAAAGGTATCGTATCAAACGATCTCTTAATATCAATGAATTCATGAAGAGACTAAGTCTCGGAATGATACAATACATTCATACACATATATGATAACATTAATCTCATTGACTAGTACAAGTATAAAACTTGCCTCAACCGAAGGCGATGAAATCCTTCCACGAACAACGAACGGCGTCCTCCGATAAATATAAGCGCTCGAACAACCTTGAATGGAATACAATTCATTCAATAACAAAATATCGAACGAAAACAACACAACGATCGAAGGAAACTCTTTGAGACATTTAATCGAACACTAAATGTTTAAAGTTCCTCAAGAACTTAAGAATCATCAATCGGGTTGAACGAATCGAAGATATGGATATACAATCCATAGAACATGATTATTAATGTTTACAAACATCAACCGATTCATCAAATTCGGACGGAAAATGAAATCAAAGCCAAAACTCCCCAAAATCAAATTTTAGGAGATTTCAAGAAATTACCTTGATTAGGATGAAGAATCCACAAACATGTTGTTAATCCACACCACAACTTGAAGAAGATGAAATTATTTGAGTTTGATGATGCTAAATCACCCAAAATATCGCCCACAAATCGCCCAAGGAGGAGAGGAAGAAGGAAAGTGATGAAATGAGGATGATTCCACATGAAAACGCTGATATAGGCAAAACTGTACTGTTTGCCGCGGCACAGGATGAGTGTGTTGCGGCCCAGGGCAAAAAAACTGCTCAGTACACTGCCTTTGTGCCGTGGCCCGGCCAGAAGGGCCCGCGGCCCGCGGTACAGCCCGCTCCAGCACAAAAAGGCACATGGTGCATCTTTAGCTATTTCGACCATAACTCCTTCGTCCGGACTCCGATTGACTCACCGTTTGAACCATTGAAAATCTAACTTGATTATGTATAATATTGAAAAGATTCAGAATTTTTGGAGTTTCCAAGAATTAATGGTTATTTTACAAAGTCGAACTCATACGTGGAAAAGTCGCTTAAGAACACGGAATTCAATAGAACGACACCGAGACGAACTCGGATGACAAAAAGTGTAGAATTAATCATTCTCGAAATGAGGAAACGGTCAAAATAGAGTTGCTAAGATGGAATTACACCAGGAAAAAAAATTATTGGAAATCAAAATCGCGGATATTACATACTAGCCCCCTTAAAAGAAGTTTCGTCCCGAAACTTAAAACAAGTTGGGAGAAGAAATATCCCGCCAGGAAAACTCAATGAGATACACCAGAACTGAAAGCTTGCTTCTCATCGGCATCGGATGCCCATACAAACACTGATTCACCTCCAAAGAAGAACAACAATGCACATATAGTCCTCGGAACCATATCTATCGCACGCCGAAGTCCCCATGACTTGATGTCTCGAATCACAATAAACAATCACCCAGATTATCACGAAATGTCGGTACAACACCAAAAGGAATGCATCAAACGATCTCAAAATCTCAAGATTCTCAAATACGATCATTATAAAATAGATCAACAATAAATGATCCACAACCACGATACATTATTATGGATTGAGTTATACAGTCATCCGAAAGACAAGGCTACATTTCAAATGTACCCAACATCGATATCCTCCATATCATCGATCTCCTCGATCCCAACGATTCAACAAATACTCAAATCTGAACTCACCGCTTAATATGACCCCGAAAGGTTACCAAAAACGAGAGTGACTATGATGAATGATAAATGATTAGAAATCCGACAAGGATCAAGAATGGCTCACCGAGGTGAACTAATAACGCAATGAGTGATAACTCAAATGATATGATTGGAATCATTGTTCCCCGTGAAGTGAATGATTAGTTTGATAAATATAAGTCTCAACGTGATTGATATATGATGAATGACTTATGCGAATGATTGGACGGTGATGAAATGAATGATTATCCTATTACCGAGCAAGAATTAACTTGCTCAAAACCGGTGATGAATGTCCTATTGTATCACAGTTAAAGCAAACAACAGTCGAACTCGTCGTCTGAGATGAAAATGCTCTCCCAGCACTAAGACGACTAGAAAACGATCTCTTGGCCATCTGAGTCTGATGTCCCTCTGACAACTCTTTCCATACCGAGTCAGGAAAGTCACGTGATAATTACAGATCTCGTATGAAGATTGCATTATGATTACGAGACGGAATGATAACAATGATCATACACGCTCTAACATAATGAATGCATTAATAATGCAATAAAACGATCGTCGACATGACGCTGGAATATGATAAGATCGCATGAAAGATCAAGTGAGGTGACAAGACTATCTGATGAAATTCCTGAAATGATTACCTTGAACAAGTTAACAAGGTTGAAAATTTGATTCACAAGATCAACAACTGAACCGTGAGATGGACTGGATGATTAATGAATTAATTGAACAATGAGATTGACTGAGTGATAATGAATTAACTGAGCGATGAGATTGACTGAGTGATGAATGAATCAACTGAGCGATGTGATTAACTGAGTGATGAATGAATTGACTGAGCAATGAGATTGACTGAGTGATTAATAAATTAATCTGAACAATGAGATTGACTAAGTGATGAAGGAATTGACTGAACAATGAGATTAACTGAGTGATTAATGAATTGACTGAACAATGAGATTGACTGAGTGATGAATGAATTAATTGAACAATGAGATTAACTGAGGGATGAATGAATTGACCGAGAAATGAGATTGACTGAATTAATGAATTAATCTGAACAATGAGATTGACTAAGTGATGAAGGAATTGACTGAGTGATGAATGAACTAACTGAGCAATGATATTGACTGGGTGATGAATGAATTAACCGAGTGATGAATGAATTATCTGAGTAATGATATTGATAGAGTGATGAACGAATTAACTGAGTGATGAATGATATTGACTGAGTGATGAATGAATTAACTGAGTGATGAATGAATTAACTGAGTGATGAATGAATTAACTGAGTGATGAATGAATTAACTGAGTGATGAATGATATTGACTGAGTGATAAATGAATTAACTGAGTGATGAATGATATTGACTGAGTGATGAATGAATTAACTGAGTGATGAAATCAAAATGATGATTGAGGATTATTAACTGATGAATGAGTTGATCCTTAAAGCTTACACAAGCCACACGTGCTCCAAAACAATTAGTCATGAATCAATCATAACACTAATATCACATATATGTTTCAACAAAGCATGAACAATTAATTACATGATGAATGTATGAACATAAAGAGAATCGAGTCCTTACACAGGTCATACAAAGCTTCGAGGTCTCACGATACTAGTCCCAACTGACGACGACTCGATGAAGGAATGACTCGTGCAGTCGTATTAATATTACGACTCACAAAACCCGACTGTCCAGATTGTCATAACCTGACAGTCCCACTACTACCGCATCGGTAGAGCCACATAACTCACATATCAGGGTATCTCACAACCCAAAATCTATGATACCATCTTCTGTAACACCCCCAAATCCTATTGGGTTATTATAGTGCCGTAGACCCCATGCCAGGAGATCCACGAGGCGAACATGACTAAAATACATTAAATTAAACAACAAGGGGAAATCATAGTCCCTACCATGATATCCTACACAATATTCCGATAAGGAATTTCAACGACAACGATGGGCCTACATGGGCAAAAATAAAATACAACAACATCCACGAGCATCTGCTCGGGTAATACATAATGACAATGACTGACAGACTGAAGAACACTCCAACTGACTGACCAACATGAACAACTCGGACTAGTATCGCTCGAATGCCTCGTCGCCATCATCATGCCCCTGTGTCTCAACTCTCTCCTCGCAAGCACCTAAAACATGAAAACATGTTCCGCCCCCACGGGGTCAGTCATCCAGATAATGAACATCAAATACATGTATAACATGATATGCATCCAAATGCAGAATGAAACAGTACAATGATAATAGTAATACGAGATGCTCACAAACCAAGGTAAGAATCGAGCATTCGTGAAATACTATGCCCACGACATACTATTAATACCTGTTCGACAGGTTAGAACATAAGTGCCCAACGGCGAATCATAATCCCAGAATACCGCAATGAATTACACGACATGAACCAAACCAGAACTGAATTAAATATGAATCACAATGCCCTAAGGCTCCAATGAAATTATCAAGACAATCACAAAGGCCTGAAAGCCACTCAGCCGAAACTGTCAAATATCACAATCACATGAAACCGGAACAGCCCGAAGCTATAGTTACTGAGGGCTAATAAGGTCATAGCCACGACCGTGACCTACTGAGTTGTAGGTGTTGGGAAGCCAATCGCGAAGGTTGAAGCCTCAAACTTACCCATAAGATCATAAACACGATCGTGACCTACTGAGTTGTAGGTGTTGGGAAGCCAACCGCGAAGGTTCAAGCCCCAAACTTACCCATAAGATCATAAACACGACCGTGACCTACTGAGTTGTAGGTGTTGGGAAGTCAGCCGCGAAGGTTCAATCCCCAAACTTACCCAAAAGATCATAAACACGACTGTTACCTACTGAGTTGTAGGTGTTGGGAAGCCAACCGCGAAGGTTCAAGCCCCAAACTTACCCATAATAAGCACTAGCCGAGACTAGCCTCCAAAATATAATTAATCACAAATGACAACGATTCGTAGATTACTGAATTCACGAGAATGTTAGTGTGCTACGTTGAGTCAGCCAACACGATAATGATGTCTCACGGATGGGCATCGTACTCGACAGTCCCAATTCAATACCTCGATTACCTTAGAGTGGTCAATCGATAACAACGACACAACGGATGGGAACTATCCTCGACATCCCCAATTCAATACCTCGATTGCCTTAGAATGGCCAACCGATAACAATGATGCAGCGGATGATTCAATACCTCGATTGCCTTAATACGGTCAATCGATAACAATGATACAATGAATGATTGAACACTTCGATTTGCCTGAGAACGGCTAATCGATAACAATGACATGATGAATGAGTGAATACCTCGATTGCCTTAGAACGGCCAACCGATAACAATGATATGATGAATGATTGAACACCTCGATTGCCTTAGAACGGCCAATCGATAACAATGATACGAAGGATGTCTCGGCACCTTTAATCGGTTACCGACAACGAAGAAGAGAAATGAATACGTCAACGCCTTTAATCGGCCAAAACAACATCAAGGACAAAACTCCAACATTAATAGCAATGATTACGACGACGTTTTAAATCGACATTAGTATCAACAACAACGATCGATACATCGATACAGCGAACCGGTGATCGATAATAACATTAACAACGAGTATCACAATGCCTTGAACCGGCCATTAACGAACAATAAAAACATTTGGCATAATTGCCGAAAGGTATCGTATCAAGAGATCTCTTAATATCAATGAATTCATGAAGAGACTAAGTCTCGGAATGATACAATACATTCATACACATATATGATAACATTAATCTCATTGACTAGTACAAGTATAAAACTTGCCTCAACCGAAGGCGATGAAATCCTTCCACGAACAACGAACAGGGTCCTCCGATAAATATAAGCGCTCGAACAACCTTGAATGAAATACAATTCATTCAATAACACAATATCGAACGAAAACAACACAACGATCATGGAAACTCTTTGAGACATTTAATCGAACACTAAATGTTCAAAGTTCCTCAAGAACTTAAGAATCATCAATCGGGTTGAACGAATCGAAGATATGGATATACCATCCATAGAACGTGATTAATAATGTTTACAAACATCAATCGATTCATCAAATTCGGACGGAAAATGAAATCAAAGCCAAAACTCCCCAAAATCAAATTTTAGGAGATTTCAAGAAATTACCTTGATTAGGATGAAGAATCCACAAACATGTTGTTAATCCAGACCACAACTTGAAGAAGATGAAATTATTTGAGTTTGATGATGCTAAATCACCCAAAATATCGCCCACAAATCGCCCAAGGAGGAGAGGAAGAAGGAAAGTGATGAAATGAGGATGATTCCACAAGAAAACGCTGATATAGGCAAAACTGTACTGTGTGCCGCGGCACATGATGAGTGTGTCTCGGCCCACGGCCAAAAACTGCTCAGTACACTGCCTTTGTGCTGTGGCCCGGCCAGAAGGGCCCGCGGCCCGCGGTACAGCCCGCTCCAGCACAAAAAGGCACATGGTGCAGCCTTAGCTATTTCGACCATAACTCATTCGTCCGGACTCCGATTGACTCACCGTTTGAACCATTGGAAATCTAACTTGATTATGTATAATATTGAAAAGATTCAGAATTTTTGGAGTTTCCAAGAATTAATGGTTATTTTACAAAGTCGAACTCATACGTGGAAAAGTCGCTTAAGAACACGGAATTCAATAGAACAACACCGATATGAACTCGGATGACAAAAAGTGTAGAATTAATCATTCTCGAAATGAGGAAATGGTCACAATAGAGTTGCTAAGATGGAATTACACCAGGAAAAAAAAAATTATTGGAAATCAAAATCGCGGATATTACATACTACCCCCCTTAAAAGAAGTTTCATCCTGAAACTTAAAACAAGTTGGGAGAAGCAATATCCCGCCAGGAAAACTCAATGAGATACACCAGAACTGAAAGCTCGCTTCCCATCGGCATCGGATGCCCATACAAACACTGATTCACCTCCAAAGAAGAACAACAATGCACATATTATCCTCGGAACCATATCTATCGCACGCCCAAGTCCCCATGACTTGACGTCTCGAATCACAATAAACAATCACCCAGATTATCACGAAATCTCGGTACAACACCAAAAGGAATGCATCAAACGATCTCAAAATCTCAAGATTCTCAAATACGATCATTATAAAATAGATCAACAATAAATGATCCACAACCACGATACATTATTACGGATTGAGTTATACAGTCATACGAAAGACAAGGCTACATTTCAAATGTACCCAACATCGATATCCTCCATATCATCGATCTCCTCGATCCCAACGATTCAACAAAGACTCAAATCTGAACTCACCGCTTAATATGACCCCGAAAGGTTACCAAAAACGAGAGTGACTATGATGAATGATAAATGATTAGAAATACGACAAGGATCAAGAATGGCTCACCGAGGTGAACTAATAACGCAATGAGTGATAACTCAAATGATATGATTAGAATCATTGTTCCCCGTGAAGTGAATGATTAGTTTGATAAATATAAGTCTCAACGTGATTGATATATGATGAATGACTTATGCGAATGATTGAACGGTGATGAAATGAATTATTATCCTATTACCGAGCAAAAATTAACTTGCTCAAAACCGGTGATGAATGTCCTATTGTATCACAGTTAAAGCAAACAACATTCGAACTCGTCGTCTGAGATGAAAATGCTCTCCCAGCACGAAGACGACTAGAAAACGATCTCTTGGACATCGGAGTCTGATGTCCCTCTTACAACTCTTTCCATACCAAGGCAGGAAAGTCATGTGAGCATACACGCTCTAACACAATGAATGCATTAATAATGCAATAAAACGATCGTCGACATGACGCCGGAATATGATAAGATCGCATGAAAGATCAAGTGAGGTGACAAGACTATCTGATGAAATTCCTGAAATGATTACCTTGAACAAGTTAACAAGGTTGAAAATTTGATTCACAAGATCAACAACTAAACCGTGAGATGGACTGGATGATTAATGAATTAATTGAACAATGAGATTGACTGAGTGATAATGAATTAACTGAGCGATGAGATTGACTGAGTGATGAATGAATCAACTGAGCGATGAGATTAACTGAGTGATGAATGAATTGACTGAGCAATGAGGTTGACTGAGTGATTAATGAATTAATCTGAACAATGAGATTGACTAAGTGATGAAGGAATTGACTGAACAATGAGATTAACTGAGTGATGAATGAATTGACTGAACAATGAGATTGACTGAGTGATGAATGAATTAATTGAACAATGAGATTAACTGAGTGATGAATGAATTGACCGAGCAATGAGATTGACTGAGTGATTAATGAATTAATCTGAACAATGAGATTGACTAAGTGATGAAGGAATTGACTGAGTGATGAATGAATTAACTGAGCAATGATATTGACTGGGTGATGAATGAATTAACCGAGTGATGAATGAATTATCTGAGTAATGATATTGATAGAGTGATGAACGAATTAACTGAGTGATGAATGAATTAACTGAGTGATGAATGAATTAACTCAGTGATGAATGAATTAACTGAGTGATGAATGATATTGACTGAGTGATGAATGAATTAACTGATTGATGAATGATATTGACTGAGTGATGAATGAATTAACTGAGTGATGAAATCAAAATGATGATTGAGGATTATTAACTGATGAATGAGTTGATCCTTAATGCTTACACAAGTCACACGTGCTCCAAAACAATTAGTCATGAATCAATCATAACACTAATATCACATATATGTTTCAACAAAGCATGAACAATTAATTACATGATGAATGTATGAACATAAAGAGAATCGAGTCCTTACACAGGTCATACAAAGCTTCGAGGTCTCACGATACTAGTCCCAACTGACGACGACTCGATGAATGAATGACTCGTGCAGTCGTATTAATATTACGACTCACAAAACCCGATCGTCTGCATTGTCATAACCTGACGGTCCCACTACTACCGCATCGGTAGAGCCACATAACTCACATATCGGGGTATCTCACAACCCAAAATCTCTGATACCATCTTCTCGTAACACCCCAAATCCTATTGGGTTATTACGGTGCCATGGACCCCACGCCAGAGATCCACCAAAGTAACATGACTAAAATACATTAAATTAAACAACAAGGGGAAATCATAGTCCCTACCATGATATCCTACACAATATTCCGATAAGGAATTTCAACGACAACGATGGGCCTACATGGCCAAAAATAAAATACAACAACATCCACGAGCATCTGCTCGGGTAATACATAATGACAATGACTGACAGACTGAAGAACACTCCAACTGACTGACCAACATGAACAACTCGGACTAGTATCGCTCGAATGCCTCGTCGCCATCATCATGCCCCTGTGTCTCAAATCTCTCCTCGCAAGCACCTAAAACATGAAAACATGTTCCGCCCCCACGGGGTCAGTCATCCAGATAATGAACATCAAATACATGTATAACATGATATGCGTCCAAATGCAGAATGAAACGGTACAATGATAATAATAATACGAGATTCTCACAAACCAAGGTAAGAATCGAGCATTCGTGAAATACGATGCCCACGGCATACTATTAATACCTGTTCGACAGGTTAGAACATAAGTGCCCAACGGCGAATCATAATCCCAGAATACCGCAATGAATTACACGACATGAACCAAACCAGAACTGAATTAAATATGAATCACAATGCCCGAAGGCTCCAATGAAATTATCAAGACAATCACAAAGGCCTGAAAGCCACTCAGCCGAAACTGTCAAATCTCACAATCACATGAAACCGAATGACTCAAGCTATAGTTAATGAGGGCTAATAAGGTCATAACCACGACCGTGACCTACTGAGCTGTAGGTGTTGGGAAGCCAACCGCGAACGTTCAAGCCTCAAACTTACCCATAAGATCATAAACACGACCGTGACCTAGTGAGTTGTAGGTGTTGGGAAGCCAACCGCGAAGGTTCAAGCCCCAAACTTACCCATAAGATCATAAACACGACCGTGACCTACTGAGTTGTAGGTGTTGGGAAGTCAGCCGCGAAGGTTCAAGCCCCAAACTTACCCATAAGATCATAAACACGACTGTGACCTACTGAGTTGTAGGTGTTGGGAAGCCAACCGCAAAGGTTCAAGCCCCAAACTTACCCATAATAAGCACTAGCCGAGACTAGCCTCCAAAATATAATTAATCACAAATGACAACGATTCGTAGATTACTGAATTCACGAGAATGTTAGTGTGCTACGTTGAGTCGGCCAACACGATAATGATGTCTCACGGATGGGCATCGTACTCGAAAGTCCCAATTCAATACCTCGATTACCTTAGAGTGGTCAATCGATAACAACGACACAACGGATGGGAACTATCCTCGACATCCCCAATTCAATACCTCGATTGCCTTATAATGGCCAACCGATAACAATGATGCAGCGGATGATTCAATACCTCGATTGCCTTAAAACGGTCAATCGATAACAATGATACAATGAAAGATTGAACACTTCGATTTGCCTGAGAACGGCCAATCGATAACAATGACATGATGAATGAGTGAATACCTCGATTGCCTTAGAACGGCCAACCGATAACAATGATATGATGAATGATTGAACACCTCGATTGCCTTAGAACGGCCAATCGATAACAATGATACGAAGGATGTCTCGACACCTTTAATCGGTTACCGACAACGAAGAAGAGAAATGAATACGTCAACGCCTTTAATCGGCCAAAACAACATCAAGGACAAAACTCCAACATTAATAGCAATGATTACGATGACGTCTTAAATCGACATTAATATCAACAACAACAATCGATACATCGATACCACGAACCGGTGATCGATTATAACATTAACAACGAGTATCACAATGCCTTGAACCGACCATTAACGAACTATAAAAACATTTGGCATATAAGCCGAAAGGTATCGTATCAAACGATCTCTTAATATCAATGAATTCATGAAGAGACTAAGTCTCGGAATGATACAATATATTCATACACATATATGATAACATTAATCTCATTGACTAGTACAAGTATAAAACTTGCCTCAACTGAAGGCGATGAAATCCTTCCACGAACAACGAACGGGGTCCTCCGATAAATATAAGTGCTCGAACAACCTTGAATGAAATACAATTCATTCAATAACACAATATCGAACGAAAACAACACAACGATCGCAGGAAACTCTTTGAGACATTTAATCGAATACTAAATGTTCAAAGTTCCTCAAGAACTTAAGAATCATCAATCGGGTTGAACGAATCGAAGATATGGATATACAATCCATAGAACGTGATTATTAATGTTTACAAACATCAACCGATTCATCAAATTCGGACGGAAAATGAAATCAAAGCCAAAACTCCCAAAAATCAAATTTTAGGAGATTTCAAGAAATTACCTTGATTAGGATGAAGAATCCACAAACATGTTGTTAATACACACCACAACTTGAAGAAAATGAAATTATTTGAGTTTGATGATGCTAAATCACCCAAAATATAGCTCACAAATCGCCTAAGGAGGAGAGGAAGAAGGAAAGTGATGAAATGAGGATGATTCCACAAGAAAACGCTGATATAGGCAAAACTGTACTGTGTGCCGCGGCACAGGATGAGTGTGTCGTGGCCCATGTCGAAAAACTGCTCAGTACACTGCCTTTGTGCCGTGGCTCGGCCAGAAGGGCCCGCGGCCCGCAGTACAGCCCGCTCCAGCACAAAAAGGCACATGGTGCAGCCTTAGCTATTTTGACCATAACTCCTTCGTCGGACTCCGATTGACTCACCGTTTGAACCATTGGAAATCTAACTTGATTCTGTATAATATTGAAAAGATTCAGAATTTTTGGAGTTTCCAGGAATTAATGGTTATTTTACAAAGTCGAACTCATACGTGGAAAAGTCGCTTAAGAACACGGAATTCAATAGAACGACACAGAGACGAACTCGGATGACAAAAAGTGTAGAATTAATCATTCTCGAAATGAGGAAACGGTCACAATAGAGTTGCTAAGATGGAATTACACCAGGAAAAAAAATTATTGGAAATCAAAATCGCGGATATTACATACTACCCCCTTAAAAGAAGTTTCGTCCCGAAACTTAAAACAAGTTGGGAGAAGCAATATCCCACCAGGAAAACTCAATGAGATACACCAGAACTGAAAGCTCGCTTCTCATCAGCATCGGATGCCCATACAAACACTGATTCACCTCCAAAGAAGAACAACAATGCACATATAGTCCTCGGAACCATATCTATCGCACGCCGAAGTCCCCATGACTTGACGTCTCGAATCACAATAAACAATCACCCAGATTATCACGAAATGTCGGTACAACACCAAAAGGAATGCATCAAACGATCTCAAAATCTCAAGATTCTGAAATACGATCATTATAAAATAGATCAACAATAAATGATCCACAACCATGATACATTATTATGGATTGATTTATACAGTCGTCCGAAAGACAAGGCTACATTTCAAATGTACCCAACATCGATATCCTCCATATCATCGATCTCCTCGATCCCAACGATTCAACAAAGATTCAAATCTGAACTCACCGCTTAATATGACCCCGAAAGGTTACCAAAAACGAGAGTGACTATGATGAATGATAAATGATTAGAAATCTGACAAGGATCAAGAATGGCTCACCGAGGTGAACTAATAACGCAATGAGTTATAACTCAAATGAAATGATTGGAATCATTGTTCCCCGTGAAGTGAATGATTAGTTTGATAAATATAAGTCTCAACGTGATTGATATATGATGAATGACTTATGCGAATGATTGAACGGTGATGAAATTAATGATTATCCTATTATCGAGCAAGAATTAACTTGCTCAAAACCGGTGATGAATGTCCTATTGTATCACAGTTAAAGCAAACAACAATCGAACTCGTCTTCTGAGATGAAAATTCTCTCCCAGCACGAAGACGACTAGAAAACGATCTCTTGGACATCGGAGTCCGATGTCCCTCTGACAACTCTTTCAATACCGAGGCACGAAAGTCACGTGATAATTACAGATCTCGTATGAAGATTGCATTATGATTACGAGACGGAATGATAACAATGAGCATACACGCTCTAACACAATGAATGCATTAATAATGCAATAAAACGATCGTTGACATGACGCCGGAATATGATAAGATCGCATGAAAGATTAAGTGAGGTGACAAGACTATCTGATGAAATTCCTGAAATGATTACCTTGAACAAGTTAACAAGGTTGAAAATTTGATTCACAAGATCAACAACTGAACCGTGAGATGGACTAGATGATTAATGAATTAATTGAACAATGAGATTGACTTAGTGATAATGAATTAACTGGGCGATGAGATTGACTGAGTGATGAATGAATCAACTGAGCGATGAGATTAACTGAGTGATGAATGAATTGACTGAGCAATGAGATTGACTGAGTGATTAATGAATTAATCTGAACAATGAGATTGACTAAGTGATGAAGGAATTGACTGAACAATGAGATTAACTGAGTGATTAATGAATTGACTGAACAATGATATTGACTGAGTGATGAATGAATTAATTGAACAATGAGATTAACTGAGTGATGAATGAATTGACCGAGCAATGAGATTGACTGAGTGATTAATGAATTAATCTGAACAATGAGATTGACTAAGTGATGACGGAATTGACTGAGTGATGAATGAATTAACTGAGCAATGATATTGACTGGGTGATGAATGAATTAATCGAGTGATGAATGAATTCTCGGAGTAATGATATTGATAGAGTGATGAACGAATTAACTGAGTGATGACTGATATTGACTGAGTGATGAATGAATTAACTGAGTGATGAATGAATTAACTGAGTGATGAATGAATTAACTGAGTGATGAATGATATTGACTGAGTGATGAATGAATTAACTGAGTGATGAATGATATTGACTGAGTGATGAATGAATTAACTGAGTGATGAAATAAAAATGATGATTGAGGATTATCAACTGATGAATGAGTTGATCCTTAATGCTTACACAAGTCACACGTGCTCCAAAACAATTAGTCATGAATCAATCATAACACTAATATCACATATATGTTTCAACAAAGCATGAACAATTAATTACATGATGAATGTATGAACATAAAGAGAATCGAGTCCTTACACAGGTCATACAAAGCTTCGAGGTCTCACGATACTAGTCCCAACTGACGACGACTCGATGAATGAATGACTCGTGCAGTCGTATTAATATTACGACTCACAAAACCCGACTGTCCAGATTGTCATAACCTGACAGTCCCACTACTACCGCATCGGTAGAGCCACATAACTCACATATCAGGGTATCTAACAACCCAAAATCTCTGATACCATCTTCTGTAACACCCCCAAATCCTATTGGGTTATTACAGTGCCATGGACCCCACGCCAGGAGATCCACCAGGCGAACATGACTAAAATACATTAAATTAAACAACAAGGGGAAATCATAGTCCCTACCATGATATCCTACACAATATTCCGATAAGGAATTTCAACGACAACGATGGGCCTACATGGCCAAAAATAAAATACAACAACATCCACGAGCATCTGCTCGGGTAATACATAATGACAATGGTAATGATCAAGAACACTCCAACTGACTGACCAACATGAACAACTCGGACTAGTATCGCTCGAATGCCTCGTCGCCATCATCATGCCCCTGTGTCTCAAATCTCTCCTCGCAAGCACCTAAAACATGAAAACATGTTCCGCCCCCACGGGGTCAGTCATCCAGATAATGAACATCAAATACATGTATAACATGATATGCATCCAAATGCAGAATGAAACGGTACAATGATAATAATAATACGAGATTCCCACAAACAAAGGTAAGAATCAAGCATTCGTGAAATACTATGCCCACGGCATACTATTAATACCTGTTCGACAGGTTAGAACATAAGTGCCCAACGGCGAATCATAATCCCAGAATACCGCAATGAATTACACGACATGAACCAAACCAGAACTGAATTAAATATGAATCACAATGCCCGAAGGCTCCAATGAAATTATCAAGACAATCACAAAGGCATGAAAGACACTCAGCCGAAACTGTCAAATCTCACAATCACATGAAACCGGAACAGCCCGAAGCTATAGTTAATGAGGGCTAATAAGGTCATAACCACGACCGTGACCTACTGAGCTGTAGGTGTTGGGAAGCCAACCGCGAAGGTTCAAGCCTCAAACTTACCCATAAGATCATAAACACGACCGTGACCTAGTGAATTGTAGGTGTTGGGAAGCCAACCGCGAAGGTTCAAGCCCCAAACTTACCCATAAGATCATAAACACGACCGTGACCTACTGAGTTGTAGGTGTTGGGAAGTCAGCCGCGAAGGTTCAAGCCCCAAACTTACCCATAAGATCATAAACACGACTGTGACCTACTGAGTTGTAGGTGTTGGGAAGCCAACCGCGAAGGTTCAAGCCCCAAACTTACCCATAATAAGCACTAGCCGAGACTAGCCTCCAAAATATAATTAATCACAAATGACAACGATTCGTAGATTACTGAATTCATGAGAATGTTATGATATACCCGAAATTACCGTCCTTGTTACCGTCAGTCCTTTTGAGCTTTGTTGACACTTCGGTGAGTTGTTCGATTCCTTGATAAAAGTGTAATTTGTTGAGTTTCGTTGCCATGTTGTATCGTGACATCTCTGGAGTCATATCTGCGCGCCGATTGGTTATGTGTAGGATTTTTAGCCGGGCACTTGATGATCATGCGTGGATGTTTTCCGCATTTAGATCGTGCACACGAGACGTAGTTCGTGAGGCTAATTAGGTACATCGTCCCACGTATATTCTGGATTCCGTATACGGGGTGGACATGTGCACGGACACATTTCCGGATCGGGCGTACTGTGATGTCCGTCTTGATCCATATTATATGGTCGTTCGTATATTTGGTTATGTTCGACAGTTGGGACTGATTGTTTATACGCCTTCGGGGTATATTCAGTAGTCGATGGTTTTCTTTGAGATCAGTATATATATGAATTGTATAATGTCATGAGAATTATTATCATGTATAGCTGACCCTGTGGTTTGGGGCGAAATACTTGTATTTCAGGGCGAGGAAAGGGCAAGGGACAGGAGGAGCACAATGGCGACAGAGGGTTTTGAAGTATGCTATTTCGGGGGGGCCCGAGTCTTTTGATATTCGGTTATGTATTATTGTGATTTTCATTTTATTTTGTGTCGGATGAATGTACTATAATCTGTTAGGTATTGCCCATCGTTATATGGTCTGTACCGAATTTGGATCCTGTGTACGCTTGCTTGTATTAAAGACATGTATAACTTATACTCCACATCGGGGTTTTTATTGTGGTACGGTGCCACATTGTCAGGTTGTAAGTTTATATCGTGATATCGCCTGGTGGGTCCCGGTAGGGGGTCCACGGCACTGTAATAGCCACTGTTTTCGGGCTGTTACAGTATTCATCACATAAATAATTACATACCAATGTAATTACAAAGTAAGAATACTACCAATGTAATCTTACCGTCATAACCTTACCGGCTCGTAGCAATCTATATCAATCAATAATTACCATAATCCACATTTCGCGTTCTCAAATGATGAAATGAACTCAGCTACATCTATCTGTACTGTATTCAGTCAGTACCAACAATTCTCAAAACATCATCATAACTCATAAGTGTGGAATAATCCATCTGTGCCAAATCCTGTCCGTCGGACAACACAATCAAATACCAATCCCGATAAGAACTAAATATACATAATACACCGGTAGATCAACTAACCCAAAACAATGACGACAGCTCCGAAACATCGACGCAATGTCCGAAAGCTCACACGATCAATAACCATGCTCATCCAAAACATAAACCAAGAATATCATCAAAATGATAAACTCCAATACGACCAATCAAAGGTCAAAACACAACCCAGAATATCATCAACATGATAGACTCCAAACAAGACCAACGAAGAATCAACAATAACCGAGAATATCATCAACATGATAAACTCCAACATGATCAACAAAAGCTAAACAATATCCGATAATATCATCAACATGATAAAATCCAACACGATCAACAAAGGATCAACAATATCTGAGAATATCATCAACATGATAAAATCCAACACGATCAACAAAGGATCACAAATCACACACAATGGATCTCAAAGAAACAAACCCCACTGTCGAACATACCACTCGGGCATATGAACAACCAGTCGTAAATCGTCGAACATACCCAATCATATATGGAGTATGAACGACCAATCATTATGGCTCAAGATGAACGTCACAGTATGCCCGATCCGGAACTGTGTCCATGCACAAGCCACCAACGGGTATCGATCCAATAAACGTGTGGTCTTATACCTAATTAGTCTCACGAAGTATGTCTCGTGTGCACAGCTCAATGTGGAGGTAATAAACGTACACATGACTATACATGCCCGCCCTGAAGATCCTACACATAACCGATCGGCACGCAGATATGACTCCGGATATGTCACGTTGCAACTTGACAACGAAACTCAAGGAAAACACATATCCAATAAGGATCAAAAGACACACCAAAGTGAACAATGACACACAGATAATGAAAGATCGACACAACCAACAACATCCAAAACAACCATCCTAGGATCACCATCCCCAAAGAATGATCAACACCATCAACAATCTCAACACAACAGTCCTGGAATCCTCACCCTTCAACGATCGATCAAAACAACCATTAATACCAAACAATGGTCCTGGGATCAACACCCCTCAATGAACAGCCAGTACGAATCTCATTATATGAAACCTCAACATACAACATATACAACAATTCAACAGAATAATTACCCTCATAACTGAACAATGCGTAATTACCTCAAAGCCGAAGACAATATCATTTCCACGAACAAACACCCCTGAACGAATACATAGTTATTCGAATAATCTCGAATGAGGCACAGTCCATTAATATCAATAGCCACCATCCCGACATCAATGTCGACACGATAAACTATCCTCGATATTCGACATTCCATATCACAGACCAAAGATAACTCACATCTCCGTCTTATCCAAATACATTTAAATCATATACATTATGATTTAATCCAGATTAAAGCATAATATACAGACCATCATCCCGACAATATACATTTATAATATCATTGCTATATGAATTATAAATGAAATGAAATCAATACCACTCATTAAATATGATGGACTGAACAAGTATAACTTGCCTCGATACCGATATGACGAATCCTTTACCAATTCTATTGCCTTCGTCTACGAGCTCCTCATCCCCGACCAATGCAATCCACGAATTCCAATCTCAATCACAGCACAACGGTTATAACCAAACGATCAATTATCACAACCTAGTGCAAAAATCAATTAACAACACATTCGAATAAAAATCAACTACCGATTAAGCCAACCACGAACTCAACGGCTCAACAAAACCTCAATCATAAACAAAACCCAACAAGTCAACTCTGACAATTACGAACTCATATCAATACAAGCCGTAATTCGATAATCATAACAACAATCAATTCGAACAAGTGTTGAAACATTCTCGATTCCAACTTCAACTTTAAATACGAATTAACAAGGTTCCTTCTTGTTCATATTCGTGAATTCATAGAAAACTACTACCGATTATTATCATCAATCCAAACTACCTCAATAGTTCAATATCATGAATAATCATATTTCAAGATTAACCATAATCTCTCCGGATCCAACTTCGTATCATGATTCATTTCTCATCAAGAACATACAAAATCAACCACTACAATCAATATAATATTGATTCTAATTCTCAAATCCATGTCTATAAACAAAACCATTAATACCATATCACATATTCTTCTTTGATGTGATTTATACCAAGAACACCATGATTCCAAAATCATATTCATAACAAAACAACATAATCCAAGATATATACATATATATACATATACATATCATCATATCATCATCTTTCTCAACTTAAACCCTATGAAACTTAAAGAATCATCACAACACTTCCATAGTCCATCATTGTAATGTCCGTTTACGTTATTATCGAGGTACTTTATTTTTGGACGTATTACATTGAGAATTAGTTTGTGAATTTCCATGTTGTATTGTTTGGCAATTGGACTCATGTGTATATTGGTTTTGGAACCGGTATGTTGATTGTTAGTGATTATCTAGTTCTATATCCACCGGAATGAGTTCATTTGGACCGGACTTCATGATAGTAATGCTGAAGAGAAGTAGTTAGCGCATGCTAACTTGGGTAGCTAGCGCGCGCTAAATAGGCATATGTAGCGCACGCAAATGTTGTTCGTAATGCGTGCTAATTAGGTAGGACAGTGAGGGCAATAGGGTTCTGGACTACCTATTGCAGCAGGTAGCGCACGCTAGTATTGGAGCTAGCACGCGCTAGTGACGATCGTTAGCGCACGCTAACTTATGTGTAGCGCACGCTAGCGAAGTCAGACAGAAGGTTCTGGATCGCCTTCCAACCATCAGTGCACCGCCTTTCAGCTGATAGCGCATGCTAAACTTCAGTTGTAGCATGCGCTAATCACTCCCAGTATATATATGAGATGCATGTTCTAGAATTGTCATTTTTCTTCTCTCTTTCTTCTTCTCCGGCGGCTGAGCAGTCTTGAGCATAAGGGAGTGTAGATTTTGGTCGGATTTTATCATCCAACGATGTTTTTGAGTTCCTAACATCAAGTTAACAACATCTCATCAACTTTCACCGTCCGAATCTAGGTAAAATTCGTTCGAATCCTAGTTCTTTATACTTTAGGGATTTTGCTAAGATCTTCAATTCTAATCCATTTTAGCACAGATTTGTGCTCGATTATGATGTTGTAATCATAATCCTTCATTTTTCCCCGAAGTTCATGGATTAAATTCCAAGTTTTCTACTGTAGTTTGAATTCCAACCATGTTGTCTTCGTAGTGTTCGATAATTTGTCCCTAAGAGTAGAATTTGAAGGAAATCCTTCGGTTTTCATGGTGTGGTATTTGATTCGGTATTTTGTTGGATTGTTGAAGGAGTTCGGACTGTACGTCTTTTCGTTTGTTATTCTTATGTCGTTTCCAATCGAGGCAAGTACTTTGATTGCGTTTATTATACTTCGTGTGAATATGTGAAAAATGTGATTTCTGTAAAAAAGTGGTAATTTCAGAAAATGTGGTTTATGCCATTTGGTTACTGAGTGTGTGTGAACCGAGTAAAAACTAGTGAGGGTCCCCTGGGATCCGCTAGGCCATGTTCCCTACGGATCACTCGGTGGGGTTATACAACCAGAGAGGGCCTAACGAGGACTCCCTTAGGTGTGTATCTCGCGTGAGGTACAAGGCCAGTACAGCTCGAGAGGTTGTTTTGTGATGATGATTATGGTATTGTATTCCGGAATATATGTGATGGCAGTGTGATTTCTATTGTTCATTCACTTGTTGTACATATTTTGGAATCTTTGTACTTGCGCCGGATTCTTGCTGACCCCTTCGTGGGTGGATTTACTTGTTGTGTATTCAGGTACAGGTCTAGTGGGCGGGCCGCACAGGGTGTATATGAGCTTGGTGGGCGTCATTGATATCATGTAACATGTTATGTCTGTGGTCGTCTGGTCATGGTCAGAGTGGTATTTTGCTTTTGTACTCGCGCGGGTACTGTCATGTGATGTATATCGTGTCATTGTTGATTGTTGATGATGTTGTTGTGTCAGCTATGAGCTGTTGTATCAGTTGTGATCCTACAGGATGATGTGTTGTTTGGTTTTGTAATGTATGCCGTGTTGAAGTCAGTTTGTTTTTAAGAAAGTGAATGTTGTGGTTTGTTAATTTTTAATGAGTTCTATGTTGGTCTAAGCCTGGTAGGTTCTCCAAAAAGATTCTACAGCGCTGTAATATCTCCGTAAATTGTGGGGGTGTTACAGAATATGGTATCAGAGCTTAGGCTTATGGATACCTAGGATGTTGTTGTTTTGGGTTTGTTAAAGTTGAGTCGGTCGTTTGTTTATGATATCACTGGTTTGCTGCCACCTCGTGATGTCTGTGCTGGAAGTCTCTTCGGAGGATAGTTATTCCTTCTTTTCGGGAGTAATTGTTGATGTGATTAGATAATTTGTTGTTGTAATCTTTGATCTCCTCAATCTTACCTTGTCCTTAATTTTGATATCAGGTATATCAAATGTATGGATGTTTGTATAATGAATGAAGTCGGTCGACTTCATTCATTATACAAACATCCATACAATCTGATACCCGATATCCTCAAATGTATCCTCATTTCAAAATTTGTTGTTGTTGTTGTTTGTATAATGAATGAAGTCGGTCGACGGATACATTTGAGGATATCGGGTATCAGATTGCCTTAATTTTGATATCAGGTATATCAAATGAGAGCATTACTGGGATGAGTATACATATTCAGTTTGTTGGGACGACAAGCATGAGCAGTTATAATAGGTTATTATAGAAGCCATAACATGCGCTAAGTTGAGGATCTAATTATGCTAAGATGTTAGGTGTAGCATACGCTATATGTCATGCATAACGTACACTATGGGAGAAATTGGTCAGGGTCCAGGCTATGGCCGGCCAGTGGGTCCCGTGGCCAGCAACTTTTGGCATAGGGGTGGACAAAACAAGTCAATATCGAAGTTAACGTATGCTATGGATTGCACATTACGTGCGTTAAACGGGTGAGTTACTTTAGCAAGTCAACGACTATATTACGTACGCTAAGGCTGGGCTTTATGTACGTAAGTCACTGAATGAATTAAAAGCAGTAGCCTCTGTACTGTTGTTGCCTACGCTATCGAGGTCAGAACGTGTACGTAAGGCATTGTTGCGAACGTTGGTATTGCATGTTGTGTACGTAAGGAGTGTTATGTGCGTTCGGTTGTTCGTGTAGCGTACATAGTGACTAGAGTTTATAAATATGCGAGATCTCCATCACTTTGGTAATTTGAGAAGTTCAACCTCGCTTCTTAGCTCTTCAACCCTTCGAGGCTGATTTTGCCTCTCCTAAATCGATTATGGACTGGAGAGCATGGATTGAAGCAGGAGATATGGAGTTATTGTTGATTCTTGAGATGTTCAATGGTGTTGAATATTTTCTTGAGGTAGGTCGATCCATTCTGCACTTTATTTTTGGATTTTGATGTTTATTGATGATTACATCGTGTGCTAATAGATTATGGGAGTGTTATGATAAATCTTGGTATTTCACGGAAATATGTGTTGAGGAAAATGATGATATATATGTTGGATTATGTTGTTTTATTGTGAATATGATTATGGAATTATGGTGTTCTTGGTACATATCATATCAAGAAGGAATACGTTAGAAGATATAAATAGTTTTGGATATAGACATGGATTTGATATTTAGAAACCGATACTATATTGATTATAGTGGTGGATTTCGGATGTTCTTGATGAAACATGAATCATGATATGAGGTTGAAACTAGAGAGATTGTGGTTAATCTTGGAGTATGATTATTCATAATATTGAACTATTCAGATAGTTCGGATTTGTCGATTTTATCGATATCATTGTTTTCCTATGGATTTATGAATATAAACAAGAAGGAACCTTGTTAATTCGTATTTGCGGTCGAAGTTGGAATTGAGAATGTTAATACCCTTATTATTAGTTTGAATTGATTATTGGTATGATTATCGGATTTCAGACTTGTGTTGTTAATATGAGTTCGTAATTGATCGAAGTATTGTTGAACCGTTAGGTTTGTTGGTTGGTTATACCGGTTGTTGATTATTATCGAACGTGTTGTTAATCGATTATGACATTAGATTATGATAATTGATCGATGACTAACCATTACGTTGAAGTTGAGAGTGAAGAACTCATGGATTGCCTTGGTCGGGACGGAGGAGCTCGTAGATGAACACAATGGATTTGGTAACGGATTCGTCGTATCGGTATCGAGGCAAGTTTATACTCGTTCAGTTCATAATGTTTAATGAATGGTTTCAATTTCATTTCATTTATAATTCATGTTACAATGACATTATAAATGTGAATTTATCGGGATAGTGGTTTGTATATTATGCTTTGGTTTGGATCAAATCATAATGAATATGATTTAAACGTGTTTGGTGAATACGGAGATGTAAGTCATCTTTGGTCGGTGATATGTAATTTCGGATATCGAGGATAGTTTATCGTGTCGACATTGATGTTGGGATGATAGTTTATGGATGTTAATGGACTATACCTCATTCGAGATTATTTAAATAGTTGTATATTCGTTCAGGGATGTTTGTTCATGGAAAGGATATTATCTCCGATTTCGAGGTAATTAGAGTATTGTTCAGTTATGAGGATAATTATTCTGCTGAATTGTTGTATGTGTTGTATGTTGATGGTTCATATAATGAGACTCGTATTGATTGTCCGTGAGGGATGTTGAACCCAGGACCATTATTTAGTATTAATGGTTGCATTGATCGACCGTTGAAGGATGTTGATCCCAGGGCTATTGTTTGGTATTGTGAATCGTGATGACCGTTCATTTGAGATGATGATTCCAGGAATATTGTGTGATATTGTTGATCGTGTTGATCATTCTTTGGGGATGGTAATCCTAGGATGGTTGTTTTGGATATTATTGGTCGTGTCAATCATTCATTATCCATGTGTCGTTGTTCATTTTGGTGATTCTTTTGATCCTTATTGGATGAGTTTTCCTTGAGTTTCGTTGTCATGTTGCATCGTGACATATTCGGAGTCATATCTGCGTGCCAATTGATTATGTGTAGGATTTTTAGGGTGGGCACATATAGTCATTTGTTGGTTTTTTGACCTCACATTGAGCCGTGCACACGAGACGTACTTCGTGAGACTGGTTAGGTACAAGACCACACGTGTATTCGATCGATACCCACTGGTGGCTTGTGCACGGACACATTTCTGGATGGGGCATATTGTGACGTCCATCTTGAGCCATATGGATTGGTCGTTCATACTCTATGTATGATTGAGTATATTGGACAGTTTGCAATTGGTTGTTCATACACCCGAGGGGTATGTTCGACAGTTGGATTTGTTTCTTCGAGATCCACTATATGTGATTTGTATAATATTTTGAGAATTGTATTCTCTCGTATATCTGTCCCCGTGGTTCTTTGTTGATATTGTTTGAAGTTACCATGTTGATGATATTCTCGATTGTTATTGGTCATTTGCTGATCGTGTTGCAGTTTATCATGTTGATAATATTCCCGGTTGTGCTTTGACCTTTGATTGGTCATAGTGGAGGTTATCATGTCAATGATATTCTCGGTTGATCATGGTTATTTATCGTTTGAGTGTTCAGACTTTGTGTCGATGTTTTGGAATTTCGCTATCATTGGTCTACATACGTATTGCGTATATTTGGTTCTTATCCGGATTGGTATTTGATTGTGCGATCCGACAGATAGGATTTGGCCCGGATGGATTATTCTACACTTATGAGTTATGATAATGTTTTGAGAATTCATGGTATTGTTTGAATACGGTACTGATGGTGTATTTGAGTTCATTCGTCATTTGAGAGTGTGAGATGTGGACTATAGTGAGGATTTAATTGATGGGGACTGAGTTGATAAGATTATCATGGTACTCGGAGATGGAGCTAGTAGCAGTCGTAAAGAGATGAGCTTCCCGGGTGATACTAGTTATGACATGTAATGGGGAATCGAGTATTTTTGTTGAATGATTATTTTCCGCTGCAAATGTATTTTAATTGTTTGTTATAACCGTTGCATTGTAGGTCACAAGTCATCCAGGAATAAGTCTAGAGGGGGGGGGGGGGGGTGAATACACTTATTGAAACTCTTAAACTCTTTTTCTCAAAGAGTAAGTTTCTTCAGCTGATAGATATACAAATGACTTAGAGTCATTTGTTCTCAATACGTGAGGAAGTCAGCTGATGACGAATACAAACAACTAATGAAACACTTAACAATGAATGCAGCAGTTGAAGTATGATGTAATAAAACAGTAAAATACGCAGGCAATTATAGTGGTCTCAGAGATGGGGTAATTCTCTACTAATCCACTTTTCTCCAAACTAGTTGGAGATGAATTCACTATAATTTTCAACCAGTGATAAATATTACAGTGATTCAACCAAACTACAACAGCTTCCAACCAGTGGAAATCCGTGCCGTTGTAACACACTTAACTGCCTTGCACCTCTTGATCCTCGATCCTTGGATGCCTTTACAGTCTCGAACTTCAACCAGTGAAGTACCCCGAACTCAAGATTTAAGACACGAGTTTTTGTCTTCTCCAACTAAGAGCTTCTTCAAGTATGAACTTTTTGACAACCGCTCTTTTCACGATGCTGTATTTCGCTTTTAGATTGCTTGAAAGCTTTGATTGCTTGAGAGTTTGTTCGCACCGTTTGTATGTGTTTTAGGTTTGCTCAGTTTCAAATCTTCGGATATATATAGGTCACGATCATTGAGCTTTTCCTTCATATCCGTTGCAAATCTTTTCAACAAATTCGTCCGTTGGAGAGGTAGACTTCATTGTTTTCTTTCTGAACGTTGCAAGGCTGGATTCCCATAATTTAATCCATTTTTCGACCGTTGTGAAGACTTTGCATGTGAGGTGCCGAATCTTTTGAATATAATACGATTAAAGTCTTCAAGGTGGATCTGGATGAATTATTTAATTTATATCCTTTGTGGGAATCTCTCCAATTTGTCTCTTCACGTTGCATGTGACTTTCCGTAATATTTGACTTTTCAACGCATGCTGACGTGGACTTGGAGTACTTGGCTGATCTCAAGTAGGCTGATGTAAGATAACTTCTCTGCAGTCTGGTCCTCTCTGATGGTAACTGTTTGGGACTCGCCTGATCAGATGACTTGTCTGAGGTTACTTGACTGCAATCTGGTCAAATATCTCTGATGATATTTTGTTGACCAGAACTTCTCTGATATGACTCGGTTGTTCCTCTCTGATGAACTCAGCTGATCTTTAGTACTTCGTCGATTATAAGACTAACTTATTTTTGGCCTATAGAAGATACTCATTTGGTTCTTCTTTACATTTTGCCAAGTTTTACACTTAACATAATTTGGCCTATGGAAGATACTCATTTGGTTCTTCCTTATATTTTTGCCAAGCAATAAACTTTTGAATTTACATTAATGACATCATCAAAATCTAACAAGTATTCCTAACAAATTCCCCCTATTTTGATGATGGCAAAACTTTAAGGAAATATTCAAATAAACAAGTCCGCACTTGAGTGCAAGATACAAACTAAAATCAGTCTAATTTTTGAGACAACTGGAAATTGTCAGTCAAAAGACTGTTATAAGATTTTCTGACTTGATTATGTTTGAAATTTACAAGAAAATTTTACAAATACAGAAATAAATAAAATCATTACAAGTACAAAATAAGTTAAAGTCATCTGCCTCTGCCTCTGCTTCTGCCTCTTCGAATAGGCTGTTTGGCAGGCCTGAAAGGTTTAGCTCCGATTGGTCTTGTCTTGATAGGGGCAAGACCATACTTCCTTTTTACAACAAGAGCTGCAAAATCTTGCTCTTCTTGTGATGAGAACTTATTCTCAAGACACAACTTCTTGATTTTTCTCTGGAGTGCAAGGTCATCCAAAGCATTTCCTTGCACCAAGGTGGGAGGTTCTTTAGCACAGAACATAGGGATCATAGGATATGCATTGTGTGCCGCATCATGTTTTACAAGAATAGTCCATAGTTGTGGGTGAGCTTCTTCCATGAAGTTGATGAAGATCTGCTGTGGGGAGCATTTATCATCCTGGAGTATTTCCCAGATGTAGTAGTCTTTGATGAATTTCTTCTTTGCAGATCCCCACATGGGTAGAGATTCATGTGGTACAAATTCTTCAACAAACCACAACTCCTTGCCTTCCCACTCTAGAGTAGGCTCAAATCCTCCTCTAGTGCTCCTCTTCTTGCCTACAAGCTGATCAGCCTGTTCTTCTGGTTCTGCTCCTCCCTTCCTTTTAGCTGAGGATGTCCCAGCAGTGATCAACTGGACATCCTGCCTCTTCTTCGTTCTAAGCTCCTCCATTATTTCTCCTTGAATGCTGCCTTCCCCCTGTGTCTTATCTTCCCCCTTTTTGCCAGCATCAACCAAAGTGGTCAGCTGCTGCTCCATTCTGTGCATCCAGTCAGACATGCTAAATGGCATTCTGTTGTTTGTAGGAGGAGAAGGCTCAGGGACTTCCCGCTGCAGCAAAGTATCAATATTGGCATTGATGGATTGGAGGTCAGGACTGACCTGAGATGCAAGCAACTCTCCAATAGTGTCCTTCACTATTTGCCTTATCAGCTCGGTCACCGCAGGTGAGATCTGCGATGGTGGAGAGTGCTCGCCTGAGCCTTCTGCAAGTGATCCACTAGACTGCAGGCTCCTATCTGCAGCTGGCACTCCAGATGGGGTCTTTCAGTGTCCCGATCGAGTCCTCGGCCCAACTCTGCGTCAGTGGTGTGTGCGGCGGGCGCCCGGCCTTGTCTGCAGCCTCTACTTATGGCTCTTTCTCCGGCTCCTTTTCTTTCTCCTCTTCTTCCTTTTCTTTCTCCTCTTCTTCCTTTTCTAATCCCATCTCTTGATCTTCCTCATTTTCTTCTTCATCAACATTCTCCTTTTCTTTTTCATCTCCTTGATCTCCTCCTCCATCCTTATCATCATCATCATCATCATCCTTTTTCCCATATTTTTTATCTTCTCCTTCATTCTCATCATATTTTCCATTATTCTCATCATCCTTCTCTCCTTCATCATCCTCATGATCTACCTCTTCCCCTTCTTCTTCTCCTTCATCTACTAATTCTTCTGTTTTTTCAACTTCCTCTGTTTGTTTTTCAACTAAAATATTTTCTCCATGTTTTCTTTCTTCCTGCTCCTCTTCTTCGTCGTCTATAACAATAACCTCCTCTCCTTCCCCCATTCACTTCTTCAATCATTATTTCTTTTTCTTCTTCCTCCTCATCTTCTTTGCCAAACGATCCATCAAAGAAACTATTCATTATGGAATGGATGAATTGGTCCATGTTGGTTTTGAAATTTGGCATGAACCAATTCTCCTGGAGGATCAAAACTATGTCTGATACTTTGCAAAAATGTATCAGTACATCCTTTGTGGCTTGGGGATATTCCCAACCATTGGTTTCAATATAAGTTTGAAGTTTCGCAAATGACAGTGATTTGAAAAATTTCCACTCTTCAAAAATATTAACAAAAGAGTGTTTTAGAGCTTGAGGTTTTAATAATTGTAATTGCTCTATGGACAGGTTAACAACATTGTTGTCCAGCAGGTTAAAGGTATAGTTTGCTTCAGGGATTGAGATAATTAAACCTGCTTCTTCCTTTTCTGTGATAAATGCTGGAGTGAGGACAACAACGATCTGAGTTTTTATTCTGCCAGGAGCAGACTGGTCTTCCAGGTAGGTAGGCGACCTGGCTGCAGGACTGGTATAATGATCTGGCTCCTCCTCCTGGCTGAACTGCAGTCACCTGGGCCTCTTGGGAGAGGGTTCTGGAGATGACTGCATGATGGATGGCTCTCCAGGGTCTGGTCCCCTCCTCTTGAACCGGACAACAATCGGCGTGTTGTCTGACTCAGAGTTTAACTCGGCTGCAGTTGGGTTGATGTCTGCAGGTCGGTCCGACTCGTCTGATGAAGGACATTTGTAGGGCGGTGAATCAGACAATTATTTGAGCATCCGAGATGCTCTTCTGTTTCCTCCCAACTTCCTTAAGGTCTCTTGGTCCAGATGACCAAGTCTCTTGTTGATGTGGAAAGGATCAGTACTTCCCTTCGCCACACCCATCTTCTCAAGGATCCAACTCAGCTGCATTCCAAACGACAGCTTGGATCTGAATATCTTCTCATCAGCAAGCCATTCGGCTTTGTTGACTTCTCGAACAAGCTGCCTGAAGATGTAGTCAGCCCAGTCAATCACCTCCTCTTGAATCATTGCTCCCAGCACTGTGAATTTCACCGATGATAGTTGGTCGTAACTGCCTGCCATACCCATAATAATCTTGTTGGTAATATCCAACATATATCGGTACTCCTTTTTAATCTCACTCCTTTTAGCAGTGAGTTTTAGCTTCGTCGGCTGGTCAATCGCCTTGATCTTTAGCCAAACGTCGGCTGCTGTCTGCTTGAGAGCCTCGACGGCTATGCCGCGGTGCTTCATACCAAAAATTTTACGAATTGACTCCGGCGAGATGTCGACTTGAATTCCGCCGACTGTGCTCCTGATTCCTTCTTCAATCACATGGGCCTCGCGATAGAAAGCGATGACGTCT
This sequence comes from Orobanche coerulescens, assembly GCA_033398695.1. Classification (NCBI taxonomy): domain Eukaryota; kingdom Viridiplantae; phylum Streptophyta; class Magnoliopsida; order Lamiales; family Orobanchaceae; genus Orobanche; species Orobanche coerulescens. The sequence goes on along the minus strand of CM065818.1, from coordinate 84,078,471 downwards.
TCCTTGTAAAGGTGCTTGGGACTGATATCCAGAAATGGATAGATCCCATTCTTCATCATCGAGTGGATAAGAAAGAGTACGTCGTTGTTATCTAGATTTGCTTCCAAAAGACCTTCGAAATCAACGACCAGAGAGAAGATGATCTGGTCTTTGACCGCCTTCATGTTAACGCCTTCGAAATAAGATTCCATTTCTACAAACAAGAGATTTTCAGTGTATTTGGAGTTCAAAGGATTTTTTTTTTGCTCTGTAAATCTAAGATTTGAAAGACTGGTAAGTGTAAAGGTCAAGTGAAAGGATGTCCATCCTTATAAAGAAGATGAAAAGACGTATGGATTAATTTATTATTTATTTTGAATCGGTGGTTCTCCTTTTGAGATTCTTTTTAAATTTCGAATTCGAATCGGTGGTCCAGGTTTTGATTTTAAAATTTGACGGTTGGTTTTAATTGGCCACCGTGGAGGTCGATTTATCAAGTGATTGCCACGTGTATTTAAATGCCACTTGTGAACCAAAGATTAATATAATATTATTATGCATATAGCAAATAGTAATAAAATATTCAAGAGTCGGTTAAGTTTAGAAAACTTAGCTGGTTGACTGTTGACTGTTGACTGCTCTGCATCAGGTGAGTTGACTCCTATGACTTCTCGCCTGATCAGCTAGGTGCCTTTGTCCGTCCTTCGTCCTTTTTGTCTGCATCAGCTAGGATCTGATTCCTTTAATCAGCTGGGTCCATCCTTCCTCTGATATGCTTCACCTTGATTCTGTACTAGATTCCCAATATAGTAGACCGAGTTCTTTGCTCAGCTACAAGAATCTTTCTTATGGCAAAGGTTTGGTAAAGATGTCAGCTATTTGGTAGTCTGTGCTGACTCTTTCAACTCTAACTCTCTTGTTAAGCACGTGGTCTCTGATGAAGTGGTGCTTAATATATATGTGCTTGGTCCTCGAGTGCAAAACCGGATTGTTGGTTATTGCAATAGCACTATTGTTGTCACACCAGATAGGGACTTCATTGGCAATGATATTATAATCCCTCAGCTGTTGTCTGATCCATAAGATCTGGGCACAACAACTACCTGCAGCTAGGTATTCTGACTCTGTGGTAGAGATAGAGTTAGAAACCTGCTTCTTGCTAAACCAGGATATCAGTCTGGTTCCTAGGAATTGGCACGTTCCACTAGTGCTTTTCCTATTAATTTTGCATCCTGCGAAATCTACATCTGAATATCCTGATAGCTCAAAGTTATCGTCCTTAGGATACCATAGTCCAACATTGACTGTAGACTTAAGGTATTTAATTATCCTCTTGGCTGCATCTAGGTGCGACTACTTAGGCTTAGATTGGAATCGCGCACAAACTCCTACGGCATAGGATATGTCTGGCCTGCTTGCAGTGAGGTATAGCAATGATCCAATAAGTCCTCTGTAGTGGGTTGAATCCACTGATATGCCTGCCTCGTCTGCATCTAGGTGAGTACTTGTGCTCATATGAATTCTTGCTGGCTTGGTGGATTCCATTCCAAATCTCTTGATTAGATCTCTGGTATACTTAGCTTGGTTGATGAAAATTCCATTTTCCATTTGCTTAACTTGTAATCCGAGAAAGAAGTTAAGCTTTCCCATCATACTCATCTCAAATTCTCCTTGCATGAGGTTAGAGAATTTCTCACACAGCTCTGGGTTGGTTGAGCCAAATATGATGTCATCCACATATATCTGAACTATCAATATGTGGCCTTCGTGCTCCACTCTGAATAGGGTCTTTTCCACCTTTCCTTTGCAAAAACCATTCTTCTCAAGAAACACTGACAGTGTTTCATACCATGCTCTTGGTGCTTGCTTAAGTCCATAGAGAGCCTTCAACAGCTTGTAAACTTTGGCTCCTTTGACAAAACCTGGGGGTTGCTCTACATAGACTTCTTCTTCTAGGATGCCATTTACAAATGCACTTTTTACATCCATCTGATAGAATTCAAAATCCTTGAATGCAGCATATGCGAGGAATAGTATGATGGCCTCTAATCTTGCAACAGGTGCATAGGTTTCATCAAAATCTATTCCTTCACACTGTGCATATCCTTTAGCAATAAGTCTGTCTTTATTCCTAACAACAGCTCCATCTTCATCACTCTTGTTTTTGTACACCCATTTGGTGCCAATAACCTTCTTGTGATCTGGTTTGTCTGTTAGTTCCCAAACCTTGTTCCTTTCCATCTGCTCCAGTTCCTCTTGCATGGCATTTATCCATGAATAATCTTTTAAAGCTTGTTCTGTTGTTTTAGGTTCTATCTGAGATATGAAGCATGATAACATAGCCATTCCTGTGGGTAGAGTTGACTGTCTTGTCTTAACTCCATCAGTCAGCTTCCCGATGATTTGCTGGATTGGATGGTCTTTGAGCCACTTGGGGATATCGTCTTCTTCAGGGTCTGTTCCCCTTGTAGAGTTGCTCTGGTGGATTTCTGCATCAACTGGAATCTAGTCTCCTTGGTCTGCAGCTGGATCAGCTACCGTCTTGTCATCTGCAGGTTGGGTCTGATCTGCAGATGAGTCTTTATCAGCTACAGCTGGGTCTTCATCAGCGGAAACTGGACCAGGTAGGTTTGGTGATCCTATCTGATCTGCAGTTGGGTCTTCAGCAGCTACAGTTGGGTTATCAGGCTGGTCTGCAGGTGAGTCTACCATACCAGTGTCATGTACAATGACTTCTTCGAGGGTTGCTGATTTGAGCTTATTCTGAATTAGCTCAACTTGCTTCCTGTACTCAACAGTAGATTCATTAAATACAACATGGGGTGTTTCCTCCACAACTAAGGTTCTTTTATTAAAAACTCTATATGCCTTACTTCTTTGTGAGTACCCCATAAAGAGACCATCATCAGTTTTAGCATCAAAGGCATTTAGTTGTGTTTTACCGTTGTTGTGGATGAAACACTTACAACCAGAAACATGAAAGTAAGCAACAGTAGGAGTTCTATTATTCCAAACCTCATAGGGAGTTTTGCCATGTCTCCCTACTATCATACTCCTGTTTTGAGTATGGCAAGCTGTGTTTAAAGATTCAGCCCAGAACCTCTTGGGCAGGTCTGCTTCTGCAATCATGGACCTTGCTGCTTCCTTCAGGGTTCTGTTTCTTCTTTCAGCAACATCATTCTGCTGGGGGGTCCTGGCTGCAGAGAGCTCATGCTGGATCCCATTCTGATCGCTGTAATCAGTGATCGCCTTGTTGAGAAATTATCCTCCTCTATCTGATCTGATCTTGATGATGGATAGGGACTTCTCATTCTGGATCCTTCTCAGCAGCTCAGGTAGCTTGGTCAAGGTTTCACTCTTCTTATACAGGAAGATAATCCAAGTGTACCTTGAATAATCATATACTACAACAAGTGCATGCTTTCGGCCGCTTAGGGTCCTTGGCTTGATAGGACCAAATAGATCCATATGGAGTAGATCTACGATCCTTGTTGTGAGGGTTGTAGGCTGGACTGGCTTGAATGATGCTCTGGTCTGCTTTCCTTTCTGACATGCATCACAAAGAGCTTCCTTCCTAAATGCTTCCTCTGGGAGTCCTCTTACTAGCTTTTGAGAACTAATTTTGTTGATGGCTTTGAAGTTCAGGTGACATAATCTATTGTGCCACAGCCATCCGTTCTCAGCTACTGTCTTAGATAGAAAACAGGAGTTAGGTGTTCTTGTGTTCCAATCTATCATGTAGACATCTCTCCTTCTGAATCCTTGTAGCTTCACCTCTCCAGATAGGATATCTATCACCATATATTTCCAAATGGTGAAGACTACTAGATTCTTCTCATCGCAAAACTGGCTTATGCTCAGGAGATTATATTTGAGCCCTTTGACATAGTGAACTTTGGATATCACAATATTTCCTCGGTGCAGCTCTCCAAATCCCTTTGTTTGTACTCTAGAGCTATCTCCAACGGTTACATCAGGACCTCTTTCTTTGGTGTATTTAGACAGCATCTTCTTGTTCCCGGTCATGTGCCTCGAGCATCCAGAATCTACAAACCATTCTTCACCTCCAAAGTTTGAATTTGTGGAGATGTGGTTGTAGTCCTTCCACCTTTTCTGCAATCAGACATGCAGATATTTAGGTACCCAAATCTTTGTGGGTCCTCTAGGGTTAGCTGGTTTCCTGGAGAATTGATTTCTCCTTGGATTATAAAAATTGTTATTATTATTACCCTTATAAGGTGTGTAAGGTCTAGGTCTGTATCTTCTATTGGGATTGTATACTGGATATTTCTCAAAATATTGATAGTGTGGGCCATTTCTAAATCTTGGCTGAGACCATTTATTAAATCATTGAGGTCTCCATACTTGTTCATTTTGGAAATTAGGATAACCTTGAGGTTTCCATCCGCCCCTCCCATTTTGAAATCTGTTTTTAGGGAGTTGTTGATAATAGTGGGCATGTTGTCTGGGCTGCTTCTTCTGCCTGGGCCATTGCCTAGTCGCTTGTCTAGGTGGCTGCCTTGTGTACCCTGGCTGCAGCCTAGACTTGTGACTTGGCTGTTGCCTATTTTTAAATATCGGTTTGTATGTAGGCTCAGCAGCCGAGACAATTATTTCTCCCTTGACGAAAGTGGTTTTGGAACTAGAGGGAGTGTGAGGATCATATCCAGGCCTGATCTGGAATATAGTGGCCTTTTATTAGTACACAATTCGTCCAGAGTTGAAGACACCTTCAGGGAGGTTATTTCCTGCGCCTGAGTCTTAATTGCCTGAGTCAGCTTAGTAAATTCGGCTTTGACATGAGCAAGTGAAGCTGATTTTTCTTTAAGTAAAATAGTTAGTCGATTTATCTCAGCTGTAGTGTCATCAGCCTAGTTTTCAAGTTAGCTGCAGTTATCTCAACTGTATTCAGTTCTAGGCTGAGTTTTTCAAAATTATTTTTCAGCTGCCTATTCTCATCTTGCAGCTGAGTCTTCTCTGCTGATACAGATAGGTGTGCAGATTTAAGTGTCTCAAAATCTTTAAATAGTTGATTTATAGATTCGTGCAGATCCATATCTTGTGACATGGATGAACTATTATTTGAACCAGAGGGTTTTGATGTTACCTCTTTATCAGCTAGATTGGCCATCAGGCAATCATACTCTTCGTCATCATCTGAGAACAATCCGCTGCTTGATTCTACATGCTCCTAATCTTCTCCGATGAGGGCCTTCCTTCTGTCTTCTTTTCTGCCCACCTCCTTCTCGCCCTCGTCCTTCATAAGATCAGGACAGTCGATCTGGATGTGTCCTGTCTTATGACAATTGTAGAACTCCACCTTCCAGCTTCCGGCTTTCTGGTTCCTTTTGGAGTAGTTTTTCCGGAAGTTGCTGAACCTCTGCATTATAAACGCAATTTCTTCATCAAAATCTAATGGATTTGGAGGCTTTACATCAGATAAGCTCTTGGCGGGGGACTCGGCTGCAAAGGCTATTCCCTTCTCTGCAGGCTCGATTGAGGATGAACATGGAAGCTCGAACTCATAAGCCTTCAGATTAGAGAACAGCTCTTGGATCTTTATCTTATTGAGATCCTTGGATTCTCTCATGGCCACTGCCTTCATGATCCATTCAAGATTGAGAGATCTTTGAACCTTCAGCGCCATTTCCCTATTGCCATTAGATTTGCCGAGGGAGTTGATCTCATTGATAAACTCAGTGAATCTTGTGTCCACTTGGTCTATAGATTCACCATTCTTCATTTTGAAGTTGTCAAATTTTTGAATAGCGATTGACAACTTGTTTTCTTTGATCAGCTCCGTTCCTTAACACATTAGGGCTAATGTGTCCCAGATTTCTTTGGCATTTTTGCAATTCTTGATCTTGACCATGATGGATTTGTCAAGAGTTTGATACAGCACGTCTATGGCCCGGTTATCAAGATTGGCGAGCTTTCTTTCTTCGGGAGTCAACTCTATCCTTTTCTTTGGGATCTTCTCTGGCTTCCCCGCTGCGATCTCCTCGGGAGTGTTGTCTTTCTCGAAGGTGTAAGGACCATCCTCTATAATGCACCACATGTCATCATGGATTGAAGATAAGTGTGCCTGCATCCTTATCTTCCAAAGATCATACTCGTCAACTGAAAACACAGGTAGTCTAGAGTGCATGTGTTCCATTGTAAAATGAGATTAAAATATATATCTCAGATATAGATCTGGTTCGTGAAATAAATAAACCAACGTCTCTGATACCACTTGTAAGTCACAAGTCGTCCAGGAATAAGTCTAGAGGGGGGTGAATAGACTTATTGAAACTCTTAAACTCTTTTTCTCAAAGAGTAAGTTTCTTCAGCTGATAGATATACAAATGACTTAGAGTCGTTTGTTCTCAATACGTGCGGAAGTCAGCTGATGACGAATACAAACAACTAATGAATCACTTAACACTGAATGCAGCAGTTAAAGTATGATGCAATAAAACCGTAAAATACGCAGGCAATTATAGTGGTCTCAGAGGTAGGGTAATCCTCTACTAATCCACTTTTCTCCAAACCAGTTAGAGATGAAATCACTATAATTTTCAACCAGTGATAAATATTATAGTGATTCAACCAAACTACAACAGCTTCCAACCAGTCGAAATCCGTGCCGTTGTAACACACTTGACTGCCTTGCACCTCTTGATCCTCGATCCTTGGATGCCTTTACAGTCTCGAACTTCAACCAGTGAAGTACCCCGAACTCAAGATTTAAGACACGAGTTTTTGTCTTCTCCAACTAAGAGCTTCTTCATGTATGAACTTTTTGAGAACCGCTCTTTTCACGATGCTGTATTTCGCTTTTAGATTACTTGAAAGCTTTGATTGCTTGAGAGTTTGTTCGCATCGTTTGTATGTGTTGTAGGTTTGCTCAGTTTCAATTCATTGGATATATATAGGTCATGATCTCTGATCTTTTCCTTCATAGCCGTTGCAAATCTTTTCAACAAATCCGTCCGTTGGAGAGGTAGACCTCATTGTTTTCTTTCTGAACGTTGCAAGGCTGGATTCCCATAATTTAATCCATTTTTCGACCGTTGTGAAGACTTTGCATGTGAGGCGCCGAATCTTTTGAATATAATACGATTAAAGTCTTCAAGGTGGTTCTGGATGAATTATTTAATTTATATCCTTTGCGGGAATCTCTCCAATTTGTCTCTTCACGTTGCATGTGACTTTCCGTAATATTTGACTTTTCAATGCATGCTGACGTGGACTTGGAGTACTTGGCTGATCTCAAGTAGGCTGATGTAAGATAACTTCTCTGCAGTCTGGTCCTCTCTGATGGTAACTGTTTAGGACTCGCCTGATCAGATGACTTGTCTGAGGTTACTTGACTGCAGTCTGGTCAAACATCTCTGATGATATTTTGTTGACCAGAACTTCTCTGATATGACTCGGCTGTACCTCTCCGATGAACTCAGCTGATCTTTAGTACTTCGCCGATTTTTAGCCTAATTTATTTTTGTCCTATAGAAGATACTCATTTGGTTCTTCTTTACATTTTGCCAAGTTTTACACTTAACATAATTTGGCCTTTGGAAGATACTCATATGGTTCTTCCTTACATTTTTGCCAAGTAGTAAACTTTTGAATTTATATTAATGACATCATCAAAATCTAACAAGTATTCCTAACATGCATGAGTATTTGTAAATGGCCCTTTTGATATTTTGCAACTCAAGTTATTTTAGAAAATCATTTTCTAAACTTATGTCAATTCTTATAATGGTGGTTTAACATATACTCGTGAATTTGTTAAGTTTTGGGGCATTTTGGTCTTATACTTCCAAATGATATTTTACGACGGTATTTTATAAATGAATTCTGTAAAATCATTCGAATGTTTTTAAAAGATATTATCGTCAATTGTCTTTTGGCGTGTTTTAAATGATTATGAAAACAATTTTTCGCCTTGTGGGATCCGGTGCGGGGGTCCACAATTCTGTAGTATTTCCTTATAATTTTGGGAGTGATACATAAATTGGTATGTTTGTATTGTGTTGAGACTTCATATGGGAGTCGTATGCTAGTATCACGGGAGATCCTCAACTTCACGTACCCGTATTGCTTTGGTTAGTCACTGGTGGTAATGATTGATTGTTTTTGTGATGAGGTAGGCAATTTTTGGTTGAGATATTGGTTGTAACAGGATTGCAAGTGTCGGGACGAAACTTCTTTTTAGGGAGTAAGGGTGTAATATCCATGTACGTTATTATCGAGATATTTTATTTTTGGACGTATTCCATTGAGAATTGGTTTGTGAATTTCCATGTTGTATTGTTTGGCAATCGGAATCATGTGTATAATGGTTTTGGAACTTGTATATTGATTGTTAGTGATTATCTAGATCTGTATCTACCGGAATGAGTTCATTTGGACCGGACTTCACGAAAGTAATGCTGAAGAGAAGCAGTTAGCACACACTAACTTGGGTAGCTAGCTAGCGCTAAATGTAATACCCGAAGAATTATTGTTTATTTTACCTTTATTCGAAACATGTAGCATTTGATTATGTGGTATTAATAATCTAAGTGTGATTTCCCGTATTCGTATTGCTATATACTTGAGTTTCCAATACATGCGGGCTTGCATGTGCACGTCATAATGTACGCTAGCTTTTGAGCATAACGTACGTTAAGAGCTGCAGATAACGTACATTATAGTGTAAGCATAGCGTACGTAAGCAGCAGTCAAAGGCAAATCAGATAAGGTCGGTGTGTGGAGCCAGGAGGAGATATGTCAAATTTTACCCACGTGAACCTGGACGGCTTTTTAATAAAGCAGGTCAATGAGGCTTAACGTATGTTAGATATAGGTGATAACGTGCGCTATGTTCATACGATTACGTACGTAAAGGTTTTGGATAACGTACATAAGAGAAGACCAGAAAAGAGACAGTGAGCTATAGTCGGACGTTAATGTACGCAAAGGATGTCAGATAGCATACGTTAAGACTGTAACGTATGTAAGGCTTTGAGGATAACGTACGTAAAGTTCATGACTTTATAAATAGGACACTACCTCATTTCATTTCTCAGTTTTCACTTAGTCCTATACCTGATTTCCGAGACTTAGAGAGTTACCGTCTTGACCTAAACCCTTCATATCAGCCTCTAAACATAATCATTGAAGGCAAGGAGCTTTTGGGATTTGTGTTCAATCATTCGACGTTGAGTTCATCAAGTGTTTTCATCATTTTCTTCCATATAAGGTATGTGACGATTCACCAATCTAGATTTCGTGTTCTAGTTGTCGATTATGAATATGCTACTGAAGTTGTTGAGTTGTTGTGGAGATTTTCAAATTTATTATGAACAATATGATCGAACCACGGATATAAGAGAACTATCTGGACTTAACTTAGGATTTATTCCTTGTATAAGAAGGTGATGATCATGATGAACCTAGTATCCAGTTTTATGTGATGATTATGGGGTTTTTCAAGATAATTCTGAAATCATGTTGTGTTGGATTGTTGATGGGTATGGTTAGGATTATTGTAGGAAGAACTATCATGAGGTATAATTAAAGAATTCAATCTAAAGATGTTTTGAGACTTGATTGAAACATTACGAGATTATTGTTCGGATAAGTATTGTAGTGATGATTCGACCGGTATGGCTTGGGCCAGATTAGTGTGTTTATCATAATTAGATAGATTATGCCTTATCATGTTCGTTTAATGTTTAGAAGCGATTATCCGGAACCGTTAGTTATATTGGTGTTATTGTATAATTAAGGTTCGGATATTGTGAATTGATCAAGTGAGAATTCTTCAAGCGGGTTGAAGGTTATTGGAAGTATCGATCCTTGTCGTCATTTCGGATGCAAGTACCTGAATTTAATTTTGGTTTAGTGTTGATGATTTTGATCATGCATATTGTCATTTGTGTTGTTGAATATGAGATCATCCGAGTTGATTTGTCATGATGTCGTCCATGTTATTGATTCATATGTTGTTCATGGTGATGAAAATATTGACTTGCATATGTGTATGCATAGTTGTATTGTATATGTTGTATTGATCTGATGGGATCGTGTGATCTATGCTGAGGGTGCTCGATCAGTTGTCCACCTCGTGTTGGTCTAACAGGATCATCTTGGGATCTACGCTGAGGCCGCTGGATCATTGGACGTGTTTTCCACCTCGTGTTGGTCCGAAGGATCATCTTGGGATCAATGCTGGGGGCGCTGGATTATTGGACTACCTTGTGTTGTGTTAATGGAATCACGTGGATTTGCATCGTTGGATTCCGATAGAGGGAGTCCGTGTTTTGTGTTTTTCCTATGCATTGTTGTTGCATATCCGATTTTGTATAATTTTGGTACATGTACTAGCATCATTTTGCTAACCCTACGGGGGTGGACATCTGTTTAATGTTCAGGTAGCCGAGGAGCGGGGAAGCAACCAAAATGTCGGCATGATGACGAAGGGGCACAGTGATGTCATCCGCCTGAATTGTTTTGGTATTTTGGTTTTGTGTTAAGTACTCGAGTACATGTGTTCTTTATGGTGATTTGAAAATTTTGTAATAAATGGGTTGTTTTGGATGATTAAACCGGTTACTAAATTACACAGCTATTGGTGGTATTATCCTTATTGCTGAGTATTTCTTTTAATTTAGCCTTGTAAATTCTTATATAAAGGGTTTACGACGCTGTAATTATTCCGAATTTCTCGGGGTGTTACAGAATATGGTTTCAGAGCTAAGATTTATGGATATATTGGCAATTAAGTTTAGTTGGTTCTGTTTATGTCGTTTGATTTATCGACCACTTATGACATCACTGTACAACCAGCATCATCATGTGAATCGTGGTTGTAAGTTTCCTAATATCAGATACTAACATTTTAATTTTTGCGCATTTTGTGGATATTGACAAATTTTAGGAGATTTTGCTATGGGTATTGAGTATTTATGTTTACAGTATGTTGAGAGGAGGACGTGGATGTAGACGCGGACATGGCAATGCGAGACAGGAAAATTCATCGTCTGTCCCGGATTCATTGTCTAATCAAGCTGATTTCAGTTCTGGCAAACAACAGGAATCAGTTAATAATGACCGAGCATGAATTGAGGAGGCATATGCAAATCCTAACATGCCTGAAGTGATCCAGCAAATTGTCACTCAGATGACCCAATTTGCTCAAGTGGTTGACCGAATGCAAATGACGATGGGCCAACAGCGTGTCGAAGTAAATCGAGGGGACAAGTAGCTTTTAGAAGTGGTCAAATTACACTCACCGAAATTTGATGGTTCTTCTGAGATGCCTACATGGGACTACTGGCTGAAAGATCTGGAGAAGGTATTTACAGGAATTAATTGTCCCAATGACCGAAAAGTTCCGATCGCTCAGGATTTTTTGACTCGGAAATCTTTCGACTGGTGGGAAGCCATTTGACCGGAGAATCATAATGCTGACTGGACAGAATTCAAATTAATGATGGAAGCACAATATTGTCCTCGTCCAGTTAGAGAGGCTGGAGTCCGAGAGTTTTTCTCACCACAAAATCTGGAGGCATCTGTGGCAGATATGATTAAGACTTTTAATCACCAGTTGACCTTTGTGCGACATCTGGTTAGAACCGAGCCAGAAAAGATTTTTCACTTCGACATGAGGATGAAGCAGGAGATCCAACGATATATGTCAGGATTCGAATGTACTGCTCTCCGACAGTATCAGGATAAAGCCTAGCTTATGAGATGAAAGAGAGAGAAGTGGAAAATTTTTGCGAAATTGAAGAAGCAGAGAGTGTCTGGCAACTTTACGGAGAGCAAGAGTAGTGGGACCCGTAAGGGCCAGTCCTTATTCCATTCATCCAAGAGGCATTCGTACCCATTCCGAGGCGGAAAAAAGTTCAAAACGGTATCGACGGTTAAAAATGCAGCGAAGAAGTGTTATAACTGTGGACGAACAGGGCATGTTCGGCGTGATTGTTCCGCACCTTCTGTGACCCTGTTTTGAATATGGGCAAGAAGGGCATCATGCGACATTTTGCGGGAATGTGACTAGATCGTTTGGAGCTCATACTTCAGTGCAAGTTCCAAAAGACACGAGTGTGAACCTGACACAGCAGAGTGGTCTACAACAGCAGAATCTTGGAAAAAGAGAAGCATCTAGTGCTTGGTCTATTCCTCCGCACCTTTATGAGATGAGGAAGTCAGATGAGCAGAACACTACTGTTGCATCAGGTACGATTCAGATTCTTTTGTAACTAGTTAATGTCTTATTCAATTCAGGAGCTACACATTCTTTCATATCACTGAACTTTGTTAATCGTTTGCAAAACTCATGTTTACATGATTGGGAACCTTATGTTGTGAGTCTGCCGAGTTGAGAGAGAATAATGGGAAATCTAGAAGATAGAAATTTTTCTGTGTCGATAGGAGGGAGGAAATGGCCATCAAATCTTATTGTGGTCGACCATGGTGACGATTTAATTCTTGGAGACGATTGGCTCAATCGTTATGGGGCTATTTTGAATTATCAAAATAGAGTTATCTCGATTACTGCTGATGACGGATCTGAACATCTAATACAAAGGATGGAGACCAGGAAGCTCAGGGAAAGTGATCAAAGCCATGAAAGCGGTTAAATTGCTGAAACAAAGTTGTGCCAGGTTTTGGTGTTATGCCATGAAGAAGGAAGAAGAAGTAAAGCTATCATCTATTCTAGTTGTGAACGAATTCTCAGATGTATTCCCTGGCGAACTACCTGGATTACCTCGGCGTAGAGCTGTAGAGTTTAATATTGAATTGGAACCGGGAGCCGCACCTATTTCCATAGCACCATACCATATGGCGCCAGCAGAGATGTATGAGTTAAAGAAACAACTTGAAGAATTGTTACCGAAGGGTTACATTCAACCTAGTGTTTCTCCTTGGGGTGCACCCGTTCTTTTTGTTCGAAAGAAAGACGGATCACTCCGATTATGTATAAACTACAGGGAGCTAAACAAGGTGACGATCAAGAATAAATACCTATTGCCTCGAATTAATGATTTGATTGATCAATTGCAGGGAGCGACGATATTCTAGAAGATCGATTTGAGAGTAGGATACCATCGATTGATGATTAAGGAATCTGATATATCGAAGTCCGCATTCATATCTCGGTATGGGCACTATGAGTTTATAGTAATGCCATTTGGTCTTACTAATGCTCCTGCCGTGTTTATGCAATTGATGAATCGAGAATTCTTAGAATACTTAGATAAATTCGTGGTCGTTTTCATTGATGACATATTGATTTATTCAAAGAATCCAGAAGAGCATGCAGAACATTTGCATATTATTTTGAAGATTTTGAAAAATGAACAGCTTTATGCAAAACTTTCCAAATTTTAGTTATGGCTAAAGGAAGTAATGTTCATTGGGCACATGATATCAGCCGATGAAGTTCAAGTAGACCCGAATAAATTTGAGGCAATCTTGGAGTGGGAATCTCCTAAGAACGTAAAGGAAGTCCAAAGTTTCTTAGGACTTGCTGGGTATTATCGTCATTTTGTAGGATTTTACAAAATGCGCTTACTCAGTTGCTACATAAGACTCCAAAATTCATGTGGAATGAGAAATATAAGATTAGTTTTAATGAACTCAATAGGAGACTGACAACGGCGCCAATAGTATCACTACCAGACGGAACTGAAGGGTTCATAGTTTACAGCAATGCTTCAAATCAGGGTTTGGGTTGCGTGTTGAGGTAGAAGGATAGGGTGATTGCCTATGTGTCTCGACAGTTTAAACCGTATGAGGTTAACTACCCGACACATGATTTGGAGTTAGCAGCCATTGTCTTTGCTCTGAAAATCTGGCGACACTATTTGTATGGGACTCACTGTCAGATCTCCACAGATCATAAGAGTCTAAAATATATTTTCACCCAGAAGGAATTAAACATGAGATAGAGGAGATGGTTGGAATTGATTAAAGATTATGACATGGAAATTCTTTATCATCCAAGCAAAGCTAACGTGGTAGCTGATGCACTAAGCCGCAAACCTGTTTCTATTTGAATGTTGGAAACGCTTACGTCCCAGTCCAGCATTCAAAGAGAGTTGATTCGTGAAGGAATTGAAGTATTATTGCAAGGAGTCTAAGGGCAACTGTGTGTGCTGGATTTAACTTCATCGTTAATCGAAGAAATCAAATCTAAGCAATAGGATGATCCTCTGATGATTCGCTTACGAGATGAAGTGGACAAGGGAAAGGCCCCAGGATTCATAATATATGATGATAGATTCTTGAGATTCCAGAGTCGACTTTGCGTCCCTGATGATGATGTGTTGAAACAGACAATCATGACGGAAGCACACAGGCGCCCTATTCTATTCACTCGGGCACTAGTAAGATGTACAAGGATCTAAAGCAGGATTTCTGGTGGGGAAACCTGAAGAAGACGTAGTGGAATACATCTCAAACTGTTTAACTTGCCAACAGGTTAAGATTGAACATTAGCGACCTGTCGGAATGTTGAAGCCACTTCCGATTCCCGAATGGAAGTGGGAAGATATATCGATGGACTTTATCACCAATATGACAAATACCAGAACGGGGATGAATATGATTTGAGTGATAGTTGATCGACTAACCAAGTTGGCTCATTTCCTGGGCATTAAGGATACTTGGGGACGAGAGAGGTTGGCACGAGTTTTTATTGCGGAGATAGTCTGATTTCATGGTACACTAAAAGCCATTATTTCAAATCGAGATGGTCACTTCGTGTCACATTTTTGGAAAGCGGTTCATAGAGCTTTGGGAACCGAGTTGAACATTAGCACAACTTATCATCCTCAGACTGACGGACAGTCCGAAAGGACTATTCAGACAGTATTAGACATGTTGAGAGCTTCTGCCTTAGATTGGTTGTAACATGATTAGGGAGTAAGGGTGTAATATCCGTGTACGTTATTATCGAGATATTTTATTTTTGGACGTATTCCATTGAGAATTGGTTTGTGAATTTCCATGTTGTATTGTTTGGAAATTGGAATCATGTGTATATTAGTTTTGGAACTGGTATGTTGATTGTTAGTGATTATCTAGTTCTGTATGTACCGGAATGAGTTCATTTGGACCGGACTTCACGATAGTAATGCTGGAGAGAAGCAGTTAGCGCATGCTAACTTGGGTAGCTAGCGCGCGCTAAATGTAATACCCGAATAATTATTGTGTATTTTACCTGTATTCGAAACTTGTAGCATTTGATTATGTGGTATTAATAATCGAAGTGTGATTTCCCATATTCGTATTCCTATATTCTTGAGTTTCCAATACATGCATGCATGCATGTGCACGTCATAATGTACGCTAGCTTTTGAG
This sequence comes from Orobanche coerulescens, assembly GCA_033398695.1. Taxonomy (NCBI): domain Eukaryota; kingdom Viridiplantae; phylum Streptophyta; class Magnoliopsida; order Lamiales; family Orobanchaceae; genus Orobanche; species Orobanche coerulescens. The sequence continues at coordinate 84,063,147 of CM065818.1, read as the reverse complement.
CATAACATACGTTAAGAGCTACAGATAACGTACATTATAGTCTAAGCATAGCGTACGTAAGCAGCAGCCAAAGACAGATCAGATAAGGTCGGCGTGTGGAGCCAGGAGGAGATATGTCAGATTTCCCCACGTGAACCTGGATGGCTTTTTAATAAAGGAGGTTAATGAGGCCTAATGTACATTAGATATGGGTGATAACGTGCGCTATGTTCATACGATTACGTACGTAAAGGTTTTGGATAGCGTACGTAAGAGAAGACCAGAAATGAGACAGTGATCTACTGTCGGACGTTAACGTATGCAAAGGATGTCAGATAGCATATGTTAAGACTGTAACGTACGTAAGGCTTTGAGGATAACGTACGTAGAGTTCAGAACTTTATAAATAGGACACCACCTCATTTAATTTCTCAATTTTCACTTCATCCTGTACCTAATTTCTGAGACTTAGAGAGTTACCCTCTCGACCTAAACCCTTCATATCAGCCTCTAAACATAATCATTCAAGGCAAGGAGCTTTGGGAATTTGTGTTCAAGCATTCGACGTTGAGTTCATCAAGTGTTTTCTTCATTTTCTTCTGTATAAGGTATGTGACGATTCACCAATCCAGATTTCGTGTTCTAGTTGTCGATTATGAACATACTACTGCAGTTGTTGAGTTTGTTACGGAGATTATCAAGTTTATTATGAACAATATGATCGAACCACGCTTATAAGGGAACTAGATGGATTGAACTTAGGATTTATTCCTTGTAGAAGAAGATGATGATCATGATGGACCTAGTATCGAATTTTATGTGATGATTATGGTGTTTTTCAAGATAATTTCGAAATCATGTTATGTTGGATTGTTGGTGGGTATGGTTAGGATCCTTGTAGGGAGAACTATCATGAGGTATAATTGAAGAATTCAATCTAAAGATGTGTTGAGACTTGATTGAAACATTATGAGATTATTGTTCGAATAAGTATTGTAGTGATGATTCGACTGGTAAGGCTTGGGGCAGATTAGTGTGTTTATCATAATCGGATAGATTTTGCCTTTTCATGTTCGTTTAATGTTTAGAAGCGATTATCCGGAACCGTTAGTTATATTGGTGTTATTGTATAATTAAGATTCGGATATTGTGAATTGATCAAGTGAGAGTTTTTCGAGCGGGTTGAAGGTTATTGGAAGTGTTGATCCTTGTCATTATTTATGAGGCAAGTATCTGAATTTGATTTTGGTTTAATGTTGATGATTTTGATCATGCATATTGTCATTTATGTTGTTGAACATGATATCATCCGAGTTGAATTGTCATGATGTCTTCCATGTTATTGATTCATATGTTGTTCATGTTGATGAACATATTAACTTGCATATGTATATGCATAGTTGTATTGATCCGATGAGGATCGTATGATCTATGTTGAGGGCACTGGATCCGTTGTCCACCTCGTGTTGGTCTGAGGGGATCATCTTGGGATCTATGCTGAGGGCGCTGGATCATTGGATGGATTTTCCACCTCGTGTTGGTCCGACGGGATCATCTTAGGATCTATGCTGAGGGCGCTGGATCATTGTATTACCTTGTGTTGTGTTAATGGAATCACGTGGATTCGCATCGTTGGATTCCGATAGAGGGAGTCCGTGTTTTGTGTTTTTGCTATGCATTGTTGTTGCCTATCCGATTTTGTATAATTTTGGTACATGTACTAGCATCGTTTTGCTAACTGTTGCGAATTTCGGTGAACGCAAGTGCACGTTATCGTAAGCAAGTAATAAAGTGATAAGTAAGATATCGTTCCCTCGAGGACTGACTTACTAATTACCGATTTATGCGTATTTTAATTTTATTTGAACTATCGAAATTTGAGGTGCAAGTAATAATTAAGGAAAATTACTAGAAGAATAAATAGTAAAATCGATTGTTCGAAGAATGAAGATCAAATAGGGAATTAATCTAGGATTGTGAATCCACTTCAGTTTATCCGAATTACTCTTGATTTATATGAATTAAATGATTTGCCAATTTATTGAAGGCGAAGATTGCTAAAATACTCTACCGCCTCTCCCGAGGTCAATAGAATTTTCTAAGGCGAATAACACACTCTATTCCTAGTTGAATTAATTCGACAATAGGAAAAAAGTACGAAATCTACAGAAAGGCCACGTAATTCATATGAGTATATTCCTATCTCACAAGATAAAACGGTTCTCACCAATTTTTCCTACCAACTCTCCTCTCCCGATTCGAGTTGCGTAATCAAAACAAATCAATCATAGGCCACATAATTGACAGTAATTAAAACAATTGGGAAAACTCAATAAGAAAGGGAAATATATTTTAATAATGCAAAATCAAAAGTTAATTCATCAAAACTTCGGTTTCATCAAAATCCTAGAATAGGGTTCTAGCCCGACATGCTAGAAAATAAGAATACACAAAGAATTGAAGAAAGCATAATAGAAATAAAACGCAGTCGAAGAACTCGGATTCCTCCGTTATCTAGGCTCCGCTCTCTGCTCCTAGGTGTTTTCTACTTCTCTTCCTCCATTCATCGATTCTCAGACCTTCAATCCCTATTTATAACTCTCATTTCTCTCCAAAACGCGTCCGTGGATTAAGTCGAAAATAGGCTCTCAAAACGGCCCGGAAACGCGGCAAATACATCAAAACCACCCTACGGGCCGCGGCTCAGTAAGTGTGTGCCGCGGCCCCTAATGTTCAGCACGCAGCCCTGGGTGCAGTTTTTCGTCATGGGCTGCAGCTCAGTAAGTGCGTGCCGCGGCCCCCGGTACAGTGGGTTCGGCGCCTTTGTGTGCCGTGCGTGTGCCGCGGCTCGCTTTCCTTGTGCCGTGGCTCATGACCAGAAATCGTCGTTTTCGCCCGTTTTTCGTCGTTTAGGCTTTTGGACTCCAATTTCCTGCAAAACATATAAGAATAGTGCATTAAAAGCTCATTTATGCAGATTTAGACTTAAAAATGGATATAAGATAATGATAAATAAGCGCATAAAAATACATCTAACAAATACCCCCAAACTTGAGCCTTTGCTTGTCCTCAAGCAAAAATCAATTTCAAATAAAAAGTATCGTGAATGATCATGCAAATCCATAGTGCTCAACTAAATCAATACTACCCTGAAAATCTCAATGAATAATACGAGTATCGTATTAGTGAGTCACATCACGGATACTGATTCCACAAAGTAACCATTTTTAATGCTAATCAATCGTTCATGAAGAGAATCAAGCTCAATGATTAACAAGCGTGAATTTAACCGACTGCCAATATGAAGGGTTAGAGTAAACAAGACAACTCGCCCAGTCCCACAGTCTAATGGCAAAAATTTAAGAGTTTCATCGTCAAAATGAATCATCGGACAGCATTCCCTTATGTATGATCATGATAATGATTCGAGTTAACCACTAGGTTCGGATCTCGGGATGTTTCATCGGGATAATATTGGGGAACCGTTTGACGTAAAATACACTCATGGGGCACATGGATGCTTCTAGTTACTAAGTCCCCCTCTACAGTGGAGAAAAAACTCGAAAAGCTATACCCGCATGTCCGATTCAAGGTTGCTGTTTTACGCGAGAGTAAACGACGGGTCACGTGAATACCCCATGTTACTAGGCTTCCCATCATCGGCACATGCGATATTTGTAAACCATTAGTCTATTCAGGGTTGTCGTTTTACGCGAGAGTAAACAACGGGTCACGTGAATACCCCCGGTTACTAAACTTCCCATCATAGAATATGTATAATATCTCGACTTTTTGGGAAAAACTGTCTGACTCTAAACTCAATTTAAGTGCCAACAAGACTCATGTTACTGAACGACTAGCTATGCGAAAATTGTAACCAAACGTATAGACGGCGATTTGAAAACACGTATGTCTCCTTTCTTATATGCTAAGATTTCTACAATAACGAAAAATATCGGACCTAAATGAATACTCCAAGGAAACAGATATCACTGACTGCAACTCGACCAAAAGTCAACCGTTTCTTCAAAGAGAAATCAGTATCATAACATCAGTTTCACATAAGGAAGCACGTAAAATTCACAAATGCAAATAAAATCAAGACAAGCAAGGCTAGCGTCAAAAATAATGAAAAATGCAAACGAATAAGTAAAAAGCAACTGAAAGTAAACCCCCCCAAACATAGGACATACATTGACCTCAATGGACATAGATAATAATATGTAATAAGAGAAAAGGTCAAGTACTCCCCTAATGTCAGCTCAGGAACTGGTACCGGCCTCGTCCGGCGAGGAGGGTGGTGTAGATGGTCTAATTGGTGGGATGAAGGGCCCGTCCGGATGCAGTATATGGCTCGTCCACGCAGAAAGCTAGTCCTGATGGTATGCATCCCTCGCTGCCAAGCGCCTCTCCTCACGTCGATTGGCCCGACAGGCCTGCTCTCTCATCTCCTCCCGGACAACTGCGAGGAGGCTCTCTCTCTGTCCGCATCTCCTCTCTCAGGGCAGCTAGGTGACTCTCTCTATCTCTCCACATCTCCTCTCTCAAGCTGTCGAACATCAACTGAAGGTGCTCTCTCTCGGGCGGCGGGCTGGACTCCGCATGCTCATGTGTCAGAAGAAGAGGCTCAGGGGACTGCTCATATGCCTCGTCAAGAAGAAATCCTCTTCCTCGAGCATGTGCCGGCGCTCCACCCCACTTGTCAAAGTGAGAAATAATGCGATGATCAATCGGACCCTGGGGTGCTAGCATTGGCTCATCATCCAACCAAGTCATGCCCGACTGGCGGCATAGAGCGCAAATGAGAGAGGGGTGCTTCAGCTCTATCTTGGCCCCTCCTTGAATGCACTGAAGGATAGATCGGACCAGATGAGGGGCCACATCGAATCTGAGTCCGGTGGTGATAGCATAAAGTAGTCGACCACGAGAGAGTAAGACTGAGCGGATCTGCGAGGTGGGATCGACTCGTGCACAGAGGAAGTATGACCAGGCTCGCCCGAGCCGACTGAGGCGCGACCTCTTAAAATAGAAGGCTGAAGAATCCGGGGCGCGCGTCTCGTAGACGAAACCGGGCTGTGTGAGTGCCTCAAGCAAAACCTCCCTCGTGAGGCTACTCATACTCCACGTATATGCCATCTCGTCCACCACTGGCAGCTCGTAAAGTCTCCGAATGGCGGTCACCGAAAAATCCATAGTATGGCCTCGGACGACGACCTGAGTCCGAGTATCTGATTGCCCTATCATCTGCCCTGCCCGAATATGTCGTAATAGAGCGCTAGCGTAAAACTCCTGGACGATAGAGATCACAGCCGGCTTGGGAGGCGCAGTGAAACGAGTCCACCCCATCTCGTCAATCATGGTCAGAAGCTCACCGTCCTGGGGGCGGGAGTGAATCCCCACTCTGGTATTATTGGTCTAGGCCGGATTTTTTCATTGAATATTTTGTGAATTTCCGGATCGGAGAATTGGTGAGACTCCACATCGGCTCGGCTTTGTGATGTCTCCCCTCTTGTGGGGGATGATTGTGTCCTTGACCTCGTACTAATCTTCCTTTTTATATCTATAGCGAGGTTCCTGAAAAAATTGAACACCGGAAATTACACAACCTGTAAGGAAAACTACACCACTCTCGACTTAAGATACGCTAAACGTGAATATAGAGTCTTGCACCATCGTAAGAGGAAATTGAGGCTGAGATTTCAAATTTAAACATGATGTAAGGGCTGGGGTACAATGTAATTCGATAATCAAATTCGTTGCATATCGTTTTAAAACGTTTGACTCAAAAAATTTCATTGACGCATTTTATCAAACACTTAACATGCATGGGTTTAAATGAAGAATAAGGATGATAATGGTTTAATCCAATCCCCAACAATAACAACATCAATCGATAGTCATGAAAAAACGACAATTAACATCACAATACATACATAAACAACAAATACCATCAACAATCAATCGATAATTCCCATATTCCAACTCAATTTTGATAGAACTTTGAAAAAAAATTGACAACATATTCAACATTGAATGGAAAACAACACCTTCCTTTTAAAACCATGTAACAATTAAGATTAAGAGTTTAGAATTACCTTGCTTGGATTGAAGAATGCAAGAAGAAGTAGACCTGAAGGTGGGTTGTGTGATCGTCGCGCGAAGAAGAGGAAAGAAACTTAACTTGGTGTCGGCCTGTAACATCCCCAGATTTAACCGGGAATATTACAGCGCCGTGGGCCCCGAGATAGAACCCACAAGGCTAAAGGAAATTTTCGCAAATATTTACAAATGCCCAAGAGGTCAACGACGGTACTATCTTTAAAACATTTGAAGACTTATAAAATCCATTTATCAAAAACCGTCGTAAAAACTCATTTGAAATCACAAGGCTAAACGACCGACACTCAAAAGTTTAGAAAATGATTTCCAAAGTAACCTCAGTTACCAGATACCAAAAGAGCGTTTCAGAATACTCACGCAGCGAAAAAAGACCAACCATAAAGATACTCTAGCAGCGGAACACGAGAACCAATCAAGAAACTCAATACACAAAACATGTCCTAGCCAGTATCCTCCGGGAAGCTCATCTCTTCACAACCGCTACAAGCTCGATACTCCAAGAACCTAAAAATAAATCCCACGATGGGGTCAGTCATAATATCCAACAATGATAACCGTCACATCACATTAATAATTACATACCAATGAAAATACAACATAAGAATACGACCAACGTAATCTTACCGCCATAATTTTACTTGCTCAAGTAATTCTCATCAGAATAACCATTATCACATTTCACATCCTGTACTCGATTAACTAATAAACTCGAACATAATATCTGTATTGTACCTCAAACAATACTCAAAATTCTCAAACTATCATAACCAACTCACGATACGGAAATATACCATTTCTGACCAATACGATACATCGAATAATATCATCAAATCCCAAGACGATAACCGATTGTCCATCAAGGACAAATACCAAAGGAAATACGGAACATACCTTGAGATATGAAGTGCCACGACAATCATATCAGTCTAATCCAAGATCAGAACAATGCAATACGGACACGGTCCTAACACAAGACCTACAAATGCATACTCATATGACCACATCAATATGATCACAACAATAACAATCATGTATACTCAATGGAAATCCGACGATCCAGCGCCCTCAGCATAGATCCCTTTGTTGACCCTATCAGATCAGCATAAGGTGGATAACCAACAATACACATATGAACAACAACACATGATAAAATCAATGATGCGAATTCACAAGATTCCATCAACACAATACTGGTAATCCAACGATCCAGCGCCCTCAGCATAGATCCCCATGATGATCCTGTCGAACCAACGCATGGTGGAAAACCTGTCCAACGATCCAGCGCCCTCATCATAGATCCCCATGATGCTCCCGTCGAACCAACGCATGGTGGACATTCGATCCAGCGCCCTCAGCATAGATCCTCATGATCCCATCGGATCATTTACAACATAAACAATACAATTATGCATACACATATGCAAATCAATATGTTCATCAACATGAACAACAGAACATGAACAACAATATGACAAATCCACTAAGACGACCTCATGTTTGACAACATCAAAGACAATATGCATGATCAAATCACTAACACTAACTGAATCGATATAAGATACTTGCCCCGAGTCCTTCGGGAGAAATCTCGATATCAAACCATCACCGACGATTATCCGCAATGCTCGGCGATCCAACGTATCATGGACTACGGGTAATCATATCCTCGTCTTTACCATAATGTAACCTCGATACCCGAATATGCCAATAACTGAAATAAATCATATACATTATGATTAAACTCCCAGAATTGGAATGACAACATATAATCATTGCTATATGCATTATAAACGAAATGAAACTGAAACCATTCATTAAACATTATAATTGAGCAAGTAACAACTTGCCTCGATACCGATACGATGATGATGAAGCCGCTACCAGTCACAATGCCTTTGTCTACGAGCTCCTCGGCCCTGACCATGCAATTCACGAACACGCTCGAACACGACCGCAACATCCGGTTATAATCTCCGATCAATAATCTCAGCCTATCGAAGTAATCAAATAACATATATCCGATAACAATCAACAACCGACAAAACTAACCAATCGAACTCAACGGTTCAACACAACCTCGAATAAACGCAGTCAGAACAAACCAAATCAAACCATCACGAATTCATAACCGAAACAGAATATATTACCATGCCTGTTGACTTAGCGTACGTTAATCTCTTACCGTAGCGTGCGCTAAGTTGTTCCCGATAGCGTGCGCTAGCCAGTAGGCTTAGCATGCGCTAATGACGTGCAGTTACATGCATTTCGGATACCGATCAACATATGGCGATTATCAAAAACTCTAAGTGTTTTTGAACCATGTTCATAGCTATCAAACAACGAAATCCAATATCCTTTAACATATAGGTAATCATCCGACTTTTAATTCAAGTCATATATTCATATTTCATCTTCCTTAATATCAACAACCTAAACACCAAGAACTCATAAGCATGCCATGTTCACCATCATATGAAGAAACCAACAACAACAACATCACAGATCCGAATTGAAGGAAGACATTAGCCAACATATCTCTTTGAAGATAAACAACACATTCGAAACCATCCAATTCATATCAATATCTTCATATCAACAAGAACATCATCATAATCCGGTAATCCAACTCATAATCATACTTATCAACTTGTTTATATGATAATCAGCAGCTCAAGAACATCATATACAATCCAAAACGAAATCTCAAAGTGAAGAGTAATTACCATTTTGAAGGAATGGATTGATTTACAAGGTTGAATCCATTTCCAAGAATCACTAATGATTTCAAGCTTCAAATGTTGTTATGGATGATTAACTCCACCTTAATACAGTGTTTGGAACCTCAAATACTTCTCAAGGCTCTCTCTATCGGCTCACATGAAGAAATGGATGAAAATGACGAAAAATAGCCAACTGCACTTATATATATACTGTACATTATTAACGTACGCTAACATCTTAAATTAACGTGCGTTACACACTTAGCGTGCGCTAACTGACTTTGTTAGCGTGCGCTATCGCAGTCCAGAGGCTACTGTCTGTCTTCTTACATGATCTTACGTACGTAATGTCCATGCATTAGCGTACGTAACTTACACTGTCTAGCGTACGCAAGTCCTTGCATTTAGCGTGCGCTAATACCAGTTGACTTGCTACAGTCTACACCTACCACGAAGATGCTCGTGACCCCACATGCCGAAAGCACCCAATAAAGCCAAGATTCCATGTTGACCGATATACAGTTAGCGTGCGCTAATCAACATGCATTAGCGTGCGCTAACACTACATTACAACATCCGTTGACTTATCAGAATGTGCGCCGAAAGTGGCCTGGTCCACGCATAGATTCTTTCCGATCGGACTGCATTAGCGTGCGTTATCTTATATCCGTAGCGTGTGCTAAACCTGCACGATAGCGTGCGCTACTCATGATTATTAGCGTGCGCTAATAATGTTACACTTAGCCATTTTCAGCTATCCTCGTCCAACATCTCGACATACCAAATATGAACATACGGTATACTGAATACATTACTCAACACATTATATCCTCGAATACAATTGTCGACCAATACGACAATTATACCAATACTGACATCTCAGTCCTTCATTTATTTTATCCATACTGTACAGATTCCACGCTGTACAATATAACTCGGATAAAATAACATTAAACAATAGTAGTAGAAATTTCGGATATTACATGGCCGATACGTGTTATATGAGGGAAGCCTGGGCGGTTCAAATTCGCAACAGGGGCCGCGGCACAGCTTAAGTGAGCCGCGGCCCAGAGTACAGCATGCCTAGGTCTTTTTGTAATGTTGTCGTGTGCCGCGGGTCAACATACGGGTGCCGCGGCTCATCATGTAAGTGTGCCGCGGCTCATTTTGTTCGTGCCGCGGCACGGAGTACAGTTTGGTTAGCCTTTTTGTGTCAACTTGTGTGTGCTGCGGGTCACTATCCCTGTGCCGCGGCTCAGGGTTAAATTCTCGCATAGGGATATTCCTGCACAGAATTTTCACAGGAAACACCAATAACGTGAGGGATAAGCATATCAAAGCAAAAATGACGAAAAATAAAGACTCTAAAATGCATGAAAACACTGGAAAATAAAATCTACAACTAATATTCGGGTTGCCTCCCGAGAAGCTCTAAGTTTATAGTCTTCAGCCGGACCTTTTGAAAATCAATTTGCTTTTCGCAAACACCATTTGAACTCTGCCCCGTCCATCGAACCGTTAATATGTGTTTTAAATTTTTGACCATTGGTATTTAACAATTCGATTTTCGGTTTGGACACCCAATGTTCTTTGCGAAAAGATTTGAACAAAAACAACTTTCCAAAACACCCATATTACACATGACTTGGCACCCGTTTCACTTTCGGATTATTCTTTTTTTTTTCACGAATGAACTTATGACAACATTAGAATTTTTCGTTGGTGGATGAACGGTTGATGAAGACGACATGTCCAAATGCCTAAGATATGCGACTCGTTCTACATTTTTCTTAGATGTCGGAGCAACTAAAATGGATTCTGAACATTTCGACCGGAAACTCTCCCGGTGTGTGTCTTTCTCAAAGATATCAATTTGTCAACACTTCTGGTCCTTGCTTGGACACGGGAGAGAACGAAACACTTTGAATGTGACTTGCTCGTTGTAATACCCACGATTTCCGTTCCGGTTATTTTGGATTTTTTTCGGATATTTCCCGGTTGTCGAGTTCCGGTATTATTTTGTCGACAACTGATTTTGGCGTTTAAGACCGTAGGTGATGATTTGTTATCCGTTGTTTTCATTTCGGACCGATGATGTTGTCCCCGAGTATTTTGTCGTGTTCGTTCCGTGCGATTTCGGAAAATCGAGTCGTCGAATCATGGTGGTCGGACACTGGCCGGACGGTTGGGGACGGTGGCCGGACGGCTGCCGGCACTGGCCGGACGAGTGCAAGCACTGGCCGGGCGGTTGCGACAGGAACCGGCGTAGCGCACGCTACGGCCGGAAAGTAGCGCACGCTACGGCCAGGAGGCAGCGCACGCTATGGCCGGTTGGCTGCGCGCACTAGTCGACCTAGGCAGTAAGGCGAAAGGTTACGGGATGGGGTGATCGGCGGGTAGCGCACGCCATCGCCAGGACATCTGCACGCCTTCTGACCGGCCGATAGCGCACGCTTCTGGCGGAAAAGGCTGACGCTACCCGGCCGAGCCAGGAAGTCTCTGGATTGTGGCTGGGCCGAGCGCACGTGTTCGGCGCATGATGGCGGGCCCGGCCGAACATTCTCGACCATGACCGCCGCTAGCGCACGCTAGCTCTGCGATCTAGCGCACGCTAGTTTGCACCGATATAAATATGACCGGCGATCCTGTTTGCACTCATTTTCATTTCCTTCCTTTCGTATGCGCGGCTGAGTCTTGGAGGTGAAGGCATGCTGTTGTACAACTAATCCACGAAGTTTGGGAGCTTATAACATCGATTAATCACTCCATAACATCCTTCAATCCAGCGAATCAAGGTTAGTTTTCCTAAAATCCTAGTTTTGGGAAAAATTGGGGATTTTGTTGATTTCGTCCGTTTGATTCGTTATAACTTAGAATAGTGATGGATTGATGATTATTAAGTTGTTTTATATCGAATCCCTTGTTTTTCCATGGTTGGATTGCCGAGGATTCGTCGTTTTATTGAGTTTCTAATCGACACCTTGAAAGTGTTCGATAAAATGTCACAAAGGGGATTCGGGCGTTCTACGATTATTCTTCCTTGTTCGATCGTCGATTTATTCATGGTATGATGTTGGGGTCAGGTTCCTTGCGAAGAACTCGAGCCGGAACCCTTCCATTCGCCGTTTTCCGATCCGTGGTGTTACCGTCGTTTCCGCCGGAGAGTTGTGAGCATTCGAAGTCTTTCGGTTAAGAGACGTTCGTCGGAGTGTACAGTATCAATTATTGAGGCAAGTATCTTGCCTATACACTTCATATTTCGTAGTGGTTATAGTCGGTAATTGACTAGGTGTGCAATTGAATTATTTTTAATGAACTTATAAAAGAATCGGTATATTCTCGATAAAGGTTTTCTATAAAATCTACTTATGTGTTTGTGAACGATTGTGTGGTTCTGAGGATATGTACTAGTGGTGTGCTTTGGAATATCTTCTTTACGTTTGGTATCGTTGTGCGTGATTATGTTGATAGTGGACTTAAGGTTATGTCTTTCTGACAAGAAGTGTGTATATATGTGTGGACGTGTGTACTATTGATGAGTTTGTGATGATGTGTGATGTGAGTATGTGTCGGATGTTGTGGCCATTCTTAGCAAGTACCTTGAGTTACAGTTGAAGTACTTCGGGGGAATATGTTTTTGAATCGTGATTTCGTGAAAGTGGTAATTTCAGAAAATGTGGTTTGTGCCATGTAGTTCCGAGAGTGTGTGAACCGAGTAAAACCGGTGAGGGTCCCACAGGGTCCGGTAGGCTGCGTATCCCTACGGATCACTCGGTGGGCTATACACTGAGGAGGGCTGACGAGGTGTCTGCAGGGTGTGTATCTTCTTTGAGAGGTACAGGGCCGGTATAGCTCGGGAGGTTGTTTTGTGATGATGAATATGGCACGATGTTGTTTTCGATAATTGTGATATGTCTGGAGTATCACATATGCAAATTCCCAAAGTGAGATACATCATATGTAAGGTCTTGGTACTTGGCTAAAATGGCACCGGTATAAGCGTCGTATATTATTTGTTTCATGGTTGCGATATTTTTGGCATAAGGATACGGGCCCTGTGATTGTTTCCGTACATTGTGGTTTGGTTATGTATCGAGTGTGACCGTTGTGTTATTCACTCGAGTATGGGATATGGATGATTTGGGTCATGGACCCTGTGTTTGTGACCAGATTGGTATCTTTGAGCAAAAACAATTCTTTGGCCCGTGTCCCTATGTGGTTTGTCGAGTTAAAGATTTATTAGCCCAGAAATGTCTTTCTAAAACTCCCGAGACTTTTAAATGCTTTTCAAAGAGCCTGCGTGTCTCATTCCAATTTTTCATGGTTTGAACTATTTTATTCAATGAAATATCTCGGGAAATTTTCATTGGGTTGAATTGTGGAATTAATCAAGTTTTTATATTCTTGGAATATGTTGTGTATAGCTCGTATTTGCACTTTATACTTGCACTAGCAAAACAGTGGAGTTTTGCTAACCCCCGAGTATTCGGGGGGTGGATGTCTGTATTGCGTCCAGGTACTTGCAGGTTGCTGGGGAGCGAACCACAGGGTCGGTACGAAGGATGATGGAAGACGACGATGCTAATCACATGAAGGCCGTGTTGGGTATTTGGTGAAGTCTTATTGTTTTGTCTTTTTGTTGGGGTATTTTCTAATTTTCGGGAAGTATTAATGTATCCTAACCCTTGCGTGGGTACGAGTTAGAAAAGGGAGTTTTGTACGTTCGATGTTAGAATTTTTGGTATAAGACCAAATCGGTCTAATGGTTCATTATTTAGCCATATCGGCTTAAAATGTGATGTATTGTTTTCGTATTTAGCCTGGTAGATCCTCATGGAGAGGGTCTGCGGCGCTGTAATATTCCCAAGTGGTTTGGGGGTGTTACAGAATATGGTAACGGAGCTTAGGTTGCGGAAACCTAGGCTATCAGGTCCAGTCGGGTATTGTCGTGTCTTGTTCTGTCAGATTGTGTCTGTCTAAGTCGTGTCGCGACGCGTCGTTTGTGATGTCGGCCGTGATTAGTATCGAGGTGCAGCCATCATCTTCGTGCGACCTGTGGATGTAAGTCTCCCTACTATATTGTGCCTTGTGATATACGAGCTTGTATGATTTTGTGTTATGACGTGGAGTTTAAAGGTGATTTGTGATTATGTGGCCTATGTTGTTTGATCCTCGTATGATGCTAGAATGGAAGTGGTGCCAACATATATGTAGTTATACACACATCCTGATATAAGTCGTTTTTACAAGAGTAATAGCCTTGGTGTGGTTACGCAAAGAAAGATTCATCAATGTGATATTTTAAAACTTTACATGTTTTTGGGGAGTCACGTATATTTTGTTTTAAAACATCCTCCAAAGGGAGGAAAAAGTTGATTTTTGTATAATGACCTGAGGGCCGAAATTTTTTTTTAGAATTCAAACTACCGATATTTTATTTTCATCTTGTATTATAAGTTTTCAAAACACGATTTTTGAACTCAAGTGAAGTCTACAAAATGTAGACAAGACGTGACTCTTGTTTTCAATTTATCGGTTTTATGACTGTTAGTCGGCAAATATGTGATGATGTTCTTGTTGTTCGGGCAGTGTTGCCAGTTTTAAATTAAAACTATGATGTGAATGCTGGGTCGTTCGATTTGTGGGCATTGTGATAGCTCTCTTTAATAAGAGGTGAGATTTCGGTATTTGAATAACAATTGTCTTTTGATGGTTCCTCATGAAGTGTCGAATCAATGGCTTTGGGACTCGAATGTGTTGTTGTTCATTTGTGACCATTGATTTTAGTAATGTCGTATATATGTTCGTAATCACGTGCTGAATTTGAGTTGTTAGCGCACGCTAAGTACAAGGCTAGCGCGCGCTAATGTGGCATGAGTAGCGCACGCTAATGTTGTTGTAACGCGCGCTAATGCAGCATGAATAGCGCACGCTAAATAATTGTTGTAGTGTGCGTTAATTAGCTGGGACAGAGGATGTGGAACCGCATTTTAGCCGTTAGGTCTAACTTTCTATACTGATCGATCAAATGCGTGTGTGCGTTGTCTAGTGATGACAACCGTTTTATGTGGACGAGTGTTGTGACCTTTCATTCGCGCTAAGTGATAATTGATTTTGTTCGGTGAGTTGATAAATTACGTCTGTTGTGTGTGTGTTCGAAATGTTTTCCTAAAACTTTCGTAAGTTTGTGCAAGTTGCGGAAATCAATTTTTGAATATAATTTGACGTTGCGATTAAGCCGGCGGCTTTGTATGAACCTTGGAAATTGTTTGAAATTTGCGAGCCGGCCTAGGATTCTCAAAATAAAACCTCGACGGTATTGAAAGAGTTGTTTTAAGATACCTTGAACATTTTGTAAAATGTTACCGTCGTTGATTCTTGTGTAGTGTTGGGGGAAATTTTCAGAAATGACTTTAACGTACTATTGTATTTTCGAATAATTCGAGTACATGATTTTTCAAAAAAAAAAAAAAATCTTTCACATCATAAAATAAATTTTTTTCAAAAACCCGAGGTGATGCAAAAGTACCAAAAGTACTTTTAAAGTTTATTTTGAATAACATACAAATCTAATGATTTTCAAAAGATTTTCTTTAAAGGGATACCTCGTGGATTTTCTTTCCGAGTTGTTATGGGTTACCTTATGTGATATGTCATGCTAAGTTGGTACTTTAGCATATTTGTTTTTGCGAAGTGATGTAATCGTATTGAGTGAGAATCCGCTTAGTATGTCGAGGGACAGCGGACGCGACCGTGACCATGCGATTGGTTATGGAGACTAGATGCGGGACCAAGAGGATATGGCCGGGAAGGTTGATATTCAAACACTTCGTTTTCGTTGTTTAGGTTTCGGGGACGAAACCTCTTTTAAAGGTGATATGACGTAATACCCACACTTTTTTTCTCGTTTCCGTTTCGTTCGATCGTATTGAGGCGATTGTGTTCGTTAATGCTTCTGACCTTGTGTTGTTTCTCACATTTGTCATTCGAGCGAGTTCTGATATTGTTCCAAATTGATGTGCGTATCGTTGTGATCTTTCCAAGTTCGGATCGATTTCTGGTGAACCGTGTTCGAAACTAACACCTTGTGCTTCCTACAAGATATTGATGTCTTGATTTGAGGTATGAACTTCAAAGGTTATCGTTGTTGTTCGGTCATTGCTATTCGTTCGTCGTTGTCCAATCATTATCGTTTGACCTCGAAACCGTGATTATTGAACATCTGGGCCATTTTGCGATTTCCATAAGTGTTGGGAAATTGTCTTCGTATTTGATCTTCCAAATCTGTGAGTTATTGGAATTTCATACCTTTCAGCGTTGGAATCGTGATTCGATTTTTGTATTGCTCGGTTTTATCAAACACAGTGATTCATGCTCGTAGCTTTTCGTAAGAATTCTTGCGTATTGAATCGGATCATAGTGGCTTTATCTTGCTGGAGTTACGGTGTGTTGTCGAGTCGCTTTGCTTTTGTTTTAAGTTGCGGGAAACTTATTTTTAGTGTAGAATGTAATACCCACGATTTCCGTTCGGTTATTTTGGATTTTTTCGGATATTTCCCGGTTGTCGAGTTCCGGTATTATTTTCTCGACAACTGATTTTGGCGTTTAAGACCGTAGGTGATGATTTGTTATCCGTTGTTTTCATTTCGGACCGATGATGTTGTCCCCGAGTATTTTGTCGTGTTCGTTCCGTGCGATTTCGGAAAATCGAGTCGTCGAATCATGGTGGTCGGACACTGGCCGGACGGTTGGGGACGGTGGCCGGACGGCTGCCGGCACTGGCCGGACGAGTGCAAGCACTGGCCGGGCGGTTGCGACAGGAACCGGCGTAGCGCACGCTACGGCCGGAAAGTAGCGCACGCTACGGCCAGGAGGCAGCGCACGCTATGGCCGGTTGGCTGCGCGCGCTAGTCGACCTAGGCAGTAAGGCAGAAAGGTTCTGGACTGGGGTGATCGGCAGGTAGCGCACGCTACTGCCGGACACTGCGCACGCTACGACCGGCCGATAGCGCACGCTACGGCCGGAAGGCTGCGCACGCTACCCGGCCGAGCCAGGAAGTCTCTGGATTGTGGCTGGGCCGACAGCGCATGTGTTCAGCGCATGATGGCGGGCCCGGCCGAACATTCTCGACCATGACCGCCCGCTAGCGCACGTTAGCTCTGCAGTCTAGCGCACGCTAGGCTGCACCAGTATAAATATGACCGAGCAGTCCTGTTTGCACTCATTTTTCATTTCCTTCCTTTCGTGTACGCCGCTGGAGTCTTGGAGGTGACGAAGGCATGTTGTTGTACAACTAATCCACGAAGTTTGGGAGCTTATAACATCGATTAGTCACTCCATAACATCCTTCAATCCAGCGAATCAAGGTTAGTTTTCCTAAAATCCTAGTTTTGGGAAAAATTGGGGATTTTGTTGATTTCGTCCGTTTGATTCGTTATAACTTAGAATAGTGATGGATTGATGATTATTAAGTTGTTTTATATCGAATCCCTTGTTTTTCCACGGTTGGATTGCCGAGGATTCGTCGTTTTATTGAGTTTCTAATCGACACCTTGAAAGTGTTCGATAAAATGTCACAAAGGGGATTCGGGCATTCTACGATTATTCTTCCTTGTTCGATCGTCGATTTATTCATGGTATGATGTTGGGGTCAGGTTCCTTGCGAAGAACTCGAGCCGGAACCCTTCCATTCGCCGTTTTCCGATCCGTGGTGTTACCGTCGTTTCACGGGAGAGTTGTGAGCATTCGAAGTCTTTCGGTTAAGAGACGTTCGTCGGAGTGTCCAGTATCAATTATTGAGGCAAGTATCTTGCCTATACACTTCATATTTCGTAGTGGTTATAGTCGGTAATTGACTAGGTCTGCAATTGAATTATTTTTAATGAACTTATAAAAGAATCGGTATATTCTCGATAAAGGTTTTCTATAAAATCTACTTATGTGTTTGTGAACGATTGTGTGGTTATGAGGATATGTACTAGTGGTGTGCTTTGGAATATCTTCTTTACGTTTGGTATCGTTGTGCGTGATTATGTTGATAGTGGACTTAAGGTTATGTCTTTCTGACAAGAAGTGTGTATATATGTGTGGACGTGTGTACTATTGATGAGTTTGTGATGATGTGTGATGTGAGTATGTGTCGGATGTTGTGGCCATTCTTAGCAAGTACCTTGATTTACAGTTGAAGTACTTCGGGGGAATATGTTTTTGAATCGTGATTTCGTGAAAGTGGTAATTTCAGAAAATGTGGTTTGTGCCATGTAGTTCCGAGAGTGTGTGAACCGAGTAAAACCGGTGAGGGTCCCACAGGGTCCGGTGAGGCTGCGTATCCCTACGGATCACTCGGTGGGCTATACACCGGGGAGGGCTGACGAGGTGTCTGCGGGGTGTGTATCTTCTTTGAGAGGTACAGGGCCGGTATAGGTCGGGAGGTTGTTTTGTGATGATGTATATTGCACGATGTTGTTTTAGATAATTGTGATATGACAGGAGTAACACATATGCAAATTCCCAAAGTGAGATACATCATATGTAAGGTCTTGGTACTTTGCTAAAATGGCACAGGTATAAGCGTCGTATATTATTTGATTCATGGTTGCGATATTTTTGGCATAAGGATACGGGCCCTGTGATTGTTTCCGTACATTGTGGTTTGGTTATGTATCGAGTGTGACCGTTGTGTTATTCACTCGAGTATGGGATATGGATGATTTGGGTCGTGGACCCTGTGTTTGTGACCAGATTTGTATCTTTGAGCAAAAACAATTCTTTGGCCCGTGTCCCTATGTGGTTTGTCGAGTTAAAGATTTATTAGCCCAGAAATGTCTTTCTAAAACTCCCGAGACTTTTAAATGCTTTTCAAAGAGCCTGCGTGTCTCATTCCAATTTTTCATGGTTTGAACTATTTTATTCAATGAAATATCTCGGGAAATTTTCATTGGGTGGAATTGTGGAATTAATCAAGTTTTTATATTCTTGGAATATGTTTTTATACTGCACTCTTCAGTCAGTGCCACCATTTCATATTCCTTGATCTTCCTTTTGTTAGATAAGATTTCCTTCATAAACTTCACATAGCTAGGCATTTGTTCTAAGGCATCGGCAAATGGAATGTTGATATGTAGTTTCTTGAAAACGTCAAGAAACTTGGAGAATTGTTTGTCCAATTTTTGCTTTTGCAAACGCTGTGGACATGGTACGGGAGGCACATAGGCTGTCGGATTATCTGGAAACAGTTTCGAGCTCTTAGAAACTTGTGATTCCTCGGTCACCGAATTTTTCTTCTCCTCATCATCACCTCTCTTTTTGTTCTGCCTGGGCTGCTCACACACTTCCTTCCCGCTTCTCAAACCAATGGCATTAATACTCTCTCTGGGGTTCATCTCGGTTGTACTTGGCAAGGTGCCCTCAGGGCGGGTTGTTAACACATTTGCTATTTAACCCAATTGGACTTCGAAGTTGCGAATATAGGCGGAATAGTTTTGCAAGGTTGCTTACGTACGGGTCACGAATTGACTCGTATTTGCTGCTAATTTCGCCATTACCTCCTCTAGAGAGATCTTTGGAGCGGGAGGGGGTTGCTGTTGGTGTTGAGCAAACTGAGGTTGGTTTAAGTTTTGTCCATTTTTCCACGAAAAGTTAGGGTGATTTCGCCACCCCGGATTGTATGTGTTGGAATACGGATTATTCTGTCGATTCCCGTTCCCCACAAACTGAGCTTGTTCCATCGGATGTTGCTCGAAAGGATTTCCAACTTGGCACTCTGCGCTAGGATGAGACCCATTACACCAATTACATGATTCTGTAGTAACGGTGGTAGGAGCATGTGAAAAGGCTTGCAATTGCTGATAGTGTAGAGATTAGATCGTTGTCGGAAACTCCCATAACTCGCTTTGGGTTCACTCATTCGGAAGGCCACTGATAAGCATTTGCAGCCATCGCCTCCAATAGAGAATAAGCTTCCGCCATAGTCTTTCCCATTAACGCTCCTCCAGCGGCTGCATCAACAAGGGTGCGTGTAGAAACACTCAATCCATTATAAAAGGTTTGGATTTGTAGCAAATCCGGTAAGCCATGGTGTGGGCACCTCCGTAATAAATCCTTGTATCGCTCCCAAGCTTCGTGAAGTGATTCCATCTCAAATTGCCCGAAAGTAGTTATCTCGTTCCTTAGTCTCACTGTCTTCGATGGCGAGAAGAACTTAGCCAGGAAGGCTTGTGCTAATTCCGCCCAAGTTGTGATAGAGCCCGGTGGTAGTGAATTCAACCAAAACTTGGCTTTGTCCTTTAGAGAGAAAGGGAAAAGCCGCAGACGAATAGCATCATCGGTAACACCGTTATTCTTGAAGGTGTAACATATCTCAAGAAATGAAGCGACGTGTGCATTGTGGTCATCGTTCGCCAGTCCACAAAATTGGCTTGCTTGCACCATTTGAATAATAGATGGCTTAATCTCGAAGTTGTTCACTTGGATGGTTGGACGCCGAATCCCCGAAAAGTTTGCATTTATTTGTGGCATTGCATAATCACGGAGTGCCAATGCCTGATGAGCTTGCTGCATAGGATTGTCCCCTCCATGATTTTCTGTGTTATCGGCCATGTTGTCTTTTGTCGGTAGCTCACGTTTTTCCTTCTTGTTTTTGGGAAGAGTGCGCTCGAGTCCAGTATCCAAAGGTAATAGGCCTTCGTTACCGAATTTTCTCATGCACTAACTAGAAATTTCTGAAAGGAAAACAAATAAAAATAATTACACAAAAATAAAATAATGTTTAAATTAAGACTAGAAATACTGAAATCGATATTAGTAAAGAAATCAGTCCCCGGCAACGGCGCCAAAAACTTGTTGCGAATTTCGGTGAACGGAAGTGCACGTTAACGTAAGCAAGTAATAAAGTGATAAGTAAGATATCGTTCCATCGAGGATTGACTTACTAATTACCGATTTATGCGTATTTTAATTTTATTTGAACTATCAAAATTTGAGGTGCAAGTAATAATTAAGGAAAATTACTAAAAGAATAAATAGTAAAATCGATTGTTCGAAGAATGAAGATCAAATAGGGAATTAATCTAGGATTGTGAATCCACCTCAGTTTATCCGAATTACTCTTGATTTATATGAATTAAATAATTTCCCAATTTATTGAAGGCGAAGATTGCTAAAATACTCTACCGCCTCTCCCGAGGTCAATAGAATTTTCTAAGGCGAATAACACACTCTATTCCTAGGTGAATTAATTCGACAATAGGCAAAAAGTACGAAATCTACAGAAGGCCATGTAATTCCTATGAGTATATTCCTATCTCACAAGATAAAATGGTTCTCACCAATTTTTCCTACCAAATCTCCTCTCCCGATTCGAGTTGCGTAATCAAAACAAATCAATCATAGGCCACATAATTGACAGTAATTAAAACAATTGGGAAAACTCAATAAGAAAGGGAAATATATTTTAATAATGCAAAATCAAAAGCTAATTCATCAAAACTTCGATTTCATCAAAATCCTAGAATAGGGTTGTAGCCCGACATGCTAGAAAATAAGAATACACAAAGAATTGAAGAAAGCATAATAGAAATCAAACGCAGTCGAAGAACTCGGACTCCTCCGTTCTCTAGGCTCCGCTCTTTGCTCATGGGTGTTTTCTGCTTCTCTTCCTCCATTCATCGATTCTCAGACCTTGAATTTCTATTTCTAACTCTCATTCCTCTCCAAAACGCGTTCGTGGATTAGGTCGAAAACAGGCTCTCAAAACGGCCCGGAAATGCGGCAAATACATCAAAACCACCCTGCGGGCCGCGACTTAGTAAGTGTGTGCCGCGACCCCTAATGTTCAGCGCGTAGCCCTGGGCGCAGTTTTTCTTCATGGGCCGCGGCTCAGTAAGTGCATGCCGCGGCCCTCGGTACAGTGGGTTCGGTGCCTTTGTGTGCCGTGCGTGTGCCGCGGCTCGCTTTCCTTGTGCCACAGCTCGTGACCAGAAATCGTCGTTTTCGCCCGTTTTTCGTCGTTTAGGCTTCCGGACTCCAATTTCCTGCAAAACATATAAGAATAGTGCATTAAAAGATCATTTATGCAGATTTAGACTTAAAAATGGATATAAGATAATGACAAATAAGCGCATAAAAATACATCTAACACTAACCCTACGGGGGTGGACATTTGTTTAATGGGGCGAAAGCCTGACGGAGCAATGCCGCGTGGTAGCCGAGGAGTGGGGAAGCAACCACAGTGTCGGCATGATGACGAAGAGGCACAGTGATGTCATCCGCCTGAATTGTTTTGGTATTCTGGTATTGTGTTAAGTACTCGAGTACGTGTGTTCTTTATGCTAATTTGAGAATTTTGTAATAAATGGGTTGTTTTGGATGATTAAACCGGTTACTAAATTACACAACTATTGGTGGTGTTATTCATATTGTTCAGTATTTCTTTTAATTTAGCCTTGTAAATTCTTATATAAAGGGTTTACGGCACTGTAATTATTCCGAATATCTCGAGGTGTTACACTAAATAGGCATATGGAGCGCATGCTAATGTTGTTCGTAACGCGTGCTAATTAGGCAGGACAGTGAGGGCAGTAGGGTTCTGGACTACCTGTTGCAGCAGGTAGCGCACGCTAGTATTGGAGCTAGCGCGCGCTAGTGACGGTCGTTAGCACACGCCAACTTATGTATAGCGCACGCTAGCGAAGTCAGACAGAAGGTGCTGGACCGCCTTCCAACGTTCAGTGCACCGCCTTTCAGCCGATAGTGCAGGCTAAACTTCAGCTGTAGCGTGCACTAATCACTCCCAGTATATATATGGAATGCATGTTCTAGAATTGTCATATTTCTTATCTCCTTCTTCTTCTCCGACAACTGAGCAGTCTTGAGCATAAGGGAGTGTAGATTTTGGTCGGATTTCATCACCCAACGACGTTTTTGAGTTCCTAATATCAAGTTAACAACATCTCATTAACTTTCACTGTCCGAATCAAGGTAAAATTTGTTCGAATCCTAGTTCTTTATATTTTAGGGCTTTTGCAAAGATCTTCAATTCTAATCCGTTTTAGCCCTGATTTGTTCTACACTATGATGTTGTAATCATAATCCTTTGTTTTTCCCCGAAGTTCATGGATTAAATTCCAAGTTTTCTTCCGTAGTTTGAAAACGAACCATGTTGTCTTCGTAGTGTTCGATAGTTTGTCCCTAAGAGTAGAATTTGAAGGAAATCCGTCCGTTTTCATGGTGTAGTATTTGATTCGGTATTTTGTTGTACTAGGATCGAATTGTTGAATGAGTTCAGACCGTACGTCTTTTCATTCATTATTCTTGTATCGTTTCCAATCGAGGCAAGTACTTTGATTGCGTTTATTGTACTTCGTGTGAATATGTGAAAAATGTGATTTCTGTGAAAAAATGGTAAATAGAAAATATGGTTTGTACCATTTGGTTACTGAGTGTGTGTGAACCGAGTTAAAACCAGTGAGGGTCCCCTGGGATCCGCTAGGCCGCGTTCCCTATGGATCACTTGGTGGGGTTGTACAACCAGAGAAGGCTTGACGAGAACTCCCTGGGGTGTGTATCTTGCGTGAGGTATAGGTCCAGTACAGCTTGGGAGGATGTTTTGTGATGATGATTATGGTACTGTATTCCGGAATATATGTGACGGCACTGTGATTTCTGTTGTTCATTCACTTGTTGTACATATTCTGGAATCGTTGTACTTGCACCAGCTTCTTGCTGACCCCTTAAGGGGTGGATATACTTGTTGTGTATTCAGATACAGGTCCAGTGGGCGGGCCAGCACAGGGCGGACACGAGCTTGGTGGGCAGCATTGATATCATGTAACATGTTGAGTCTGTGGTCGTCTGGTCATGGTCAGAGTGGTATTTTGGTTTTGTACTCACTCGGGTACTGTCATGTGATGTATATCGTGTCTTTGTTGATTGTTGATGATGTTGTTGTGTCAGCTGTGAGCTGTTGTATCAGTTGTGATCCTACGGGATGATGTGTTGTTTGGTTTTGTAATATATGTCTTGTTGAAGTAAATTTGTTTTTAAGAAAGTGAATGTTATGGTTTGTTAATTTTTAATGAGTTTTATGTTGGTCTAAGCCTGGTAGGTTCTCTAAAAAGAATCTGCGGCACTGTAATATCTCCGTAAATTATGGGGATGTTACAATCATCACACTAATTAATCATCAACAACAACATTAAAACCCGAAAATAAAGAGAGGGATTGTCCAACATACCTCTTGAAGATGAACAACACAATCAAACACCTCAATCATCAACAATATCTTCATATCTCAAGCTCCAATCCATACCATCAAGCTCATAATCAAGTTAGAAGAACCAAAAATCCATCTCGAAGGGTTGAAGGGCGGAAAATGAAGTGAAAATCTCAAAATGACGAAATGACGGAGTCTCTCATATATATAGACTCCCAATCGTTACGTAAGTAAGGCCCATGCCATAGCGTACGTAATGCAGGTGTTGACTTGTAATAGTAACTCAGTTACGTACGTAATGTCCAACTACTTACGCACGTAACACACCATTAGCGTACGTAATCACATAACAATAATGCATGTTATCCTAAATCCAGAACCTACAACTATTATCAACTGATACCATTACGTACGTAACACAGATTGCATAACGTATGTAAGCTTCTCGCTTATTTAACGTACGTAACACTGGCATCATAGCGTACGTTACATCATTAGTTGACTCACCTATCCACATCTGCGCCAAAAGTTGCCGACACCGGGCCCACTCGTCGATCATAGCGGATCTTGTCTGATTCCTCTCATAACGTATGTAATACATGCTACGTAACGGACGTTATGCTTACCAACTTAACGTACATAAGCTCCTCAGCTTAACGTACGTAATGGCTTCTGCACTTATCCAAATATAACTGCTCTTGCTGGATACAACCTTACGTACATTAACTATCCTTCTTAACGTAAGTTAGACTTGTGCATTAGCGTACGCTAAGTCCTTACTTTAGCGTACGTTAATCAGGATATACTTAGCCAATTCCAAATGTTCTTGTCTGTCGCCTCGATATGCCAAATTTATATACACGACATACTGAATACATGTACTCCTCCCAATAACATTCTCATACGATATGCCTGATACACGATATCCTCAAATGCAATTGTCGACTAAGTACAATAATTATACAAATACAACTGTCTCAATTCTCAATTTATTTTATCCATACTGTATAGACACCATGCTATCCAATATATCTCAGATAAAATAATGCGAAAAATTTATACTGAAAATCTGGATATTACATACTAGCCCACTTAAAATAAGTTTCGTCCTCGAAACTTGCAATCCTGTAAAAAACAACAGCTCAACCAAAATTTTCAAACTCATCACAAAAGCAATCAATCGTCGCGACAAGCGAATAACCAAAACAATATACCTGCATGTGCGTGAAGCCGATGATCTCCCGTTATACTAGCATATGATTCCAATATGAAGTCTCAACACAATACCAACATACACCAATATCGCAATTATAGCAATTTTGAAAATATCTCAAAAATTTTGGAGCATCCAAAAATCGGTTTAACTCAAAAGTCAGAAAAATTATTTTCAAAAGCCGTGCTACTACCGTACTGGTAGAGCCACATAACACACATGCTCGAGTTTCACAAAACCCAAGCTCCGATGCCATCTTCTGTAACACCCCCAAAATCATCCGGGGATATTACAGCGTCGTAGGCCCCGCACCGGAACCCACAAGGCTAAAAATCATTTTCACAATCGTTTGAAACATGCCAAAGAGGCAAAGATGGTAATATTTTATGAATAATTAAATGTTTTCCAAAATATAGTTCTCAAATACCGCCATAAAATACCATTTAGTATTTAAGGCCAAAAATTCCAAAACTCGGCAGCTTCAAAATGTACGTTAAGTCACCGCTTACACGTACCGATAAGATTGTCTCACGAATTAAACCAAATTTACGAAATACCCAAAAGGCCATTTTAACGAGTTGGTAAAATACCGGAGCCATTTTAAAGTACACACGCAGCGGACATAGGCATGGTTAAAAATACATTTGCAGCGGAATATAACGAACATAAAATACCCGGTTCCCAAAAATATATGACATAACCAGTACCAACCGGGAAGCTCATCTCTTAACGACCGCTACTAGCTCGATCTCCGAGTACCTAAAATAAAGCCCATGACGGGGTCAGCCACAATACTCAACAATGATACCGATTACATCACATAAATAATTACATACCAATGTAATTACAAAGTAAGAATACTACCAATCTTACCGTCATAACCTTACCATCTCGTAGCAATCCATATCAATCAATCCTTACCATAATCCACATTTCGCATTCTCAAATGATGAAATGAACTCAACTACAACCATCTGTACTGTATTCAATCACTACTATGAATTTTCAAAATATCATCATAACTCATAAGTGTGGAATAATCCATCCGTGCCAAATCTTGTCTGTCGGATCACACAATCAAATACCAATCCTGATAAGAACCAAATATATACAATACATCGGTAGATCAACTACTCCAAAACAATGACACAACACCGAAACATCGACGCAAAGTCCGAACGCTCACAGGACCAATAACCATGGTCAACCAAAACATCAACCGAGAATATCATCAACATGATAAACTCCAATATGACCAATCAAAGGTGAAAACATAACCGAGAATATCATCAACATGATAGACTCCAAACAAGACCAATGAAGAATCAACAATAATCGAGAATATCGTCAACATGATAAACTCCAGCACGATGAACAAAGAATCAACAATATCCGAGAATATCATCAACATGATAAACTCCAACACGGTCAACAAAGGATCAATAATATTCGAGAATATCACCAACATGATAAGCTCCAACATGATCAATAAAGGAAAACAAATCACACACAGTGGATCTCAAAGAAACAAACCCGCCTCTCGACATACCCCTCGGACGTATGAACAACCAGTCACATGGAACACCCCCAATCCACTCGGGAATATTACAGCGCCGCAGGCCCTCTCCGTGAGGATCTACCAGGCTAATTATAAAAACAAGACATCACATTACTTGCCGACATGTCTAAAATAACGAACCATTAGACCGATTTGGTCTTTCACCACAAACATACAACTTAAACTTCATATACATCTCTCTTTCAAAACTCATACCTGCACAGGGGTCAAAATATAAGAACACTCCCATACATTAGGAAAACACTATAGCGGAAAAGAAAATACATTACGACCACCAGTACCAAGTAGTAGTCTTCTTGTGATTAGTACCATTTGTCTTCCATCATCCTTCATACCGATCCTGTGATTATCTCCCCAAGAACCTGCAAGTACCTGGATGCAATACATACATCCACCCCCGATTTCATGGGGGTTTCGTCAATCTATGGCCACATCATTATATATGTTTCATTAGCCAATATGGCAACATGTTTGGTATATTGCAACACAAATTTGTAATGTTGCAATAGACTCTATTGCAGCACCCTTTTTTCTTCTGCAACACTTGTCGATCTAACACTTGATTTTTTTGGCAACACCTTTTGAGCTTTATTGTAACATTATTTTATTATCACTTTAAATATTTTGCGACACATTTGTTTGCTATTGCAACACTTTTTTACTAAACACTTTTTTATTTTAGCAACACCTTTTTGTTATTGAAACATTGTTTATTAAACACTTTTCATAATATAGCAACAGTTTTTTTTAATGCAACATTCTTTTATTTAACCCTTCCTTATTTAGCCACATATTTTTATGTTACCTAAATTCCTAATCTTGTTGATCAGAATCACAATTATATCTGAAAAATATTTTTACAAGCCGAAATTGCCAAAAGGAACCCGTATAATTTTTTTAACTTCAAATACCATATATACGATTACACAACCAAACTTAAATATAGCCAAAGTTCAAAATGAACCAACTACACAAATCTGCCCAAAATATTAAAGTATAACATAATCTCCTAAATGTCATCATAGTTAGGTGCTTAGTTCAAAAGATTAGTGAAGCACTAGGCACTCCCAATGAAAAACATCAATGGAAAACATTGTCACTTGAAACATCAGTTGATGGCTCAACATATAGCTCATTAAAATCGACCTTCAATTCTGGATTCTTTTATGTTATTTTGGTCATCATCGGCTTGACATTCCCTCGAACCTTTTTGTCAACTCTTTCATCCATCTCGTGTGCAAGTTGTTCCCAAATTCTTGTTGTTAAATCTGCCAAGTAGTGATCTGAGATGGTTGATGTGGGGGGTGCTACAGATTTGTGTTGTGGATGCCTTTTCCGAATAAGTCTGCCAAGCAGATATGAGCGGTCTTGCTCCTTGCCACCACGAACTAGTTGGTTAGCAGCCTCAACAGTCCCTCCCTCCCCAGAATTTTCTTGACAGTTGACTGTAACAAGAACAAGATAAACAAACAATTACATAATGGAACATGATTGAACAATATAAATAACCATTGAAATAGCCCTTACAATTTTTTCTTTAATCGCTTCAGTAGGTAACTTATACTCGCGATCCACGTTCGTTTTGCGTGTTTCAACAAAAATTTGAGCAACTGATAGTGGTGCCACCGGTTCTCCAGCATCAACCGGCATTTTCTCAATTAGCTTGCAAAAAAATAAGTTTCATTTTTGAAAAGTAGGGTTTTACAAAATAGGTCTACATCGTACATAGATTTTTCAAAACATGGGTTACATTTTACATATAGATTTGAACAAAAAAGTTAAGGCACCAGTGACTAAAGTAAGGCAGATTACATTTGAACCTCATCATTAAACTTAGTTTAATATAAACACAGAGTACATCATTTTAACAATTCTAACAAGTGTCTTCAGTTCATGTCTATTGTACGAAATTATCAAAAACAAGTAATCATACCAACTTGTTGGAGACTTGGGCGAAACTTCTAGGTCCGGTTGTATGTTTTTCTATTAAATGACTTCTAGATTCTGCATTTATTCTAGCAGCCGCCTATAAACATCAAGACATAAAGAATAAAATGCATGTGCTGAATAAACGATGTATTGATATGGAACATGTATTTTTAAAGTTACTTGAACATCTTCGTCAGCCCAATATTGTAAAAGAACCTTAAAGTCTTTTTCAGGAACCTCTGTAGGCTTATTCTTAATCCTCTCCTCATCAGTTTCATAGCATGTGTAATGATCTTTCTTGATGCGGGATTTGAACGCCCTAAACTGATCTCGCATCGTTTTCATTACCCATGCTCTACCCTCCTCGGGAATGATATACTTGTCCTAGGATAAATTATTAGCAAACTTAAACATCTTCTAAAGAAAATTTATGAATATATAATACATGTGGTTAAGAGGGATGATTAGTGCATTACCTTGACATACTCCCACAAGATGTCTTTTTCAGGAACTTCACGCCAAGTAACACATGTAAGCGAAACAAAGTCCCTCACTGTTGTTTCTAAAAAATTGCTAAATTCCGATACCAAATTTTCATCAGCTGATACAGGTTGCCCGAGATTTCTTAGGGTGATCTCTCTTTTCTCACTTCTCGTATGAACATGCTTCATTTTGACTTTCCTCTAGTCCTTCTTTTTTTTGGTTCAGATGGTGCATCTATTCAACCAACAATTAAATTGTCATGCTTGTTGGGTACGGATTCGGATATTTGCGCCGTTTGCGGAAGCATAAATAAAATTGCGGAAAATAAAGGACACGAGGATTTATAGAGGTTCGGCTATAAACGAGCCTACGTCCTCTCTTTATCTTTTTCAATAGGTTAAAGATAGCAACCTCTACGCCTCTCTTCTATTGGTCGAGGTATAACCGTTTACAATCACGTCTTCTATTGGTCCGTGATAAACCACTCGTACTTGTCTTTGCGTCGGTCCAAGTTAAACCGTTTTCCTTTTCTATCGGACAAGGAATCAACCGCTCTAGCTTTCTATGGGTACTAGATAAACCTCACTTAGATATCGATTGTGATTCTAATAATGCCGGATCCTTGATCCTAATAACACCGAATCCAATCGTATCTTTTCTTTTACCACTCGTGTATGATTTTGTGTATAACACTCAATCACTCAATGTAAGCTCAATATTACAACAACAATAGTATCAATATGATTCTCAGATGTATGTCTCGTTTGCTTGAGTTGTTGTACTTGATCAATACCATAAGCATGGTATTTATAGCCTTCATGAACAAACTAGCCGTTAGCTGCCAGGACCTTCATTACGTACGCTATATACTTCCCATTACGTACGTAAGCTTGTTTACGTACATTAACCAGTCAATGTTACGTACGTTAGCTTCTCCCAGATTCAGTCCAGTAACATTCGTTTCTTTTCTTTATGTACGTTATCATACTTTTCATTACGTACATTAATAGCACGTCACTGCTGACGTCATATGTCAGTTGCCACCTTTTTGACTTCGACTCATCCAACGTTCATCTGGTTTGAACTGCATTACGTACGTTATCTCTCATCCATTACGTACGTTACGCTGCTTACATTACGTACGTTAATGATCACATATTACGTACGTTAGCTTTGTGTTTTTCCAGCTTTTTGCACTTCGTTTTCCTTCGATGCTTCCTTCGTCTCTTCGTTGTTTTGTTTTGCTTATCAATCAATAATCATCAAAACACTTTTAATTTATGCATGGAACAAAATGTTCCAACAATCTCCCCCTTTTTGATGATCACAAAACAACACTTTCTCAATGGGATTTTTCTGCAAAAAAATATAAATATATGTATATGTGTACAGACCAAAGTTTTCGACTTTGTCCGTTTCGTTAGTTTCTTCTCCAATTTCTTTTTTTTTTTTTGACTTCTTCTTTCTCCTTCTTTCATTTTCTTTTTCTTTTCGACTTTTCAAATTTTCATCATCTTTTCGACGTCTCCTCATTTTTCTTTTTCTGTCATTTTTTTTTCTTCGACTTCTCCTCTTCATTTTTCAATTCCTTCGTTTCTCCCCCTTTCAGGGTAAATCCCATTTTCCTCCTTTCTCTCCCCCTTTTTGTTTTCATCAAAAAGTAAAAAAAATTGAAATAAATAATACCAAAATATAAAATATGCATGATACAATTTATGAATAATTGCATAAAGGGTAAAAACTCCCCCTGAGAATAATATCTCCCCTAAAAAATACTCCCCCTGAGTAAAGTATAAAAAATCAATTTTTGGGGACCCAACCTATAGTTGGTTTTTGTTTAGAAACGTAAACAATATTTGAAATATTTGTTCCTTTAGGAACCCAAATTTTCTTAATTTTTATCGTCCGGAGAGGGCTTTTGCAACTTGATATATGATGCCCGATTTTTAAACACTTTTCGTAATGGGGTATCTTAAAATTAATGGATTCGTTTTTCGAACGTGGTTTGAATCCTAACCCCTCTTTATTTAAAGTATATTTTTGAACACATAACATTTGTTCAAATTTATCGTTGCCGCACGAGAATTTTCTTGTCAAAGATTTTAGTTCATCTTGAACTTTTAAAAGATCATTCTTCAAAATATTCTCATTTTCAATGCATTTCGAATGATCGATTTCGACAAATTTTCCCTTCTCGATAGTTTTGGAATTTTCAATTTCCAAAGATTTAATTTTAGACTTAAGGGATTTTATTTCGGATAAAGCGTTTTGAAAATCCGTATGCAATAATTCAAATGCATCAAAAAGTTCATCACATGAGTATGTACTTACTTGGCTTTCGACGTCGCTGTTGTCGAACGAACTCCGGGCCATGAGAGCGATATTATTTTGATTGATGAAATCATCGTCTTCATCTTCATCGCTCCAAGTAGCCACGAGAACCTCCTTCTTGGGTTTGGCACGGCAATGCTTAGCGAAGTGGCCTGGTTTTCCACATTGTCGACAAGAGTTGTCTAACTTCTTCATTTCGCTCGAGATATCCTTCTTCCTCCGGTTTAATAAAGTTTGGAATTTATTAATATTCTTGGCATAATATGCCGCTTCTTCGTCGCTTTCTTCCACCGGGATTTCTTCTTTCTTTTTCGACATCTTAGCCTTCATGGCTAACCATTTTTCTTTCGGTTTCGGCTTGATACTTCGTGATTTTAACACGATCTCATAATTGATTAGTGAACCAACAAGGGCACTAAAATCGAGCGTGTTGAGATCTTTGGATTCCATAATCGCGGTCACGGTTCCGTCCCATTCGCTAGGTAGTGATCGTAAAATTTTCTTAACTTTTTCACTACTAGATAATGGTTTTCTGAACGAAGCAAGTCCATTGGTGATGACCGAAAATCGGTCGAGCATATTGGTGATGGACTCGTCACCCTTCATCATGAATAACTCGTAGTCATGGAGAAGCATATTGATCTTCGTCTCCTTGACTTGAGTCGTCCCTTCGTGTGTGATTTCTAGAATTTTCCATATTTCTTTCGCACTCTCACACGATGAGATTCGATTGACTTCTTCCGGATTTAAGGCACAAAATAAGAGTTGAGTAGCCTTACAATTTAGATGGTCATTTTTCCAATCGGCATCGTCGTATTCTTCAAAAGATTTGAGCGTACCGTCGGATTTGATAGGAACTTTCGGGCCGAGACAAATAATCTTCCAAATATCTATATCGTAGGCACGAATAAAGATCGACATCTTTTTCTTCCATGTCAAGTAATTTGAGCCATCAAAGAAAGGTGGTCGGTTGAGAGCAAGGCCTTCGACTGGAGCAAATTGAAACGCCATTGGATCTTTTTCTCCTCGGATGTTAAGCCGCGTATTGGAGAACCGCTCCGATACCAATTGTTGGGTACGGATTCGGATATTTGCGCCGTTTGCGGAAGCGTAAATAAAATTGCGGAAAATAAAGGACACGAGGATTTATATAGGTTCGGCTATAAACGAGCCTACGTTCTCTCTTTATCTTTTTCAATAGGTTAAAGATAGCAACCTCTACGCCTCTCTTCTATCGGTCGAGGTATAACCGTTTACAATCACGTCTTCTATTGGTCCGTGATAAACCACTCGTACTTGTCTTTGCGTCGGTCCAAGTTAAACCGTTTTCCTTTTCTATCGGACAAGGAATCAACCGCTCTAGCTTTCTATGGGTACTAGATAAACCTCACTTAGATATCGATTGTGATTCTAATAATGCCGGATCCTTGATCCTAATAACACCGAATCCAATCGTATCTTTTCTTTTACCACTCATGTATGATTTTGTGTATAACACTCAATCACTCAATGTAAGCTCAATATTACAACAACAATAGTATCAATATGATTCTCAGATGTATGTCTCGTTTGCTTGAGTTGTTGTACTTGATCAATACCATAAGCATGGTATTTATAGCCTTCATGAACAAACTAGCCGTTAGCTGCCAGGACCTTCATTACGTACGCTATATACTTCCCATTACGTACGTAAGCTTGTTTACGTACGTTAACCAGTCAATGTTACGTACGTTAGCTTCTCCCAGATTCAGTCCAGTAACATTCGTTTCTTTTCTTTACGTACGTTATCATACTTTTCATTACGTACGTTAATAGTACGTCACTGCTGACGTCATATGTCCGTTGCCACCTTTTTGACTTCGACTCGTCCAACGTTCATCTGGTTTAAACTGCATTACGTACGTTATCTCTCATCCATTACGTATGTTAAGCTGCTTACATTACGTACGTTAATGATCACATATTACGTACGTTAGCTTTGTGTTTTTCCAGCTTTTTGCACTTCGTTTTCCTTCGATGCTTGCTTCGTCTCTTCGTTGTTTTGTTTTGCTTATCAATCATTAATCATCAAAACACTTTTAATTTATGCATGGAACAAAATGTTCCAACAATCCTATGACCCTTTAAAATTTTACAACTAAAGATATAGGACTATGATTGTAAATTATATTATGTTAAAAACTAGATCAATGAGCTGTAAATACCTCATAAGGTTAATAAATAAAAGCCAATATATCTAAAGTCAGATTACAATATGGTGCTTCCGCCATCATTTTTCATTTTTTGAAATGCAGGGCCTTATATACAGGATTACTTGATAATAAGCATGAGAAATCTAAATAAATTGACATTATACGACCAACTAGAATTCGAAAAAGTTACCTTCTTGCGACGCCAAGTTATCAGTTTGAGTTTGCGATTGTGTCTGCAATATCTCAGTTTGAGCCTGGGAGTTTTGACGATCTCGTAACTCTAAGTACCTTTGAGGTAAACATTTCCTCTTCATCAGTACTTACTCCTTGTGCATCATTATTCGGGCAGTAGTTATCACTCTCATCATTCGTTAACTTGTTTTTGTCTTTGGTGTGTAGGCTCAAGTTCGATGATAGCCTGGTCACTCCCAGTTCCCTTAACTTCTCTTTGTTCTCTGCAATTCTCTTATTTCTGTCCATTTCATACCCGGTCACTCCTTGACCTTCATGCGTTCTTTTTAATGAATTTTCCTCCTCTGTCACTTTTTCACTTCCATTAGATACCTCGAGTTGCTTTAGATGCTCCACCAATCCTACCCTTTCAATAGAACTTCTTGTGTCCTCCATGCCATCTTTGAGAGATGTTCCATCCCTTGGAAGCCCTGTAGCAGTAGAGTCAAACCGCAGTTGCTTTCGTGTACTCCACCAAATTCTATTTCATTGCACAAATGCATAAGTGGACCATTATGTCAAAGAATGCAGGTGGAAATATTATCTCCAATTGACAAAGTATTACGAAAATCTCCTTTTGCAACTTCTTTATATCATCTAAGTCGACAACTTTGGCACATATACTCCTGAAAAATTCACCAAGTTGAATTAAAGGTATTGCAACCTCGGGCTTCAATTCTCTTTTCATGGAAAATTGTAACAAGTATTGCATTATAACATGTGCATCATGACTCTTATAGCCCATAAGTTTCCTACCCTGCACACATTTGCTAATATTGGAACCAAATCCGTAAGGAAATTTAACATTTTCAAATAATGAACAGAACAAATATTTTTCTTTACTCATCATGTAAGTTTGCCGCCCTAATTTCGAGGTGCTTTCCATCATCAGAGGTGGTAGGATGAAGGACCTTTCGAATGCCCAATTCTTGCAGCTCTAATCAAGCACTTAGATGATCTTTTGTTCTACCACCAATGTTTAATAAAGTTCCGAGTATACTATCACATATGTTATTCTCTATATGCATTACGTCAAGGTTATATCGAATTATATTGTCACTCCATGGTAAGTAAAAAAAATATTGACATCTTATTCCAAGGATTGACAATGCAGCTAACCTTTAGTTTTCCATTACACTTTCCAAAAGTATTCTTATAACCCTCTAACAATTCTTCAATTTCCTTCCTGAATAACATTGTAGGAGCTGCTCCAAACTCAACATCACCATTAAACCTTCTTTTATCATGTCTCCACTTATGGTTGTCATCTAAGAATCTTCGATGGTTCATATAGCACACTTTCCTACTATGGTTCAAATACATTGACGATGTCTCATAGTTACATATAGGGCAAGATAGTTTCCTTTTTGTGCTCCAACCAAACAACATTGCATAACCATGAAAGTCACTGATTGTCCATAAGACACTGGCATGTAACATAAAAGTTTGATCTGCCAAAGCATCATAAGTTTCAACTCCTACATCCCATAACTCTTTCAACTCTGCAATTAAAGGCTACATGTACATGTAAATATTGTTTCCAGGATCATTAGGACCAGGTATTAATGTTGACAAAATTAATTTTTTTGGCTTCATGTTTAGCCGTGGAGGAAGGTTGTAGTTTACGACAATAATTGGCCAAGTGTTGTGGGTTGAATTCATATTACGTTAAGGATTAAACCCATCAGAAGCTACACCTAATCTGACGTTTCGATTTTCTGATGGAAATTGCGGATACTTGGTATCCATCATCTTCCAAGCTTCACCATCAGCCGAATGTCGTAACTTCCCGTCAATCTTTCGATCTACTGCATGCCAAATCATTTGTTTAGAGAATTCTTTACACATAAACATTCATTGGAGTCTTGGTTTGAGAGGAAAATATCTCATCACTTTGGACGGAATATTTTTGCTCTCTGATTCAGGTCCCATAACTTTCCATCTTGAAGCGATACAAGTTTACAAGAAACCTGATTCTTATTTCCCCCCAATACAACATGCAGTTATTTGGACATGCATGTATTTTTTTGTAGTCAAGACCCAAATCTTTAATGATGTTCTTAGCTGAATTAGAAGAGGCAGGCACATTAGCATCGGGAAATGCCTCTTTCATCAGCTGTAGTATTTCCCCAAACCCCGACTCGGTTACCCCATTAATGCACTTCGAGTGGTAAAGTTTAACTAAAAAACTTAGGTGAGAAAATTTCTTACAACCAGAATACAAGGTCTGTTTTCCATCCTCAACAAGACGATTAAAATTCCTAGCATCTTCATTCAGTCCCCTACTATTGTAAGTAATATTTAACATTCGGTCAAGATTATCCTCAAATCCAGTATTTGCTTCAAAATCCATCATATCACTAAAGTCTTTCGAATTTGATACACCGTAAATCCACCTTGCAACACTCAGAAAAGGCCCATAGCAAATAAGGTGATCATACACATCATTTCGACCCCACCAATAACGATTATCACATCGACTACAAGGACAGTTTAATTCATTTTCGACGGCATAATTGACCATTGCATTTTTCAGAAATGCATTGACCCCACTAATATATTGTGTACTTGATCTTGGAAGATTTAACCAGATAATTCCCTTTTCAGTCATAACTACAATAAAAGACAGTCATTGTTAAATATATAATAACATTTGTTTTTTATTATTCTTATAACTAATATAATAACTTTTGTTATTTTTAATTCAATACCTAATAGTTTCTTAGTTGTTTTATTTCATATGCCTAACACTAAGGTCTTAAAAAGCAACCCATATTTATACCTTTTTGTCACGCCCCACCTTAAAGTAGCAGGCATCGCACAGCATCCGGCCGATGCCTGCCGGACGGGCGCGCAGCATACTCGCGCGCGTACATGGACCCGTCCAAGCTCACAGAGGACTACCCCCCCTATAATAGCCTTAGACGGAAAAAGCCTTGTGACAGCAGTAGACATTGAAAAGCCGAGGAACCCACTATCCAGAAAGAAGACCCTAGAAGCTTCAAGATGGAGACCAATCGATTCCAGAAGGTCAAAGAGGGTTCCAGAAGGTCAGAAATCGGGTCGGGTTGCTACGGGCCGAATCGGGCCTCGGCCGGGCCGGGCCGGGACACTTCGGGCCGGTTCGGGCCGGACGTTCCAGAGGGGTCTGGGGACTCCAAGAAGACTTCTTAGAATTGTTTAGAATTGTATAGATCATTCTAGATGATGGCATTCTTGTAAATACTTGAAATAGTAATGTTTTGTTGGTAATTTGTTAGCCTAGGAGGATTAGTATAAATACCCCCTTGGGGCTCATTTGTAACTCACCTTGAGAAATCTGATTTGCTACAGTGCAATAAGAGAAAACCTTCCCCAAAGCTTTTCTTACTTTCTTTCCTAGCAGTCTTGTTCATTAATAGGCTTACTACTTAGGCTTGAGACAACCTAAGAGTGCCGCACGGCAAGGACTTAGCGAGGCGCAAGTATAACCCCGTGACAGTTGGTATCGGAGCCAAGGTTGAGACAACCAAGGCGGATTTTAGAAGATTGCTAGCTGATCGTGCAAGGAGTAAGATGGCACAATCATCCGTCGTTACCCAACCCAACACTCAGGCCGAGAAGACCAAGAAGGGCAGAGACAAGTCTGTCGACCGGATTGCTGCCATGGACAGCCGAGTGACTCGACTGGAGGAGGTCTATGATGAGGTTGCGAGGAGGGTGGATGACTTAGAAGAAGCTGGTGAGGAGCTGCACAACCAGGTTCTCTCTACTATCAATGCTTTTGATGGGGACATGAAGAAGGAGTTGGCCGATTTTCGGGCCATGATCTTGGCCATGCAAGAGAGCATGGAGGTTCTCAAGACGGAGATGGCAATAGTGAAAAGGGCGATTGCCAATGGAGAAGGACATGTGGGTGTGACACCCGCACGAATTGACATCCCAAGGCCTGGAAAGTTCAACGGATCGAGAAACGCCAAGGAGATTGACAATTTCTTATGGAACCTGGAGCAATACTTTGGTGCCTCAAACATTCGATATGATGACACCAAGTTGCGGACGGCGCCCTTGTACTTGGCCAACACAGCCGTGCTGTGGTGGCGGACCAAGCAGGCTGACATTGAGAGTGGTGCGTGCAGGATGGCTTCCTGGGAAGACTTCAAGGCCGAATTAAAGAGGCAATTCTGTCCCGAGAATGTGGAGTTCGAGGCTCGGGGCAGGCTGAAGAGACTCAGCCACACTCGTACTATCATAGACTATGTCAAGGAGTTCCAAGAAATTGTGCTGGAGATACCAAGCTTGACGGCGACTGACAAGCTGTTTGCATTTATGGACGGACTCAAGCCTTTTGCGAGGCAAGAGTTGGAAAGGCGCAATGTTCAGGATGTGGCGACCGCCATTGCTGTGGCCGAGGGCTTACGGGAGTTGAAGACCAGCGACAAGCCAAGGACTTTCCGCACAGATAAAGGCAAAGGTGGGGGAGACCGCCCATCAAGGTTCAGGCCAAACAAATACTCGGGCAAGCAACCAGTGGACGAGAACGATAAGCCGAGAGGTTGTAACATTTGTCATAGTACCTCTCACATGAAGTACGATTGCCCATTTCGGGGGAAGAAGGTCGCAGCCATTTAAGAGACCACGGAGACCGAGGTTGCGGATGGTGCGCATATGGGCTCATTGAGTTTGCTCAATGCTGTCAAAGCCGTTGTGGAGCCGGCGAAGGGACCCAGAAAGGGGTCTATGTT
Source organism: Orobanche coerulescens (assembly GCA_033398695.1). NCBI lineage: Eukaryota > Viridiplantae > Streptophyta > Magnoliopsida > Lamiales > Orobanchaceae > Orobanche > Orobanche coerulescens. The sequence goes on along the minus strand of CM065818.1, from coordinate 84,024,434 downwards.
CGTGGATGCCTTGATTGGAGGCACACACATCAAAGCCTTAGTGGATACAGGAGCTACGCACAACTTCATGAGGGACGGCGTAGCCAAAGCCTTGCGACTTACCGTCACTCCAACTAATGGATCGATCAAGACAGTGAACACCCATGCTAAACCGGTGACCGACGAAGCACGAGGAGTGAAAGCAAAGATAGGTGACTGGCAGGGAATGATCACCTTCACTGTAGTGACCATGGATGACTACGATTTGGTTCTTGGGTTACAATGGTTCGATCAGGTACGGGCTTGCATTCTTTCATTTTCAGATTCCTTAGTCATTTTGGACTCCGACAGGACACAGGCCATTCCGGCCAGGAGGGAAGCGAAGGGGACAGGCACCCTTTCAGCCATGCAACTTAGTCGAGGCCTTCGGAAGTAGGAAGAGACCTTCGCTGCATTTTACGTTCCTAATGATGGAAATGATATTGAAGGCAAGGATGTACCAAAGGAAGTTCAAGCCATTTTGGATGAGTTCCAGGACGTGATGCCCGCGGAACTACCTAAGAAGTTGCCGCCCAGACGGGATGTGGACCACAAGATTGAACTTATTTCCGATGCGAAGCCACCTTCGAGGACACCCTATAGGATGTCACCACCGGAACTTAAGGAGCTGCAGAAGCAATTGAAAGAGTTGTTGGATTCCAAGATGATCCAACAATCCAAATCTTCTTATGGATCCCCCGTTTTGTTCCAGAAGAAGCATGATGGATCCTTACGTATGTGCGTGGACTATAGGGCACTCAACAAACTGATGGTTCGCAACAAGTATCCCATTCCACTCATTGGAGAGTTGTTTGACCAACTGGGAGGTGCCAAATACTTTTCAAAGATCGACCTAAGATCCGGATATTGGCAGGTCCGGATAGCCGAAGGAGACAAACCCAAGACCGCTATGGCGACCAGGTATGGTTTGTTTGATTTCCTTGTGATGCCGTTCGGGCTTACAAATGCCCCAGCAACCTTTTGCACACTGATGAACAAGGTATTTCAACCATACATAGACAAGTTTGTTGTCGTTTATTTGGACGATATTGTCATTTACTCATCATCGATGGAGGAGCATGTAGAACACTTGCGACAGGTGTTCCACGCATTGCGGGACAATGAACTATATGCAAAGTTGGAGAAATGCTCATTCGCCTAACAGGAAGTGACTTTTCTGGGTCACCGTATCAAAGATGGCCGCATAATGATGGATGAGGCCAAAGTGAAAGCCGTTCGAGATTGGGAACCGCCGACCAACGTCACCCAACTCCGATCATTTCTGGGACTCGGGAACTACTACCGGAAGTTCATCGAGGGATACTCTCGGATAGCAGCACCATTAACGGACCTATTGAAGAAGGACCACAAATGGGAGTGGACGGATAAGTGCCGAGAGGCCTTTGAGCGACTCAAAGGCAAAGTGACGGAGCAGCCAGTTCTTGCCTTGCCAGACCATGCCAAGGCCTATGAGGTTCAGACCGATGCATCTGATTATGCCATCCGAGGAGTATTGATGCAGCTAGGGCATCTCGTTGCCTATGAGAGCAGAAAATTGAATGACACCGAGAGACGGTACTCGGTACATGAGAAGGAAATGACCGCCGTGGTTCATTGCCTTAGAGCCTGGAGGCATTATTTACTTGGGAGCAAGTTTGTGGTACGAACAGACAACGTAGCCACAAGTTATTTTCAAACCCAGAAGAAGCTCACGCCAAAGCAAGCAAGATGGCAGGAATTCCTAGCTGAGTTCGATTATACCCTGGAGTATAAGCCGGGTGTACTTAACCGAGTAGCCGATGCATTAAGCCGGAAGGCCGAGCTTGCAGCCCTGACCAAGGCCGAAGGAAGCATCAAGGACCGCATACGCGAGGGACTGAGGCAGGACCCTTTCGCAGAAAACATCATGCAACTTGCCAGGAGCGGCAAGACAAGACGGTTCTGGGAACGAGACGAGCTACTCTTTACCAAATGCAATCGTTTGTACGTTCCCAAATAGGGAAACTTACGGAGGGACATCATGAAGGAATGCCACGATACACTATGGGCTGGACACCCAGGTATGCACCGTACAATGGCTTTAATTGACAATTCTTACTTTTGGCCCAGGATGCGTGAGGACGTCGAGGCATACGTCCGGACATGTCTTGTGTGCCAACAAGACAAGGTGGAACAACAACAACCTGGTGGACTACTTCAACCCTTGGCCATACCAGAACACCCTTTTGAAAGCGTTTCAATGGACTTTATTATGGCTTTGCCTAAATTGGATGGGTACGGGTCGATCATAGATGTGGTGGACAGGTTTTCAAAATACGCAACCTTTATTCCAGCACCGGCGGATGTAACGGCTCTAGAGACGGCCAAGTTGTTCTTAAAGCATGTGGTAAAATATTGGGGCATTCCAAGGACAATCGTGAGTGATCGAGACCTACATTTCACAGGAAAGTTTTGGTCGGGACTTTTCAAGCTATTGGGCTCGAACTTAGCATTCTCAACAAGTTTCCACCCACAGACGGACGGGCAGACAGAACGAGTTAACGCACTGCTTGAGTGCTACTTGCGGCACTATGTGAGTGCCAATCAGCGGGACTGGGCCAAACTCTTATACATGGCCCAATTCTCATACAACTTGAAAAAGAGTGAATCAACGGGACGCAGCCCATTCGAGCTCGCTACAGGGAGACAACCGGCGACAACGAACAACATTGCCACCGGATACACGGGACAGAGTCCCGCAGCATATACCTTTGCTAAGTCACTACAGGAGGAATCGGACTTGGCTCGAGCATCTTTGGACAAGGCAGCCAAGAAGATGAAGAAATGGGCCGATCTCAAGCGACGAGCGGTCGATTTTAACGAAGGCGACTTAGTTATGGTGAAACTTCTCCCGCAGCAATTTAAAGCATTTCGGGCTGTGCATAAGGGACTTATCCGAAGATACGAGGGACCCTACAAGATCGAGCGGCGTGTTGGGACAGTTTCCTATCGAGTGGAACTACCGCCGAAGATAAAGATACACCCGGTCTTTCATGTTAGCCAACTGAAGCCTTACCATCAGGACATGGAGGATCCGGTCCGAGCTCAGTCACATCGAGCACCTACTGCCGTGATTACTTCCTTCGAAAAGGAAGTAGCCGAGATCATTTCACATCGGTACGTTCGACGAACCCCATACACCGAGTACTTTGTGCATTGGAAGGGACTCCCAGACGCTGAAAACAGCTGGGAACATGAGGATCACCTATGGCAATTCCGGCAGAAGATTGAAGAATATCGGGACAACATCGTGCCGAGGACGGTCACGACTTTGGTGGGGGAGAATGTCACGCCCCACCTTAAAGTAGCAGGCATCGCACAGCATCCGGCCGATGCCTGCCGGACAGGCGCGCAGCATGCTCGCGCGCGTACATGGACCCGGCCAAGCTCACAGAGGACTACCCCTCCTATAATAGGCTTAGACGGAAAAAGCCTTGTGACAGCAGTAGACATTGAAAAGCCGAGGAACACACTATCCAGAAAGAAGACCCTAGAAGCTTCAAGATGGAGACCAATCGATTCCAGAAGGTCAAAGAGGGTTCCAGAAGGTCAGAAATTGGGTCGGGTTGCTACTGGCCGAATCGGGCCTTGGCCGGGCCGGGCCGGGACACTTCGGGCCGGGTCGGGCCGGACGTTCCAGAGGGGTCTGGGGACTCCAAGAAGACTTCTTAGAATTGTTTAGAATTGTATAGATCATTCTAGATGATGGCATTCTTGTAAATACTTGGAATAGTAATGTTTTGTTGGTAATTTGTTAGCCTATGAGGATTAGTATAAATACCCCATTGGGGCTCATTTGTAACTCACCTTGAGAAGTCTGATTTGCTACAGTGCAATAAGAGAAAACCTTCCCCAAAGCTTTTCTTACTTTCCTTCCTAGCAGTCTTGTTCATTAATAGGCTTACTACTTAGGCTTGATACAACCTAGGAGTGCCGCACGGCAAGGACTTAGCCAGGCGCAAGTATAACCCCGTGACATTTTGCTCCTAATATCAAAGGCATAAATTACACTCATACATAAGCAAGTTAAATTTTACTAGTTCTTTTCACTATTTGCTTCGCACAAAACACAAATATGCAGGTTAAATTTAGTAAAAATCAAACAAAATAAACTTATGTATACTCCATAATAGTACAAATTTCATTTCAATATAAAAAAAACACGCACTGATCTATATCAAAACTTAAACATACATGTACATATGAATCTGTAGCAAGATATATCTTCTAACAAACAAATTATAGGGTTTAGTTGGAAATTACCTTTAGATGAGAGCTAATTGACCCAGCTACGAACCCAACTATGAACCCTAATTTGTAAATCTCCGTACCCAACTAATTGACCCGTTTGAGAATGCTCCAAACCAAACTATGAATGCGTTTGAAAATGCTATGAACCCAGTTCCGAACACTGCTAATGATCCCAGCTCCAAACACTGCTATTAATTTGTAAAGCTCCGAACCTGTTTTGAGCACAGTGATGAACCCTCATTTGTAAAGCTCCGAACCAGTTTGAGAGAACCCTAACTACGGACCCTAATTTTTAAAGTGGGAAGACAGAGAAGAAAGATGAAGATAGAGATGTGAGATGAAAGGGTGAATTAGTTTGTGAGAATGAAATATTTTGGGAGACGATGAATACATAGATGAGAGATGAAGAGAGAAATATTTCAGGTGCGGGGAAGGTTTTTGGTAACAAGACGTGGAGATATCATCAGAAAGCAAAAATATTTAAGATATTTTTACCTTCCCCCGTTTTTTACAAGTAAATTTCAGTTTCTCCCCAATTTTTTAATACTTTTTTATGTAATCTACGGTAACATCCACATAAGTGTTGCCATTGCTAACTCAATTATATTTAAGGTGACATTGGTTGATATCAACGGCAACATCAAATTAAAAAAAGTCATCTAAGGATACACTTTACATGCCAACATGGGTTTTCAGTGTTGACAAATACCATATATGGTGTAGCGTATACATGTGTTAATGCAAATCAAGACCGACTGATTACTAGTGTATCCAATACGACTAGATCCGAATGCTTTGGCCAAAGACTTATGATCTTATTTGCCATTGACCGTATAGGACATTCGCCTGCTCACTAACAAGAGATAGAATCTTTTCTTGGCGTACAGTAAAGACTGCTGCCTGCCCATATAGTCCGCACTTCGAGGTTAACCCAACGATTAAGAAAATGAGGCTAACTACTCTAATGACAAACTAAACGTCACAGGCACATCTCTTACTGAACCCTCAAGTCAAAGGTCCACGTATACTATTACAACCTTTTGATTCATCATCGACTCACCAAGAGTGAATACCGTGTGGCTAAATCAAGTATGAGTCTTGTCCGAGTATACTGGTCCCACCAATATAGTTATAAATATGTTACAAAGACATGCACACGTCCTAGCATTAGTTATACAAGTCTTACTCCAAACTTAATGCCCATTTAAGTTTATCGACTTGAGAACGGTTTACGTAAATAAACTTTAAACACTTCTAGTGCATTTTCTCTTATCCGATAACGAGGGTGGAATGTTCTCTCTCATTTACATGGATTTCACTTCAATGTTTACCAAATCAAGAAGCAACTGAAATAAAATACACAGTGAATAAATCATATTGCCTTTTAATTGATAATTCCATAATTACATGTACAATGTCCCTTCTCTCTCATCCCCTGAGTGGCATTTGAGGGCATATTCCTAATAATCCCCCACATGCACTTAATGCCACACATCATGGTATCCAATACCCATGTTCTTCAAATGCCTTTCCAAGACAACCTGAGATAACGACTTAGTTAGTGGGTCAGAGACATTGTCTTCTGAGTCTACTCTTTGCAAAGAAACATATCCTTTTTCAACCATCTCTCGAACGATGTGATACTTTCTCTCTATATTCTTGTTGTTGTGATGAGCCCTTGGATCCTTGGCTTGGGGTACAGCTCCATCATTATCACAGAATAGTGATATTGGTAGCCCCGCATTAGGTACCAGTTGAAGTTCTTGCATAAACTTCTGCATCTAAAATGCTTCCTTGCTAGCCGCTGGGCAGCTTGGTACTCTGCTTGGCAGGTGGAATCTGCAGTAGCACTTTGCTTGGAGCTTCTCCAAGATACTGATCCTCCATTGAGAGTAAATAAATACCCAGATGTCGACTTAGAGTTGTCATTGTATCCTTGAAAATCAGAATCGGTGAATCTAATCACCTTCAGTTCTCCACCACCGTATGTAAGAACAAAATCTCTAGTTCTTCTCAAGTACTTAAGAATGTTCTTTACGGCATTCCAATGTTCCCTTCTCGGGTTTGCTTGAAATTGACTTTCCATACTCACAGCGTAGGCCAAGTCTGGTCTCGTACACAACATAGCGTACATGAGGCTACCCACTGCCGAGGCATATGGTACCTTACTCATCTCTCTTTTGTCTTCCTCACTTTGAGGACACATTTTCTTGGTGAGATGAACTCCATGCCACATGGGAAGGAACTCTCTTTTAGAATCATCCCTCTTGAATCTTCCCAGGATCTTATCTATATAGAGGGCTTGGGAAGTCCTATCATTCTTCGAGGTCTAGCTCTGTAAAGACGGATCCCTAGAATATAGGAAGCTTCTCCCAAGTCTTTCATGGAGAACGTTTTATAAAGCCAAGCTTTCACTATGCTGCGTATTGCTACGTTATTTCCTATAAGTAAAATATCATCTACATATAGTACCAAGAACGCAATGTTGCTCCCACTGACCTTTTTGTAAACACATGGATCCTCCTCGTTTTTCACGAAATCAAAGTCCTTGACTGTTTCGTCAGATCGAAGGTGCTAACTCCGAGAAGCTTGCTTCAGCCCATAAATGGCTCATTGCAGCTTACACACCTTATGAATATTAGCTTTGGACACAAAACCCTTAGGCTATTCCCTATAGATTTCCTCCCCGAGGTATCCATTTAGAAAAGCCATTTTGACATCCATTTTCCATATTTCATAATCATAATGGACAGCAATGGCAAGCATCATGCGAATCAACTTGATCATATCTACGGGCGAGAAGGTATCATGATAATCAATCCCTTCCCTTTGGTATAACCCTTTGCCACAAGCCTGGCCTTATAGGCATCAACCTTGCCATCCCCATCAATCTTTCTCTTCTAGATCCATTTACTTCCTATAGGATTCATGCCAATTGGTAAATCTACTAGAGTCCAGACCTAATTGGCATGCATCGAGTCTATCTCAGCTTCCATAGCTTCTTGCCATTTATTGGAGTCCACATCCACTATCGCTTGGTTATAGGTGACAGGGTCGTCCCCACGGCTATCAGGTATATCATGGAGACCCATTTCCTCGACATGTGTTTATCCATACCTCTCAAGTAAGTGAGACACCCTATTAGACCTTCGAAGTGAAGTTTGTGTTACAACAGGTTCAGTTCATGATGCCTGATCAGATGTCTCCTCAGGACTTTCATTATGCTCTTCCAAAGAGACATTTCTACCCGAGCCACCTTCCTGAATGAATTCATCCACAAGGAAGTGCGCTTGTAAAGCCACAAAGACCCTATGGTCTTCTGGCATGTAGATTAGATATCCCATCGAGTCCTATGGGTATCTAATGAAACGTCCCTTGACGGACCTTGCTTTCAGTTTGTCCATGTTAGCCTTCTTGACATATGCTGGACATCCTCAAATCCTTATATGATTAAGACTTGGTTTCTTACCCATCCACATATCATGCGGAGTGATAGGAACGGATTTGGAAGGACATCTATTAAGGATATAGGCAGCGGTTAGCAAGGCATACCCTTATAGGTAAATTGGTAAATCAGTGTAATTCAACATGGAGCAGACCATGTCCAACAAAGTCCGATTTATCCTTCCCGAAACACCACTACCAAAAAAAGTACTTTAGCCGACGACCCGAAAAAAAACGGCCGACGACTATAAAGTGTCGTCGGCTAAAGTCCGCACTTTAGCCGACGACTCAAAATACCATCGGCTAAAGGTTTTTAGCCGACGACTTGGTGGAGGTCGTCGACTAAAGCTCGAAATAGTCGTCGGCTATATTGAAGATATTTAGCCGACGACCGTCATAACGTTTAGCCGACCGAAAAGAAAAAAAAAATATACTTTAGCCGACGACCTAGATCTAGGTCGGCACAAAGTCCTTCCGAAAAAATAATAATGTAATGGTTTAGCCGACGACCTAGATCTAGGTCGTCGACTAAACCTTTTAAAAAAATAATTTACTTTAGCCGACGACCTAGATCTAGGTCGTGGCCAAACTCCTTCCGAGAAAAAAAATAATAATGTAATGGTTTAGCCGACGACCTAGATCTAGGTCGTCGGCTAAACCCTTTTTAAAAAAAATATAATTTACTTTAGCCGACGACCTAGATCTAGGTCGTCGGCTAAACTCCTTCCGAAAAAAAAAATAATAATGTAATGGTTTAGCCGACGACCTAGATCTAGGTCGTCGGCTAAACCCTTTTTAAAAAAAAAATAATATACTTTAGCCGACGACCTAGATCTAGGTCGTCGGCTAAACCTCAAAGTGAAAAGTATTTATAGTTCAGGGAACACCAACCCAATGTTGCACCTCTCCTCGCTAAAGAGCACATTTCTATTCCCGATTATTTCAATTATTCCCGAAAAAAGCTTGTGAGTTGCTACTTTGAGTTGTGCTAGCTGGAGTGCCGAAGGTTTCTATCGGTTGTTATAATCACCATTTCGATTAAGGTATGTATTTTATTGTATTTTTTATTGTGATTTCGAAACTTTGTATTATTCATGTTACATTCGATAGCTTTTATGTAAAACGATTAAGTTTTATGATGATAATCATTATGATTAATTGTTTGTTGTGATTTCATTTATAATTTGAACAAAATTAATTAGTTGGATTAATATTGGAAAATGTATACATTTTCAGGATGGATAAGAGTTGGATTGGGTTACGAAAATGGGATCCAAGTGTAATGGATGGGATGAAGCAGTTTATGAGATTTGTAAAAGAGCACGACAGTGGTAATACGTTGCACTACTGTCCATGTAATAAATGTAGATGTCGCAGTGATATGTTTCGTTTTCCATTTGATGAGGTCTGGGAACACCTAAAGAAGAATGGTTTTTGGAGTAAATATACATGTTGGATATACCATGGTGAAGCACCGAATTCTGTTATTCCGTATGATCACGGACAATTTAGTGGTAACGTCGGGTTCACCGATCCGAAGAGGAGGGTGTTTGATGATGTGTTTGGTTTTTCCGAGACGTTTGTACCAACTGAGCAAATCCCACGACCCCGTAGACCGTTGCCTTGCAATACTGCTGGGCTTGACAGGTACAATAAGCTAATTCAACTCCAACAGACCCCTCTATACCCAGGGTGTAACATGACTGTTCTTGATTGTGTCATGGAAACGATGAGATTAAAGGTGGAAAACAAATCATCCATCAAGTCTGTAGATGATTACTTGGAGCTTACGAGTAATATGCTTCCACAGGGTCATCATCTTCCTAATACATATTCAAAAATGAGACGAATTTTGAAAGATCTTGGTCTTTCCTACATTAAGATCCACGTCTGCATGTATGATTGTGTTCTATTCTGGGGGCATCCTAATGAAGACCTCACGAGATGTCCTGTATGTGATACAGAGAGATATAGGATCACTCCTTCTGGAAAAGAGAAACCGGTGAAGGTACTTTGGTATTTTCCACTGAAGGACAGTTTGGAACGGCTTTTTATGTCTCCTCGCACGGCAAAAGCAATGAGATGGCATGCCGAGCCGCGCACTAATGACAGGGATACTATGATACACCCTTCAGATGGAGAAGCGTGGAAGCATATAGATAGGGAGTATCCGAATTTTTCTTCAGATATCCGAAATGTGAGGCTCGGGATTGCATCTGATGGTTTCAACCCTTTTGGTAACATGAGTCTTTCATATACCATATGGCCTGTTGTAGTGATTCCTTACAATCTTCCTCCGTGGATGTGTATGCGGAAGGAGTACAATATGTTGACCTTGTTAGTCCCGGGGCCGGGATATCCGGGAAAGTGTATCGATGTGTATATGAGACCTTTGATAGAGGAGCTGAAATTGTTGTGGGAGCAAGGTCATCCCACGCATACGCTTATTCGTCCGAGACGTTCTACTTGCACGCCATGTGTATCGGCACTATTAGTGATTTTCCTGCATATGGAATCCGTCTGGATCTGTTATTAGCGGATATAGAGGTTGTCCAGTGTGTTTGAATGCAGATTGTGCTAGGTACCATCAGAGGAAAGTTATCCGAATGCATCATCGGATATGGCTTGGAGGGAACATGAGTGGCGTATGGATCTGCGGCATTTGATGGCACCGTAGAAATGGGCGAGCCACCACGACAGGTGACAGTGATGAAATACTATCAATTCTTAATGAGTACGATTTTGGTCACTTAGCAACCATCACGATGTGCTTGCGGCAACCCCCGAAAGGCCCGCGGTATAAGTATTGGTCGCACAAAAGTATATTCGGGAATTGCCTTCTTGGTCCAAGTTGCGATAAGGAACTTCTTGGATGTCATGCACATTGAAAAGAATGTTTGCGTAAGTGTGGTTGGGACAACCTTAGGTTGGGATGGAAAGACCAAAGACGGGCCAAATGCACGCAAAGGTTTGGAAGAAATGAGCATAAGAAAACATTTGTGGTTGAAAGCTGTCAAGGGAAAACAAAAATGCCTAAGGCGGCTTACACCATCAATGCGAGCAGAACCGAGATATTTTGTTGGATAAAGACTGCTAGGTATCCTACCGGGTATCTGGAAATATAGGAAGATGTGTTAATTTCAGGGAGAACAAGTTAATCTGGTTTGAAGAGTCATGATTGTCATATCCTACTCCAACGCCTATTTCCGTATTTATTCGACCGTACTTACCAAAACAGTGGTCGAGCCGTGTGTTGCATTGTCAAGATTTTCCGAAACTATGTACGAGAGAAGTCAAGAGATCGATTTGCGTAAAATGCAAGATGAGATCATCTATATCTTGTGCAAGTTTGAGCGAATATTTCCTCCAAACTTTTTGACCTCATGCCTCACCTCATGATCCACCTTCCCAGGCGCTTATTGGTCATGGTCCAGTGCACTACACGTGGATGTACCCTGTTGAAAGGCAACTCGGTGATTACAAAGACTCCGTGGCGAATAAGTCTGCAACAGATGGATGCATTGCAGAATCTTTCCTTGCGTCGGAGTTTATTACGCTTATCAAGTTGTTTTTGGGCATCTTAGATACCACTTCCCTCTCTATTCCAGCAGATTAATTACTATTCAATCTTTCTATCATATCCACTGAGGTTGACGTCTATGGGAGGTTGCCAGGAAGACAATTAGACCCGTACGAGTCACGAATTGCACATTGGTGGATATTGCTCAATTGTCCGAAGTTCGAGATGGAAAGACATCCACTTGTCATGCGATATGGTGCGAGGTGACACTAGATTCCACAATGACACTTTTGCCGACTATTTTGGAAAATAGGTACGTATACATTCAATTGCTATTGCATTTTGGACTTAAGATATTTTTTTACATAAAAAGTTTATTTACGACAGATGACACACATACAAGATGACGGACACCCTAACTGGTCGCGTGAACTTATGCTTCTTTCTATGAAGCCGGTTATGTCAAGAATTTATTCGATGGCCAAAGTCAACGGTGTCACATTCGTATGCCTTGGGAGAGACCAAAAAACAAGATGTCAAAATTCTGGGGTTATGATAGATAGTGGATATTATGGTGTTCTTTTGGAAGTGGTAGAACTAATTTACGGGGAAGGCATGACAATTTACTTGTTTAAGTGTCGATGGTACATGGAAGGTAGTGAATGTTGTGACAACGAGGAATATTTTTAGTGCTGCTACACTGGGAGAAACAACAGGTACTGATGACGATGATGCTTATCAAGAGCCAAATGCAGCAAATATTCCACCATCAACGACAATTACAATGAATAATGTTCCTGAAGGACGAGTCATCCGACTCCGTGGTGATGCTCGCGGGTACGTTGACGTTGATACAAACGAATTACTTGACAATTCTGATGACGATAATGTGGACGACTTGAGGCATATGTTTCCGGATATCAACTCAGATAATGAGACAGACTGTAGTGATGACTCAAACTATGAGCCATAAATTTAGTAGATGTATATTTTTATTTGTTAAATATAATTAAAAAAATAGTAATAATAATAATCATAATCATAACATTAATATAATATCAATAATATTATTATTATTAAAAAAACCCTGGGGTTTAGCCGACGACAAGATCTACGTCGTCGGCTAAAGTTTTAAAAAAATATAGTTTAGCCGACGACATATATGACGGTCGGCTAAACGCGAAGTAACCCATGTGTTAGACAACACGGTCGGGTCGATCCTCTGATTTGTTTTCCCATTCGGGTCGGGTGCGACACGGTCCGTGTCCCCGACACGATCGACTAATGTTTTTAAAAAAAAATTGAACTTTAGCCGACGACTTATAAGAAGGTCGTCGGCTAAACACCCGACCGTGTCCATCGGACGACCCGTGTCGCACCCGCCGTAAATTGAAAACAAATCGTTTACTCCCGACCGTGTTGTCTAACACGGTCGGTCACTCTGAGTTTAGCCGACGACCGTCGTCGGCTAAAATATAATTTTTTAAAAAACTTTAGCCGACGACGTAGATCTGTCGTCGGCTAAACCCCACCTTTATACGTTTCTCGTACCTCCTTTTCTTATTTTCTTCTTACGCCCTTAGCCATTCGCCGCCGATCGTCACCCCGCCCAACTACAATCGCCCGCCGATCGTCGGCCCGCCGGCCCGGTCTCGTCGCCGCCCGCCCTCGGCCGTCGCCGCCCGCCCTCGCCCGCCCTGACCCTCGCCCGCCGGCCCGTCCGTCGCCGCCCGCCCGCCCAGCGCCCTCCGCCGTCGCCCTACGGCCGTCGCCCTCGCCCGTCGCCCTCGCTCCGCCCTTCGCCCTCCCGGCCGCGGTAACCCTTGTCCCTTTTTTTTATTTTTTGTTGAATTTATTGTATTTGTTTGATGAATTTGTTTAGAATATGTGGTGAATTTGATAAAATGTTTAATGAGTTGTGATGCAATATTTGATGAATTTAGTATTTTCAATATTTTGTGTTTAATGAGTTGCGAATATGATGAATTTGTTTGAGGAGGAAGGGATTGTATAGCCGGCGTTAATCGAAAGATTAACGTGGTATGGCATTGATAATTACTGTTGTGTTGAATTGTTTAGTTGATGAATTTGTTTAGATTATTTGATGAATTTGTTTAGAAATATTTGATGAATTTGTTTGAGGAGGAAGGAATTTTATAGCCGGCGTTAATCGAAAGATTAACGTGGTATGGCATTGATAGTTACTGTTGTGTTGAGTTGTGAATTTGATTGATTTGTTTAGATTATGGATAGAATAAAGAAAGCGTTGGGGAAGAAGTCGACAAAGTCGACCACTCCCGATTCGGGGGGGAGTTCCGCAGCCTCTAGTAAGGCGGATCCCGGTACACGATACATATCTCAGAGCAGCGTTCGTGCCCGCCAGATACTAGAAGCTACCGGCATGAACGCTGACGATTTTTATAGGGCGACAGATGAGCCCGCTGCACTAGCGCGGCGTTTATCCTTTCAGACACCACGGCCGACCCCCTCGCAGCCGGAGACTCGTATGCCTCCCATCCACCGACCCACGTCTAGCCCTCACACATCAGGAGATGTACGGAGTTCCTCGTCCGCGGTGCCCCACGGTCCGCCGCCGACTCTATTCATGCCTCCGATGGTTCCGTCTATTCCGGAGGTCGATGAGTCGGGAGCCCAAGTTCCCGTTCGATTGATTAGCCCTGACGAGGCATACGTGTATGAGTCTTAGCCAGACAACATGTTTTGGCACAGTTTTCGGGTTTCGAAGACGAAACTGTATGAGGAGATAGAGAGGGAGAAGGAGAAGGGGAAAAATGTAGTCGAGGAGGAGAAGAAAAAGAAGAAGACTCGTGGCCCGGCCAAAGTGCAGCGCTCGACTCGTACGTAACTAAGAATGGCCGTTATGAGATTCCTCTAGACAGACACGGTCGGCGGTGATGTCTTCGGCCTGCGGCGTCATATAGCCGTAATGTTGGCTTTGTCATTGGGACGAGTCCGTTTTGTGGCCCGATTGGGGGACGTGCATGATGCGTGAAGGATGCTTTGAATAATGCTATGTCGGTAAGTTAATAAATATTTAATAAGTGTTTTTCAATCAACATGTAGTTCTTGAAAATGCAATATGTGATGTTTTTAAATTATTGCGTATTTATGCTGTTCATAGGTGTGGTTTGTCATTCCCGACTCTCTACTACGTACTTGGTGTGACGAGGTGCAGTCTACCAAGTAAGTCATTTTAATTTATTTTGTATCTACATTGTTTGCGTAATTTTTTTTCTTACCAATGATATATGTTGTGCAACGTGTGTTGTAGGTACAAATCTTGGAAAAATGAGATGCACATGTTCTGGACAGCCTGGGGTGATACCCGAGAGGCTACCCCGGAAGAATTCAAGTTCCGAGAGTACGAGTGGAAGTGGCTACGCGCCCATTTTCGCGACCCAGAGTTCATGGTATGACTAAAATACCCTCATTTCATTCTTCCTCTTTCAGATTTTATTTTTTTGAATTCTAAATATAAACTCCATTTTTTTAAATTAATGTTTCAGAATATAAAAATACTTGAAGTTCCAGTTTTTTTAAATTAGAAAAAATCGGAACTTCATGTATTTTTTTAAAATTCTGGAATATTATTAATATTAAAAAATCGGAATTTTTTTATTCAAAAGTGGAAATAAATTGTTTTAATAAAAATAAAAACTAGAATATTATTTTCCATAAAAAATAAAAATCTGAATATTGTATTTTATTTATTAAAAAAATGCTAGTATTTAATAAAAAATAATAATATTTCAGTTTTTATTTTTTTTTGAATTCTAAATATAAACTCGATTCTAAATAATATTTTTTTGAAGGCGACTAGCTTGACCAACACGACCAATCGTCTTTGGTCATTGACCATCACAGTCTGGGTTCCCGGTCGTTAGCCAGAGTTGCGCACGAGGCCATTTCTTCTGATTCGTTGGATGCATTTGCCTACGTGACTCAGAAAGCATTTCCGAACCGTCCCGAGGAGCATGTAAGTCTTTTTTTATTTTATTTTAGTAATAAAATAAATGCCTTTATATCATACTTTTATTGATATTCAAATATTTATTTTCATATTAACTTAGGAGCGTGTGCGGGAGGAGTCTCAGAGGATGCTTGCTGAGATTGCTCGGGAGCAGTATCCGGACTTAGCGGAGACTGACCTCGATTCTGCCATTGGACAGATCGATCAGGCCGATCCTTATGTTCGCGCTAGGGTGTGGGGTACCGTCTACCCTCCTAGAGGTAGTCGGTACCGCACTAAGATGATGGGAGCCGAGGGTCACCATGTATTGAAAGATACCCCGGCTTCCAGCGCCCTCGCGGACGGGATGCACGGACTGCCTATCTCGAGGAGCGGTTGAGAGCGGAGAGGAGCTCCGGCCGAGAATGAAAGGAGGACTCCGGCGGTTACATGAGAGCGAGCAGAGGATCGAGTCGCGGTTAGAGAGTTTCAGAGAGGCAAGAGCAGCCATGATGGACTATATGATGATGCCGACTGCACCATTACTCAGCCGGATGCAGAGCACTGCTCCACCGCCTTCTCTCTTCTGAGACCCCATCTTCACGGCCTCGTGACGAGGATCTAGGGGATGGTGGTAATCCTTCTACTACTACATTTCGACATTTAGATGATTTTGGCAGTGGATTCTAGTTGTGTTGTTGTAGTACTCTTGTATATTTATATTTGTGTTACAATTGTGTAAGTGATTTTATCGACGCTACTAGTATGTTGATGAAATTAATGTTCTTGAATATGTTGTGCGTTGATTGTTGTTGATAATGAGAGCTGGTGTATAAAAATTGCAGGTGCAAAAAATACAGGTTTTGGGATACCAAAATCTGAATTATTTTTTTTTAAAATAGGGTTTTAGCCGACGACATATAAGACGGTCGTCGGCTAAAGTAGTTTATCTTTTTTATTAAAAAGGGTTTTAGCCGACGACCGTCTAAGATGGTCGTCGGCTAAAGTAATTTTTTTTTATAAAAAATTGGGTTTTAGCCGACGACCTCTAAGACGGTCGTCGGCTAAAGTTATTTTTTTTTTAAAAAAAATAAACTACTTTATCCGACAACCTCTTAGACGGTCGTCGGCTAAAATAATTTAATTTATTTTTTAAAAAGAATTTTAGCCGACGACATATAAGACGGTCGTCGGCTAAACTCTATTTTTTTTTTTAAAAAATGGTTTTAGCCGACGGTCTTCTTACGGTCGTCGGCTAAATGTTTTTTTTTTCCAACAGGTTTAGCCGACGACCTTGTACTAGTGGTCGGCTAATGGTTGAACTTTAGCCGACGACTGCACAAAGGTCGTCGGCTAAACCTTGGCCGACGAATATTGGCCGACGGTTTTTTAGCCGACGGCTGGCATGATTAGCCGACGACTTTGGGGTTTAGCCGACCACTTTAAGTCGTCGGCTAAAGTATGATTTTTGGTAGTGCACCATTTAACTGTGGGGTTCCTGGCGGCGTGAATTGGGAAACTATTCCATGTTTCTCAAGGAACTCATCAAACTCTGTTCTCATATATTTGCCACCTCGGTCCAACCAAAGTTTTTTGATATGACATCCAATCTGTTTTTCAACTAGGGTCTTAAATTCCTTGAATTTAGTAAAGGCTTCAGATTTATGTTTCATCAAGTACATAAACCGATACCTAGTATGATCATATGTGAACGTTATGAAATATTGATATCCATCTCGGGCTGCTTATAAATCACCACAAACAACGGTATATATCAACCCAAGTTTCTCAGCAGCCCTTTCAAATGTCCCTGTGAAGGGGGACTTAGTCATCTTGCCTCTAAGGCAGGATTCACAAGTTGGATAGGGTTCTTCACCCAATGTACTTAAAAGTCCATCTTTCTCCATTTTGTGAACCTTGGTCTGACCAACGTGACCAAGTCTAAGGTGCCACTTAAGAGCAGATTAGTATCATGCCTGCCACGTTTCCTAGTTATAGTGTTCACTGCTGATTTATTTTGTAAGTTCAGATGATATTAACCATTCAACAATGTAGATGTGCCAATCAATTTATTTCGATAATAAATTTTACAACTACCATTGCCAATGAAGAAAGAAAATCCTTTCCGGTCCAAGACTAGAATGGATACAATATTTTTATGCCCCTTGGGAAAAACTAGTACTTCATATAACGTCAAAATAAAACTAGAATCCAAACCCAGTAGGAGGGATTCAATATCGGTTGCCTAAACACTTTGTCCGCTTCCGAAAGTGACCATCACTTCCCCAGATTCAAGCTGCCTACTTCGTTCCAGATCATGATTCATAGTACAAATATGAGAAGTAGCACTTGAATCCAGAATCCATGAAGCAAAATATATAGTAGCAGAACAATTAGTTTGAAAAACAAAAAGTTCCGTACCTGATGCGCCATTTGTAATAACCGTGTATTTCACGTGTGTTGTTTTGGAATTATCTTGTTGTACTATGGCTATTTGAATTCTAGGGACATGATGATTGATATTGGTATATTCATGGTTGTTAATCATTGAATTTTGTGATTTTTGGATTGTGTTCATTTTGGCCGATCTTCGTGATTTTTATGTTGGAAGTAGCAGCAGCGCGCGCTAGACTGCATTTCTAGCGCACGCTATCAGTGTGTGAGTAGCGCATGCTAGTCCTGCTGGGCAGTGAGTTTTCTGGACTCTAGAATGGGGCATTAGTGGGCGCTAAGTCGACAGGGAAGTGAGGGTAGATTGTTCTGGACTGCGGGCGATAGCAGGTAGCTCTAATACCCGTAATTTCGATTTCCAGTAATTTCTTTTTTTTCAGAGGAACTCCGTTTTGATGACTCGGTCATGACTGTTTCGTCATTTTGAGAATGTTTAATTCAACACTTTTTGGCATCCGAGTTCGTTACGGTGTCGTTTTGTTGAGTTCCGTACTTTTTGGCGACTTTTCCGCACATGAGCTCAATTCTTGCGAATCTCGTTTGAAACTGCTGTTTCGACTTTCCTGTAAGTCCGTTTAACTTTGTTATATGTGTTGAGAACTTCGGTTTGGTTATTCGATCAAGTATCGTGATTTTCGGGCGTTTTGGGCCATTTTGTAATTTCCTAAAAGTTATGGGTATCCATACCTGTATTTGTTGTCTCGACCCTTTTATTGGTCGCGTATGATTAATTATTGCATTATGTTTTCATTTCGGGTCGTTGACGTTGTCCACGAGCTTTTCGTCGTGTTCGTTCCGTATGTTTTCGTAAATCGAGTCGTCGGATCATGGCAGCTGAGCAGCTGGCCGGACGGTGGCGGGTACTGGCCGGACGGTTGCGGGCACAGGTCTGGCTGACACGACAGGAACCGGCGTAGCGCGCCCTACTGCCGGAAGGCTGCGTGTGCTAACCGGCAGTAGTAGCGCACGTTACGCGGCCGGCCGACGCACGCTATCGGGTCAGGGCAGAGAGGTTCTGAGGTTCTGGACTCGGGGAGGATCGGCAGGTAGCGCAAGCTACTGTCGGTCGTAGCGCACGCTAACCGGCAGGGGTAGCGCACGATGTCGGACGACTAGCGTACGTTACCTGGGCGAGCTGTTAGTCCAGAGGTTACTGGACAAGTCGGCTAGCGCGCGCAGGCTTACGACTGTAGCGCACGCTAGCGGGGGTCGGGCGGACAGGTCACGGTCGGTGGTGCCGGGTCGTGCGGGCCCTGGCCGAGAGTTTTGGGCCGATATTGGCCGATAGCGCACGCTAGTCCGGGAAGGCTAGCGCACGCTAGTTCCGGCCCAGTATTTATATGACAGAGCAGCCACCTTTTCATTCGTTTTTCATTTCCTTTCTCTTCTGTCTGCGGCTGGGGATTCGGAGGAGACGAAACCATGTTGTGAGACAATGAATCCACGAAGTCCTAGAGGATTTATCATTGATCAATCATCCTATAACATCCTTCGATCCAGCGAATCAAGGTTAGATCTTTAGAACCCTACTTTTGGGGAGATTTGGGGGTTTTCGTGTTTTTGTCCGATTCATTCCATTTTGTTGATTAATTCATGATGAATATGATTAATCTTGTTGGTATTCTTAGTTTCCCTATGGATTCATGGTATATTTCGTGGTTTTTACGGAATCGAGAGGGTTTGGTTGTGGTCCGCCCTCGTTGTTGTTTATATACGAATATACATGAATCGTAGGCGGGTTTTCGGGTGTATTCCAATTCCGTATTCATTTAGAAATGGTTGTGATTGTATTCTTCGAATCGTTAGGTTCGGTTTCATTGGTTCCTAGCGTTCGTCGGTGACTTTCCTTTCCGTTCGTTGCGTCGTTAATTATTCAAGGAAAGTATTTTTTGGAAACCTTTATGCTTAACATGAAATGGTAATGTATATTGTGTGTGCTTTACTCACCCTGGGAGGGTCCGACGGGGCCTCAGGGAATCTGTGACTTCACTCTAGATTCACGAGTTTATTTCGCTAGCCAGCTCGGGAGGGTCCTTAGAGGCCTCGGGTGGGATTCATTGTGGCGTCCTTGTCCTAGGCGATGCGTGTGCGTGATTTGTTTTATAAAGTGGCCAGCTCGGGAGGGTCCTTAGAGGCCTCGGGTGGGATTCATGGTGGCATCCTGGTCCTAGGCAAATTGATTATTTGACTGTTTGTTTCCGAAAAAGACATGTCTGGTTTTGGTTTTGAAATAATTTGGTGCATTGTACTATGAAATGTGTAAGCGATTGGTTTGCCTTGAATACTTGTACTAGCGTAATTGCTAACCCCTTTGGGGACCCGTTTTGGGGAAATTCTTGTTATGGATTTCAGGTTATATTCAGCCAGACGAGTGGGCGCTGGGATGGTACGAGGATGTCGGCCAAGGTTGTTGACATGTACGAATGAGTCTTATTATTTCTACTGTCTCTTTTGATATGGTTGTTTTCCAAATTGTAAACGTATAGATTGTACTCGCGACTACTTAGGCTTTTCCTTTCGGATTGTGATTGGTCTTCGTTGAAGCTACTATATTTGTCGGTTGATGTTTACTATGCCGGTTATACCGGACGTGCTATTTTATGTTCTTTTTGTTAACAATTGTTTCCTTCCTAACCGAGACGGTTAGTCGAGTGGCGTTTTCTTGTGTTAGCCTGGTGGGTCCTATGTAGGGGTCCACTTCGCTGTTATACACCTTGAATATCTCGGGGGTGTTACAGAAAATGGTATTGGAGATCTAGGTTTATGGATACCTAGGCTTGTCGGTTATTTGGGTCTAGTTGTGTTTTGTTTTGTACATTGTCACACCGCTGCCGACATCTCAGTACATCCAGTGCTCGTAAGTTTTCCTTACAAGATCCTCTTGTTTTCTCGTATTGTATTTCCACTTCTTGAACTGTGATTGTCTCTCTTGTACTTATCGTCGAGTTGTTTTTCGATCCATCCGGTTCGTGTACTTTTGATTCTAGTATTGTGTAGTCCTTTATCTCTCTTGAGTTTGTGCGCCGTTCTGGGCTTCACCGTTTGTCGTCTTGTGAGCCTCCCATCGCTAAACTTCCTAGCGTTGGTGGGATCATTGGTGATCGAAAGATCCGAGATTTGCTCCGTGGTATATTGTGAGAGGGCTTGACTCTCTAATCTTTTATTGTATGATGGAATCTGTGTTTGATAATTGCGATATACTAAATGTATGTTGATCCGAACGTACTGATGGTTTGGACACCGAGGGGTGCAGTATGATGTGAAAGTATTGAACATTGATATGTTCCGGGAAAGGTATCGATGGCAGAGTTTGTTGAGAAACTCACATAGATGGTTTCGACATGTGTTCGAATCGGTGTTCATTAGTGTTAAACTTGAAGAGATAGTTTGACATATGTTTGAAATTAGTGTTTCCGAGTTGCGCTTGTTGAACTGGTGATTTTTGAATGCCGTATATGCATGTGTTCGGGAATTGATGGTACTTGGCTAATTGTTGTTATTTACAACTAATGTGTTTCTATTAATAATAATACATGTGGCGTGCATGCTTGAAAATTTCTTAGACTTGATCGTATTGTGGGTTTTTGAAAAGTGACATGAATTTGGGCGAGCCAGCCTTGTATTTCCAAATAAAACCCTGTGTCGGTATTTAAAAGTCGTGTATAAAAGTATTTAGGACATTTTATAAAAGGCTACCGCTGTTAAACCCTTGTCGTGTTTGAAAGGGTCTTGAAAACGATTTTTAACTTATCGGTTTTATTTTCGAATAACTAGAGTATACGATTTTAAAAATCAAATTAGCTTGGGGAAACCTAGGTTGTCGAGTCAAGTTGTGTTTGTTGAGTTTTGTCTTGTCGGATTTTGTCTGACTTAGTCGCATCGCGACGCGTCGTTTGAGATCATTGGTCGTGATTAGTATCGAGGGGTGGTCGTCACTTACGTGCGATCTATGGATGTAAAACTCCCTTATTTGTGTTGTGCCTCGTGTGACACGAGTTATTTGTATGATTAGTTGTTAGATGATGGAATCCTTCTATGGATTTTGATTTCACGATATGTGTTTATTCGACTCTCGTATTTGGTTTATACGAGGAGTGTCGTCGCTGCTGATGTATTTTCGAACCGCATTTTATCCACTGCGTAAGTTATTTCCAAACGGCTTTCGGTATTTTTCAAACTGTGTTTTATTTCGTAAAACCGATTCCCTAAATCAAGTTTTGGCATTTTGGCCTTGAACATTTTATGACGGTTTAACAAATGATTTTGTGAGTTTTGGAAAATATTACCATCATTGGTCTTTTTGGCATTTTCGAAATGACGTAGGAAATTGTGCTTAGCCTGGTAAATCCTTGTGAGAAGGGTTTACGGCGTGTAATTTTTTTGATATGTTCTGTTGCTGTCTCTGTGGGTCGTTAGCGCACGCTACGCTTTGCGGCTAGCGCGCGCGAGAGTGCGTTGGTAGCACGCTAAGGGGAGGATAGCGTACGCTACCTGGTAGTTCAGGGCAGTCCAGGAGCTACTAGACTGGGTCTGAAGTTCTCGTTAGGGCACGCTAACACTTGGGGTTAGCGCACGCTAACAGTGTATTTTTGGTCAGGAGTTGTGTCTGGTGCCGTGATAGCGCACGCTAACCTTAATGATTAGCGCACGCTAATTGTGTCCAGTATAAATACTGGACACCAGTCTAGAAACTGCATTTTTGTTCATTTCTTCTTCTTCCTCCATGAGTTTGAGACGTAGCGACTAGGGTTCGCATCTGGGCTGATTTTTGTTTTCTTCCATCCAAGGGTGTTTTGGAGTATCCTACGTGATTTTAACATCATCTAATCCATTGTCCTTCACCGAATCTAGGTATTTTTCTTGAATCCCTAGAGTTGACTTTTTGGAGTTTTGTTCTTGATGTCGTTTTCCATCCGGTTTTGATAAACCGATTGTTGTTTTAACGATGTTGTTAAACATATCCTAAGGATTGTATATCACTGTCTTGATTTTGAACGATTTGATGCGTGTGATATGATGTGCTTAAGTGAATATTGATACGTGCGAATTTTGGGCATTTTGGCCTATTGTACTTCTGAAAAACCTTGAGTATCTTAGAAAATAAACCTCGAGACGTACTTTTAAAATGAATTATTTTCTCACAGTGTTCTCAAGATGCCTACTAGCGCCACGCTATGTTTCAAAATTATTCTACTTTGAGGATCAAAATATTTTGAGATATTTCTAATGATTTAGAAACGCTTTTGTTTAGACCCGAAGGTCGAATATTGCTGAAAAGTTTTAATTTAAAGAAAGGTGTCTTCATTTTTTTTTATCAAATGCAAGATGATTTTTTTTTCAAAGTCTCGATGACGATGTTTGTACTACTTTTTGATATATGATACTCAAGATCAACTGGTGCTTACAAATTATTTTCAAAAGGTGGTTTTCGTTTTCAAAACATATCGTTCCTATTTGCGGTCCGGGAATATATGTGTGATATTCGTACTCTCGTTAGGGTGTTAACCCCCGAGTTGTGATTGAATTGGTGGTGTAAGCGTTGAGTAGTTAGCCACACAGTTGTCGTGGTAGCCTCTATGAAGGGTGTGATGTTGGTATTGGATGTTGTCGCCTCGTAGCGATTTATGCGTTATCGCATATATGCGAGCTGTTAGAGCTTGGGTTGGTATGATTTTGTGCATCGGTGATTGTTCCGCATTGTGTCGGTTGCTTGTTGTATTGTTACCTTGGTTCCATTGTTGTGAGTTTCGGGGGCGAGGTCGAAGGTAATACCCGTATTATTTTTGACTTCTACATTGTTGTGAGTTTCGGGCGTTGCCCTTTCCTTGCTGTACCCTTTTCTTGGGTTTGTACTACTCGTAGGTCTTTTTCTTTTTGTTCTTGGACCTCCAAGGCCTAGAAGAAATCACAAGAGCAGCCTCACTCAGTTTAGTCTTCATGTTAGAATGCGTCGTCACCAGTTTATTCATTAGCCCAGCTAATGTGCATGTAATTTCATTACAGTTGAAATTCATTACAAACTACGTGAAAGAGTCAGGGAGAGATTGAAGGATGAGATCAATTTGAAGGGATAAATCTATATTAAAGTTGAGCACCTCGAGCCTCTCAATCATAGAGATCATCTTGAGGACATGGTCTCCCACTTTCTCCCCTTCTTTCATCCTAGCACTGAACAACTGCTTCGATATCTCATATCTAGCAGTCCTACTGTGCTCTCCATAAATTTCGGTCAAGTGTGCGAGAATCTTCCTAGCAGAAGTCATTTTATCATGCGCTCTCTGCAGCTCATTATTCATTGAGCCCATCATAAAGCCACGGACTAGCACGTCATCCTTGTCCTATTTTTCATGGACATCAATATCTTCCTGATTACCCCTGGTTCGGATGGGAGTCGGTGGAATGTCCGCCTCCAAGACGTATCCCAGAGACTCATACTGAGTACAATCATCAAATTCCGAAACCAGTCAACAAAGTTGGGGCCAGTTAGGAGATTCTTTTCAAGTAGTATTGCAAGTGGGTTTTTAGCCATTTTTAGAGAGATTCAATTTCGTTTTCTGCAAAGATTTAGACAAGATTAAATTAGTGACTTGTTTTATTATGACCGAGTATAGAATTTAAGAGCTTGTATAATTCTTGTCTCGGCTCCCACTAATTTTATCGGAACTATACACTCTCATGTTATAATCAGAAAATCATGATAAGAATGATTTCTTAGTAGTGATCAAGTTCTTTAAAAATTTTAACAGAGGCAACCTATCAGGTTTCTTGCCAATTAATTTCTGTAAAGTGATGTCTAACACCAACCCGTCTAACGGATGATTTGATCTTCTTTTACCCCTAGTCTTCATGCCCTCAACCTATCAGGTTTCTTGGCAATCCAGACTATCTAAGTTTTTTTTTGACCATCAACGTCTATCGGTTTGACTATTGAATCTCACCCGGCAACCTATCAGGTTTCTAGGGCGAAATTTATCACCAACCGAAGGCATCTAATGCACTCAAGAATTTTTCAACCTCTACCAAATGTACTACCCCGATAACTCGGAAGCATAGCACACGAGCTCGGGTATCAATTTTCTACAAGTTTGATGGAGGGTAGGAAACCTCGTAACCTTTTTCAAACTTAGACTATTTCTTGTCGGGAGAATTTCACGATTAATGTTACACTTTGCACATTAATTCATTTATACGCGCGTTTGTTGGTTTGTCAATCACTCAAAATGAAAAACAGAAAACAGTAACCTAGTTACTACCAACATATAGCATATGGACCTTAATTCCTAAGTACTGGGCCAAGCGAATGACCCAATAAATAAAAAAATACAGTCTTCAATTCTTGGTCTTCTCGGTCGGTTGTCTTCGCTCTTCGTCATACCCAAAATAATAATTACATCACTAAAAAATTGCATCCTATACAAATTTTTCTAGTAAATATAAATAGGCTCAAAACGTCCCTTACAACCCAATCGAATCGAACAAATCAAAAACTAAGTCCACAAGCTATATCACCATCACATAAGGATTCTGTTGTGTCGAGACTTATACACCTCGACAGGCGATCGGCATAAAATGCCGGGCGACCGAGCCAGAGTCGAATAGACCAAGGCAGACTTGCCTACAGAACGGAGATCCCAGATCAAACCCAAGTGCCGAGCGATCGACATCTAAGGTGATCGTCTCTTGGCACCTCGCGATCTACCCTGGTGCCCGGCCAAGGACGACCACCTTATGCCATGCGAAGCCAGCATCTGCCAAGTCTGCGAAGGCCGAAACTCGGGATAGAGACCCATGTGCAGACCCGCGAATGGCGCCGCAGAACATGGATCGTTGACCACAGCTTGTCACCATCTTCTCACCTACCGACAGACCCGCCGAAAGGTACAAGGTGGGATCTCCCGGGATAGTGACTCGGGACGCGTGCAGATTTCTCATTGGTCCACACAGCTGGCTGCCAGCAGCAGCCGCGGAATTTAAGGCATCCCAACTCCTATAAATAGAAGGCTTCCTGCACTTGGAAGAGGGTCTGCTGGTCTAGCTTTTCTGGCTGCTTTCTCTCGGCTTTTCTCTCTCAGAATCTCTTAACCGAAAGACAGTCGGCAGAGACAAGAACTCCATGCAGTTCAAGAACTCACAGAGCAGCACTCAAGAGCTAGATAACTAGGATCTTTTACACTCACTGTAATTGTACTCTAACATTAATATTTGTACTCCAACGTATTCATATTAATAACATCTCGCGAGAGCATTCAAGCCCGGGACTAACAAACCCGACAAATCTTGTGTTATTCACTTCCCCACGGACGTGCTCTAGCACTTTGTTTGCTGCCCATCCATTCTAGCAATATCTATCTCCGTATTTTGGGTAGCAACAATTGGCGCTAGAAGGAGGGCATCTTAACCTTCATTTTTATTCCGGCCGTTTCGAAGAACACTCACTGTTCTCCGGAGCATATACCTGAAGAAACACTAACTGTTCTTCAGAAAAAAACCTTCAGAATCATGACATCTGCCAACACATCGAAGAGAGCCACTCTCCTATCCGCCGGACGCCCTATTCCGACTCAATCCGAGCCCCAGCCTACGGCAGAGGATAGCCACGGCGACGCGAGACTCTCGATCCCGCACCTGAGGGACGGCCCCAGCCTTTCGCTCGACCAGTTCCAAATTGCGGAACAAATTGAGGAGGCTATGGCCATCCTAAGGGAGCGACGGAGAGCATTCGACACGCCCGCAATTACCCCATCGGCCATCCGCCGCGCGGGCAAGTGGAAGCTCCAGGGGTTATTTGACGAGCGATCGTCAGGAAGCCCCGATTCACGAGCAGAAGCACTCGCGAGGCGGGACGGTTCCATTTTCAGCCGCCTAAGCAGAGACCCATCTTGACGACCAGGGCATTCTGGACCCAGCCACGAGACGACGGAGCCCAAATCCATCACCAGGAGTTTAGCTTATCCAACTCCCAGAAGGCAGGACAGCCATCTGGCTCCTCTTCGCCGAAGAACCGAGATCGGCGGCGACAACCTGATCGCCTACTGCGGAGCCAGGAGATCGGTACACGATCGCCTCGGCTCCCGCTCCGAGAGCCAAACCACGAGCGACCAAGCTACGGCGATGGCCGCGATGTAACGCCAGCTTGATGGCATGAAGGCGCTCTTAGAAACTGGGGCAGGTGCGAGGAGAAAGATTGCTGGACCGAGTGAGCCGCTCGCTGTCCTCGCCACCGTGCAGCCAAGGATCACTCCTCCTCAAACAACTTTGTACGAGGGGAGATCGGATCCCGAGACTCACCTAAGCAAGTTCCGGATCTACATGACCAGGTGTGGGGCATCAGATGCGACCAGGTGTCGTATGTTCCCGTTGACACTGGGCGACCTGGCCCATAGTTGGTACATCTCATTGCCACCGCGATCCATCAGTTCCTTTAAACAACTGGCAAGCGACTTCGCAACGTACTTCGCCGCCAAGGTCGCTCGACCAGAAGGTCCCCATCGACTGATGAAAATCTGGCAAGGGGAAGAAGAGTCTGATGAAGACTACATCAACCAGGTAGATGAGATTATCCTCGACGGCGAACCCGTAAGTGACGAGATCGCCCTATACTCGGTCCTAGAGGGATCCAAGGGTCTTTCGCCCATGTTCAGGCACCTTACGAAGGACATCCCCCTGACCTACGCAATCTTCCGCGCCAAGGCCACAAACTTTTTGGCCAGGCGAAGGTTGCCCGCCCTTCGCCAAGATGAGGGGGCAGAGACAGCGATCGCCAAGTCCAGCAAGGCGGTCGCCAAGCCGCCCGAAAATTTCAGAACCTTCGAGGACGTGGAAACCCATCTCTACCACAACCTTAGTCTATCTACCGCTCAAATTTTCTACGCCATTCAGGGGCGCGAGCGGCTAAGCAAGCCGAAGGCAGTAAGGGACCACGGTCATCTGGACCGCAGCAAATTTTGTGCTTACCACAAGAGTCCCGGCCACAACACCGATCAATGCCGCGACCTCCTCAGACAACTCTGGAGATTGTTCGAGGAGGGGAAGCTGGACAGTCTAGTAACTTAGTCGGGCATCAGAACGACGATAGCCAGTCTCCCTGTCCAATCGCCAGAATCAAACACGGTCGCCCGAAGGCTAAAGTACAACGAAAGGCTACTGCCCAAGCAACATCTCTAAAAATGGAGGACTCGCTCGCCATCTACAGTTCATCATCTAACATGATGGACCAAGGCACGAGATCGCCTCTGTAACACCCCCAAAACCATATGGGAATATTACACATCGTAGACCCCTTTTCACGAGGATCTACCAGACTATACCTTACAAAACGACCAACTGCTTGCCCGGCCAGGGTCAAATAATAAAATAATACAGACCGTTAAGGTCACTTACACGCGAACAGACAGACCGATGAGGTCACAAAACTCAATCAACAAAATTGATTTATACAACATTACCCACAAAGGGGTCGAAACATAATACAGCAGAAGACTGAAATCAACTCAGACAACACAACGAAAATCAAAACAAGTCTCAACTCTTGATTAGTATCTCAAGTCGTCATCCTCTTGTGCTAATCCTATGACTGCTCCCCTGAATCTGCATGTACCTGGACGCAAAACAGACATCCACCCCCTGATTATTCGGGGGTTAGTAAAACTCCACTGTTTTACTAATGCAAATATCAAATCATACGAAATGTAACAAGCGAATAATAATCGTGAATCAAATATAATAATCAAGTATCAAAATATTCGCGGGAGGTTTTCACAAGGGAAGATAAGCTATGAAGCATTCGAAAATAAGATTATCATCTCGGGAATTTTTTTAGGATTTCAAAACCTTTAAGACCTCAAGTCCTGATTCACAAAACCTTTCGAAACACTTTAGGGACTTAACCCAAATCTTGTTTCATAACTCAACAATTTACAATACGGGAAACATTTACTCAAGCTTAGGACTCGGTCCAACATTCATTTTTGTAAAACTTTTCCTTTCAAAACTTTGATTTAAAAATAATCATGCTCATGACACTGTGATCCACTGTCACGTGTCTCCGTAGGTTCAACAACTCGCACGGACTACACCACGCACAATTAAACAAACATAATCAATTCCGACACCGTGATCCACTGTCACGTGTCTCCGTAGGTTCAACAACCCACACGGACTATTAACTAGATATAACCAATTCCGACACCATGATCCACTGTCACGTGTCTCCGTAGGTTCAACAACCTGCACAGACTATATCAATCACAAAAATCACACACACGGTCCTAACACCGTAGTCCACTGCCACATGTCACCGTAAGCCCCGTCGAGCTCACCTGGTTGGACGTACTGTGTCCGAAACTCATGGTCCACTGCCATATGTTATCGTAGGCCTCATCAGACCAGCACGGTTTGACCTCAGTACCTCACTAAGTTCTGACCCCGTAGTCCACTGCCACGAATCCTCGTAGGTCCCGTCGAACCAACACGAGTGAACTTAGCGGTCACACACATATTCACATTCACGTTCACATTACATACAACAATGAGCACAGTTAATCAATCACGTTGATCACCACAAAATCGTACATCACACGCACGTAACACAATCTCAACACTCGCAACAACTATCATCAATCAACGACACACAACCAACATAACACACATTCGGTACACAATACATTGCACAACCATGTGTACAACCATCCCATATGTACGTCGCAATTCTGCACAAATTGCACAACAGCTAACATGTATACCAATATAACACTATTATCACAAAGCCTTCAAATTGCGGAATACACAACCAATTCAAACGGAACATATTTACGAAGGCAAGCAAAATCATTATAAATCTCATACGTGATTATTAGTCGCAAGATACAAGTCGTATAATAGGATACTTGCCTTAATAACTGTTATCGAATACCCCGAAGAAAACGGTTCGACCGGGAAGCTTGTACCATGAAGAAGAGAACGAACGGAAGGGTTCCGACTCGAGTTCTTCACAAGGAATTCAACCCAAACATCATACCATCAATAAATTAACGAACGAATGAGGAAGAATAATCGTAGAATGCTGGGATTCTCTTTGTGACATTTTATCGAACACATTTAAGGCGTCGATAAGATACTCAATAAAACGACAAATCTGTGGCAATCCAACCATGGAATAATAAGGAATTGAAGATAATATAGCTTAACAATCATCAATCCATCACTATTCTGAGTTGAAACGGATTAAACGGACAAATCGAACAAAATCCCCAAAACTAGATTTTAAGAAAACTTACCCTGATTCGGCCGATCGGAGCAAGTTATGGAATGATTAATCGATGATATGGACTCAGGAATTTCATGGATTTACAGTGGCACAACATCTCCTCGTGCCCTCCAAGTCCCATCCGCGGAAAGGAAGTGAAGAAATGGGAAAAAATGGGCGAAACCCGACTGCTGTGCCATACTTATACCCCTACCGAACACGGCGCAGCAAACGGCCCAGACCAGCGCCGTGTCTTCCGCCGAGTTGCGGGTCAGTGTGCGACCTGACCGACATGGCGCAACACCCGGCGCAAGGTGCCCGCGCGTATGTCTTGGCCGTGTCCGACACGGCGCATCACCCGGCGCAAAACTAGCACGGGTTCTCTGCCGTGTCTCGGCAGGCTGCTAGTCCTGGCCGACCCGGCGCAGGACACGGCGCTCGGCAGCGCCATTTTCAGCGCCGTTTCGCACAGGTCCGGCCAGCATCCTCCAGGTACAAAATGAAGAACCACAACGACGATCCGAACGACCCCGAAACCCGAACCTGAATACGAATCTAAGATACAGTTACGAAGTACTCTCAAAGAAGAATCTAAGAGCTAAGAGAACACACGATTTCGACCACTCGAAGGCTCGAAGTTCGACAACAGAAGTAATTACCCCAAACTTTGGGAAATTATGAAAACGGCCCAAAACGTCCGAAAATCACGATACGTGATCGAATAACCATACCGAAGTTCACAACACGTCTAACAAAGTTAAACGGACTTACGGGAAACTCGAAACAGTAATTTCGAACGAGATTCACAAGAATGGAACTCGAGTGCGGAAAAGTCGTTAAGAAACACAGAACTCAACAAAACAATACCGAAACGAACTCGGATGACAAAAAGTGCAGAATTAATCATTCTTGGAATGATGAAGCGGTTCCAAGCGAGTCGTCGAAATGGACTCCCGCCGAAAAAAGAAAATTACCGAAATCCGAAATTGCGGATATTACATTCTACCCTCCTTAAAAGAAGTTTCGTCCCGAAACTTAAATCAAGTAGGGAGAAGCAATATCGCGCCAGGAAAACTCAACGAGATACACAAGAACCGAAAAAATTGCGCCGAACGGCGAAACGCTGCAAGAAACGCAAAGAGACATACGGCGTGAAAACACGCTCCACGACGACCAACACAACGCCACCGATAGAGACATAATAAAACCAACAAGTGACAAGCGTCATCAAACAGATAATACAACCAAGTCGATTATCCGAACAATCACAAAACACAAAGCACCCATTACAAGTAAACACGCACAATCAAGAAAACAGAAATAAACACACAAACGATCCACAGGGACAACCACAAACAATTCAGACTACGCCGAAGTCCTCAAAAACTACACTAGGCATTTCTGTCTCCTTTCGGAGCAGAGACGCAACCTCAATCCCCAAATCTCCCAGCTACCGTCTCGCAATGCACGGCTCGGTGACCCACTTGACCACACTCGAAACAGTTGACTAACGGTGAACGACAATTCTTCGCAGTACGAGATCAGGCAACAACATTCAGACAACCCCGATTGAACAACAATGATCGAACAACAACGACCGAACAACAATGATCGAACAACGATCAAATAACAATGATCGAACAACAACGATCGAATGACAATAGTCGAACAATTACTCCGAAGTCCCCACTTCAACGCCAGACAATAAAAGAACTGGTAGAAAGTGAAAGATGTTACTTCCAAATAAGGTTCACAAGAATCGAACCGAACTCGGAAAAGTCACGATGATAAACAGATCGATCTGAAACAAGGACACAACCAGATCGAACGATGACAACTGAGACATCAAACAAGTTCAAAAAGTATCGACAAACACGTGCAAGTCGATAGAATTTAGAAGGAGAAACTACAGAAGTCAAATATAGTACGGGTATTACATCCGACCTCTTATAAAAGAAATGTCGTCCCCACAACTCACAACAATGGAAACAAGGTAACAACACAAAAAGCAACCGACAGAAAAATCTCCCATGGGCCTCTCAGAGCCGATCCTGATATCTGTGCTGAAGCGCGAACTGCAAAAGTCTCGATAGCCAATTCGAAAAACTGAATTCGGTGTCCCTCGAGTCCTCACTTGAAACGCGATACTGACGAGAAGGACAATTTACACATGCATACCCTGGCACATCACGGTTGAAACTGTAATATCCACAATTTTCTTTCCCTTGTATTTTCATATTCGGTGTATTTCCCAGTTGTAGTGACCCTCATGTATCTTTCAGTGTATCTTTTCTGTCATCTATTGATCTGATTCTCATTATTGTTGTGCGGAACCGCCGTTTCGGGGTTGCCGTGGATCCATTATATGTTATGATGTGTGTTGAGATGTTTCGTTTGATGTTTCGTTCATATTCCGGTGTTTTGGACCGTTTATATTTTGTACCTAGCGCACGCTATCTTTTCTGCATAGCGCACGCTAGAGGTCCCTTAGTAGGGCACGTTACGACTGCTTCGTAGCGCGCGCTAGAGAGCAAGCCCTGGGAGTGGCAGTGCTGATTCCAGCCCTCTGGACTGGCGGATTAGCATACGCTACGTAGTCTAGCGCATGCTAATGTCGGGGGCTAGCGCACGCTGAGATACCCGGTAGCGTGCGCTAGCGTGACTGTCCAGTACTGGACAGTTTGCTACTGGACTCGACTGATGCCCAGGTAGCGCACGCTATTGGTCGATAGTGCGCGCTACCGATACACTTTAGCGCACGCTACATTTGGTCGTTAGCGCGCGCTAACTGGATCAGGTGTGTACTGGCAGTTGTTTCTGGACTCCGCTGATGTCCAGGTAGCACACGCTATTGGTCGATAGTGCGCGCTACCGAGAGGTTATTAGCGCACGCTACGTTTCGAGTAGCGCACGCTAACGGCCATAACCGCCACCGGATCGACCAGAATCGTATGGACTGGAGTTTTGTCCCGTTAGCGCACGCTAACCTTCAGGATTAGCACGCGCTAACACTCCCTGGCTATATAAACCAGGGAGTTGACCGAGATGAACGTATTTTTCTCATTTCTTCCTCCTCTCCATGGCTGAGGCGATTCTGACGGTTTCTTGGCGATTTCTTCTTCCAATCATCTCAACCATCAAATTCCTTGAGTTCTTAGTGTATTATATCAACATCAACATGAATCTTTCATCCTAATTCAAGTAAAATCTCTTAGAACCCTACTTTTGGATAAATTGGGGGTTTTGGGATTTCCGTCCGATTCGTTCCGTTTTGTTGGTTAATCCATGATGAATATGATTAATCTTGTTGATATCATTAGTTTTCCTACAGATTCATGGTATATTTTCATAGTTTTGCAGAATCGAGAGGGTTTGGTTGTGGTCCACCCTCGTTGTTATTTCTATACGAATATACATGAATCGTAGGCGGGTTTTCGGGTGTATTCCATTTCCGTATTTCGTCTAGAGTTGGTTGTGATTGTATTCTTCGAATCGTTAAGTTTGGTTCTGTTGGTTCCTAGCGTTCGTTGGTGAATTTCCTTTCCGTTCGTCGCGTCATCAATTATCCAAGGCAAGTATTTTTGGAAACCTTTATGCTTAACGTGAAATGGTAATGTATATTGTGTGTGATTGCTCACCTCAGGAGGGTCCGACGGGATCACGAAGGGAATCCAATGGTATAGCCCTGGATCCACGAGTTTGTTTCGCTAGCCAGCTCGGGAGGGTCCTTAGGGGCCACAGAGCGGGATAAATGGTATAGCCCTGTTCCCATGGCAAATCGATTAACTGTTTGTTTCCGGAAAAGACATGTCTGGTTTTGGCTTTTGAAATGATTTTGGTGCATTGTACTATGAAATGTGTAAGCGATTGGTTTGCCTTGATTACTTGTACTAGCATAATTACTAACCCCTCTGGGGACCCATTTTGGGGAAATTCTTGTTATGGATTTCAGGTTATGTTCTTCCGGACGAGCGGGCACTGGGACAGTACGAAGATGTTGGCCAGGGTCGTTGACATGTGCATTTGGGTCTTCTTAATTCTCTTGTCTATTTCGATATGGTTGTTTCCCACATTTATAAACTTATAGATTGTACTCGCGAGTACTTAGGCTTTTCATTTCAAACTCCGTTTTGTATTACTTTAAATTGTTACATTGTCGGTTGATGCTTATTTCGTCGGTTGCTCCCGGGCGTATCTTTATATGTCATATTATTTAAATGTGTGTCCTCGCTAACCGAGATGGTTAGTGGAGGAGTGTTTGCTTGTTGTAGCCTGGTGGGTCCCATGTAGGGGTCCGCGGCGCTGTAATATACTCCGAATATCTCGGGGGTGTGACAGAAACACCTCGGCTCGGCATACCGAAAATACAAATGCTAGATACAATGGGGCATAACGTCGCAAAACAACATAGCGGAGATGCCAACTCAGCGCAAACAAGAATCTTAACACATATCATATACAACGATTACCATTGTAAAGTAATACACACACAAACACTACAGCAACGACCGTATCGTTCGGCGACCTCAACGGCCCGAACGATAACCAGCACATAATTACAAACATCATAAAACAATCACACATGTACCCAAACGTACAAACCCAAGCTTCAACAGCTCACACTCGTGCGACAACACGCAAATCACCACGAGGCGACAAATAGTAAATACCAGTTCACACTTCTCACAGAAGGCTAGTACTACAAATACGTGGCAACGCCTCAACGTTCATGCCACCAATTCGATCATATTCGGAAGTTAACATCATAACGACAAAGCAAACATCATACATACATTTACAAACGCAAACGGGAATTGATAAGTTTTTAAAAAAAATGAAAACCCCCTTTTGAAAATAATTTTGGAAACACCGATTGATCTTGAGTATTACCCTTCAGAAAAAGTACAAATGTGAAACATCGTTATCGAGACTTTGGTAAACTATTTCGCATTCGATAAAAATGAGGACACTTTCTTTTCGTGAAAAAATTTCGGAAATATTCGACTCTCGGGTCTAAGTAAAAGTGTTTCTAAAACATTGGAAATATCTCAAAACATTTTGGTCCTCGAGGTAGAAGAATTTTGGAACATATTGTGGCACCTTGGATGTACCACGACAAAATAATTCATTTTAAAAGTACATCTCGAAATTTATTTTCTAAGATACTCAAGGTTTTAAAAGATAATTCAATGGGCTAGAATGCCCAAAAATTTCAGATAATTACACGGAACATTATAGCGCCGTGGGTCCCGCGCCGGAACCCACCAGGCTAAAAACCATTTACAAAAATGCCAAAAAGGCCGATGACGGTAATATTTCAAAAACTCACAAAAGCCATTTACAAAATACTAAATACCGTCATAAGAATTTCGCCAAAACGATCAAGGCCATAATGCCAAAAACTCGGTTAAGGGAATCGGTTTTCGAAATAAAACTCAGTCGGTAAAATACCGAAAGCCATTACAAAAGAACTCACACAGCGGATAAAAGGAATACAGTCCAACATGCACAATCCAATTGAATACATCTCAAAGCATCTAGTTTAAACATACAACAAAACCATTCCTCGGAGTTTCTCACGAACTCAATCGTCGATACCTTATTCGAAACCCATCAAGGTTCTCAATTTTCACACCATACCACCCCTCACAGTGGTTCAAAGGTAAAACAACAATAGGCCTAGTTTTAAACATATACTATATGTCACACGTATTAAATACAACTATATTCACAACACCGTGCAAATAAAATTATGCACCGCAATTAACTCATTTAGATAAAATCATGATACATAGGTACTTCGCATAAAAGAGGAGACTTATGTCCACAGGTCGCGCGGAGGTGACGGTCGCCCACGATACTAATCTCGTCCGACAACACAACCGACACGTCGTGACTACGCACAACTCAACTTGTCACCTGACGGCTCGAACGACAAGACAACATATTACTCGACAAATCGCGACTTGACTCGACCCGACAGCCTAGGTTTCCGCAACCTAAGCTCCGATACCATAAGTTTAACACCCCCAAAACCATATGGGAATATTATATGCCATAGACCCCTTTTCACGAGGATCTACCAGGCTATACCTCACAAAATGACCAACTACTTGCCCGGCCAGGGTCAAACAATAAAATAATACAGGCCGTTAAGGTCACCTACAGGCGAACACAGAGACCAATGAGGTCACACAACTCAATCAACAAAATTGATTTATACAACATTACCCACACAGGGGTCGAAACACAATACAGCGGGAGACTGAAATCAACTCGAACAACACAACGAAAATCAAAACTACTCTCAACTCTTGATTAGTATCGCAGCTCGTCATCCTCTTGTGCCAATCCTGTGACTGCTCCCCTGAATCTGCATATATCTGGACGCAAAACAGACATCCACCCCCAATTATTCGGGGGTTAGTAAAACTCCACTGTTTTACTAGTGCAAGTATCAAATCATACGAAACGTAACAAGCGAATAATAATCGTGAATCAAATATAATAATCAAGTATCAAAATATTCCCGGGAGGTTTTCACAAGGGAAGATAAGCTATGAAGAATTTTAAAAATAAGATTATCATCTCGGGAATTTTTTAGGATTTCAAAACCTTTAAGACCTCAAGTCCTTATTCACAAAACCTTTCGAAAAACTTTAGGGCCTTAACCTAAATCTTGTTTCATAACTCAACATTTTACAATACGGGAAACATTTACTCAAGCTTAGGACTCGGTCCAACATTCATTTTCGTAAATTTTTTCCTTTCAAAACTTTGATCTGAAAATAATCATGCTCATGACACCGTGATCCACTGTCACGTGTCTCTGTAGGTTCAACAACCCGCACGGACTACACCACGCACAATTAAACAAACATAATCAATTCCGACACCATGATCCACTGTCACATGTCTCCGTAGGTTCAACAACCCACACGGACTATTAACCAGACATAACCAATTCCAACACCGTGATCCACTGTCACATGTCTCCGTAGGTTCAACAACCCGCACGGACTATATCAATCACAACAATCACACACACATAGTCCTCACACCGTAGTCCACTGCCACGTGTCACCGTAAGCCCCGTAGAGCTCACCCGGTTGGACGTACTGTGTTCGAAACTCATGGTCCACTACCATGCGTTATCGTAGGCCTCGTCAGACCAGCACGATTGGACCTCAGTACCTCACTAAGTTCTGACACCATAGTCCACTGCCACGAATCCTCGTAGGTCCCGTCGAACCAACACGAGTGAACTTAGCGGTCACACACATATTCGCATTCACGTTCACATTACATACAACAATGAGCACAGTTAATCAATCACGTTGATCACCACAAAATCGTACATCACGCGCACGTAACACAATTTCAACACTCGCAACAACTATCATCAATCAACGACACACAACCAACATAACACACATTCGGTACACAATACATTGCACAACCAAGTGTACAACCATCCCATATGTACGTCGCAATTCTGCACAAATGGCCCAACAGCTAACATGTATACCAATATAATACTATGATCACAAAGCCTTCAAATTGCGGAATACACAACCAATTCAAACGGAACATATTTACGAAGGCAAGCAAAATCATTATAAATCTCATACGTGATTATTCGTCGCAAGTTACAAGTCGTATAATAGGATACTTGCCTTAATAACCGTTACAGAATACCCCGAAGAACACGGTTCGACCGGGAAGCTTGTACCATGAAGAAGATATCAAACGGAAGGGTTCCGACTCGAGTTCCTCACATTGAATCTGACCCTAACATCATACCATCAATAAATTAACGAACGAACGAGGAAGAATAATCGTAGAACGCTCGGATTCTCTTTGTGACATTTTATCGAACACCTTCAAGGCGTCGATAAGATACTCAATAAAACGACAAATCCGTGGCAATCAAACCATGGAATAACAAGGAATTCGAGATAACATAGCTTAACAATCATTAATCCATCACTATTCTGAGTTGAAACGGATTAAACGGACAAATCCAACAAAATCCCCAAAACTAGATTTTAAGAAAACGTACCCTGATTCGGCCGATTGGAGCAAGTTATGGAATGATTAATCAATGTTATGAACTAAGGAATTCATTGATTTACAGTGGAACAACATCTCCTCGTTCCCTCCAAGTCCCAGCCGCGGAAAGGAAGTGAAGAAATGGGAAAAAATGGGTGAAACCCGACTGCTCTGCCATACTTATACCCCTGTCGAACACGGCGCAGCAAACGGCCCAGACCAGCGCCGTGTCTTCCTCCGGGTTGCGGGTCAGTGAGCGACCTGACCGACACGGCGCAACACCCGGCGCAAGGTGCCCGCGCGTATGTCTCGGCCGTGTCCGACATGGCGCATCACCCGACGCAAAACTTGCGCAGGTTCTCGTCCGTGTCTCGGCAGGCTGCTAGTCCTGGCCAACCCGACGCAGGACACGGCGCTCGGCAGGGCCGTTTCGCACAGGTCCGGCCAGCAACCTCCAGGTGCAAAATGAAGAACCACAACGACGATCCGAACGACCCCGAAACCCGAAAATGAATACGAATCGAAGATACAGTTACGAAGTACTCGCAAATACGAAACTAAGAGCTAAAGGAACACACGATTCCGACTACCCAAAGGCTCGAAATTCGACAACGGAAGTAATTACCCCAAACTTTGGGAAATTACGAAAACGGCCCAAAACATCCGAAAATCACGATATGTGACCAAACCAAAGTTCACAACACGTCTAACAAAGTTAAACGGACGTACGGGAAACTCGAAACAGTAATTTCGAACGAGATTCACAGGAATCGAACTCGAGTGCGGAAAAGTCGTTAAGAAACACGGAACTCAACAAAACAATACCGAAACGAACTCGGATGATAAAAAGTGCAGAATTAATCATTCTTAGAATGATGAAACGGTCCCAAGCGAGTCGTCGAAATGGACTCCAGCCGAAAAAGGAAATTACCAAAATCCGAAATTGCGAATATTACAGCCTCCCTCAGCATAACGTATACCGTCGAGGATCGCCATCTAACTTGATGATCCGAGGTAGAAGAGTGCGTCCATGGTCCTGGAAGTCGATGGAACCGATTGCTTCGTCCATGCAAGGTTCCTTTGGGCTGCGATCGCTCGCCCTTCGTTTAAATATGAGGTGGGCGTAGCCGAAGGACCCTCCAAACAAATCTGTGGACACGCTCGCCAGCCCTCAAAGGTTCATAAGCTAACTTGGTGGACCTAGACAGTGCGATGCATCCCTATCCCCATCACAACGTATACCGTCGAGGATTGCCATCTAACATGACGATCCGAGGCAGAAAAGTTCTAACAAGCCGCGGACGTGGAGTCGCTTAATCCGACGACGCCCCGCGCAAGGACTCCTCCAGACCAAGACCGCACGCCCTTCGTTTAAATACGAGGCGGGCGCAGCCTAACAGAGGACCCTCACAATAAAGTGAGTCACGAGACAAACCTACAGGTGGAATGTCCCTCGCGCACAAGACACGGTCATGGAGGTCGGTCCATCGAACTCCGCGACTGTGCACGGTTCCTCAAAGTCGAAACAATCAGCTTTCCACGAGGGATCTGCAAAATTAAAGATCACAAGAACAAGACCGAAGATAGCTCGCCGTATGATCAGGTCGCCCAAATTCGAGACCAAAGTCCGCTCAACGGATCGCCTATCTTTATCCTAAATGATCGCGAATGGAACCACCTCACCCCATGTCTTCAACATCAGAGCAAGCTGGGGGCAATTGTTGTGTCGAGACTTATACACCTCGACAGGCGATCGGCACAAATGCCGAGCGACCGAGCTAGAGTTGAATAGACCAAGGAAGACTTGCCTACAAAACGAAGATCCCAGATCAAACCCAAGTGCCGAGCAATCGACATCTAAGGCGATCGTCTCTTGGCACCTGGCGATCGACCCTGGTGCCCGGCCAAGGACGACCGCCTCATGCCACGCGAAGCCAGCATCCGCCAAGTCTGCGAAGGACGAAACTCGGGATATAGACCCATGTGCAGACCCGCGAATGGCGCCGCAGAACATGGATCGTTGACCACAGCCTGTCACCATCTTCTAACCTACCGACAGACCTTCCGAAAGGTACAAGGTGGGACCTCCCGGGACAGCGACTCAGGACGCGTGCAGACTTCTCATTGGTCCGCAAAGCTGGCTGCCAGCAGCAGCCGCAGACTTTAAGGCATCCCAGCTCCTATAAATAGAAGGCTTCCTGCACATGGAAGAGGGTCTGCTGGTCTGGATTTTCTGGCTACTTTATCTCGGCTTTTCTCTCTCAGCACCTCTTAATCGAAAGACCATCGGCAGAGACAAGAACTCCCTGCAGTTCAAGAACTCACAGAGCAGCACTCAAGAATTAGATAATTAGGGTCTTTTACACTATGTTCTGCGGCGATTAATACGCCTCGATGGCGATCGGCATAATGGTCTGAGAGCCAACCATAGATGACATACGCTGGGCAAACACCCAGAAGTCGTCAACCATGGCGATCGTCTTTTGGTATCTGACGATCGTCTATGATGTCCAACTATAGACGATCGTCTCGTGCCACGTATGAATCCAACATCCGTCAAAGTCATCGAAGACTGACTCTTGGACGGAGACCCACATGCAGATCCAGAAAAGGCACCGCAAGATAAGGCCTTTGACCCTAGCCTGTCACCTACCTCTCACCTACCGACAGGCCCGCCGAAAGGTACAAAGTGGGTCCTGTAATATCCGCAAATTTTCGATTTTCGGTAAATTTCTTTTTTCGGCCGAAGTCCATTTTGACGACTCGCTTTTGACTGTTTCGTCATTCGGAGAATATTTAATTCTGCACTTTTTGTCATCCGAGTTCGTTTCGGTGCTGCTTTGTTGAGTTCCGTGCTTTTTAGCGACTTTTCCGCGCTTGAGTTCGGTTCTTGCGAATCTCGTTCGAAACTGTCGTTTGGAGTTTTTCGTAAATTCATTTAACGTTGTTATACGTGTTGTGAGCTTCGTTTTGATTATTCGTTGTCGTATGGTGATTTTCGGGCATTTGGGCCATTTTCGTAATTTCCCAAAGTTTGGGGTAATTACCTTCCGTTGTCGAATTTCGAGCCTTAGGGTGGTCGGAATCGTGTGTCCTACTAGCTCTTAGATTCGTCTTTGTGAGTACTTCGTAACCGTATCTTTGGTTCGTATTCAGGTTCGGGTTTCGGTGTCATTTTGTTGAATTCAGGATTACTAAACGACTTTTCTAAGTATGAGTTCTACTTTGTTAGATCACCATTAATTTTTGGTAACTCCAAAAATTCTGAATCTTTGCAATATTATAGAGCATCGAGTTAGCTTTCCAATGGTTCGAACGGTGAGTCAATCGGAGTCCGGACGGGAGAGTTATGGTCGTTTTAGCTCACCCGCTCGTTATTGGCGATCAACGCGGCCGAACTCGGCCGTGTCGTCCGACACGGCCCGTGCTGTACTCGTCCGGATAAGCCGGAAGTCTCGCCTCAGACCCGACCGTGTCGTGCGCACGGCCAAACTCTTCCGGATAAGCGGAAGCGATCGCTCAGAGGCCCGCCGTGTTCCAGACACGGCCGAGTCAATGCCGAGCGCCATGACAGTCACTATCGGTAGGCCCCTCGGCGGCGCGACCGTGTCTAGCAGACACGGTCGAGTCCCTGCCGGCAGCGCGCCACGACCGTGTCAGCGGACACGGTCGAGTCTGTCGGCTATTTAAGGCCCCCAGACGTTTTTCTTGTCATTTTCACCTTCTTCTTCTCCTCTTCCGCACTGGCGTGTTCTAAGCTTGAAGCCATGTTGTTTAGCAACATATCCATGGAGTTCCTTGGGTTATATCATCAATCATTCGTCTGATATCATCCCTTGATCCAAATAATCAAGGTTAGATCTTTAGAACCCTACTTTTGGTAAAATTGGGGGTTTTCATGTTTTTGTCCGATTCGTTCCGTTTTGTCGATTAATTCATGATGAATATGATTAATCTTGTTGGTATTCTTAGTTTCCCTACGGATTCATGGTATATTTCGTGATTTTTACGGAATCGAGAGGGTTTGGTTGCGGTCCGCCCTCGTTGTTGTTTATATACGAATATACATGAATCGTAGGCGGATTTTCGGGTGTATTCCAATTCCGTATTCATTTAGAAATGGTTGTGATTGTATTCTTCGAATCGTTAGGTTCGGTCTCGTTGGTTCCTAGCGTTCGTCGGTGACTTTCCTTTCCGTTCGTTGCGTCGTCAATAATTCAAGGCAAGTATATTTTTGGAAACCTTTAAGCTTAACATGAAATGGTGATGTATATTACTTGTGTGTAACTCACCTTGTGTTGGCCCGACGGGGTCAAGGAGGGAAATCTATGCTGCCGCCCTGGATTTCACGAGTTTCGTACCGCTAGCCAACTCGTTAGGGTCCTTGTGAGGCCTCGAGTGAGAATGTATGCTGCCGCCCTGTTCTCACGGCATAGCGTGTGCGTGGTTTTGTTTTTCTGTAATTGTAGCCAACTCGGTAGGGTCCCTATGAGGCCTCGAGTGAGAATGTATGCTGCCGCCCTGTTCTCAAGGCTAATTGTGGACTGTATGTTTTCCGGAAAAAGACATGTCTTGTTTTGGTTTTCGAAATGATATTGGTGCATGTACTATGAAATGTGTAAGCGATTGGTTTGCCTTGAATACTTGTACTAGCGTAATTGCTAACCCCTCTGGGGACCCGTTGTCGGGGAAATTCTTGTTATGGATTTCAGGTTATGTTCAGCCAGACGAGCGGGCGCTGGGATGGTACGAGGATGTTGGCCAAGGTTGTTGACATGTGCAATCGAGTCTTGTTATTTCTTACTGTCTCTTTTGATGTGGATGTTTTCCAAATTGTAAACTTATAGATTGTACTCGCGAGTACTTAGGCTTTTTCCTTTCAGATTGTGATTGGTCTTCGTTGGAGTTACTGTATTTGTCGGTTGATGTTATTTATGCCGGTTGTACCGGACGTGTTGTTTTATGTTCTTATTGTTAACAATTGTTTCCTTGCTAACCGAGGCGGTTAGTCGAGTGGTGTTTTCTTGTGTTAGCCTGGTGGGTCCCATGTAGGGGTCCACGGCGCTGTAATTCTCCTCGAATATCTTGGGGGTGTTACAGAAATGGTATCGGAGCTCTAGGTTTATGGATACCTAGGCTTGTTGGTTATTTGGGTCTAGTTGTGTTTTGTTTTGCACATTGTCACACCGCTGCCGGCATCTCAGTACATCCAGTGCTCGTAAGTTTTCCTTACTCGATTCTCTTGTTTACTCGTATTGAAATTCCACTTCTTGAACTGTGATTGCCTCTCTCGTACTTATTGTCGAGTTGTTTCTCGATCCATCCGGTTTGTGTACTTTTGATTCTAGTATTGCGCCGTCCTTTGTCTCTCTGGAGTATGTGCGCTGCTCGGGCTTGACCGTTTGTCGTTTTGCGGGCCTTCCATCGCTAAACTTCCTACCATTGGTGGGATCGTTGGTGATCGAAAGATCCGAGTTTTGCTCCGTGGTATATTGTGAGAGGGCTTGACTCTCTAGTCTTTTGCTGTGTGATGGAATCTATGTTTGGTAATTGCGATATACTAAATGTATGTTGAGCCGAATGTACCGATGAGTTGGACACCGAAGGGTGCAGTATGATGTAGAAGTTTTGAACATTGATATGTTCCGGTATAGGTATTGATGGCAGAGTTTGTTGAGAAACTCACATAGCTGGTTTCGACATACGTCCAAATCGGTGATCTTTGGTTACGCTGTTAAACTTGAAGAGATAGTTTGACATATGCTTGGAATTAGTATTTCCGAGTTGCGCTTTTTGAACTGGTGATTTTTAAATGTCGTATATGAGTGTGTCCGGGAATTG
Source organism: Orobanche coerulescens (assembly GCA_033398695.1). Taxonomy (NCBI): domain Eukaryota; kingdom Viridiplantae; phylum Streptophyta; class Magnoliopsida; order Lamiales; family Orobanchaceae; genus Orobanche; species Orobanche coerulescens. The sequence continues at coordinate 83,980,604 of CM065818.1, read as the reverse complement.
TTGGTACTTGGCTAATTATTATTATTTACAACCAATGTGTTTCTATTAATAATAATACATGCAGCGTGCATGCTTGAAAATTTCTTAGACTTGATCGTATTGTGGGTTTTTGAAAAGTGACATGAATTTGGGCGAGCCAGCCTTGTATTTTCAAATAAAACCTTGTGTCGGTATTTAAAGGTCGTGTATAAAAGTGTTTAGGACATTTTATAAAATGCTACCACTGTTAAGCCCTTGTCGTGTTTAAAAAGGTCTTGAAAACGATTTTTAACTTATCGGTTTTATTTTCGAATAACTAGAGTATACGATTTTAAAATCAGATTAGCCTCGGAAAACCTAGGCCGAGCCAAGTTGTGTTGGTTGAGTTTTGTCTCGCCGGATTTTGTCCGACTTAGTCGCATCGCGACGCGTCGCTTGAGATCATTGGTCGTGATTAGTATCAAAGGGCGGTCGTCACTTACGTGCGACCTATGGATGTAAAACTCCCTTCCTTGTGTTGTGCCTCGTGTGACACGAGTTATTTGTATGATTAGTCGATTGAATGATGGAATCCTTCTATGGATTTTGATTTCACGATATGTGTTTATTAGACTCTCGTATTTGGTTTATACGAGGAGTGTCGTCACTATCGATGTATTTTCGCACCGTATTTTATCCATTGCGTGAGTTCTTTCAAACGGCTTTCGGTATTTTGCAACCGAGTTTTATTTCGTAAACCGATTCCTTGAATCAAGTTTTGGCATTTTGGGCCTTGAATATTTCATGATGGTTTGACAAATGAGTTTTTGAGTTTTCGAAAATATCACCGTCATTGGTCTATTTAGCATTTTCGACATGAGACGTGAAATCATGCATCGCCTTGTCAATCCTTGTGAGAAGGGTTTACGGCATGTAATTTTATGATATGTTGCTGTTGTCTCGTGAATTGTTAGCGCACGCTACGCTTTACGGCTTACGCGCGCGAGAGTACGTTGGTAGCACGCTAAAGGGAGAATAGCGCACGCTACCCGGTAGTTGAGCGACCCAGAACTACCGGGTCTGAAGTTCTCGTTAGCGCACGCTAACACTTGGGATTAGCGCACGCTAACAGTGTATTTTTGGTCAGGAGTTTCGTTTGGTGCCGTGATAGCGCACGCTAACCTTAATGATTAGCGCACGCTAATTGTGTCCAGTATAAATACCGGACACCAGTCTAGAAGTTGCATTTTTCTTCATTTTTCTTCTTCCTCCATGAGATTGAGACGTAGCGACTCGGTTTCGCATCTGGGCTGATTTTTCTTCCATCCAAAGGTGTTTTGGAGTATCCTAGATGATTTTTAACATCATCTAATCCATTGTTCTTCGCCGAATCTAGGTATTTTCTTGAATCCCTAGAGTTGACTTTTTGGAGTTTTGTTCTTGATGTCGTTTTCCATCCGGTTTTGATAAACCGATCGTTGTTTTAACGATGTTGTTAAGCATATCCTAGGGATTGTATATCACTGTCTTGATTGTGAACGATTTAATGAGTGTGCTATGATGTGTTTAAGTGAATATTGACAAGTGTGAATTCTGGGCATTTTGGCCTATTGTAGACGAAAAACCTTGAGTATCTTAGAAAATAAATTTCGAGACGTACTTTTAAAATGAATTATTTTCTCGTAGTACATACAAGGTGCCACAACACGTTTCAAAATTTTTCTACCTCAAGGACCAAAATGCTTTGAGATATTTTCAATGTTTTAGAAACACTTTTATTTAGACCCGAGGGTCGAATATTCTGAACGTTTTCACTAAGAGAAAGTGTCCTCATTTTTATCAAATGCGAAATGGTTCTCCAAAGTCTCGATAACGATGTTTCACGTTTGTACTTTTTGAAAGGTGATACTCAAGATCAACTGGTGTTCTTCTAAATTACTTTCAAAATGAGGTTTTCGTTTTTAAAACCTATCCATTCCGATTTGAGGGATGGGTATATATGTATGATGTTCACGTTGTCGTTATGATGTTTGCTCCCGAGTATGATCAGATTGGTGGCATGAACGTCGAGGCGTTGCCACGCATTTGTTGTGAGAGCTAGGATGTTAGTGTCGAATGTTGCCGCCTCGTAGTGATTTCTACGTTGTCGCGCATGTGCGAGCTGTTAGTGCTTGGTTTGGTATGACCGTGTGCATCGGTGATCGTTCCGTTATGTGTCGGTTGTTTAATGTCTTGTTACCTTGCTCCTGTTTTTGTGAATTTCGTGGATGAGGTCGGGGATACTACCGATACTATTTTGACTTCTGTATTTTCTCTTTCTCCAGTCTATCGATTCGCTCGTGTTCGTTGATACTGTCTGAACTTGTTTTGTATTTCGGGTTCATCATTCGAACGAGCTGTGATCTTGTTTTGGGTCGATCTGGTTATCGCTGTGACTTTTCCGAGTTCGGTTCGATTCTTGTGAACCTTGTTCGGAAGTAACATCTTTTGGTTCTACTAGTTCTTTTATTCGAAGTGGATCGGATTTGGAACTTCTGTATTTTCGACTCTGTCGACTCGTTTATGTTCGTTGACATTTCTGAACTTTCCCTATCCCTTGCTTTTGTTGATGGAACGAGTGTGGTATTGTTTTGGAATAACTCGTTTGTCGCTGTGACTTTTCAATCGCTATTCCCTATCCTGTGGATCTTATGGGAATGCATTCCTTGTAGTTCTCACCAGATCATCCTGGGAGTTGTTGTTTGAGTTTTATTATCCTTCGTGTTTCGGACATGATTGTTCGATTTTTGTTGTCTCGATCGTTTGTTTGTTCGGTTTTTGTTCTCGTTTTGTGATCGTTGAGCATTCAGGCACCTTCCTAATTCCCTTAAGTTTGGGAAATTAGTCTCGTTTTCGATCTTCCAACCCTTGGGCGGTGGAATTCAGTATTAGTTCAGCGATTGGCTCGCGTTTCGATTGATGTACCGTTGAGTTGGTCAATCATACTGACTTTCGTTCGTTGTGTTTTGTGATTGTCGGATAATTGAATTGGCTATATTATCCGTTTGATGACGCTTGTCATTTGTTGGTTTTATTGTATCCCTAACGGCGACATTGTGTTGGTCGCCGTGGAGCGTGTTTTCACGCCGTATATTCCTTTGCGTTGATTGTAACATTTCGCCGTTGCGCGTTAGTTACGCATTCTTGTGTATCTTGTTGAGTTTTTCCTGGCGGAATATTTCTTCCCCCTACTTGTTTTAAGTTTCGGGACGAAACTTCTTTTAAGGAGGGTAGAATGTAATATCCGCAAATTTTCGATTTTCGGTAAATTTATTTTTTCGGCCGAAGTCCATTTTGACGACTCGCTTTTGACCGTTTCGTCATTCGGAGAATATTTAATTCTGCACTTTTTGTCATCCGAGTTCGTTTCGGTGCTGCTTTGTTGAGTTCCGTGCTTTTTAGCGACTTTTCCGCGCTTGAGTTCGGTTCTTGCGAATCTCATTCGAAACTGTCGTTTGGGGTTTTTCGTAAATTCATTTAACGTTGTTATATGTGTTGTGAGCTTCGGTTTGATTATTCGTTGTCGTATGGTGATTTTCGGGCATTTGGGCCATTTTCGTAATTTCCCAAAGTTTGGGGTAATTACCTTCCGTTGTCGAATTTCGAGCCTTCGGGTGGTCGGAATCGTGTGTCCTACTAGCTCTTAGATTCGTCTTTGTGAGTACTTCGTAACCGTATCTTCGGTTCGTATTCAGGTTCGGGTTTCGGTGTCGTTTTGTTGAATTCAGGATTACTAAACGACTTTTCTAAGTATGAGTTCTACTTTGTTAGATCACCATTAATTTTTGGTAACTCCAAAAATTCTGAATCTTTGCAATATTATAGAGCATCGAGTTAGCTTTCCAATGGTTCGAACGGTGAGTCAATCGGAGTCCGGACGGGAGAGTTATGGTCGTTTTAGCTCACCCGCTCGTTATTGGCCGATCACTGCCGTCCGAACTCGGCCGTGTCGTCCGACACGGCCCGTGCCGTACTCGTCCGGATAAGCCGGAAGTCTCTGCCTCAGGACCCGACCGTGTCGTCGCACGGCCGAGCCGAACTCTTCCGGATAAGCCAAGCGATCGCCAGAGGCCCGATCGTGTTCTGTGACACGGCCGAAGTCAATGCCGAGCGCCGCGACAGTCACTATCGGTAGGCCCCTCGGCGGCGCGACCGTGTCTAGCAAGACACGGCCGAGTCCTGCCGCCGGCAGCTGCGCGCCACGACCGTGTCAGGCGGACACGGTCGAGTCTGTCAGCCTATTTAAGGCCCTGCAGACGTTTTTCTTGTCATTTTTCACCTTCTTCTTCTCCTCTTCCGCAGCTGGGCGTGTTCTAAGCTTGAAGCCATGTTGTTTAGCAACATATCCATGGAGTTCCTTGGGTTATATCATCAATCATTCGTCCGATATCATCCCTTGATCCAAATGAATCAAGGTTAGATCTTTAGAACCCTACTTTTGGTAAAATTGGGGGTTTTCATGTTTTTGTCCGATTCGTTCCGTTTTGTCGATTAATTCATGATGAATATGATTAATCTTGTTGGTATTCTTAGTTTCCCTACGGATTCATGGTATATTTCGTGATTTTTACGGAATCGAGAGGGTTTGGTTGCGGTCCGCCCTCGTTGTTGTTTATATACGAATATACATGAATCGTAGGCGGATTTTTGGGTGTATTCCAATTCCGTATTCATTTAGAAATGGTTGTGATTGTATTCTTCGAATCGTTAGGTTCGGTCTCGTTGGTTCCTAGCGTTCGTCGGTGACTTTCCTTTCCGTTCGTTGCGTCGTCAATAATTCAAGGCAAGTATATTTTTGGAAACCTTTAAGCTTAACATGAAATGGTGATGTATATTACTTGTGTGTAACTCACCTTGTGTTGGCCCGAGGTCAAGGAGGGAAATCTATGCCGCCCGGATTTCACGAGTTTCTGCATCTAGCCAACTCGTTAGGGTCCTTGTGAGGCCTCGAGTGAGAATGTATGCTGCCGCCCTGTTCTCACGGCATAGCGTGTGCGTGGTTTTGTTTTTTCTGTAATTGTAGCCAACTCGGTAGGGTCCCTATGAGGCCTCGAGTGAGAATGTATGCTGCCGCCCTGTTCTCAAGGCTAATTGTGGACTGTATGTTTTCCGGAAAAAGACATGTCTTGTTTTGGTTTTCGAAATGATATTGGTGCCTGTACTATGAAATGTGTAAGCGATTGGTTTGCCTTGAATACTTGTACTAGCGTAATTGCTAACCCCTCTGGGGACCCGTTGTCGGGGAAATTCTTGTTATGGATTTCAGGTTATGTTCAGATGCGAGCAGGCTGGGATGGTACGAGGATGTCGACCAAGGTTGTTGACATGTGTAATCGAGTCTTGTTATTTCTTACTGTCTCTTTTGATATGGATGTTTTCCAAATTGTAAACTTATAGATTGTACTCGCGAGTACTTAGGCTTTTTCCTTTCAGATTGTGATTGGTCTTCGTTGGAGTTACTGTATTTGTCGGTTGATGTTATTTATGCCGGTTGTATCGGACGTGTTGTTTTATGTTCTTATTGTTAACAATTGTTTCCTTGCTAACCGAGGCGGTTGTCGAGTGGTGTTTTCTTGTGTTAGCCTAGTGGGTCCCATGTTGGGGTCCACGGCACTGTAATTCTCCTCGAATATCTTGGGGGTGTTACAGGTCCTCCCCGAACAGCGACTCAGGGCGCGTGCAGGCTTCCCATTGGCCCGCACAGCTGGATGCCAGCAGCAGCCTCGGACTTTAAGGGAACAACCCCACGTGACGGGAGGATCGCCCACCTTATTCTAATATAGAAAACGGCGGTCGCCCGCGATCGCCGGAGAGGACCGAGCAACCTTGTCTGCTATAAATAGGAGGCTTACAACAGTTGCCAAGAAGAATGGTGAATACAGTGAAAAACGCACAGAGAGAGGATAAAGACTCATCTAGCAATTACTTACACATTCATAGTGATATTCATACACATTTACAGAACATAAAAAGCAAGAACTCACAGAGCTTCATATCTGGTTCTTCCGGCAATCTACACGCTCTACAGCTTAGATAACTAGAAGTCTTTACACTAATTGTAATAGATTCTAACATTAATATTTGTACTCCAAAGTATCTATATTAATAACATCTCGCGAGAGCATTCAATCCCGGGATTAACAACCCCGGCAAACCTTGTGTTATTTATTTTCCCACGGAAGTGTTCTCGCATTTGTTTGTTACTCGACCATTCCAGTAATATTATCTCCGAATAATATTTTGGGTAACAACAATTGGCGCTAGAGGAAGGGGCGTGAACCTCCGTTTTTATTCCGACCGTCTCGAAGAACACTCACTGTTCTCTGAACATATACTTGAAGAAACACTCATTGTTCTTCAAAGAAAAGCCTTCAGAAACATGACATCTGCCACGACTTCCAAAAGACCCACCCTGCGATCTGCCGGAAATCTAATTCCGGCCCAGACCGAATCCTAGCCTACGGCGAAAGGTGGCCGCGGCGACGCTAGGCTCTCACTCCCGCCCTCGAGGGACGGTCCTAGCCTCTCACTCGATCAGTTCCAGACCGCGGAACACATTGAGGAGGCTATAGCCATCCTCTGGGAGCGACGGAGGGCGTGCGACTCGCCCACCATCACTACGTCAACCATCCTCCGAGCAGGCAAACGGAAGTTCAAGGGGATATATGTTGAGAAATCAACAGAAAGCCCCGAGCAGCTAGAAAAGGCTCTCGTAAGGCGGGATGACTCCATCTTCAGCCGCCTAGGGAGCGATCCCTCATGGTGACCGGGGCACTCGGGCCCCAGCCGGGAGACATCGGAGTCCGAATCCATTACCAGGAGCTCGGCATATCCAACTCCCAGGAGACAAACCGGCCATCGGGCCCCCGCTCGCCCGAGGACTGAGACCGTTGGCGGAGAACTGATCATCCACCATGGGGCCAGGGGATCAGTGCATAATCGCCTTGGCTCGCGCTCCGGGAGCCAATCAGCGAGAAGTTCGGCTACGGCGATGGCCGCCATGCAGCGCCAGCTCGATGAAATGAAGGCGCTCCTAGAAACTGGGGTAGGCACCAGAATATCGATCGCTGGACCGAGTGAACCACTCGCGATACAGATCGAGCTCGCCCCAGTTCAACCGAAGATCGCTCCCCCACAAACACCTCTATATGAGGGGAGATCTGATCCGGAGACCCATTTGAGCAAATTCTAGATTTACATGACCGGATGCGGAGCATCAGATGCGACGAAGTGCTGAATGTTCCCATTAACATTGGGCGACCTCGCCCACAGGTGGTACATCTCACTCCCACCTCGCTCAATCAATTGCTTTGAGAAGCTGGCGAATGACTTCACGTCGTACTTTGCCGCCAAAGTTGCTTGCCCAAAAGGCCCCCACCGCATGATGAAAATCAGGCAGGGGAAGGACGAGCTCGATGAAGATTACATCGACTGGGTGGACGAAATAGTACTCACTGGCGAGCCCATTAGCGACGAGCTCGCTCTCTACTCAGCCCTAGGGGGATTCTACGTCCACTCGCCCATGTTCAGGTACCTCACAAAGGACACCCCCCCGACGTACTCGGTCTTCCGCATCAGAGCCACTGATTTCCTGGCCAGGCAGAGGATGCTCACCCTCCGTTTAGGAGAGGGATCTGCCAGAGAAGGGAAGGCGCCATCGCATATCCAGAAGAAGGCGGTCGCCAAGCCCAGAAAGGCGGTCGCAAAGCCACCTTGGGGAGTTTAAAGCCTTCGAGGATGTGGAAGTTCACCTCCTTCGCAACCTCAATCTATCTTCGGCCCACATCTTTAATGCCATCAAGGGGCTCGAGTGGCTCAACAAACCAAAGCCGATAAGAGACAACGGACACCTAGACCGCAGCAAATTTTGTGCCTATCACATAAGTCCTGGCCACAACACCAGCCAATGCCGCGACTTCCTCAGACAACTCTGGAGACTGTTTGAGGAAGGCAAGTTGGATAACTTGGTTACCAAGCCAGAACCCCGGGCAGAAAGGACCAGGGGACGCGATCTCCGTCAGAACGACGGAATCTCTCCCAATCCGATCGCTAGGATCGAGTAAAATGAGCCGGAGTACTCAGACGAATCAATACCTCCGATCAACCCCAGCGGCTGGATCAACATGATTCAGTCGGGATGTGAAAACCTTAGAGGCCTTTCCCCGGTTTCCACCATGTCGAATAGAAAGCGGAAGGCCGAATTGAGGGCGTTCTCCAGGGTCCATGTCGTGGTACCCTCAGAGCCGACCATCTCCAAAGACGCGCTCATCACTTTCTCTAACAAAGATAGGGAGGGAGTGCAGTGCCCCAAAGAGGATGCATTGGTAATCTCTGCATGTATCCTTGGGAAAATGGTCGATCGCGTGCTGGTTGACAATGGGAGCTTTTGCAATATCATATTAAAATCATCTCTCGACCAGCTCAGCAACCTGACCAAGTTCATCAAGCCATTTGATACCGTGCATCAAGGTTTTGGCGACAGCACAGTCCAAGCCTATGGAAGGATCAAGCTCTCTCTCGAGCTAATATGCTACTACGATCCCAAGGTTAGGATTACTAGGAACCTAAATTTTGTAATCATAGATAGGCCCAACATCTATAATTGGTTCCTATGTCGTCCATTTCTAGAAATCTTTGAGGCGGTCGCCTCTTCTTTCTTTTACTATATCAAATTCCCCACTGCCGATGAGACGGTCGGTACTGTATAAGGAGATCAGCTAATGGCAAAGAAATGTTTAAATTACTCCTATGTTGTAACTTCTTTCAATACTTCTCATGCTATTTGTAACATTGAAACGATTGACAATCAACCCATGGAGATCGACGAGCCAAGCACATCGTACCCACCCGACTCAGAGGACGCCATCTCACATCGATTAACGGATGTCATCGAGCCAAGGATCAGTTTCGAGCCAAGTGTCGACATCGATCCAAGGATCGAGTTCGGAAGTCGTTCCAAACGAGAGGCGACCGTCCCCGTCGAAGAGTTGGAGAGTATAACGATAGATCCGGCTCACCCGGAGCGGGAAGTACAGATCGGCGCAAGCGTTGGTCTTGAGTTAAAAGAAGATCTGATCAACTTACTGCGTAAGAACATCGAAGTATTTTCCTGGTCGCATCAAGATATGGTTGGCATAGGTCCTGAACACGCTTACCACTATCTCAAGATCGACCCAGCAAGGAAGCCTGTTCACCAGAAATGAAGGAAATTCGGTCCTGAGAAATACACAGCACCCGAGATAGAAGTCAAAAAGCTGCTCGTTAATAACTTATCGGAGTAGCTATAGCCAAACCACAGTGGGTCGCCAACCCGGTGCTCGTCAAAAAGCCAAACAGCTCCTGGAGAGGTTATGCATCGACTTCACCGACCTCAACGCGGCATGTCCAAAAGATCACTTTCCAATGCCTCATATTGATCACTTGGTCGATAATACAGCAGGTTGCGAAATGATGTCGTTCATGAATGCCTTCGCCGGATACCATCAAATCCCAATGGTGGAGAAAGACATAAATCACACATCTTTCCACACGGAGAAAGACATATACTTTTGGGTCCGAATGCCATTCGGCTTGAAGAACGCAGGGGCAACCTACCAGCGACTAGTCAACGGAATGTTCGCCAATCAGATCGGTAAGACCATGGAGGTCTACATTGACGACATCGTGGTCAAAACCCTCAAGAAGGAAGACCACCTCAATGACCTTGCCGAGACGTTCGCCATCCTCGAGAAGTTCAACATGAAACTGAACCCAAAGAAATGCAACTTCGGGGTGAGCTCCGGAAAGTTCCTGGGGCACATCGTGAGCCAGAGGGGGATCGCGGCGAACCCCACCAAAATCCAGGCGATCCTCGACATGTAGGAGCCACGGAATGTTAAGCAGGTGCAATGCCTCACAGGTTGTCTAGCCGCCCTCAACCATTTCATATCTCAGCTCGGCGATAAAAGCAAGCCTTTCTTCGCGACCATAAAGAATAAGAAGTTCGCATGGACGAAGGAGAGTCAAATAGCGTTCGCCAAAATCAAGGAGTATCTATTTAACCCCCAGATCTTGGCAAAGCCGATCCCCGGCGAGAAACTATTCTTTTACCTGGCGGCCTCGGAGGTCGCACTGAGTGCTGTTTTGGTGCGACCAACAATGTAGCCGAGTACAAAGCCTTGGTAGGCGGGCTCGATCTAGCCCTCACCCTTGATGTTCGTCGCCTCCATATCTTCATGGACTCCCTCTTGGTCGTGAACCAAGTCAAGGGAGAATATGAGGCTTGCGGCGAACAGATGGTCAAATACCAAGAATTGGTCGCCGAAATGTGCACGAAATTTGAGGAAGTGTTAATCGAACAAGTCCCGAGAGAGCACAATTCCCAGGCCTATGCCCTATCCAAGCTAGCGTCGTCAGATGGGGCAGCCGATTTCTCTAACATCCAAATCACAAAATCGGCGAAACCGGCGATCAACAGAAACCTGATTACCACGGTCACCGTCGCCGAGGAGAACTGGATGACTCCCTTCATAAAATACTTAAAGGACGGGACGGTCCCCACCGATCGTATCATAGCTCGCCAGCTCCAGCTCCGTGTAACCAGATACACCCTATTGGACGACCGGCTATACAAGTGAGCTTTCAGCCTTCCCCTCCTCAAGTGCATTACGCTGGAGGAAGGCCGGCTCGTCTTAGCCGAGATCCATGACGGAATCTGTGGGAACCATGCTGGCGGGCGAGCTCTCATCCATAAAACAACCAGGCAAGGTTTTTTCTGGCCTTCGCTTCAGAAAGATGCGATCGCCTATGCCAGATCGTGTCATAGGTGTCAAGTAATGGGCCCCAATATCAAGCTCTCCCCCGAGAAGCTCACCTCAATGTACAGCCCATGGCCATTCGCCCAATGGGGCATCGACCTCATAGGTCCCTTGCTGACGGCGCCAGGGGGCTGTAAGTTTGCCATCGTAGGGGTCGATTATTTCACTAAATGGGCTGAGGCCGAACCACTCAACAAAATCAGCCAAGAACAAGTGATTAAGTTCATTTGGAAAAATATCATATGCCGATTCGGCCTGCCCCATACAATAATCTCCGACAACGGAAAGCAGTTCGATGGCTTAGAAGTCATGCAATTCTGCGAGAAGTGGGGAATCAAGAAGTTGTTCTCGGCCCCCTACCACCCTCAGACGAACGGGCAGGTAGAAGCCGTAAACAAAATCCTCAAACACACGATTAAAGCACGACTCGAGTTCAGGCAAGGACGATGGGCGAGCGAGCTCCCAGACGTTTTGTGGTCTTATCGAACAACGACCCGAAATTCAACCGGCGAAACCCCATTCGACCTCGCCTTCGGAATAGAAGCGGTGATCCCCTCCGAGATTGCCGTCCTCAGCCACCGAACCGAACAAGAGATGACGACGGACGATGATGTGGCCCGGTGGATCGACCTTGACATGCTCGAAGAACGACGACTGGCCTCATAAATGAGGAACACAATCTATAAAAGGAGATCCGAGAAGTTCTTCAATTCGAAGGTCAAGGAAAGACGTTTCCAAGTGGGCGATCTCGTCCTAAAAAAGGTCCAGACCCACATAGGTGTCTTTGGCCCGAATTGGGAAGGCCTCTTCAGGATATCTAGGTAGCTGGCTAGGGGAGCCTACGAACTTGAACACCCTGACGGAACTCCGGACCAATATCCCTGGAACGCCATACATTTGAAGAAATACTACCTATGAAAACTCTGTATTCAGTTTCAGTTACCCAATGTACGAAGAAGTATAATGAGATTTTCCCATCCCATCTATATGATTCACCTCGACAAAAACAAACAGCTGAAAATAGGATGGCTCGCTCGCCCTACAAGAGGTCATCGTCTAAACCTGACAGACTTATGCAAGCGATCGTCCATATACCGTCGAGGGTCGTCATTCAACTTGGCGATCCGAGGTAGAAATAGTGCAGCCGTGGGCCTCGAGGTCGATGGAACCGACAGCTTCGTCCATGCAAGGTTCCTTTGGGCTGCGATCTCTCGCCCTTCGTTTAAACACTACCAAAAATCATACTTTAGCCGACGACCTCAAGTGGTCGGCTAAACCCCAAAGTCGTCGGCTAATCATGCCAGCCATCGGCTAAAAAACCGTCGGCCGATATTCGTCGGCCAAGGTTCAGCCGACGACTTTTGTGCAGTCGTCGGCTAAAGTTCCAAAATTAGCCGACCACTACTACACGGTCGTTGGCTAAACCTGTTGGAAAAAAAAAAATTAGCCGACGACCGTAACGAGACGGTCGGCTAAAATCATTTTTTAAAAAAAAATAGAGTTTAGCCGACGACCGTCTTATATGTCGTCGGCTAAAATCATTTTTTAAAAAAAAATTAAATCATTATAGGTCGTCGGCTAAAAACCTGTTTTTTAAAAAAAAAAAATTACTTTAGCCGACGACCGTCTTATAGGTCGTCGGCTAAAACCCTTTACTTTAGCCGACGACAGTCTTATATGTCGTCGGCTAAAACCCTTTTTTAAAAACAAAAAATTAATTCAGATTTTGGGATCCCAAAACCAGTATTTTTTGCACCTGCAATTTTTATACAGCAGCTCTCATTATCAACAACAATCAACGCGCAACACATTCAACTAATACCATTAATAATATGCCCAACATTATATGCATTACAACGCACAACACATTCAAGAACATTAATTTCATCAACATACTAGTAGCGTCAATAAAATCACTTACACAATTGTAACACAAATATAAATATACAAGAGTACTACAACAACACAACTACAATCCACTGCCAAAATCATCTAAATGCCGAAATGTAGTAGTAGAAGGATTACCACCATCCCCTAGATCCTCGTCACGAGGCTGTGAAGATGGGGTCTGTCCGAAGAGAGAAGGCGGTGGAGCAGGTCCCTGCAGTCCAGCCTGAGTAATGGTCTGAGTCAGCGTCATCATATAGTCCATCATGGCCTTCTGCTGTCTCTCGAAACTTTATAACCGCGACCTAGTCCTCTGCTCGCTCTCATGTAACCGCGTCTGAGTCCTCCTTTCATTCTCAGCTCGGAGCTCCCTCTCCGCCCTCAATGGCTCCTCGAGATAGGCAGTCCGTGCATCCCATTCGCGAGGGCGCTGGAAGCCGGGGGTATCTTTCAATACATGGTGACCCTCAGCTCCCATCATCTTAGTGCGGTACCGACTACCTCTAGGAGGGTAGACAGTACCCTACACCCTAGCGCGAACATAAGGATCGGCCTGATCGATCTGTCCAATGGCAGAATCGAGGTCAGTCTCCGCTAAGTCCGGATACTGCTCCCGAGCAATCTCAGCAAGCATCCTCTGAGACTCCTCCCGCACACGCTCCTAAGTTAATATGAAAATAAATATTTGAATATCAATAAAAGTATGATACAAAGACATTTATTTTATTACTAAAATAAAATAAAAAAAGACTTACATGCTCCTCGGGACGGTTCGGAAATGCTTTTTGAGTCACGTAGGCAAATGCGTCCAACGAATCAGAAGAAATGGCCTCGTGCGCAACTCTGGCTATCGACCGGGAACCCAGACTGTGATGATCAGACAGACCAGCACGATTGGTCGTGTTGGTCAAGCTAATCGCCTTCAAAAAAATATTATTTAGAACCGAGTTTATATTTAGAATTCCAAAAAAATAAAAACTGAAATATTATTATTTTTTATTAAATACTAGCATTTTTTTTAATAAATAAAATACAATATTCAGATTTTTATTTTTATTAAAACAATTTATTTCCACTTTTGAATAAAAAATTCCGATTTTTTAATATTAATAATATTCCAGAATTTTAAAAAAATACATGAAGTTCCGATTTTTTCTAATTTAAAAACCGAAACTTCAAGTATTTTTTATATTCTGAAACATTAATTTAAAAAAATAGAGTTTATATTTAGAATTCAAAAAACTAAAATCTGAAAGAGGAAGAATGAAATGAGGGTATTTTAGTCATACCATGAACTCTGGGTCGCGAAAATGGGCGCGTAGCCACTTCCACTCGTACTCCCGGAACTTGAATTCTTCTGGGGTAGCCTCTCGGGTATCACCCCAGGCTGTCCAGACATGTTGCACAACATATATCATTCGTAAGAAAAAAAATTACGCAAACAATGTAGATACAAAATAAATTAAAATGACTTACTTGGTAGACTGCACCTCGTCACACCAAGTATGTAGTAGAGAGTCGGGAATGACAAACCACACCTATGAACAACATAAATACGCAATGATTTAAAAACATCACATATTGCATTTTCAAGAACTACGTGTTGATTGAAAAACACTTATTAAATATTTATTAACTTACCGACATAGCATTATTCAAAGCATCTTTCACGCACTGCGGCACGTCCCCCCAATCGGGCCACAAAACGGGGACTCTGTCCCGAATGACAAAGCCAACATTATGGCTATATGACGCCGCAGCGTCAGAAGACATCACCGGCCGGCCGTGTCTGTCTAGAGGAATCTCATAACGGCCATGCTTACTTATGTACGAGTCGAGCGCCAGACCCTTTGCTGGGCCACGAGTCTTCTTATTTTTCTTCTCCTCCTCGACTACATTTTTCCCCTTCTCCTTCTCCCTCTCTATCTCCTCGGTTTCGTCTTCGAAACCCGACAACTCCGCCGAAACATGTTGTATGGCCAAGACTCGTAGACGTACGCCTCGTCAGGGCTAATCAATCGAACGGGAACTCGGGCTCCCATCTCATCGACCTCTGGAATAGTCGGAACCATCAGAGGCATGAATAGAGTCGGCGGCGGACCGTGGGGCACCGCGGACGAGGAACTCCTTACATCTCCTGTTGTGTGAGGGCTAGACGTGGGTCGGTGGATGGGAGGCATATGAGTCTCCGACTGCGAGGGGGTCGGCCGTGGTGTCTGAAAGGATAAACGCCGCGCTAGTGTAGCGGGCTCATCTGTCGGCCTATAAAAATCGCCAGCGTTCATGCCGGTAGCTTCTAGTATCTGGCGGGCACGAACGCTGCTCTGAGATATGTATAGTGTACCGGGATCCGCCTTACTAGAGGCTGCAGAACTCCCCGCCGAATTGGGAGTGGTCGACTTTGTCGACTTCTTCCCCAACGCTTTCTTTATTCTATCCATAATCTAAACAAATAAATCAAATTCACAACTCAACACAACAGTAATTATCAATGCCATACCACGTTAATCTTTCGATTAACGCCGGCTATAAAATTCCTTCCTCCTCAAACAAATTCATCAAATATTTCTAAACAAATTCATCAAATAATCTAAACAAATTCATCAAATTCACAATTCAACACAACAGTAATTATCAATGCCATACCACGTTAATCTTTCGATTAGCGCCGGCTATACAATCCCTTCCTCCTCAAACAAATTCATCAAATTCACCACTCATTAAACACAAAATATTGAAAATACTAAATTCATCAAAAATTGTATCACAACTCATTAAATAATTTATCTAATTCATCACATAATCTAAACAAATTCATCAAACAAATACAATAAATTCAACAAAACAAAATAAAAAAAATAAAGACAAGGGTTACCGCGGCCGGGATGGCGGGCGACGGGTGGAGGGCGACGGGCGGGCGGGCGGGCGATGGGACCGGGGCCGGCGGGCGGGAACCCCAGAATTTTGACATCTTCTTTTTTGGTCTCTCTCAAGGCATACGAATGTGACATCGTTGACTTTGGCCATCGAATAAATTCTTGACATAACCGGCTTCATAGAAAGAAGCATAAGTTCACGCGACCAGTTAGGGTGTCCGTCATCTTGTATGTGTGTCATTTGTCGTAAATAAACTTTTTATGTAAAAAAATATATTAAGTCCAAAATGCAATAGCAACTGAATGTATACGTACCCATTCTCCAAAATAGTCGGCAAAAGTGTCATTGTGGAATCTAGTGTCACCTCGCACCATATCGCATGAGAAGTGGATGTCTTTCTAGTACTGAACTTCTGGACAATTGAGCAATATCCACCAATGTGCAATTCGTGACTCGTACGGGTCTAATTGTCTTCCTGGCAACCTCCCATAAACGAAAACCTTAGTGGATATGATAGAAAGATTGAATTGTATTTTATCTGCTGGAATAGAGCGGGAAGGGGGCTCGAAGGTGCCCAAATACAACTTCATATGCGTAATACACTCCGACGCAAGGTAAGATTCTGCAATGCATCCTTCTAGTGCAGACTTATTGGCCACGGAGTCTTTGTAATTACCGAGTTGCCTGTAATATTGTCATTGTGTTAAAAATCATACTTAATTTGACAATATATATGATATATATCATACAAAATTATGTTACCTTTCAATCGGGTACATCCACGTGTAGTGCACTGGACCAGTGACCAATAACTGCCTGGCAAGGTGGATCATGAGGTGAGGCATGAGGTCAAAAAAGTTTGGAGGAAATATTCGCTCAAACTTGCACAAGATATAGATGATCTCATCTTGCATTTTACGCAAATCAGATCTCTTGACTTCTCTCATACATAATTTCTGGAAAAATCTTGACAATGCAACACACGGCTCGACCACCTGTTTTGGTAAGTACGGTCGAATAAATACCGGAAATAGGCGTTGGAGTAGGATATGACAATCATGACTCTTCAAACCAGTTAACTTGTTCTCCCTAAAATTAACACATCTTCCTACATTTCCAGCATACCCGGTAGGATACCTAGCAGTCTTTATCCAGCAAAATATCTCGATTCTACGCTCGCGATGATGGTGTAAGCTGCCTTAGGCATTTTTTGTTTTCCCTTGACAGTTTTCAACCGCAAATGTTTTCTTATGCTCATTTCTTCCAAACCTTTGCGTGCTTTTGGCCCGTCTTTGGTCTTTCCATCCCAACCTAAGGTTGTCCCAACCACACTTTCGCAAACATTCTTTTCAATGTGCATGACATCCAAGAAGTTCCTTATCAGTAACTTCGACCAGTAAGGCAATTCCCAGAATATAATTTTGTGCGACCAATACTTATACCTGTCGGGACTTTCAGGGGTTGTTGCAATCACATCAGGATGGTTGCTAAGCTGACCAAAATCGTACTCATTAAGCATTGATAGTATTTCATCACCTTTCCACTGTCGTGGTGGCTCGCCCATTTCTACAGTGCCATCAAATGCTGCAGCATCCATACGCCACTCATGTTCCCTCTCAAGCCATATCCGATGACGCATTCGGATAACTTTCCTACAGTGGTACCTAGCACAATCTGCATTCAAACACACTGGACGACCTCTATATCTGCTAATAACAGATCCAGACAGCATTCCATATGCAGGAAAATCACTAATAGTGCCGATACAAACGTCTCGGACGAGTAACTGTCGTACGTGGGATGACCTTGCTCCCACAACAATTTCAGCTCCTCTATCAAAGGTCTCATATACACATCGATACAATTTCCCGGATATCCCGGCCCCGGGACTAACAAGGTCAACATATTATACTCCTTCCGTATACACATCCACGGAGGAAGATTGTAAGGAATCACTACAACAGGCCATATGGTATATGAAAGACACATGTTACCAAAAGGGTTGAAACCATTAGATGCAATCCCGAGCCTCACATTTCGGATTTCTGAAGAAAAATTCGGATACTCCCTATCTATATGCTTCCACACTTCTCCATATGAAGGGTGTATCATAGTATCCCTGTCATTAGTGCGCGGCTCGGCATGCCATCTCATTACTTTTGCCGTGTGAGGAGACATAAAAAGTCGTTCCAACCTGTCCTTCAGTGGAAAATACCAAAGTACCTTCACTGGTTTCTCTTTTCCAGAAGGAGTGATCCTATATCTCTCTGTATCACATACAGGACATCTCGTGAGGTCTTCATTAGGATGCCCCCAGAATAGAACACAATCATACATTCAGACGTGGATCTTTATGTAGGAAAGACCAAGATCTTTCAAAATTCGTCTCATTTTTGAATATGTATTAGGAAGATGATGACCCTGTGGAAGCATATTACTCGTAAGATCCAATTAATCATCTACAGACTTGATGGATGATTTGTTTTCCACCTTTAATCTCATCGTTTCCATGACACAATCAAGAACAATCATGTTACACCCTGGGTATAGAGGGGTCTGTTGGAGTTGAATTAGCTTATTGTACCTGTCAAGCCCAGCAGTATTGCAAGGCAACGGTCTACGGGGTCTTGGCATTTGCTCAGTTGGTACAAACGTCTCGGAAAAACCAAACACATCATCAATCAACCTCCTCTTCGGATCGGTGAACCCGTCGTTACCACTAAATTGTCCATGATCATACGGAATAACAGAATTTGGTGCTTTACCGTGGTATATCCAACATGTATAATTACTCCAAAAACCATTCTTCTTTAGGTGTTCCCACACCTCATCAAATGGAAAACGAAACATATCACTGCGACATCTACATTTATTACATGGACAATAGTGCAACGTATTACCACTGTCGTGCTCTTTTACAAATCTCATAAACTGCTTCATCCCATCCATTACACTTGGATCCCATTTTCGTAACCCAATCCAACTCTTATCCATCCTGAAAATGTATACATTTTCCAATATTAATCCAACTAACTAATATTATTCAAATTATAAATGAAATCACAACAAACAATTAATCATAATGATTATCATCATAAAACTTAATCGTTTTACATAAAAGCTGTCGAATGTAACATGAATAATACAAAGTTTCGAAATCACAATAAAAAATACAATAAAATACATACCTTAATCGAAATGGTGATTATAACAACCGGTAGAAACCTTCGTCACTCCAGCTAGCACAACTCAAAGTAGCAACTCACAAGCTTTTTCGGGAATAATCGAGAATCGGGAATAGAAATGTGCTCTTTAGCGGGGAGAGGGCAAGATTGGGTTGGTGTTCCCTGAACTATAAATAATTTTCACTTGGAGGTTTAGCACGACCTAGATCTAGGTCGTCGCTAAAGTATATTATTTATTTTTTCTTGAAAAAATGTTTAGCGGCGACCTCGATCTAGGTCATCGGCTAAACCATTACAATATTATTTTTTTCGAAGGACTTTAGCACGACCTAGATCTAGGTCGTCGGCTAAAAGTATATTATTTTTTCGAAAAAGTGTTTAGCCGCCGACCTCGATCTAGGTCGCGGCTAAACCATTACAATATTTTTTTGGGGAGGAGTTTAGCGACGACCTAGATCTAAGTCGTGGCTAAAGTATATTATTTTTTCTTAAAAAGTGTTTAGCCGCCGACCTCGATCTTGGTCGCGGCTAAACCATTACAATATTATTTTTTATCGGAAGGAGTTTGGCAGCGACCTAGATCTAGGTCGTCGGCTAAAATATATTATTTTTTTATTTTTAAAAAGTGTTTAGCCGACGACCTCGATCTAGGTCGTCGGCTAAACTATTACAATATTATTTTTATTCGAAGGAGTTTAGCCGACCTAGATCTAGGTCGTCGGCTAAAGTATATTATTTTTTTTTTCGGTCGGCCAAACGTTATATCGGTCGTCGGCTAAACCTCTTTAATATAGCCGACGACTATTTCGACATTTAGCCGACGACCTCCGCCAAGTCGTCGGCTAAAACCCTTTAGCCGACGGCAAACTGAGTCGTCGGCTAAAGTTCGAAGTTTAGCCGACGACACTTTATAGTCGTCGGCCGTTTTTTTTCGGGTCGTCGGCTAAAGTACTTTTTTTGGTAGTGAAATACGAGGCGGGCGTAGCCGAAGGACCCTCCAAACAAAGCTGTGGACACGTTCGCGCGCCCTCAAAGTACATCATCTAACATAATGTACCCGGACAAGGCGGCGCGTCCCTACCCCATCACAACGTATACCGTCGAGGGTCGCCATCTAACATGCCGACCCGAGGTAAAAAAGTGCTAACAAGCCACGGACGTGGAGTCGACTAAACCGACGACACCCCGTGCAAGGACTCCTCCAGACCAAGACCGCTCGCCTTTCGTTTAAATACAAGGCGGGCGCAATCTAACGGAAGACTCTAACAAAAATGTGAGTCGCGGGACAATCCTTCGCACATAAAGACATGGCTACGGAGGTCGGTCCATCGAACTCCGCGACCGTACACGGTTTCTCAGAGTCGGGAAAACTAAATATAGCTCACCAAACATACTATTTTTGTTCCCATACTTACAATAAGTAAACAAAAACAAGGGGCAAAGAAGTGGAGCTAGTCCTAAATGCGATCGGAAGGAAGGTATCACCGTACCCGATCGGCTTCGTTCAAACACACGCAGGACGATCGGTTTTGTTCGACAATATTTACAAGTAAGAATTTCCAAGCATGTCAATACATTCAACATTCAAACAATCGATCAGGCGAACAAGACATCAGAAGCAATTATATACACACTTGTATAAATTCACATGAAACCATTCAAAGGTGATCGTACATGTAAAGAATTTGATGCGAAAAAGGAGTATTTTATTCAAATCAAGAAATTCGTACAAATACAAGCCCGAAGGCAATAGAAGAAAAAGCAGAAAATTACAAAGCGAAGGAAGATAAAAATCGCTCAGGCTCCCCCCGGCTGGTCTTCGCCCTCAGGTGGCGGATCGGCACGCGCTCCCTCATCGGCCTCAGGATAAATGAGTTTATCCGGGAAAGGATACCAACTCAAGTCGATACTCAAGTCGGTGAGGTCGAGGATCGGCAGGGAAAATTCCAGATGCAAAGGGTGCTCGAGTGCACAGGACTTGAAGCTCTCCATCATAGGACCGACCTCGATCCCTACCTTCTTGGCAGCTCGGACAGCATCAACGTAGGCCATATAGAAGGTGAACTCGCCGACAAGTGCCACATTAAGGTAGGGATCGGTCTCGATCGCCCTGATCTGACCTTTCAAATCCGAAGTCGTCTTCTCAGCATCTGCTAGCTCGACCACCTTGGCGGCCAGTTCTCCCTTTGCTGTCTCCAGCTCTCCCTTCGCCTTCTCCAGTTCGCTGTTGAGCCGATCCATTGTCGCCTTCAGCCCGGTCGCCTCCTCTTGCGAGGCCGAATGCATCCGGCGAGCTTCCGTCACCTGGTCGCGGAACCAATCGGCCACCTCCTTGGACCGGCTAAGCTCCTGCTTCATTCGATCGAGGTCCTGCTTGGCTCGTTTGGCCGTCTCTAAGTATTCCTTCTCCATGGCCTGGATCTGGTTCGCGAAGTCGGCGTTCTGGCTCCGAGCGGCCTCAAGATCTTGATGGAGGCGAGCATTAGAGGGTCGCCCCTCATAATCCTTGGCGGCTTGGATGGCCATCATCGCCGCCTGGAGAGTAAGGGCGAGGGTCGCCTGCATGGCATCCCCAGACCGCCGACGAGCAATCGCGGCGAGATCGGTCGTCCAAGCCTTAGGCAAGGAGGTGATGGCCCGGAAGACATAAGAAGGGGCTTCGAGGGACTGGCGAGGAGACTTGCTCGCCAAGAAGTCCAGCACCATCGGCGAGATGTCCGGATCGGCAAGACGGATCCTGCAACGCAAATAAATGAGGACAAAGGAGTCAGCATATGCCTTGCACAAATAAGCCCAACTCAGAAAGACCAAATCGGTCTTACCTGTTGACCAACTCGGGGTCGCGGCCAAAATAGGGTTTGCCCCGAGGAGTTTTAGCTTCGGCGATCACCGCAGTTTTTAGGAAGCCGGTCGAGGACCTGGAGCCGGATCCCTCCACCATCGGAACAACGGAGATAGGAGCAGCGGCAACTGGCGGCTCCAAAATAGATACTTCCGCCTCGACAGTCGGTAGGGACCCCTCCGGCCTCCGCCTCTTGCGGTTGCGCTGGAGTTGCTCTTCCTCCTGAACTTCCGGCTCGACGACCGACACCGTAGCTGGCCTCACCGCGGGGATGGGACGAGACGTCGTCGCAGGGGCATGACCCGCTTTCTTTCCCTGGTGAAGGCGACCCAACAGTCGGGGGTTCGACATTGCGATCTCTTGCGGTGGCTCGGCGTAGCGGGGAATGAATCTCTGCTAAAGAGGAAATTCAGACAAGTTAAACACCTCTTTCAATTAGACGATCGTCAAGCAAGGAAGAGGAAATAAAATTTATACCTGGAGCTTTCAGAAGACGATGGAAGCAAAACAATCGAGCCCCCAACCGATGAAGTTCGTGGCCGAGTGAGCGAACGTCGATGTAGGAGTCCGGCAAGGTGCGAATTCGCTCCCAGACGATCAAGAAATCAAAGGGGAGATCGCCGATCGGTGGAACAAGGGATCCTGCAAAAAGGAAACAAAATTAGATCAGTCCAAGACGAGTTCGATCAAAGGGAGAGTTAAAACCCTTACTCGGAATCCTCTCCCGAAAATTGGTAGGGATCTCCAACTCTTCCTCCGGCCTATCACTCGACGCCGACCTCCACGCTCCGCGGACCCAGCACCATTTTGCCAGGTTGCGACGAGTCTTGTTCGGCACCCCGAGGTGTAACACCCCAAACTAGGCGGATATTACAGTGCCGTGGACCCCGACTGGGACCCACCAGGCAAATGAAAAAGGATGAATTACACAGGGTAAATGTAGTACCGAACCACATTACAACATCAATTACTCCGATTAGGAGTTTCATACAACACACCCAGGATAAAATAGAATACATGTGTATCTTATGTGACGATAAAATACACAACACTGAATGAAACGAGTATTCAAACGGAATGTCTGCAGCGGAATAAATAAGGGAAACATAAATGACTGAATAAGTGATCGAGCATCGGGGCCCCCTTCTAGTATCATTGGGACTCTCGCCGTCAACGTGCTCTCCCTGTGCCTTTGCCTTGCCATGACCTGAGAAACAAATATCCCCAAACGGGGTCAGTTATACAGAACAACAATCCTCAAGGGTTGAAAATACACAATCATGATATATATCTGAAGTTATGAATTATCCTTAGTTATGAATTACGCTGAAGAGGGGTATCATAGTACGCCCGTAGTGTTCTGTGCAAGTGTACAAGACGAATGACCGGACACACCCGTCCTTGTACCTAATTAGTCTCACGGAGGTAATCTGTTACCGTGTGCACAGTCCAATGTATCACTCCCAATACATGGCCATAACGTGCCCGACTAAAAATTCCACACATCCGCACCCGGCCACGCAATATGAACCCAGAAGGTCATATGAACAAGAATGACCGTACTGAATATCAATGAATAAATATTAATCTGTCAAAGTCAAGAATGACTCACCGAGATGAGAGTAATAATGAAGTGATTGATAGTTTCAATGGAATGATTGGAACCGCCGTTCCCGTTAATGAAGTGATTATTCAACAATTACAAGTCTCAATATGATTAATACAATGATGAATGAGTTATGATTATGAATGATCAACAACAAAAGGAATGAATATCCTTTTAACCGAGTAAGAATTAACTTACACAATACCGGTGACAATTATCCTTCCACGAACGACGTCCTAATTGAGATATCGGTCGCTCGAACAACCTTGAATTATACAATATCCAACAACCCGTTCAATATACGAATCAAACACGAATATAACGAACTCAAAACGTCGATACGATTAAACTAAATTCATTGGGGCATTATATCGAATACGTTGTGGCCAAACTCCGATTGTTTACAATCAAACCTCAATATACCAATATCAAATCCCCCAAGAAGTGTTTTAAACCAACAAAACATCTCCAATACGATCAATGATCCGTTATGAATATCCAAAAACGTGATTATAACAACAATTAGTCGAAAATCCCCAACTCCAACTCGATATTCAAGGTGTTCTTGAATAATTCCTCAATAATCCAATGAATCCTTATACAAACTCATAATCATGTACATATCCCTTCATATAACATGATTATAACTCAACACAAAAGTCGAAATCCAAGGTGTTGAAGAATATTACCTTTGAAGATCCAAGTATTTTAATCCGAAGAACACGCGTTAGATTGATTATCCGGGCTTAACGATCGAAAGGAGATGAAGAAAATCAAACACTCAAATGATTTGTGAAGGAAAAACCCTCCCTCAAGCTCTCTCTCTCGGTTGTAGGTGAAGAAAAGGGGAAGAAATGAGCTGAAATGCTCAAAAAATGAATTTATAGGGGTTGACTACCCTGCCGGACACGGCCCGTGCCGATCGGCACGGTCGTGTCGCACAGCTGGCCGACAGGGACTCGACCGTGTCCTGCTTGACACGGTCGCGGCGCGGAGGGCCTTCCGATAGTGACCCGTCCGACAGCGACTTGGCATGACTCGACCGTGTCCTGGGACACGGTCGGGCGTGTGGGCAGTCGGATTTGGCTTATCCGGAAGAGTTCGACTCGGCCGTGCCAAACGACACGGTCGAGTCCTGTGGGCAGATACTTCGGCATTTCCGGACGAGTACGGCACGGGCCGTGTCGGACGACACGACCGAGTCCGGTCGGCAGTGATCGGCCAAAAGCTGAAAAATGAGCGGGTGAGCTAAAACGACCATAACTCTCTCGTCCGGACTCGGATTGACTCACCGTTTGAAACATTGGAAAGCTAACTCGATGCTCTATAATATTGCAAAGATTTAGAATTTTTGGAGTTACCAAAAATTAATGGTGATGTAACAAAGTCGAACTCATATGAGGAAAGTTGAAACAATGAACAATAACGATACACAACTCGAAGTTTTTCCGAACGGTGAACACGGTGAATGAACATGATTGATGAATGATTATAATTGAGTGAAAATACACTGAGTGACAATTACAAACTGATAATTACTGAATAAAAATGAATGAATTACAACCGGGTATTACACACACCCCCCCTTAAAAGAGTTTCGTCCCCGAAACTAAGGGTCAAACAACTCGGGATAACTCTCCCGCATACTATCCTCGGTTTCCCAAGTAGCCTCTTCGACTCCGTGTCTGGACCACTGAATCTTGACCAAAGGAATCGACTTATTTCTCAACTGTTTAATTCGCCGCTCTAAGACTCGTATAGGACGCTCCTCATATGAATGGTCGTCGGCGATCTCGATTTCGTCGAACTGCAGTATGTGACTCGGGTCGGAAACATACTTTCGCAACTGAGAGACATGAAACACATTATGAATTCGGCTCAAAGCCGGAGGTAAAGCCATTCGATAAGCTAACTCGCCTACTCGATCCAAAACTTCAAACGGTCCAATGAATCTCGGACTCAACTTCCCCCGTTTTCCGAAACGGAAAATACCTCGACTCGGGGATACCTTGACCAAAACGTGGTCACCCGTCTCGAACTCTAGTGGTCGACGACGATTATCTGCATATGATTTCTGTCGACTCTGAGCTGTCAACATACGACTCTTGATCAAAGCTACCTTCTCCCGGGCGGCTATAAGCATATCGGGCTCGGTGCCGATTGATTCTGACAAGTCATCCCAACACAAAGGAGATCGACAACGACGACCGTACAAGGCCTCGTAAGGTGCCATCTTAATGGAAGCATGCCAACTATTATTACACGTGAACTCGATCAACGGTAGTTGGGCTTCCCAATCGTCCTTCCAATCGAGGACGCAAGCTCTCAACATGTCCTCTAATGTCTGAATAGTCCTCTCTGATTGTCCGTCGGACTGAGGATGAAAGGCAGTACTGAGATTAAGCTGAGTTCCCATAGCACGATGAACTGATTTCCAAAAATGTGACACAAACCGTCAGTCACGATCGGAAACGATACTCTTAGGAGTATCGTGCAGTCTTACTATCTCCTTGATGAATACCTGGGCCAGTCTCTCGGGACCCCACGTATCCTTGATCTCAAGAAAATGAGCTGATTTAGTTAAGCGGTCCACAATCACCCAGATCCTATTCATGCCACGACGACTCGTCGGCAAGCTCGTGATGAAATCCATAGAAATGTCTTCCCACTTCCATTCGGGAATAGGAAGAGGTTTCAGCATACCCGCCGGTCGCTGATGTTCAATCTTAACTTGTTGACAGGTTAAGCATCTCGAAACAAATTCTGCGACTTCTCGCTTCATATTACTCCACCAGTAATTTTGTTTCAAGTCTTTATACATCTTGCTAGACCCCGGGTGAACAGAATAAGGGGTAGCATGAGCTTCTCTCAAAATCGAGTTTTTCAACTCGTCATTCGCCGGTAGGCACAACCGGTTCTTAAACCTCAAAAGTCCATCCTCGTGGACCACGAATCCAGGGGCTTTCCCCTGAGCCACATCCTCACGGATGCGCAACAATGAAGGGTCTGAACTCTGATTCTCTGTGATTACCTCCTCAAGTGACGATGAAATCTCTAACATACAAAGTTGTCCCTGAATTCGCTGAAGCCAGACCTCGATCTCGGGTCGAAGGAATTCCCGCCAAGCTCCTTCGAACTGTTAAACGAGCAAGCATCGCTCTTGAACGGACTTACGACTCAAGGCGTCAGCGACAACGTTCGCCTTGCCCGGGTGGTAAAGGATCTCAATATCATAATCCTTGATTAGTTCTAACCACCGCCTCTGTCGCATATTTAACTCCTTCTGAGTAAATATATACTTTAAACTTTTATGATCGGTGAAAATCTGACAGGTGACGCCATATAGGTAATGACGCCAGATTTTCAAAGCGAACACCACGGCTGCTAGCTCCAGATCGTGAGTCGGATAATTAACCTCGTAAGGTCTCAATTGCCGTGAAGCATAAGCAATAACCTTCCCATTCAGCATGAGTACACATCCGAGACCCTGTCTGGACGCATCACTATAAACCACAAATCCCTCCTTCCCCTGCGGTAAGGAAAGTACAGGTGCTGACATTAACCGGCTCTTGAGTTCCTCAAAGCTCCGTTGACACGCGTCGGACCACGTGTATCTCTTATCCTTCCGCAAAAGGTTCGTCAAGGGTTGAGCGATTTTAGAAAATCCCTCCACAAATCGCCGATAATAGCCCGCTAATCCGAGAAAACTTCGGATCTCCTTAACATTCTTCGGAGGTAACCAGTCTCGGATAGCCTCCGTCTTCTGAGGGTCGACACGAACTCCGTCCGATGAAATTACATGTCCGAGAAAAGTCACTTCGGGCATCCAGAACTCACATTTGGAAAACTTTCCATAGAGTTGCTCTCGTCTCAACACGTCGAGAACCTGATGAAGATGAATCTCGTGTTCCTCTCGGTTACGAGAATAAATCAAAATGTCATCGATGAAGACAACAACAAACCGATCCAAAAAGTCGATGAAGACCCGATTCATTAGCTCCATGAATACCGCAGGTGCATTAGTTAGCCCGAACGGCATAACTACGAACTCATAATGACCATAGCGTGTTCGAAACGCCGTCCTCGCGATATCCGACTCTCGAATCCGCAGCTGATGATATCCAGATCTTAAGTCGATCTTGGAAAATACTGAAGCTCCCTGAAGTTGATCCAAAAGGTCATCGATACGGGGTAAAGGATACTTATTCTTGATCCTCACCCGGAACAAATCCCGCTAATCAAAACACAAGCGAAAAGAACCATCCTTCTTTTTGACAAACAGATCGTGCTCCCCACGGGGACGCACTAGGTCGGATATAACCTTTCTCGAACAATTCCTCAAGTTGATTCTTCAACTCCTGCATTTCGGTCGGGGCCATCCGGTACGGTGCCTTCGATATCGGAGACGTACCAGGCTCCAACTCAATCGTGAATTCCACATCTCTCTGTGGAGGCAAACCAGGTAACTCGTCTGGAAAAACATCGGCATATTCCCTTACTACCGGAATATCCGTCAACATTATTGGTGACTTCTCGGTTTTGGTCATATAGCACCAATAACCAACACATCCCTGATTGAGTAACCTCACTGCTTTCATCAAATTAATGACCTTACCAGAACAGCCGGGATTACCTCCCTAAAACACACATTCGACCCCATCTTCTGAAATGATAGTGATCATACGCTTACGGACACTAATGATGGCATCATGACGATCCATCCAATCAATACCCAAGATGACGTCGTCTCTCGGCAAATCTACCACGATAAGGTCCGCTGGCCAAACACGACCATGAAACTGAATCGGATAATCCTGAATCTCCCGATTACCGATAATTCGTCTACCATCAGGTAGACCAATGACAGAAGGCTCACAACTAGTAGCACTACCCAGAAGTAGTCTACTCAAACATGACTCGGAAATGAATGAATGCGATGCACCAGTATCAAAAAGGGTACACACAGGTTGAGATAGAATATCGAGTGTACCTGAGATCATTCGGGCCTCGGGATCATCGGTCTTCTTCATCTCATAAATCCGGGGTTTGCTAGTCCCCAGACTGACGCTCCTGTCACGACTATAGCTCCACCTTTAGTCGCTCCTGCTGCTTTAAACGACGCCGACCGAGTGGCCTCGATTCTCGAACGGCCGATCGCTCGGGCTTGAGATGACGCTGAGTAGGTTTGGAGTCCCTACGGCAAAACGGGCCTTATGCCCAACAATTCCACGCTTATGACACGTGACAGACTATCTCGGACACTTGGTGCCGACATGACCAAGATCCCCACAGTTATAACAGGTGATGGCCGAACCGGCCGCTCGTGATCGAGATTCCGCGGGTTTAGACGTCACAGAGGTCGCCGTAAAAGCAGAGCCCGCACGAGGTTTCTTGAAGATTGTCTGACCGCCTTCAGACTGATTACGATTCTTCGATTTCTTGCTAGCAGACGAAGGTTGCTGCTTAGCAATTTCTTTAGCAGTAAGCTCATAGGTAAGAGCTTTCTCAATGAATTCGGCCAACGTGGTGCAATTATGATTAAGCAATTGTAATCTCATACGGGATTTCAGCCTCTTACTGAAATACTTAATCTTATCCGCCTCGGAATGAATGATAGATGAGGCGAACGGAAGAAGTTCCTGAAATTTCTCGGCAATGGCGAGAACATCCTCGTCTGTTGAGGGGTCGGGGGTGAGTAATTCTGATAGCTTGGCCTCTCTGAGTGGGGCCGGATAATATCTCTCCATCATGAGAGTCTTGAACTGCTCCCAAGTACATGATCCTTCGGTGGGCTTCAACGACAACCACCAAGAATGTGCGCTCTTATCCAGGTAGTAAGCCGCAACAGAAACTTTGTGTCCTTCGGGACACTCTACCATAGCAAACAACTTCTCGAAATGCTCGAGCCAATGAATTATATCCGCCGGCTCAGACGAGCCCTCAAAAGTAGGTGGCCTCTGGCGAGAGATGTCGCCGATGATATTGCTCACATTCCTCTCTTGCCTCTGAGGTGGCGGCGGAGGAGCCTGTTGATTTTGATTGACTGAGTTATGCATCGTCTGCATCAGCTATGTCATCTGGGTCATTTGGGCCATCATGCTCTGCATAAAAGCGAGTGGGTCAACCCGAACACCTTCTGACTGAGCGGTGTCCCGAGTACGACTCCCTGATAGAGAATGATCACGTCCAGGTGAATGAGTAGCAGCGTCGCTGCTAGATGAATTTGCATTATTCCTCGCATTCGCACGTGTATTCACACGAGCTCTCGGGATTCGGCCCGCTCCACGGCCTCGTCCTCCACGTCCTCTTCTTGCCCTTTCCATACTGAAGGAGGAAAGTCGCATAATGATTACATTTCCCGCATAATTATCACATTATGATTATGTCATGAGATGATGAAAATGAGTATACATGTTCTAACTTAGTGATTATATGAATGATTTACTGAAGTGACATGATTATCTGATAAAATTCTTGAAATGATTATCTTGAATAACTTAATAAGATTGATAATATGGTCATCCAGGTCGACAACTGAGTAATGAAATGAATTGAGTGATTAATGAGTTAATATGATCGTCCTGATCATTAACTGAGTATTGAAATGAATTAAGTGATTAATGAGTTAATATGATCGTCCTGATCACAATGAATGATGATGTTTGAGGATTGTTAATTGATGAATGATGAATGAATGACTATTGCCAGAAATTATACCATGGCGTTAGAAATCTTACAGTTCTTTCGGTCTGATTGGCTCGGCATTTGCACAGGTCACACGTGACACGAAAGTCCAATGATACTAGTCTGATGACGATGACTTCAAATGAGACATGACTCGGAAGGTAGTATTCAAAACCACGCTCCGATACCAACTCTGTAACACCCCAAACTAGGCGGATATTACAGTGTCGTGGACCCCGACTGGGACCCACCAGGTGAATGAAAAAGGATGAATTACACAGGGTAAATGTAGTACCGAACCACATTACAACATCAATTACTCCGATTAGGAGTTTCATACAACACACCCAGGATAAAATAGAATACATGTGTATCTTATGTGACGATAAAATACACAACACTGAATGAAACGAGTATTCAAACGGAATGTCTGCAGCGGAATAAATAAGGGAAACATAAATGATCAATAAGTGATCGAATGCATCGGGCCCCCTTCTAGTATCATTGGGACTCTCGCCGTCAACGTGCTCTCCCGTGCCTTTGCCTTGCCATGACTCGAGAAACAAATATCCCCAAACGGGCCGATTATCTGTAACAACAATCCTCAAGGGTTGAAAATACACAATCATGATATATATATCCGAAGTTATGAATTATCCTTAGTTATGAATTACGCTGAAGAGGGGTATCATAGTACGCCCGTAGTGTTCTGTGCAAATGTACAAGACGAATGACCGGACACACCCGTCCTTGTACCTAATTAGTCTCACGGAGGTAATCTGTTACCGTGTGCACAGTCCAATGTATCACTCCCAATACATGGCCATAACGTGCCCGACTAAAAATTCCACACATCCGCACCCGGCCACGCAATATGAACCCAGAAGGTCATATGAACAAGAATGACCGTACTGAATATCAATGAATAAATATTAATCTGTCAAAGTCAAGAATGACTCACCGAGATGAGAGTAATAATGAAGTGATTGATAGTTTCAATGGAATGATTGGAACCGCCGTTCCCGTTAATGAAGTGATTATTCAACAATTACAAGTCTCAATATGATTAATACAATGATGAATGAGTTATGATTATGAATGATCAACAACAAAAGGAATGAATATCCTTTTAACCGAGTAAGAATTAACTTACACAATACCGGTGACAATTATCCTTCCACGAACGACGTCCTAATTGAGATATCGGTCGCTCGAACAACCTTGAATTATACAATATCCAACAACCCGTTCAATATACGAATCAAACACGAATATAACGAACTCAAAACGTCGATACGATTAAACTAAATTCATTGGGGCATTATATCGAATACGTTGTGGCCAAACTCCGATTATTTACAATCAAACCTCAATATACCAATATCAAATCCACCAAGAAGTGTTTTAAACCAACAAAACATCTCCAATACGATCAATGATCCGTTATGAATATCCAAAAACGTGATTATAACAACAATTAGTCGAAAATCCCCAACTCCAACTCGATATTCAAGGTGTTCTTGAATAATTCCTCAATAATCCAATGAATCCTTATACAAACTCATAACCATATACATATCCCTTCATATAACATGATTATAACGTCCAAAACATCATAACTCAACACAAAAGTCGAAATCCAAGGTGTTGAAGAATATTACCTTTGAAGATCCAAGTATTTTAATCCGAAGAACACGCGTTAGATTGATTATCCGGGCTTCACGATCGAAAGGAGATGAAGAAAATCAAACACTCAAATGATTTGTGAAGGAAAAACCCTTCCTCAAGCTCTCTCTCTCTCGGTTGTAGGTGAAGAAAAGGGGAAGAAATGAGCTGAAATGCTCAAAAAATAAATTTATAGGGGTTGACTACCCTGCCGGACACGGCCCGTGCCGATCGGCACGGTCGTGTCGCACAGCTGGCCGACAGGGACTCGACCGTGTCCTGCTTGACACGGTCGCGGCGCGGAGGGCCTTCCGATAGTGACCCGTCCGACAGCGACTCGGCATGACTCGACCGTGTCCTGGGACACGGTCGGGCGTGTGGGTAGTCGGATTTGGCTTATCTGGAAGAGTTCGACTCGGCCGTGCCAAACGACACGGTCGAGTCCTGTGGGCAGATACTTCGGCATTTCCGGACGAGTACGGCACGGGCCGTGTCGGACGACACGACCGAGTCCGGTCGGCAGTGATCGGCCAAAAGCTGAAAAATGAGCGGGTGAGCTAAAACGACCATAACTCTCTCGTCCGGACTCCGATTGACTCACCGTTTGAACCATTGGAAAGCTAACTCGATGCTATATAATATTGCAAAGATTTAGAATTTTTGGAGTTAACAAAAATTAATGGTGATCTAACAAAGTCGAACTCATATGAGGAAAGTTGAAACAATGAACAATAACGATACACAACTCGAAGTTTTTCCGAACGGTGAACACGGTGAATGAACATGATTGATGAATGATTATAATTGAGTGAAAATACACTGAGTGACAATTACAGACTGATAATTACTGTATGAAAATGAATGAATTACAACCGGGTATTACACGAGGACCACTCTTCTCATTCGACCTTGAATGTGATTACCGCCGACCGACCCCTTCTGCGCAGTCAGTTTGAAGAGATAGTTCATTTCCATCGCAGAAAGGAGACGGAACAACCGGTGACTGCCGAAAAGTGTCAAAGTGCTGATGATCTGTAGCCAGGCGTTCGGCGTGAGCTGGAACGGCGCCAAATTCTAGGCAATAAACAAATAGGATACGGCGAATGGCAAGGGGAACCGCAGGCCGGCATCCATAATCATTTCATTAACGGAGACCAGACCCTCGGGAGGTTGATCGGCACGTTCGTTTTCCGAGGGCACGTGCAGCGAGACGTCAGAGGGAATATGGAATTTCGCCCTCCAGCGACTCAAGTCTTTCTTGGTCGCCGTGCTTCGAATCTGACCAAGAGTCCACAGATAAGGGTCAGCGGCCCGAAACACCGTCCGTTTCACGGGCTCATAGGGATGGGCGGCAGAATAGGCTTGGAAGTCAAACTCGAGACATGGTCCGGCGATCCTCTCGATAAGTTTGGCAAAATCTAAATAGGCGGGGCCGAACACACTATTCCGCTCCCAATCCAACCTCACCTCTTCATCCTCGTCCACCGGTGAGTCCCTCAGCCTTGCCGCCGCCGACCTCGCCACGTCAGCTTCATTGAAGATCTCTTCAATCTCCGCAGGTGCAATCTCCGCAGGTGCAATCCCGGCACGAATGGCCTCGACGGCCATCTCCATATGAAGGCCCACGGGGGTTTCTTCCCGGTCAGGCGAAGCCGCGGTGGCGGAAGAGCTACCAGCCTCGAAAGTTTTAGATCCTCCTCCAAACATGATCTTAAAAGTAAAGGGGAAGAGAAAATTTGTGTTCTTACCTAAAAAGAAGGACGGTCGGCACAAAAACCTTCAAAGAAATTCTGCAGAATCTCGTCTGAAAAACAAGGGTGCGTGAAGAGTAGAAATGAAGTAGCCCTAACCCCTTTTATAGGTGGGAGCGGGGGTCTCTGTGCAAATAGGCAATATCCCGAGGGCTGGTGTAACACCCCAAACTAGGCGGATATTACAGTGCCGTGGACCCCCGACTGGGACCCACCAGGCGAATGAAAATGAATGAATTACACAGGGTAAATGTAGTACCGAACCACATTACAACATTAATTACTCCGATGAAGAGTTTCATACAATACACCCAAGATATTAAAGAATACATGTATATTTTATATGGAGATAAAATATACAACACTCAGTAAATGAGTAATCAAACGGAATGTCTGCAGCGGAATAAAATGAAGGAAACATAAATAACTGAAAAGACTGGGGCCCCCTACTAGTATCATTGGGACTCCTCGCCGTCAACGTGCTCTCCCCGTGCTTTTGCCTTGCCATGACCTGAAAAACAATATCCCCAACGGCCGCCATACGTAACAACAATCCTCAAGAGTTGAATACACACAATCCTGTCGATAACATACGCAATCAAACATGCTATATGAATCAACTAACCGTATGGCTCCAAGGAATGGCGCCACACTACGTCCGGGATGGAAATGTGTCCGTGCACAATCCACCAACGAGTATCGATCGAATACACGTGTGGTCTTGTACCTAATCAGTCTCACGAAGCCATCAACTCGTGTGCACAGTCCAATGTGAGGCCACCAATCAACACACGACTTAAATGTGCCCGACATAAAAATCCTACACATACCAACCGGCACGCCAGTGTGACCCGGAATGCCACGATATAACAAAAGTGACATCGAAAATGAATAATGACTCACCAAGATGAAATGATGGTGAAATGAATGACAGCTCAATGAAATGATTGGAACCGTCGTTCCTCGTGAATGAAGTAATTTAGTGACAATTACAAGTTTTGAAATGGTTAGTACCTTATGAATGAATTATGATTATGAATGAACAACAACGAAAGGAATGAATATCCTTTTAACTAAGTAAGAATTAACTTACATAACACCGATGAAGAATGTCCGTCCACGAACAACGTCCTAAATGAAATATCGGTCGCTTGAACAACCTTGAATAACACAATTACCAATAATCCGTTCAATACACGTATCAAACCCGATTATAACCAACTCAAACGTCGATACAACGATAATTAAACTCATCGGGGCATTCAAACGAATACGTAGCAAAAATCCTTCCCGTTGGTTACAACCAAACCCAAATTATCGAAACCAACTATCAAATGATTGATTCAAACCAGCAAAACAATATCAAAGGCATCAATAATCCAATAGGAATCCACAATTCAAGATTACAACAACATCAATCGGAAATCCCCAAATTAACCGAAGTCAACACCAAGGGTTCTTGAAATAAAACCCCAAAATAGCCATTAAATCCATAGGAATATATTTATCCAAGGTAGATAATCCATATCTAACATATTCCAACAACAATCCAAGCTTACACGAAGAAATCGGAAGGAAAAACTCAAAAATCCGAAATTCTAAATCCAAGAGATTAATACCTTTGATTTGATGTTTTGGAGATGATGAAGTGATGATTAATCCAACTCAAAAACTTGAAGATGATGATTGGTGATTACACCTCGAAGAACACTTTCCAAATCGCTCCAAATCGCCCGGAACCGATGAGAGAATGAGAAGAAATGACAAATGATGAAATCTGGGCTACACTGTCCAATTTATAGAAATTCCAGTCTAGTGTGCGCTAGCCCCAGTTCTTAGCGTGCGCTAACGGGTGTTTTGGGTAGTCCAGTACCCACTGTTCGAAAACGGTAGCACGCGCTACGTACCTTTTTGTAGCGTGCTCTACAGCTATACACTTAGCGTGCGCTAACCCCAAAATGTTAGCGTGCGCTAACGAATTATCTGATGCCCAGTACTGGAGTCCAGAATCTTCTGTCCTCTGATCTGATCGCGGTAGCGTGGGCTACAATCAATATTTAGCGTGCGCTACAACATCGATTGCGTACGCTAAAAACCACTCATAGCGTGCGCTATGAATTAATTCAATGCAGTCCAGTAGCCACTGGACCCAACCTGATCCAACGTTAGCGCGCGCTACACCAAATATTAGTGTGCGCTACTACAAACCACTAGCGCGCGCTACTTACCATTCGTAGCGTGCGCTATTTATAACTCACCTGCAGTCCAGTGCCTTCTGGACTGCAGCCAAGGCAACATTAGCGTTCGCTAATGCTGAGTGGTAGCGTGCGCTACCTGTACTCAACTAGCGCGCACTAAGGAGAGTACGTGGCATGCACTACTCCTCACACACAGCCCACAATGAAGATGACAATGATGATAAACACGGCACAATTCTCCAATTAGATTGATGATGAATGACGATTGATACACGATACAATTACTCTGAACGGTGAACACAATGATTGAATATGAGTGACAAATGATCATTAATGAGTGAAAATTACTGAGTGACAATTACTGAATGATAATGACTGAATGAAAATGACTGAATGATAATGACTGAATTACAACCGGGTATTATACACACACCCCTTAAAAGAGTTTCGTCCCCGAAACTAAGGGTCTAACTACTCGGGATGACTCTCCCGCATACTATCCTCGGTTTTCCAAGTAGCCTCTTCGACTCCATGCCTAGACCACTGAATTTTCACCAAAGGAATCGTCATGTTCCTCAACTGTTTGATTCGCTGCTCTAAAACTCGTATAGGACACTCCTCATATGAATGATCATCGGCGATCTCGATTTCGTCGAACTGATGTATGTGACTCGAGTCGGCAACATACTTCCGAAACTGAGAGACGTGAAACACATTATGAATTCGGCTCAACGCCGGAGGTAAGGCCAATCGATAAGCTAGCTCGCCTACTCGATCCAAAATCTCAAATGGTCCAATGAATCTCGGACTCAACTTTCCCCTCTTCCCAAAACGGAAGATACCACGACTCGGGGATACCTTGACGAAAACATGGTCACCTGTCTCGAACTCTAAAGGTCGACGACGATTATCTGCATAAGATTTTTGTCGAATCTGAGCGGTCAACAAATGACTCCTGATCAAAGCTACCTTCTCACGGGCGGCTATAAGCATATCGGGCTCGGTGCCGATTGATTCTGATAAGTCATCCCAACACAAAGGATATCAACAATGACGACCGTACAAGGCCTCGTAAGGTGCCATCTTAATCGAAGAATGACAACTATTATTGTACGTGAACTCGATCAACGGTATTTGGGTTTCCCAAACATCTTTTCAATCGAAGACACATGCCCTCAACATGTCCTACAAAGTCTGAATAGTCCTCTCTGATTGCCCGTCGGACCGAGGGTAAAAAGCTGTACTGAGATTAAGCTGAGTTCCCATAGCACGATGAACTGATTTCCAAAAATGAGACACGAATCGTTCGTCACACGAGTACCGTGCAATCTCACTATCTCTTTGATAAATAACTGGGCAAGTCTCTCGGGACCCCACGTATCCTTAATCTCAAGGAAATGAGCTGATTTAGTTAAGCGATCCACAATTACCCAGATTGTGTTCATGCCACGATGATTCGTCGGCAAACTCGTGATGAAGTCCATTGAAATATCCTCCCACTTCCATTCTGGAATAGGGAGAGGTTTCAGCATACTCGCCGGTCGCTGATGTTCTATCTTGACTTGCTGACAGGTTAAGCATCTCGAAACAAATTCCGCGACTTCTCACTTCATATTACTCCACTAGTAATTTTGTTTCAAGTCTTTATACATCTTGCTAGACCCCGGATGAACGGAATAAGGGGTAGCATGAGCTTCTCTCAAAATCGAGTTTTTCAACTCGTCATTCGCCGGTACACACAACCGATTCTTAAAATGCAAAAGTCCATCCTCGTGGACTACAAATCCGGGGGCTTTCCCTTGAGTCACATCCTCTCGAATGCATAACAGAAATGGGTCCGAACCCTGATTCTCCCTGATCGCCTCCTCAAGTGCCGATGAAATATCCAACATACAAAGTTTCCCTTGTACTCGCTGTAACCAGACCTCGATCTCGGGTCTCAGAAATTCCTGCTGAAGTTCCTTCTGAACTGTTAATCGAGCAAGCATCTGCTCCTGAACGGACTTACGACTCAAGGCGTCGGCGACAACATTTGCCTTGCCTGGGTGGTAAAGGATCTCAATATCATAATCTTTTATTAGTTCCAACCACCGTCTCTGTCGCATATTTAACTCCTTCTGAGTAAATATATACTTTAAACTCTTATGATCGGTGAATATCTGACATGTAACGCTATAAAGATAATGACGCCAAATCTTCAATGCGAACACCACGGCTGCTAGCTCCAGGTCGTGGGTCGGATAATTAACCTCGTAAGGTCTCAATTGCCGTGAAGCACACGCAATGACTTTCCCGTTCTGTATCAGTACACATCCGAGACCCTGCCCGGACGCATCACTATAAACCACAAATCCTTCCATCCCTTGCGGTAAAGAAAGGACAGGTGCTGAAGTTAACCGGCTCTTGAGTTCCTCAAAACTCTGTTGACATGCGTCGGACCACGTGTATTTCTTATCCTTCCGTAAAAGGTTCGTCATGGGTTGAGCGATTTTAGAAAATCCCTCTACAAATCGCCGATAATAACCTGCTAATCCGAGAAAACTTCAAATTTCCTTAACATTCTTCGGAGGTAGCCAATATCGGATAGCCTCCGTCTTTTGAGGGTCGACACGAACTCTGTCTGATGAAATTACATGTCCGAGAAACGTCACTTCGGACATCCAGAACTCACATTTGGAAAACTTTCCAAAAAGTTGCTCTCGTCTCAACACGTCGAGTACTTGATGAAGGTGAAACTCGTGTTCCTCCCGGTTACGAGAATAAATCAAAATGTCATCAATGAAGACAACCACAAACTGATCCAAATAGTCGATGAAAACCCGATTCATTAACTCCATGAATACCGCAGGTGCATTAGTCAATCCAAACGGCATAACCACAAACTCATAAAGACCATAGCGTGTTCGAAACGCCGTCCTCGCGATATCCGACTCTCGAATCCGCAACTGATGGTATCCAGATCTTAAGTCGATCTTGGAAAATACTAAAGCTCCCTGAAGTTGATCCAAAAGATCATCGATACGGGGTAAAGGATACTTATTCTTGATCGTCACCCGGTTCAATTCCCGGTAATCAATACACAAGCGGAATGAACCATCCTTCTTCTTGACAAATAACACTGGTGATCCCCACGGGGATGCACTCGATCGAATATAACCCTTCTCGAACAACTCTTCAAGTTGGTTC
The DNA here is from genome assembly GCA_033398695.1 of Orobanche coerulescens. Taxonomy (NCBI): domain Eukaryota; kingdom Viridiplantae; phylum Streptophyta; class Magnoliopsida; order Lamiales; family Orobanchaceae; genus Orobanche; species Orobanche coerulescens. The sequence continues at coordinate 83,941,930 of CM065818.1, read as the reverse complement.
TTTAATTCCTGCATTTTGGTCGGGGCCATCCGGTATGGTGCCTTCGATATCGGGGATGTACCGGGCTCCAACTCAATCGTGAATTCCACATCTCTCTGTGGAGGCAAACCCGGTAACTCATCTGGAAAAACATCGGCATATTCCCTCACTACCGGAATATCCGTCAACTATGCTGATGATTTCTCGGTTTTGGTCATATAGCACCAATAACCAACACACCCCTGACTGATAAATTTCACTGCTTTCATCAAGTTAATGACCTTACCCGAACAGCCGAGACTACCTCCCTGAAATACACATTCGACCCCATCGTCTGAAATGATAGTGACCATACGCTTACGGACACTAATGATGGCATCGTGACGATCCATCCAGTCAATACCCAGAATGACATCGTCTCTCGGTAAATCTACCACGATTAGGTCTGCTAGCCATACACGGCCATGAAGCTGAATTGGACAATTCTGAATCTCGCGAATTCCGATAATTCATCTACCATCAGGTAGACCAATGACATAAGGCTCACAACTAGTAGCACTACCCAGACGTAGTCTACCCAAGCATGACTCGGAAATGAATGAATGCGATGCACCAGTATCAAAAAGGGTACACATAGGTTGAGATAGAATATTGAGTGTACCTGAGATCATCCGGGCCTCTGGATCGTCGGTCTTCTTCATCTCATAAATTCGGGGCTTGCCGCCCCCCGAACTGGACGCTCCCGTCTGATAGCTCTTGGCTCCGCCTTTATTAGCTCCTGTCGTCTTGAATGACGCTGACTGAGTGGCCTGATTCTGCACCGCTGAATGTCCTGGGGCCTGAGATGATGTCGGAGTAGGTTTAGAGTCCCTTCGGCAAAAACGGGCCCTATGCCCAGCAATCCCACAGTTGTGGCACGTGATAGTCTGTTTCGGACACTTGGTGCTGAAATGACCCTGTTTTTCGCAGTTGAAACAGGTGATGGCCGAACTGGCCGCTCGTGACTGAGATTCCACGGGTCTAGACGCCATGGGAGGTCGCTCAGAAAAAGTAGAGCCCGCACGTGGTTTCTTGAAAGTGGCCTGACTGTCGTCAGACTAATTACAGTTCTTAGACTTCTTTCCAGCAGATGAAGGTTGTTGCTTAGCAATTTCCTTGGCAGTAAGCTCGTAAGTGATAGCTTTCTCAATGAACTCGGCCAGAGTGGTGCAATTATGATTAAGCAACTGTAGCCGCATACGAGGTTTCAGCCTCTTGCTGAAATACTTGATCTTGTCCGCCTCAAAGTGAATGATAGATGAGGCGAACGGAAGAAGTTCCTGAAATTTTTTGGCGATGGCAAGAACATCATCGTCCGCTGAGAGGTCGGGAGTGAGTAATTATGACAACTTAGCCTTCCTGAGTGGGGCTGGATAATATCTCTCCATCATAAGAGTTTTGAACTAATCCCAAGTACATGATCCGTCGGTGGGCTTCAACGATAACCACCATGAATGAGCGCTCTTACCAAGGTAGTAGGCCGCAACTGAAACTTTATGCCCTTCAGGGCAATCCACCATAGCAAATAACTTCTCAAAATGCTCAAGCCAATGAACAATATCCTCCGGCTCAGATGAGCCCTCGAAGGTAGGTGGTCGCTGGCGAGAGATATCGCCAATGATACTGCTTACACCCCTCTCTTGCCTATGAGGTGGCGGCGGAGGAGTCTGTTGATTTTGAGTAGTGGAGTTATGCATCGTCTCCATTAGTCGTGCCATCTAAGTAATTTGGGCCATCATGCCCTGCATAAAAGCGAGTGGGTCAACCGGAACACCCTCTGACTGAGCTGTGTCCCGGGTACGACTCCCTGATAGTGAATGATTACGCCCAGGTGAATGAGTGGCAGCATCACTGCTCGATGAGTTAGCATTATTCCTGGCATTCGCACGTGTATTCACACGAGCTCTCGGGTTTCGGCCTCTTCCCCCACGTCCTCTGCCAGCTCTTTCCATACTGAGGTGGAAAGTCATATGATAATTATATATCTCGCATGAATATCACATTATGATTATATTATGAAATGATGAAAATGAGCATACGCGCTCAAATACAACGATTACATGAATGGTCAACTGAAATGACGTGATTATCTGATGAAATTCTTGATATGATTATTTTGAACAAGTTAACAAGATTAATGATATGATCCTCAAGATCAATAACTGAACAATGAAATGAACTGAGTGATTAATGAATTAACATGATCGACTTGATTACAAATGAAAATGATGAATGAGGATTGTTGACTGTTGAATGATGAATGAGTGATTCTATTGTCATAAATTATACCATGGTTCCAGAAATCTTACTGTTCTTTGGTCTGAGGGGCTTGGCACTTGCACAGGTCACACGTGACATGAAAGTCCAATGATACTAGTCTGATGAACGATGATTTCAAATGAGACATGACTCGGAAGGTAGTATTCAAAACCACACTCCGATACCAACACTGTAACACCCTAAACTAGGCGGATATTACAGTGCCGTGGACCCTCGACTGGGACCCACCAGGCGAATGAAAATGAATGAATTACACAGGGTAAATGTAGTACCGAACCATATTACAACATTAATTACTCCGATGAGGAGTTTCATACAATACACCCAAGATATTACAGAATACATGTATATTTTATATGGAGATAAAATATACAACACTGAGTAAATGAGTAATCAAACGGAATGTCTGCAGCGGAATAAAATGAAGGAAACATAAATGACTGAAAAGACTAGGGCCCCCTACTAGTATCATTGGGACTCCTCGCCGTCAACGTGCTCTCCCCATGCTTTTGCCTTGCCATGACCTGAAAAACAATATCCCCCAACGGGGTCAGTTACACAGAACAACAATCCTCAAGAGTTGAATACACACAATCCTGTCGATAACATACGCAATCAAACATGCTATATGAATCAACTAACAGTACGGCTCAAAGGAATGGCGCCCCACTACGTCCAGGATGGAAATGTGTCCGTGCACAAGACACCAACGAGTATCGATCGAATACACGTGTGGTCTTGTACCTAATCAGTCTCACGAAGCCATCAACTCGTGTGCACAGTCCAATGTGAGGCCACCAACCAACACGACTTAAATGTGCCCGACATGAAAATCCTACACATACCAACCGGCACGCCAGTGTGACCCGGAATGCCACGATATAACAAAAGTGACATCGAAAATGAATAATGACTCACCAAGACGAAATGATGGTGAAATGAATGACAGCTCAATGAAATGATTGGAACCGTCGTTCTTCATGAATGAAGTAATTAAGTGACAATTACAAGTTTTGAAATGGTTAGTACCTTATGAATGAATTATGATTATGAATGAACAACAACGAAAGGAATGAATATCCTTTTAACTGAGTAAGAATTAACTTACACAACACCGATGAAGAATGTCCGTCCACGAACAACGTCCTAAATGAAATATCGGTCGCTCGAACAACCTTGAATAACACAATTACCAATAATCCGTTCAATACACGTATCAAACCTAATTATAACCAACTCAAACGTCGATACAACGATAATTAAACTCATCGGGGCATTCAAACGAATACGTAGCAAAAATCCTTCCCGTTGGTTACAACCAAACCCAAATTATCGAAACCAACTATCAAATGATTGATTGAAACCAGCAAAACAATATCAAAGGCATCAATAATCCAATAGGAATCCACAATTCAAGATTACAACAACATCAATCGGAAATCCCCAAATTAACCGAAGTCAACCCCAAGGGTTCTTGAAATAAAACCCCAAAAACTCGGTGCACTCGAGCTCGGTATCCAAAGGTAGTAGGCCTTCATTACCGAGTTTTCTCATGCACTACACGAAAGGTCCTGAAAGGAAAAACAAATAAACGAAATTAAATACACAAAAATAAAAATAAAACGTTCAAATTAAGACTAGAAATACTTAAATCGATATTAGAAAATTTCAGTCCCCGGCAACGGCGCCAAAAACTTGTTGCGATATTTCTTACACGTAAGTGCACGTCATCGTTTACAAGTAATAAAGTGATAAGTAGAGTATCGTTCCCACGAGGACTGAATCTCTAACTACCGATTTTTTTGTATTCTAATTTTATTTGAACAATCGAATGTGGGTTTTTGCAATTAATTACTAAAAGAATTACTAAGCGACTAAACAGTAGAAAACGATAGCTTGAATAAAAGAAATCAAATGATGAATAAGTCTAGGGTTCTGAATCCACCTCAGTTTATCCGAATTTACTCTCGATTATCCGTAATAAATAATTTTCCCAATTTATTGAAGGCGGAGATTGCTAATATATTCTACCGCCTCTCCCGAGGTCAATAGATTTATCTAAAGGCGAATAACGCACTCTATCCCTAGGTGAATTAATTCGTCAATAAGTGAAAGGCATAAAATCTCCCAAAGGCCACGTAGTTCCTATGAGTATATTCCTATCTCACAGAATAAAACGGTCCTCACCAATAGTTCCTCACCAAATCTCCTCTCCCGATTCGAAGTGAATGATTAAATCAATACAACTATTGGTCAGATAATTGCAAGCATTAAACACAATTGTGAAAACTCAACAAAAAGGTAATTAATTGGATAATCTCAAGAAATTCGTCAAAACATAGGTTTCATCAAAACCCTAGATTAGGGCTTTAGCCTGACATACTAATAATTGAAAATACAGAATAGATAAATGAAAGAATAAAAATCAACGCAGATGAAGTTCGGATTCCTCCGTTCTTCAGCTTGCGCCCTCTGCCTTTGAAGTCTTATGCTTCCCTCCTCTTCTGCCGTCTCCAAGCTTAAGCTCCAAAAGATTCCAGATCCAAAGATAATTAATTAGGGTCTTAAACCCTATTTATAGCTCAGCACATCTCCAAATCGCGTCTGTATCAGTCGATCGAAAACTGGCTTCGAAACGGCCCAAAATCCGCGCGGATAACCGAAAACCGCCAAGTGTGCCGCGGCGCACTAAATCTGTGCCGCGGCACAGGGCCTTCAGCTGGATGCCTGGGCGTCTTTAATTTCTTCTGTGCATGGCTCACAGGCGTGCCGCGGCACGAGAATCTGATTTACTCTGCCTTTGGCTGGGTGTCTTCCTGTGCCGCGGCCTTGCTTCCTTGTGCCGCGGCTCAGAGTCCAGATTTGCCGTTTTCGCCCGTTTTGCCTCGTTTTAGCTTCCGGACTTCAATTTCCTGTCAATCATACAAAATTAAGGCATTAAAGGCTCATTTAGACAATTTCACTCTCCAAAATAATACAAAATAATGATAAATAAGCGTATAAAAATATGCCTAACAAATACCCCCAAACTTAAACCTTTGCTTGTCCTCAAGCAAAAAGAATTAAATTCAATAAAAGAATGTCGTGAATCATCGTGCAACTCATAGTGTTCAACCTAATCAATACTATCCTGTAATTTTCTCTAAATAATACAAGTGTCATAATAGCAAGCTGCACTCAGAATAATGATTCCGCAAAGTAATCAAGTTCAGTCCTAATCACTCGTTCATGAAGAAAATCCAGCTCAAAGATTAACAAAACGTGAGTCAAATCGACCGTCAATATGAAAGGCTAAAATAAACAAGCTAGTTCGTCCCGTTCCACAATCTAGTGGCACAATTTTCACGAGTTTCATAACAAATAAACCTCGGACAGTATCCCCTTATCTATATGTTCAAGAATTTGATTCGAGTTGACCACTAGGTTAGGATCTCGGGATGTTTCCTCGGGATAATCCTAGGGTGGAACTTCCATTCTCATGTATTAGGAAACCGTTTGACGTAAAAGACACTCATGGGGCACATGGATGCTTCTAGTTACTAAGTTCCCGTCTACAACGGAGAAACAACTCGAATATATAATTTCCGCATGTCCGAATCAAGGTCCCCGTTTTACGCGAGAGTAAACAGCGGGTCACGCGAATACCCCCGGTTACTAGGCTCCCTATCATTGGCACATGTGAAATATCTAAATCACTAGTCTAATCAGGGTCGTCGTTTTACGCGAGAGTAAACAGCGGGTCACGTGAATGCCCCCGGTTACTAGACTTCCCTTCATAGAACAACATTATCTCGACTTTTGAGAAAAACTGACCGACTCTAAACTCAATCTAAGTGCCAACACGACTAATGAAACAGTACGACTCACTATCCGGAAAATGTAACCAAACGTATCGACGGTGATTTTAAAACAAGTATGTATCCTCTTTTATCCGCCAAGACCTCTACAATCACTAAAAAATTTCGGAACTAAATGAATACTAAGCAGAAACCCAAATTACTGACTACAACTCGACTAAAACTCGACCGTTTCTTCAGAGAGAAAAACAGTGTCGTAACATCAGTATCACACAAATAGAAGCACGAAAATTTCACGAATAGAGAAAAACTAAGACAAGCAAGGCTATCTAAAAAAATTTTTACGCAACGTAGTGAAAAGTGCAACGAAATAAAGTACAGCAATGAATATAGCAACTGAAAGTAAATCCCCCCCCAAACTTAGGACGTACATTGACCTCAATGGACAAAAAATGATATGCAATAAAAGTAAAAGGTCGAGTACTCCCCTCCAGTCTGCTCAGGAGCTGGTGCCGGCATCATCCGGTGAGGAGGGTGGTGTGGCTGGCCGGGCGGGTGCAATAAATGGCCCGTAGGGATGCATGATATGGGCCGTCCATGCGGCGAGGTGCTCCTGATGATAAGCATCCCTCGCAGCCAGACGCCTCGCCTCTCGTCGGCTGGCCCGGCGGGACTGCTCTTGCATCTCGGCTCTGACGGCAGCAATAACGCTCTCCCGCTCCGTCCGCTGCTCCTCTCGCATGGCAGCCATCAAACTCTCCCTCTCTCTCCTCATATCATCTCTCTCTCTCCTCGTCTCCTCTCTCAGCTCCTCTCTCTCTCTCCTCAGATCCTCCCTCAGCCCATCAAACAACTCCTGCAACCTCGCTGTGTCGGGCGGTGGGCCGGCATCACCATGTGTCAACAAAAGCGGCTCGGGGGATCCCTCGTGGGCCTCCTCTAGCAGAAATCCTCTCCCCCGAGCGTGCGCCGACGCTCCTCCCCACTGGTCAAAGTGTGATATGATGCGGTGGTCGATCGGGGCCTGGGGGGCAAGCATCGGATCGTCGTCTGACCACGTCAGCCCCGACTGCCGGCACAAAGCGCAGATGAGAGAGGGGTGCTTCAACCCCGTCTTGGCCCCCCCTGGATACACTGGAAGATAGATCGGACCAGGATGGGGGCCACATCGAAACGCAGCCCGGAAGTGATAGCATAAAGTGTCCAGGCGCGGGAGAGAAAGATAGTACGGATCTGGGAGGTGGGGTCAATGCGTGCGCAGATAAAATAAAGCCAGGCACGCCCGAGACGGCTGAGGCGCGAGCTCCTGAAGTGGAAAGTGGAAGATCCCTGTGCTCGCTGCTCCCAGTCGGAATCGGGCTGTGCAATGGTCCCGAGCAGGGCCTCCTTCGTGAGGCTGGTCATCACTCGGTCATAGGCCGACTCATCAACCACCGGAAGCCCAAACAGCCTCCGAATAGCAGCCGTGGAGAAATCAACTGTAACCCCTCGGACATCGACCTGAGTCCGAGACTCTAATGACGGCAACGTATGCCCTGCCCGAATGTGCTTCAGCAGTGCGCTGGCGTAGAACTCCTGCACAATCGAGATAACCGCTGGCTCGGGAGGTGCAGCAAATCTGGCCCACCCCAATCTCATCAATCATGGTCAGCAATTCTCCGTCCTGAGGAACTGGAGTAAATCCCCTCTCTGGAATAAGCGGTCGTGGCCGGATCTTTTCATTGAAGATCTTGTGAATTTCAGGGTCCGAAAATTGGTGCCCCTCCGACTCGGCCCGACTACGAGAGGTCTCTCCTCGAGTGGGGGATGACTGGGTCCTAGCTATCTTGCTCAGTTTCTTTGTTCTCGCCATAATCAGTCCTGAAAAGTACAACACGAGGGTTTATTTACGCAAACAAAAATAACAATGATCTACACTTGGCTAAGGATGTCCAGCTAGAAATCCCGAATTTAACAAAATAGCGCATTCGTGAGAGAAGGATGAAATTGGACTTAAACGTTCAACCTGGATGTAAGGGTTGGGCTTGCTGTAAATTCAGAACGTATACGTTGCACGAAAATTCAAAAGATTGCTTTTCCAAAGAAATTTTTTCACTTAGGCAATTTATCAAACACCTTGAGGGCACGAGTTTACTTGAAGAATAAACATGGCTATAGCTCGATTCAACCCCCAAGAACAGAAACACAATTCAATCATCATCAACACAACACACTCAACTCATTCATATTCCAAACTAACCATGAAAATTCGATTAAAACTACCATGTTATTCCCTAAACCATCCTAGAAATTTTTGAAGGAGAATAAACATGTTCAATCCCTCCAAAGCATAAACAACTTCAAATTTAAACCATAAACAAGTAGAGATTAAAGATTGGAACATACCGTTTGGTTTTGTGAAGATTGCAAGGAGAAATCGCAAGAAAAAATTTGAAGAATGCTTCGGCCGATTCGCGCGCAGGTAAGGGAGAGGGAAGGGAAAGAAAACGTGCACAGGAGTTCGGCCGATTGAGAGTTATAAGGTACAGCCTTCGAATTCCGTATTGTGTGCCGCGGCACAGCTAAAGTGAGCCGCGGCACAGGGTACAGTCCCTTTTACCTGTTTTCTCGTGTTGTCGTGTGCCGCGGCACAGATTTCGTGTGCCGCGGCTCAGTGCTCAAGTGTGCCGCGGCTCATTTATGCCGTGCCGCGGCACAGGGTACAGTTGGTTTAGCCTCCCCTTACGATTTATGTGTGCCGCGGATCACAATACCTGTGCCGTAGCTCAGACTTCAGTTTCTTCCCTGGGACTTTCCTGCACAGAATTTTGAGAAGAACACGTTAAAAGCGAGAGGCAGAAGCAAATTGAAGCACAAAAATGATGAAAAATAAGAATCACGAATGCAAGAAAAATAAAGAAACGCAAAAATCTACAACTACGAACTCGGGTTGCCTCCCGAGAAGCGCTAAGTTTATAGTCTTCAGCCGGACCTATTTGAAAATATTAGTTCGCTTTTCGCAAACTCCATTTGGTTTTCGCCCCGTTCATCGAACTGTTCATATATTTGTTAAAATTATGACCATTGGTCGTTAGCGATTCGACTTTCGGTTCGGTCATCAAATGTTGTTTGCGAAAAGGTTTCGACGTGAACAACTTCCCGAAACAACCGTTTTTTCCATGACTAATTGTCTGCTGGGCTTTCGGCTTACTCTCCTCCTTCACAAACGCACTCAAGACTGCAGCAGATTTGTCCTCATGCTCGAGAAATGCTACTTGTTCTACATCCTTCTTAAAAATTGGGCCATTTAACATAACGTCTGAATTTTCCAACCGACGATTTTTTCGGTGCTTTCCTCTTTCAACGACATCTACACTTTCAATTTGTGACCTTTTATCAACAGTTCCGGGACATGGAAACGATTTGAATACTTGAAAAGTAACTTGCTCGTCTTGGACCCTCAGAGTTAACTCCCCTTTTTCCACGTCTATAAGGGTTCGGCCCATCGCTAAAAATGGTCGTCCCAAGATGATTGGAATATCTTCATCTTCCTCCATGTCGAGTACGATGAAATCGGCCGGAAAGATGAACTTATCAACTTTGACTAAAACGTCCTCTATCAAACCGCTCGGATATTTGATGGATCTATCAGCCAATTGTAAAGAGACTGTCGTCGGCTTGGCTTCCCCAATATCCAGCTTTTTAAAAATAGAAAGGGGCATAAGATTTATACTGGCCCCGAGATCGCATAGGGCTCTTTCAAAAGACGAATTTCCGATGATGCAAGGGATGGTGAAACTTCCCGATCTCTCAATTTAGGTGGGAGCTTCTTTTGTAAAATAGCGCTGCACTCCTCCGTTAAAACGACCGTCTCATATTCCTCGAGATTTCTTTTGTTGGACAAGACTTCTTTCATGAATTTCACATAACTCGGCATTTGTTCCAATGCATCGGCAAATGGAATGTTTATGTGTAATTTCTTGAAGACGTCGAGGAATTTTGAAAACTGCTTGTCCAGTTTTTGCTTTTGGAAACGCTATGGGAATGGAATTTGAGGAGTGGGCTGAGTAGTCGATACTTCCTTTGGCTTGGGCGCCTCTTCCTTTTCCTTCTCGTTCTGCTCGATCGGCTGCTCTTTGTCAATAATAGGCTGCCCTTTCAACTCCTTTCCGCTTCGTAATTCGATCGCTTGCATATTTTCCTTGGATTTCACTTCGGCTGCGCTGGGCGATGCACCTTGAGACCGAGAAGAGAATAAATTAGCAATCTGCCCCATTTGTGTTTCTAGATTTCGGATGGAGGTAGAATGATTTTGGAGGGTCGTCTCGGTGCGGGTCATGAATTGGCTTGTGTTAGCCGCCAATTGAGCAAGAGCATCTTCCAAAGATACCTTTGGTGATTGAGGGGGCTGCTGTGGGGGCTGCGCGAAGTGAGCTTGGGGAGGTTTCAAAGCTTGCCCATTTCTCCATGGAAAATTTTGTTGATTTCGCCACCCTTGATTATAAGTGCTGGGGTAAGAATTGTTTTGTCGATTTCCATTGGCCACAAATTGAGCTTGCTCCATATGATGTTGCTCGAACGGGTTTTCAACTTGACACTCCACGCTCGGGTGTGATCCGTTACACCAATTGCATGTCTCAATGGTAACGGGGGAAGGTGCGTGCGAAAATGCCTGGAGCTGTTGGGTCAAAGCGGCGACTTGAGCTGACAAAGTGGAAATCGGGTCATTACTTGAAACTTCCATAACTCTCTTCGGTGTCAATCTTTCCGATGGCCATTGGTATGCGTTTGCGGCCATATCTTCCAAAAGCGAGTGTGCCTCCGCCATAGACTTTCCCATCAAGCCCCCACCAGCGGCTGCATCCACGAGAGTGCGTGTAGAAGCACTCAAACCAGTATAGAACGTCTGAATCTGAAGCCAATCAGGGATGCCGTGATGAGGGCATCTTCGTAACAAATCTTTATATCGCTCCCACGCCTCGTGGAGCGATTCCATATCGTACTGACCAATGGTGGTTATTTCGTTTCTCAACCTCGCCGTCTTAGCAGGTGGGAAGAATTTGGCAAGGAAGGCCTGCGCTAACCCCCCCATGTTGTAATCGACCCCGGCGGTAAGGAATTTAACCAAAATTTCGCTTTATCCCTCAAAGAGAAGGGGAAAAGCCTCAATCGGATGGCATCGTCGGTGACACCATTAGTCTTGAACGTGTCGCATATCTCAAGGAAAGAAGCAATATGGGCATTCGGGTCGTCATTCGGCGATCAGCGAATTGGCTCTTTGCACCATCCGAATAATAGCAGGCTTGATCTCAAAATTATTGGCTTGGATAGTGGGACGCCGAATTCGAAAAATTAGCATTGATCTGCGGCATGGCATAATCTCGAAGAGCTAGTTCAGTTGAACTTGCCGCACATGGTTATCTCCTCCTTGGACTTCGATATTCTCGGCCATGTTGGCCGTAAATGCAACTCTCTTTTCTCCTTCTTGTTCCTTATTAGAGTGCGCTCCAGCTCGGTATCCAAAGGTAGTAGGCCTTCGTTACCGAGTTTTCTCATGCACTACACGAAAGGTCCTGAAAGGAAAAACAAATAAACGAAATTAAATACACAAAAATAAAAATAAAACGTTCAAATTAAGACTAGAAATACTTAAATCGATATTAGAAAATTTCAGTCCCCGACAACGGCGCCAAAAACTTGTTGCGATATTTCTTACACGCAAGTGCACATCATCGTTTACAAGTAATAAAGTGATAAGTAGAGTATCGTTCCCACGAGGACTGAATCTCTAACTACCGATTTTTGTGTATTCCAATTTTATTTGAACAATCGAATGTGGGTTTTTGCAATTAATAACTAAAAGAATTACTAAGCGACTAAACAGTAGAAAACGATAGCTTGAATAAAAGAAATCAAATGATGAATAAGTCTAGGGTTCTGAATCCACCTCAGTTTATCCGAATTTACTCTCGATTATCCGTAATAAATAATTTTCCCAATTTATTGAAAGCGGAGATTGCTAATATATTCTACCGCCTCTCCCGAGGTCAATAGATTTATCTAAAGGCGAATAACGCACTCTATCCCTAGGTGAATTAATTCGTCAATAGGCGAAAGGCATAAAATCTCCCAAAGGCCACGTAGTTCCTATGAGTATATTCCTATCTCACAGAATAAAACGGTCCTCACCAATAGTTCCTCACCAAATCTCCTCTCCCGATACGAAGTGAATGATTAAATCAATACAACTATTGGCCAGATAATTGCAAGCATTAAACACAATTGGGAAAACTCAACAAAAAGGTAATTAATTGGATAATCTCAAGAAATTCGTCAAAACATAGGTTTCATCAAAACCCTAGATTAGGGCTTTAGCCTGACATACTAATAATTGAAAATACAGAATAGATAAATGAAAGCATAAAAATCAAACGCAGATGAAGTTCGGATTCCTCCGTTCTTCAGCTTCCGCCCTCTGCCTTTGAAGTCTTATGCTTCCCTCCTCTTCTGCCGTCTCCAAGCTTAAGCTCCAAAAGATTCCAGATCCAAAGATAATTAATTAGGGTCTTAAACCCTATTTATAGCTCAGCACATCTCCAAATCGCGTCCGTATCAGTCGGTCGAAAACTGGCTTCGAAACGGACCAAAATCCGCGCGGATAACCGAAAACCGCCAAGTGTGCCGCGGCGCACTAAATCATGCCTGACACACGGGGCCTTCATTTGGATGCACAGGCGTCTTTAATTTCTTACGTACGCGGCTCACAGGGTGTGCCGCGGCACAGAGTACAGTTTACTCTGCCTTTGGCTGGGTGTCTTCCAGTGCCGCGGCCTTGCTTCCTTGTGCCGCGGCTCAGAGTCCAGATTTGCCGTTTTCGCCCGTTTTGCCTCGTTTTAGCGTCTGGACTTCAATTTCCTGTCAATCATACAAAATTAAGGCATTAAAGGCTCATTTAGACAATTTCACTCTCCAAAATAATACAAAATAATGATAAATAAGCGTATAAAAATACGCCTAACAAGCGCGCGCTACGTACCTTTTTGTAGCGTGTGCTACGGCTATACACTTAACGTGCGCTAACCCCAAAGTGTTAGCGTACGCTAACGAATTATCTGATGCCCAGTACTGGAGTCCAGAACCTTCTATCCTCTGATCTGATCGCGGTAGCGTGCGCTACAATCAATATTTAGCGTGCGCTACAACATCGATTGCGTACACTAAAAACCACTCATAGCGTGCGTTATGAATTAATCCAATGCAGTCAGTAGCCACTGGACCCAACCTGATCCTACGTTAGCGCGCACTACACCAAATATTAGTGTGCGCTACTACAAACCACTAGCGCACGCTACTTACCATTCGTAGCGTGCACTACTTATAACTCACCTGCAGTCCAGTGCCTTCTGGACTGCAGCCAGGGCAACATTAGCGTGCGCTAATGCTGAGTGGTAGCGTGCGCTACCTGTACTCAACTAGCGCGCGCTAAGGAGAGTACGTAGCGTGCGCTACTCCTCACACACAGCCCACAATAAAGATGACAATGATGATAAACACGGCACAATTCTCCAATTAGATTGATGATGAATGACGATTGATACACGATACAATTACTCTGAACGGTGAACATAATGATTGAATATGAGTGACAAATGATCATTAATGAGTGAAAATTACTGAGTGACAATTAATGAATGATAATGACTGAATGATAATGACTGAATTACAACCAGGTATTACAGCTGGAGTGCAACCGTCAGGGGGGACACATTAAATGCAACCCTCGAAACCCGCGTACGCGTCTTTTCGAGGGCACGCCAGGCGACAAGTCTGACAAAACCGTCGGACTCCCCCAATGGAAGCGCGATGCGTGCCCTTGCAACGTTTCGAGTGCCCGCCTTCATTTCCCGCTGATTCCAGCGCAAAAGGAGATCGTTCAAATTTGAACTCAGATCGTCCAGACGATCGTTTTTATAATAAACAAACAAGCCAATCGTCTAAACGCAGGCGATCGCCAACAGTGCCACCTCACCCCGTGTGTTCAACATCGAAGCGAGCTGGGGGGCAATTGTTGTGCGGTGATTAATATGCCTCGATGGCGATCGGGATAATGGTCTGAGAGCCAACCATAGATGACATACGCTGGGCAAACAACCAGCAGTCGGCAACCACTGTAATACCCGGTTGTAATTCATTCATTATCATTCAGTAACTATCAGTCAGTAATCATCACTCAGTAAATTTCACTCATTAATAATCATTCATCAGTCATGATTCATTCATTTGCGTTCATTTGGCATGTTGTAACCGTGTATCAGTTACCGATCGTCATTTCATCTCCGTTTGAGTGTCGGAACGGGAGTATTATCATTATCATCGTGATTGGTAGTCTTGTGCTGGAAGTATCATTTTTGGCATGTGTTGGACTTGTTCGCGTTCGCAAACGTTTGGTATGTCGAATCATTCATCGATCGTAGCGAGAAATCGGAGTTGTCGGAATTTCATCTTGTCCAGCAACGAGCTACGGCCGTAAGGAGTGTCGGATACGGCCGTAATTGACGTTCGTTGTTTCCTGGCCATTTCGGACGAGCGGGACTTACGGCCGTAAGGATTTCGGCATACGGCTGTAAGTTGGGAGGTACGGCCGTAAGGCTGGCGATTCTGGCCGTACGTGTCGGCGAGTGCCCAGACGTTTTGGCGAAGGCGAGTTACGGCCGTAAGGGTTTCGGCATACTGCCGTAAGGCGAGGGAGATACGGCCGTAAGACTTGGCCGGATACGGCCGTACGCTGCAGGCAAGGTGCCTGGTCATTTTCGACGAAGAGGGCTTATGCCCGTAAGGTTGGCCGGATACGGCCGTATCATCCGAGTTACGGCCGTAAGGTGTGCGGGTACGGCCGTAAGGATGTCGGCGGATGTTTTTGACGAAGGCGGGTTACGCCCGTAACTCAGGAGTGGTTACGGCCGTAAGTCTGTCGGCAGGCTTTCGGACGAAGCCGAGTTACGGCCGTACGAGTTGGCCGGTTATGGCCGTAAGGCCGTTGACCTGGAATGCTACGGCCGTAAGAGGGCCGAGTTACGGTCGTAACTTCCGGCAGTATATATGGTTTGGCCGGGACACTTTTCCTCATTTTTCTCATTTCCTTCATCTTGTCCGAGAGAGAGAGCTTGAGGGAGATATTTTGTCATCATCAATCACTTGTGTATTCGGATTTCATCATCTTATTTTGTTGGGAAGCTTGGATAGTCGATTTAACACGTTTTCATTGGATCGAAGTGGTTGGATCTTCAAGAGGTAATTTCTTCAACACCTTGGATTTCGATTTTGTGTTGAGATATGATGTTTTGGACATTATAATCATGTTATATGAAGGGATATGTATATGATTATGAGTTTGTATAAGGATTCATTGGATTATTGTGGGATTATTCAAGAACACTTTGATTATCGAGTTGAAATTGGGGGTTTTCGATTAATTGTCGTTATAATCACGTTTTTGGATATTCGTTTTGTATTATTAATCGTATTGAAGATGTTTTGTTGGTTTGAAACACTTCTTGGGGGATTTGATATTGGTATATTGAGGTTTGATTGTAAACAATCGGAGTTTGGACGCAACGTGTTTGATTTAATGCCTCAATGGACTTGGTTTAGTCGTATCGACGTGTTGAGTTCGTTATATTCATGTTTGTAACGTATGTTGAACGAATTGTTGGTTATTGTGTTATTCAAGGTTGTTCGAGCGACCGATATCTCTATTAGGACGTTGTTCGTGGAAGGATAATTGTCACCGGTGTTGTGTAAGTTAATTCTTACTCGGTTAAAAGGATATTCATCCCTTTTATTGTTGTTCATTCATAATCATAACTCATTCATCAGTGTATTAACCGTATCAAACTTGTTATTGTCAATTAATCACTTCAGTCATAAGGGACGACGGTTCCAATCTTTTCATTGAGCTGTCATTTATTTCACTACCACTCCACCTCAGTGAGTCATTATTCATTTTCGATATCACTTTTGTTATATTGTGGCATTCCAGGTCATACTGGCGTGCCGGTTGGTATGTGTTGGATTTTCATGTCGGGCATGTTTAAGTCGTGTGTTGGTTGTTGGCCTCACATTGGACTGTGCACACGAGTCATATTGTCTCGTGAGACTGATTAGGTACAAGACCACACGTGTATTCGATCGATACTCGTTGGTGGCTTGTGCACGGACACATTTCCATCCCGGGCGTAGTGTGGTACCACCCTTTGAGCCGTACTGTTAGTTGATTCATATAGCATGTTTGATTGCGTATGTTTCGACAGGATATTTCATAACTTCAGATATAATCATGATTGTGTATTTTCAACCCTTGAGGATTGTTGTTACGTAACCGACCTCATTGGGATTTTGTTTTTGAGGTCATGGCAAGGCAAAAGCACGGGAATAGCATGTTGATGTCAAGGAGTCAGTGATACTAGTAGGGGCCCCGATCTTTGATTATTCATGTTATTGTCCTTTATTTTCCGCTGCGGACTTTCATTTGGATACTCCGTTTCATTCAGTGTTGTGTATTTTATCTTCATATAAAATACACTAGTATTCGGTATTGTCCTGGTGTGTTTTAACTAAACTCCTCATCGGAGTAATTATTGTTGTAATGTGGTTCGGTACTACATTTATCCTGTGTAATTCATTCATTTTCATTTGCCTGGTGGGTCCCAGTTGGGGATCTACGGCACTGTAATATCCGCCTAGTTTGGGGTGTTACAGAGTTGGTATCAGAGCGTGGTTTTAAATACTACCTTCCGAGTCATGTCTCATTTGAAATCATCGTCATCAGACTAGTATCATTGGACTTTCGCGTCACGTGTGACCTGTGCAAATGCCGATCCAATCAGACCGGAAGAACTGTACGATTTCTAACGCCATGGTATAATTTCTGGAAATAGTCATTCATTCATCATTCATCATTTAACAATCCTCAAACATCATCATTCATTGTGATTAGGACGATCATGTTAACTCATTAATCACTTAATTTATTTCATTACTCAGTTAATAATCAGGACGATCATGTTAACTCATTAATCACTTAATTCATTTCATTACTCAGTTAATGATCAGGACGATCATGTTAATTCATTTATTACTCAATTCACTTCATTACTCAGTTGTCGATCTGGATGATCATATTATTAATCTTGTTAAGTTATTCAAGATAATCATTTCAAGAATTTCATCAGATAATCATGTCACTTCAGTAAACCATTCATATAATCACTAAGTTAGAGCATGTATACTCATTTTCATCATCTCATGACGTAATCATAACGTGATAATCATGCGGTAAATATAATCATTATGCGACCTTCCTACTTCAGCATAGAGAGAGCTGTCAGGGGATGCACGGGAAGAGGCCGCGGTGCGGGCCGAAACCCGAGAAATAATCACTCGCTGACGGGAAATCGTGCCCAGGACTCGGCTCAATCAGAAGATGTTCGGGTTGATCCACTCACTTTTATGTAGGCCATGATGACCCATGTGCAGTTGCTCAATCATCATTGCGCCACTCTGGCCAGATTAATCGAGAGAACTCTCCCGTATAAGCCAGCTGCTAAGGAAAGTGCTGAACAACAACCTTCATCTGTCAGCAAGAAATCAACGAAGCGTAATCAATCCGAAGGCGGTCAGTCAACCTTCAAGAAGCCTCGTGTGAGTCCTATCATTTCTGAGCGACCTCCTACGGCGCAAAATCGTGCGGGATCTCAGTCCCGAGCGGCCTGTTCGGCCATCACCTGTTTCAATTGTGGGCAGGTCGATCTGACCTGAGTGTCTGAAACCGTCTATCACGTGCTATAATTGTTGGAATTTTCGCCATAAGGCCCGTTTTTGCTGAAAGGACTCCAAGTCGGCTCGTGGCATCTCGGGCCCGAAGCAATCGGCGTTTGAATCAGGCGCTTTGTCAACGTCGTTTAAGACAATGGAAGCAAATAGAGTTGGAGCTCGTATTTATCAGACGGGAGCGTGCGGTTCGGGGGCCGGCAAGTCCCAGATTCATGTGATGAGGAGGATCGACGATCCGGTGGCCCGAATGATTTCAGGTATACTCGTAATTTTATTTCAACCTGTGTGTACTTTTTGATGCTGGTACACCGCATTCATTCATTTTCGAATCATGCTTGAGTAGACTTATTTCGGGATAGTCCTATTGCTTGTGGACCTCATACCATCGGTCTACCTGATGATGGAAGAATTTTCGGAATCATACCGAAGTAAGCTTAGTGACCGCGATTGGTTGGTGGACCTAATCGTGGTGAATTTATCTTATGACGATGTAATTTTCGGTATTAGTTGGTTTAATCGTCTTGATACTATCATCAGTGTTTGTTAGCGTTTGGTCACTATCTTTCCGTCGTTGGTTGTCGAATGTGTGCTTCAGGGAAGTAATCCCCGTTGTTCCAGTAGAATTATTATTATGGCAGAAGCAGAGAAATTCCGCAATCGAGCTATTCAATCATTCAATGCACCATTTTCATCGATTGGCCTTTCTAAGGCAATCGAGTCATTCAATCATTCATTGTATCATTTTCATCGATTGACCTTTCTAAGGCAATCGAGTTATTCAATCATTCATTGCACCATTTTCATCGATTGGCCTTTCTAAGGCAATCGAGCCATTCAATCATCCATTGTATAATTTTCATCGATTGACCTTTCTAAGGCAATCGAGTTATTCAATCATTCATTGCATCATTTTCATCGATTGGCCTTTCTAAGGCAATCGAGTCATTCAATCATTCATTGTATCATTTTCATCGACTGACCTTCCTAAGGCAATCGAGTAATTCAATCCTTCATTGCATCATTTTCATCGATTGGCCTTTCTAAGGCAATCGAGCTATTCAATCATTCATTGTATCATTTTCATCGATTGGCCTTTCTAAGGCAATCGAGTTATTCAAACATTCATTGTACCATTTTCATCGATTGGCCTTTCTAAGGCAATCGAGATGTTCAATCATTCATTGTATCACTTTTTATCGATTGACCATTCTAGGGCAATCGAAATGTTCAATCATTTGTGGTATTATTGTCATCGATTGACGATGTATTTCCAGACGAGTTATCTGGTTGCCTTCACTTAGAGTAGTGGAATTCAGGAGTGAGTTGGAGCCAGTACGTCCCCTTTATCGAAGGCACCATATCGGATGGCCCCGACCAGAATGCAGGAGTTGAAGATTCAACTTGAGGAATAGTTCGAGAAAGGTTATCTCCGACCGATTGCGTCCCCGAGAGGAGGAGCACCAGTGTGATCTATCAAGGAGAAGGATGGCTCGTCTCGTGTGTGTAATAATTATCAAGAGTTGAACAGGGTGATGATCAAGATTAGTACCCCTTACCCCATATTGATGATCTTTTAGATCAACTTCAGGGAGCTTCAGTATTTTCCAGGATCGACTTAAGATCTGGATATCACCAGTTGCGGATTCGAGAGTCGGATATCGCGAGGACGGCATTTCGAACACGCTATGGTCATTATGAGTTCGTAGTTATGCCGTTCGGGCTAACTAATGCACCTGCGGTATTCAGGGAGTTAATGAATCGGGTTTTCATCGACTTTTTAGATCAGTTTGTTGTTGTCTTCATCGATGACATTTTGATTTATTCTCGTAGCCGAGAGAAAAACGAGGTTCATCCTCATCAGGTTCTCGACGTGTTGAGACGAGAGCAACTTTATGGAAAGTTTTCTTAATGTGAGTTCTGGATGTCCGAAGTGACTTTTTTCGGACATGTAATTTCATCATACGGAGTCCGTGTCGACCCTCAGAAGACGGAGGCTATCCGAGATTGGTTACCTCCGAAGAATGTTAAGGAAATCCGAAGCTTTCTCGGATTATTCGGTTGTTATCGGCGAATTGTGGAAGGGTTTTCTAATCGCTCAATCAATGACGATCCTTTTGCGAAAGGGTAAGAAATACACGTGGTCCGACGTGTGTCAGCGGAGTTTTGAGGAACTCAAGAACCGGTTAATTTCAGCACCTGTCTTTTCCTTGCCAGAAGGGACGGAAGGATTCGTGGTTTTTAGTAACGCGTCCAGACACGATCTCGGATGTGTATTAATGCAGGATGGGAAGGTTATTGCCCATGCTTCACGACAATTACGACCTTACGAGGTTAATTATCTGACCCCACGACCTGGAGCTAGCAGCCGTGGTTTTCGCATTGGGGATTTGGCATCATTACCTTTATGGCGTCACCTGTCAGTTATTCACCGATCATAAGAGTTTGAAGTATATATTTACTCAGAAGGAGTTAAACATGCGACAGAGGCGGTGGTGGGAACTAATCAAAGATTATGATATCGGGATCCTGTGCCACCCGGGTAAGGCAAACGTGGTTGCCGATGCCTCGAGTCTTCGTGGCATGAATACGATCTGGGTGATCGAGGACCGCTTAACTAAGTCAGCTCATTTCCTTGGGATTAAGGATACGTGGGGTCCCGAGAGACTTGCCCAGCTGTTCATCAAAGAGATAGTGAGATTGCACGGTACTCCTAAGAGTATCGTTTCTGATCGTGACGGGTGATTCGTGTCTCATTTTGGAAATCAGTTCATCGTGCTTTAGGAACTCAGCTTAATATCATTACCGTTTTTCATCCTCAGTCCGACGGACAATCAGAGAGGACTTTTCAGACAGTGGAGGATAGGTTGAGGGCATGCGTCCTCGATTAGTAGACGATTGGGAAGCCCAATTACTGCTGTTTGAGTCCACGTACAATTTAGTTCGCATGCTGCGATGAAGGTAGCACCTTACGAGGCCTGGTACGGTCGTCGTTGTCGATCTCCCTTGTGTTGGGATGACCCATCAGAGTCAATCGGCACGGAGCCCGATATACTTATAGCCGCCCGGGAGAAGGTAGCTTTGATCAGGAGTCGTCTGTTGACTCCTCAGAGTCGACAGAAATTATATGCAGATAATAGTCGACCACTAGAGTTCGAGATGGGTGACCACGTTTTGGTCAAGGTATCCCCGAGTTGAGGTATCTTCCGTTTCGGAAAACGGGGGAAATTGAGTCCGAGATTCATTGGATCGTTTGAGATTTTGGATCGAATAGGCGAGTTAGCTTATCGATTGGCTTTACCTCTGGCGTTGAGCGAAATTCATAATGTATTACATGTCTCGCAATTGCGGAAGTATGTTGCCGATCCGGGTCACATACTTTAGTTCGAGGAAATCGAGATCGCAGATGATCATTCGTATGAGGAGCGTCCCATACGAGTGTTAGAGCGGCAAATCAAATAGTTGAGGAATAAGGCGATTCCTTTGGTTAAGTTTCAGTGATCTAGACACGGAGTCGAAGAGGCTACTTGGGAAACCGAGGAGAGTATGCGGGAGAGTCATCCCGAGTTGTTTGACCCTTAGTTTCGGGGACAAAACTCTTTTTAAGGGGGGGAGTATGTAATACCCGGTTGTAATTCATTCATTATCATTCAGTAACTATCAGTCAGTAATCATCACTCAGTAAATTTCACTCATTAATAATCATTCATCAGTCATGATTCATTCATTTGCGTTCATTTGGCATGTTGTAACCATGTATCAGTTACCGATCGTCATTTCATCTCCGTTTGTGTGTCGGAACGGGAGTATTATCATTATCATCGTGATTGGTAGTCTTGTGCTGGAAGTATCATTTTTGGCATGTGTTGGACTTGTTCGCGTTCGCAAACGTTTGGTATGTCGAATCATTCATCGATCGTAGCGAGAAATCGGAGTTGTCGGAATTTCATCTTGTCCAGCAACGAGTTACGGCCGTAAGGAGTGTCGGATACGGCCGTAATTGACGTTCGTTGTTTCCGGGCCATTTCGGACGAGCGGGACTTACGGCCGTAAGGATTTCGGCATACGGCCGTAAGTTGGGAGGTACGGCCGTAAAGTGGCGGTCTGACACGTCACGTGTCGGCGGGTGCCCAGACGTTTTTGGCGAAGGCGAGTTCTGGCCGTAGGGTTTCGGCATACGGCCGTAAGGCGAGGAGATACGGCCGTAAGACTTGGCCGGATATGGCCGTCTGGCTGCAGGCAAGGTGCCCGGTCATTTTCGGCGAAGAGGGCTTACGCCCGTAAGGTTGGCGGATACGGCCGTATCATCGAGTTCGGCCGTAAGGTGTGCGGGTACGGCCGTAAGGATGTCGGCGGATGTTTTTGACGAAGGCGGGTTACGCCGTAACTCGGGAAGCGATTACGGCCGTAAGTATGTCGGCGAGCTTTGACGAAGCCGATTCTGACCGTCTGAGTTGGCGATTCTGGCCGTAAGGCCGTTGACACGAATGTTACGGCCGTAAGAGGTCCGAGTTACGGCCGTAACCACGCGATATATATGGTTTGGCCGGGACACTTTTCCTCATTTTTCTCATTTCCTTCATCTTGTCCGAGAGAGAGAGCTTGAGGGAGATATTTTGTCATCATCAATCACTTGTGTATTCGTATTTCATCATCTTATTTTGGTGGGAAGCTTGGATAGTCGATTTAACACGTTTTCATTGGATCGAAGTGGTTGGATCTTCAAGAGGTAATTTCTTCAACACCTTGGATTTCGATTTTGTGTTGAGATATGATGTTTTGGACGTTATAATCATGTTATATGAAGGGATATGTATATGATTATGAGTTTGTATAAGGATTCATTGGATTATTGAGGGATTATTCAAGAACACTTTGATTATCGAGTTGAAATTGGGGGTTTTCGATTAATTGTCATTATAATCACGTTTTTGGATATTCGTTTTGGATTATTAATCGTATTGAAGATGTTTTGTTGGTTTGAAACACTTCTTGGGGGATTTGATATTGGTATATTGAGGTTTGATTGTAAACAATCGGAGTTTGGACGCAACGTGTTTGATTTAATGCCTCAATGGACTTGGTTTAGTTGTATTGACGTGTTGAGTTCGTTATATTCATGTTTGTTACGTATGTTGAACGGATTGTTGGTTATTGTGTTATTCAAGGTTGTTCGAGCGACCGATATCTCTATTAGGACGTTGTTCGTGGAAGATAATTGTCACCAGTGTTGTGTAAGTTAATTCTTACTCGGTTAAAAGGATATTCATCCCTTTTGTTGTTGTTCATTCATAATCATAACTCATTCATCAGTGTATTAACCGTATCAAACTTGTTATTGTCAATTAATCACTTCAGTCATAAGGGACGGCGGTTCCAATCTTTTCATTGAGCTGTCATTTATTTCACTACCATTCCACCTCGGTGAGTCATTATTCATTTTCGATGTCACTTTTGTTATATCGTGGCATTCCGGGTCATACTGGCGTGCCGGTTGGTATGTGTTGGATTTTCATGTCGGGCATGTTTAAGTCGTGTGTTGGTTGTTGGCCTCACATTGGACTGTGCACACGAGTCATATTGTCTCGTGAGACTGATTAGGTACAAGACCACACGTGTATTCGATCGATACTCGTTGGTGGCTTGTGCACGGACACATTTCCATCCCGGGCGTAGTGTGGTACCACCCTTTGAGCCATACTGTTAGTTGATTCATATAGCATGTTTGATTGCGTATGTTTCGACAGGATATTTCATAACTTCAGATATAATCATGATTGTGTATTTTCAACCCTTGAGGATTGTTGTTACGTATGGCGGCCCATTTGAGGATTTTGTTTTTCAGGTCATGGCAAGGCAAAAGCACGGGAATAGCATGTTGATGTCAAGGAGTCCCAGTGATACTAGTAGGGGGCCCCGATCTTTCAGTTATTCATGTTATTGTCCTTTATTTTCCGCTGCAGACTTTCATTTGGATACTCCGTTTCATTCAGTGTTGTGTATTTTATCTTCATATAAAATACACTAGTATTGAGTATTGTCTGGTGTGTTGTAACTAAACTCCTCATCGGAGTAATTATTGTTGTAATGTGGTTCGGTACTACATTTATCCTGTGTAATTCATTCATTTTCATTTGCCTGGTGGGTCCCAGTTGGGGATCTACGGCACTGTAATATCCGCCTAGTTTGGGGTGTTACAACCACAACGATCGTCTTTTGGTATATGACGATCGTCTATGATGTCCGACCATAAACGATCGTCTCGTGCCACGTATGAATCCAACATCCGTCAAAGTCGTCGATGACCGAATCTTGGACGGAGACCCACATGCAGATTCACAAAAGGCGCCGCAAGATAAGGCCTTTGACCCCATCCTGTCACCTACCTCTCACCTACCGACAGGCCCGCCGAAAGGTACAAAGTGGGTCCTCCCCGGACAGCGACTCAGGACGCGTGCAGGCTTCCCATTGGCTCGCACAGCTGGATGCCAGAAGTAGCCTCGGGCTTTAAGGGAACAGCCCCACGTGACGGGACGATCGCCCACCTTATTCTAATATAGAAAACGGCAGTCGCCCGCGATCGCCGGAGAGGACCCAGCAACCTTGTCTCCTATAAATAGGAGGCTTACAAAAGTGGCCAAGAAGAATGGTGAATACAGTGAAAAACGCACAGAGAGAGGATAAAGACTCATCTGGCAATTACTTACACATTCATAGTGATATTCATACACATTTACAGAATATAAAAAGCAAGAACTCACGGAGCTTCATATCTGGTTCTTCCGGCAATCTACACGCTCTACAGCTTAGATAACTAGAAGTCTTTACACTCATTGTAATAGATTCTAACATTAATATTTGTACTCCAAAGTATCTATATTAATAACATCTCGCGAGAGCATTCAAGCCCGGGATTAACAATCCCGGCAAACCTTGTGTTATTTGTTTTCCCACGGAAGTGTTCTCACATTTGTTTGTTACTCGATCATTCCAGCAATATTATCTCCCGATAATATTTTGGGTAACAACACACTCATTGTAATTGTACTCTAACATTAATATTTATACTCCAACGTATTCGTATTAATAACATCTCGCGAGAGCATTCAAGCCCGGGCCTAACAAACCCGGCAAATCTTGTGTTATTCACTTCCCCACGGACGTGCTCTCGCATTTTGTTTGCTGCCCATCCATTCCAGCAATATCTATCTCCGGATAATATTTTGGGTAGCAACAGATTCCATACAACATGTAATGGCAACGAAATTCAAAAAATAATTTTAATATAAATTAATCCGATTAATTTATAAAATTAATCTATTCAATTTCTACTATATTAATATAAAGTGGCATTAAAATTAAACAACTAATTAATATATTAATCCAATCAATATAAAATTAATCTATTCAATTTTAATTGTATTAATCCAATTAATACTAATAATCGTCATTTTAATTCGTTCGAAGTAATCTGGCCAAAAATAATATTCACGTTTAATTTATCTCCCTTAACACAAAAATATTCCAAATATTAATTTAGTCAAATTAAAATCCAATTTAAATTTCGGGAAATAATTACAAAGAAATATAAACTTAAAACGGAGTCTCGGACAATCCGCTTTAGGCCCAGCCCGCGGCCTGATTCAAAATCGGGCCAAAAACCCGAGGGGTGCCTGCCCGGTTCACGGTCGGCAGGTATCGGCTGCTGTGGGCGGGTCATGGCTGGCAGGTACCGGCAGCCTATGTCCGAGCATGGCCGAGCATGCTCGGCAGCCTGGGCAGGCAGGCCCAGGCAGTGCTGCCAGCACCACTGCCGGCAGCCCCGTTTCTTCGTTTTTCGGCCCGTTTCCAAAAACGTGATGCTACAACGAATAATTTAAAATCTACGATTATGCCAAACATGATTCTAAATCATAAACATCATCCATAAACATTAAAAATGCACAAATAATCGTATATACGGAAACATTGACCTCGCTCTGATACCACTGTTCGGATTCCGAAACTAAAACGAAATACGCAGCGGAAATAAAAACGAATTCCAAACAGGATCGATCAAGTAGCATATATACGAAAAAAATACGAAGATAAAGATCATATCCTTGAAGCCTTTGAAATAAACCTTCGTAAATATGGATGACGATCACGAACCCCGTCCCGAACACGAAATCCCTTCGTTCCAAGCACCGAAACTTCGAAGCCTCTACTTCACACGCGTCGGAAGTTGCCCGGAAAAATTTCGACAAGACTCCGTTCACCAAAACACGGCTAGGGAACTCATAGGAATTTTTTTTCTCAATTTATCTCTTATTTTTTTCTCAACTCAAAGTGAAAGAAAATGAGATAAAAAATCTCCCTCACTCAAAACTCTCACGGCAGTAGGCTGTCTTTCATATACATGAAGGTGATGATATATATCAAGTCTTTGAGATCATGTGAGTTGGTTATTATATCACATATAATAACAACTCATAATGTGATAATAATAATGAGAGAATCAAATGCATTATTCTCAAAGACTTCACCATAACATGCATGACTAATCAAGTCATGTGAGCGAGGGGGATGGCCCATTGGAAATTTCCTAGAAACGAGCCGAGCTACTCGGCTCATGTACCGGACGTTCGTCAAACGACTCCGTTTAATCACCAATCTATTTATATTAATTAAATAATATAATTAATTAATAATATCAAATACAAATATATTTCTCTAAAAAATATAATTTATGAACTAAATTAATTACCCGGTAACTTAATTTTAATTCATAAGTGTAATATCCGGGTCTATTACTGTGTATTTTACCTGTATTCGAATCCTGTATTATTCGGAAATGTAATCTTGATGATTGGAGTATGATATTTCTTACATTGATATCTTTGTACACAAGTATAGCATCATGCAAAATTTCTCATGCAAACTCGTGATAGCGCACGCTAAGAATGTAGCTTAACGCGCGCTATCGAGCTACTACTAGCGCACGCTATGTATGTAGGAGTTGCGTGCGCTAAGCACTCAATTATTGAGCGGGACGGCTAGCACATGCGCCAGCCAGGACATGGGTCCGGATAAGATTCCCGCGGACGAACCTGGATAGTTTTGAAGTCAACTCTTATTAGCGCGCGCGCTAAGGAATGCTTAGTAGCGTGCGCTAATTAGCTAAAATGCAGAATATTATAAATGGGACAACAACCCATTTTGGCTTACATTTCATTCGTCCATTCTTCATTCTTGAGAGGCCAGAGAGCTATAATAATCCTTCTACACACTTAGAACACATCTTATTGGTCTTTGTATATTGGTTATCACTTGTGAGTGATCATTGAAGTGGAATAGCACCTTGGAGTGGCATACAACCAACCGGAGTCAGATTCTACCTTACGGTTCAGTGATTTTCGTCATTTTAAGGTATGTTCAACCTATCTCCAGACTTAGAGTTGGATTCTAAAGAATTAGATGATCATGTTAACAAGATATTGATTTTTCATTAGTGAATTATTCAACATGCATCATGTTTGGAATATAGAGATGGTTATGCCTCAAGTACCTTGATTATGAACATCATGACTCGAATCTTATTACAATGAACAAGTAGAGGAAGCTTCTATCATTGGTAATCCGAATCTAGTAGATGACTTCATAACAACCATGGACTTGACTTTAACATCATTATTGTTAGATGAATCTAAGGGATTGATCATGGAAGGATTTATCTAGTATAGATGGAATGTTAAACAACTACAGTATGATAATTTTGATTGATTTAAAGGTGTCGATATCAACCGTTAAGCCTTTCGAATTGTCGTATGAAGATTTGTAGTTGAAATGGAATATGGTTTTATAATGGTATACATATCCCTAAATCCGGAGTTGTTTTTAGCCGTAAGATCATTCATAATCGTATGAACATGATATTCATGGAGGTAACATGAATTATCACGGAAGATTTCATTGTTTTGATCATAATGAGAACAGTCTACTGCCCAGCAGTAAACTGCCATGCACAGATAGCACACGCTAAGCTATGTAGATTACCGTGCGCTATCTAGCACGATTTAGCGTACGCTACATTTGGTACGTAACGTACGCTAGGCCATCAGACGAGTCAGTCGACTGATCAGTGAAGTACTGACCATGTATAGTTAGCGTACGCTAGGCTTTGTTGTTTGCGTGCGCTATCGAGCAGACTTAACGCACGCTACACAGAGTACTTAGCATGCGCTAAGCAGTTCAGGCAGATTACATTTTATGAACTTTTGGCCGTAAATCGAATTGTTAAACATTCGTGCGACATGAGATAAATCCTATATCATTTCTTTTGTTAAGGTTTGATCTTGTTACGTGATTGATTGAGGAGGAAGACCTTCGAGTGTTCGTTTTCGTGGAAGTATTGTTCTTGTCTTCAAATCGAGGCAAGTACCTTGTTTGTTTTACGTATTGATGTTATACATATTGTCATGCATGTTTGTCGTTGTTGTATGTCCACCTCGTGTTGGTCCGACGAGATCATCGGGGGATCTATGCTAGCGTGCGCTGGATCATCGGACGGGTTTTTCCACCACGGGTTGGTCTGACGGGATCATCGTGGATTCTAGGCAGTGAACGCTGGATCGTTGGAATTACCATGTGTATGTTATGATATCATGTTGTGATTATCGGTTGTGTATGTCATTTATGAGTTTCTCGTAGGAGAAGACTCGTTGGTATTTTTGTCGTTTACGTTATTATTCTTCGTGAGATATGAATAATATGTTGTGGTACTTGTACTAGCATCGTTGTGCTAACCCCTTTGGGGGTGAACATTTTGTTTATGTTCAGGATCCAGGAGAGCGGGAAAACAACCACTGGAGCTGCATGACGACGAGGGTGCAGAGTGATGTTTCGGCCGGGTTCATTTGTCTGTTGTTTATTGGTTATTTCAATAAGTACTCGAGTACGAAGTCATTTATGATGAATTTGAATTTGGTGATGTATTATTGAGTTTCTGTTGAACAATTGTATTATTTTTAGTATTTGGTCAGAACTGTTGTATCGTAATTTCGTTATTTCCATTCGTTAGTACCTTTTAATGTCTGTTCAATTCTTCAGCCTTGTAAATCCTTATATAAAGGATTTACGGCGCTGTAATATTCCTGAATATATCGGGGGTGTTACAGAATATGGTATCGGAGCTAAGATTATGGATATCTTGGCCGTTGGGTTAAAATAGGGGTCATTTATGTCTTTTGAGGTAACCGGCCGTGAATGACATCACTGCACTGCCTACGTCTTCATGCGAACGGTGGTTGTAAGTTCCTAAACTCTATCTCGTTCCTTACATGTTGTGTCTCTTTATACTCGAATATTAGAACGATGTTGTTTCCTGTATATTGAGTATTTGTGCTTACAGTATGTTGAGAGGCGGACGTGGACGTGGTCGCGATCGTGGACGCGGACGAAGAAATGCTGAAAGGGAAGCGTCGCCTTCTAATCAGGCCAGTCATAGCTCAGGCGAGCCGCAACAATCTATTAATAACGAACCGGAACCTGCTGTACCAGAGATCCTTCATCAAGTGGTGAACCAGATGACTCAGTTCGCCCAAGTCGTGGACCGAATGCAAGTGGCGGTGGGACTACAGCAGGGAGAGAGACAGCAAGGGATCCCAGACATGGGAAATCGAGGTGACTGGTGGCTGCAAGAGGTAGCGAAGATGCAACCACCCAAATTCGACGGTATTTCTGATACTCCTACCTGGGACCATTGGTTGAAGGAACAGGAGAAAATCTTTGCCGGAATTAACTGCCCAGACGATCGGAGAGCCTCTATCGCGCAATACTTTCTGATAGGGGAAGTGTCCGAATGGTGGGAAGCCATCCGGCCTGTAGACCATGATGCGGATTGGACAGAGTTTAGATTGATGATGGAAGCTCGGTATTGCCCTCGTCCTGTGAGGGAAGCCAAAGTTCAGGAGTTTTTCTCCGCTCAGCCTTCAGATGTGCCAGTATCCCAGGCAATTAAGACGTTTAACCAGCAGCTGGCATTTGTTCGACATCTGGTCAGAACAGATGCAGAAATGATGATCCATTTCGATATGAGGATAAAACCAGAAATCCAGAGGTACATGTCCGGATTTGAATGTACCACACTCCGCCAATACCACGATAAGGCGTTAGCGTATGAGATCAAGGAAGCAGCTATGGAGAAATTTTCGGAATCCAAGAAACAGAAAGTATCTGGTACTTTTACAGAGCACAAGAACAGCGGGCCCCGTAAGGCCCAGTCATCCTTTCACTCTTTCAAGAAACCTCCGCACCCAGTTAGGAGCAGAAATAACTTCGGAGCGACATCAACTATTACTAATGTTACCAGGAAATGCTTTAACTGCGCCCAGACGGGGCACTATCGACGGAATTGCCCCCTACCTGCCGTGACTTGTTTTGATTGTGGACGAGAGGGACATCGGGCAGTGTTTTGTGAAGAGGCTGCAAAGTCTTTTAGAGCCCGTACCCCACAGCCGGTCCAGAAGGAAACCAGTATCCAACAGACGCAGCAAAGTGTTCAGATGCCTCAAAATTTTGGCCGCGGACGAGGCAGAGGACAATGGGACCGAAAGGGGACATCGAGTGCCGGATCTGCTCCCCCACATCTGTACGAGATGAGTAGGACGGACGATCAGGACGCTGCTGTCGCATCAGGTACTGTCCAGATCCTTTCCCAGCCAGTTAGCGTTTTATTCGATACAGGAGCTACGCATTCTTTTATATCTTTATCTTGTGTAAATCGTTTGAATATTTCTGGTTTTCATACTTGTGAACCTTATGTTGTTGGTTTACCAAGTGGAGAGAGGATTGTCGGGAACTTAGAAACTAGAAATTTCCCTGTATTATTTGGAGGCAGAGAATGGCTCTCAAATTTGATTGTAATAGAAATGCAAGGAGACGACCTGATACTCGGAGACGATTGGCTTAATCGATATGGAGCAATTGTAAACTACCGAAGGAAAAATATCTCGCTGATCGCTGATGATGGTTCCGAAATATTGTTCGAGGGGTGGAAACCGGGAAGCTCAGGAAAATTGATCAAGGCGATGAAAGCTGTCAAATTGTTGAAACAAGGCTGTATCGGATACTGGTGCTATGCAATGAAGAAAGAAGACGAAATTGTGGAACTTTCATCCATTCCTGTTGTGAACGAATTTCCAGATGTATTTCCTGACGAGTTACCTGGACTACCTCCACGAAGGGATGTAGAATTTACCATTGAGATGGAACCCGGAGCTACACCAATTTCTAAGGCGTCGTATCATATGGCACCTACTGAGATGTACGAACTGAAAAAGCAGCTGGAGGAGTTACTGGACAAAGGCTATATTCAGCCAAGCGTTTCGCCCTGGGGAGCGCCAGTTCTTTTTGTCCGAAAGAAGGATGGATCGTTTCGACTGTGTATTGACTATCGAGAGCTGAACAAGATGACGATTAAGAACAAGTATCCGTTGCCACGGATTGATGATCTGTTTGACCAATTGCAAGGGGCAATAGTATTTTCTAAAATCGATCTGAGATCAGGGTATCATCAGCTGAGGATTAAGGAATCTGATGTTCCGAAATCAGCGTTCAGAACTCGCTACGGACATTATGAGTTTGTAGTGATGCCGTTTGGTCTCACTAACGCACCTTCTGTATTTATGCAATTGATGAACCGAGTGTTCATTGAATTTTTGGATTAATTTGTGGTCGTGTTCATTGATGACATTCTGGTGTATTCTAAGAGCCCGGAAGAACATGCGCAGCATTTGCGGATTGTATTGGAACTTTTGAGAAGCGAGCAATTGTACGCCAAACTTTCTAAGTGTGAATTCTGGCTAAAGGAAGTAATGTTCCTCGGCCATGTGGTGTCAGCTAAAGGAGTCCGAGTAGAACCTAAAAAGATCGAAGAAATTATGGATTGGAAGCCTCCAAAAAACGTGAAAGAAGTTCGAAGCTTCTAAGGACTTGCTTGATATTATCGTCGATTCGTGGAAGGGTTTTCTAAAATCTCCCGCCCACTTATTCGACTCCTGCAGAAAACTCAAAAGTTTGAGTGGAATGAGTTGTGTCAGGTTAGCTTTGATGAATTGAAGAAGAGATTGACGACGGCACCGATTCTATCACTGCCACAGGGAACTGGAGGATTTATAGTTTACAGTGATGCTTCGAACCAAGGGCTCGGATGCGTATTGATGCAGAATGATAAGGTGATCGCTTATGCGTCGCGACAGCTGAAACCTTATGAAGTGAATTACCCAACACATGATTTGGAACTAGCGGCAGTAGTTTTTGCTTTAAAGATCTGGAGGCATTATCTGTACGGGACTCACTGTCAGATCTTTACGGATCACAAGAGTCTCAAATACATCTTCAGTCAGAAAGAATTGAACATGCGGCAAAGAAGATGGTTAGAACTGATTAAGGACTATGACTTGGAGATTTTGTATCATCCAGGCAAAACGAACGTAGTGGCCAATGCACTCAGCCACAAGCCTATTTCTATTCAGATGCTGGAGACTCTGACCTCCCAACTTAGCCTTCAACGAGAGATGATTCGAGAAGGAATTGAAGTGTGGTTACAAAGAGTCCAAGGACAACTGTGCGTGATGGAAATAACTTCATCATTAACCGAAGAAATCAAATCTAGACACGCAGATGATCCTCTGATGATTCGGTTACGTGATGAAGTGATCAAGGGAAAGGCCCCCGGATTCATAATTCATGATGATGGAGTTTTGAGATTTCAGAACCGACTCTGTGTTCCCGATGTCGATGTTCTGAAACAGACAATTATGAAGGAAGCTCACAGTTCGCCCTATTCTATCCACCCAGGCACCAGTAAGATGTATAAGGACTTGAAGCAGAATTTCTGCTGGAGCAACATGAAGAAAGATGTAATGGACTATGTTTCGAAATGCTTGACTTGTCAGCAGGTTAAGATCGAGCATCAACGGCCTGCCGGAATGTTGAAGCCACTCCCGATTCCTGAATGGAAGTGGAAGGACATATCGATGGACTTTATCACTAGTATGCCTAGAACCAGGATAGGAATGAACATGATTTGGGTGATAGTTGATCGTTTAACCAAATCAGCTCATTTTCTGGGCATTAAGGACACGTGGGGACCAGAGAGGTTGGCACGAGTATTTATTTCGGAGATAGTTCGATTGCATGGTACGCCGAAAACCATTGTTTCTGATCGAGATGGCCGTTTTGTGTCTCATTTTTGGAAAGCAGTTCATAAGGCCTTGGGGACCGAATTGAACTTGATCTGACTTATCACCCGCAGACTGACGGACAATCTGAGAGGACCATTCAAACGGTGGAAGATATGCTGAGGGCCTGTGCCTTAGACTGGTCAACTGATTGGGAAGTTCATCTACCGTTGATTGAATTTACCTACAACAATAGTTGGCATGCTTCCATTAAGATGGCACCGTTTTATGCATTATACGGGAGGAGATGTAGATCGCCCCTATGTTGGGACGATTCATCAGACTTAATCGGGACAGAACCAGAGTAGATCGTACAGACTCG
Source organism: Orobanche coerulescens (assembly GCA_033398695.1). Taxonomy (NCBI): domain Eukaryota; kingdom Viridiplantae; phylum Streptophyta; class Magnoliopsida; order Lamiales; family Orobanchaceae; genus Orobanche; species Orobanche coerulescens. Next base: position 83,908,484 of record CM065818.1, on the reverse strand, counting down.
AGAAAAGATAGCCTTGATTCATGAAAGGCTGTTGACCGCCCAGAGTCGCCAGAAATCTTACGTAGACGTACGCCGTCGCCCATTAGAGTTCAGTACTGGAGACCACGTACTTTTGAAGGTTTCTCCTACTCGGGGAATCTTTCGTTTCGGAAGGAAAGGAAAGCTGAGTCCGAGATATATCGGACCATTTGAGATCCTTGAGAGAGTTGGGGAGTTGGCATACAGATTGGCATTGCCGCCGTCATTGTGCCATGTTCATAACGTGTTCCACGTATCCCTGTTACGGAGGTATATACCAGATCCCAGTCATATCATTGATTTCGGCGAGATCGAAGTCGCGCAGGATGGGACGTTTGAAGAAAGACCGGTCAAGATACTCGAGAGCCGAGTTAAGCAGTTGAGGAACAAACCAATCGTTTTGGTCAAAGTTCAATGGTCACGTCATGGAATGGAAAAAGCCACATGGGAAACGGAAACTGGTATGAAGTTCAGATATCCCGAGTTATTTTCGTCTTGAGTTTCGGGACGAAACTCCTTTTTAGTAGGAGAGTATGTAATATCCGGGTCTATTACTGTGTATTTTACCTGTATTCGAATCCTGTATTATTCGGAAATGTAATCTTGATGATTGGAGTATGATATTTCTTACATTGATATCTTTGTACACAAGTATAGCATCATGCAAAATTTCTCATGCAAACTCGTGATAGCACGCTAAGAATGTAGCTTAACGCGCGCTATCGAGCTACTACTAGCGCACGCTATGTATGTAGGAGTTGCGTGCCCTAAGCACTCAATTATTGAGCGGGACGGCTAGCACATGCGCCAGCCGGGACATGGGTCCGGATAAGATTCCCGCGGACGAACCTGGACAGTTTTGAAGTCAACTCTTATTAGCGCGCGCTAAGGAATGCTTAGTAGCCTGCGCTAATTAGTTAAAATGCAGAATATTATAAATGGGACAACAACCCATTTTGGCTTACATTTCATTCGTCCATTCTTCATTCTTGAGAGGCCAGAGAGCTATAATAATCCTTCTACACACTTAGAACACATCTTATTGGTCTTTGTATATTGGTTATCACTTGTGAGTGATCATTGAAGTGGAATAGCACCTTGGAGTGGCATACAACCAACCGGAGTCAGATTCTACCTTACGGTTCAGTGATTTTCGTCATTTTAAGGTATGTTCAACCTATCTCCAGACTTAGAGTTGGATTCTAAAGAATTAGATGATCATGTTAACAAGATATTGATTTTTCATTAGTGAATTATTCAACATGCATCATGTTTGGAATATAGAGATGGTTATGCCTCAAGTACCTTGATTATGAACATCATGATTCGAATCTTATTGCAATGAACAAGTAGAGGAAGCTTCTATCATTGGTAATCCGAATCTAGTAGATGACTTCATAACAACCATGAACATGACTTTAACATCATTATTGTTAGATGAATCTAAGGGATTGATCATGGAAGGATTTATCTAGTATAGATGGAATGTTAAACAACTACAGTATGATAATTTTGATTGATATAAAGGTGTCGATATCAACCGTTAAGCCTTTCGAATTGTCGTATGAAGATTTGTAGTCGAAATGGAATATGGTTTTATAATGGTATACATATCCCTGAATCCGAAGTTGTTGTTAGCCGTAAGATCATTCATAATCGTATGAACATGATATTCATGGAGGTAACATGAATTATCACGGAAGATTTCATTGTTTTGATCATGATGAGAATAGTCTACTGCCCAGTAGTAAACTGCCATGCACAGATAGCGCACGCTAAGCTATGTAGATTAACGTGCGCTATCTAGCACGAGTTAGCGTACGCTACGTTTGGTACGTAACGTACGCTAGGCCATCAGACGAGTCAGTCGACTGATCAGTGAAGTACTGACCATGCATAGTTAGCGTACGCTAGGCTTTGTTGTTTGCGTGCGCTATCGAGCAGACTTAACGGACGCTACACAGAGTACTTAGCGTGCGCTAAGCAGTTCAGACAGATTACATTTTATGAACTTTTGGCCATAAATCGAATTGTTAAACATTCGTACGATGTGAGATAAATCCTATATCATTTCTTTTGTTAAGGTTTGATCTTGTTACGTGATTGATTGAGGAGGAAGACCTTCGAGTGTTCGTTTTCGTGGAAGTATTATTCTTGTCTTCAAATCGAGGCAAGTACCTTGTTTGTTTTACGTATTGATGTTATACATATTGTCATGCATGTATGTCGTTGTTGTATGTCCACCTCGTTTTGGTGCGACGGGATCATCGGGGGATCTATGCTAGCGTGCGCTGGATCATCGGACGGGTTTTTCCACCACGAGTTGGTCTGACGGGATCATCGTGTGTTCTAGGCAGTGAACGCTGGATCTTTGGAATTACCATGTGTATGTTATGATATCATGTTGTGATTATCGGTTGTGTATCTCATTTATGAGTTTATCGTAGGAGAAGACTCGTTGGTATTTTTGTCGTTTACGTTATTATTCTTCGTGAGATATGAATAATATGTTGTGGTACTTGTACTAGCATTGTTGTGCTAACCCCTTTGGGGGTGAACATTTTGTTTATGTTCAGGATCCAGGAGAGCGGGAAAACAACCACTGGAGCTGCATGACGACGAGGGTGCAGAGTGATGTTTCCGCCGGGTTCATTTGTTTGTTGTTTATTGGTTATTTCAATAAGTACTCGAGTACGAAGTCATTTATGATGAATTTGAATTTGGTGATGTATTATTGAGTTTCTGTTGAACAATTGTATTATTTTTAGTATTTGGTCAGAACTGTTGTATCGTAATTTCGTTATTTCCATTCGTTAGTACCTTTTAATGTCTGTTCAATTCTTCAGCCTTGTAAATCCTTATATAAAGGATTTACGGCGCTGTAATATTCTTGAATAAATCGGGGGTGTTACAGAATATGGTATCGGAGCTAAGATTATGGATATCTTGGCCGTTGGGTTAAAATAGGGGTCATTTATGTCTTTTGAGGTAACCGGTCGTGAATGACATCACTGCACTGCCTAAGTCTTCATGCGAGCGGTGGTTGTAAGTTCCTAAACTCTATCTCGTTCCTTATATGTTGTGTCTCTTTATACTCGAATATTAGAACGATGTTGTTTCCTGTATATTGAGTATTTGTGCTTACAGTATGTTGAGAGGCGGACGTGGACGTGGTCGCGATCGTGGACGCGGACAAAGAAATGCTGAAAGGGAAGCGTCGCCTTCTAATCAGGCCAGTCATAGCTCAGGCGAGCTGCAACAATCTATTAATAACGAACCGGAACCTACTGTACCAGAGATCCTTCGTCAAGTGGTGAACCAGATGACTCAGTTCGCCCAAGTCGTGGACCGAATGCAAGTGGTGGTGGGACTACAGCAGGGAGAGAGACAGCAAGGGATCCCAGACATGGGAATCGAGGTGACCGGTGGCTGCAAGAGGTAGCGAAGATGCAACCACCCAAATTCGACGGTATTTCTGAGACTCCCACCTAGGACCATTGGTTGAAGGAACTGGAGAAAATCTTTGCCGAATTAAGCGCCTGAGCAATAGGAGAGCCTCTATCGCGCAATACTTTCTGATTAGGGAAGCGTCCGAATGGTGGGAAGCCATCCGGCCTGTAGACCATGATGCTGATTGGACAGAGTTTAGATTGATGATGGAAGCTCGGTATTGCCCTCGTCCTGTGAGGAAAGCCAAAGTTCGGGAGTTTTTCTCCGCTCGGCCTTCAGATGTGCCAGTATCCCAGGCAATTAAGACGTTTAACCAGCAGCTGGCATTTGTTCGACATCTGGTCAGAACAGATGCAGAAATGATGATCCATTTCGATATGAGGATAAAAGCAGAAATCCAGAGGTACATGTCCGGATTTGAATGTACCACACTCCGCCAATACCAGGATAAGGCGTTAGCGTATGAGATCAAGGAAGCAGCTATGGAGAAACTTTCGGAATCCAAGAAACAGAAAGTCTCTGGTACTTTTACAGAGCACAAGAACAGCGGGCCCCGTAAGGCCCAGTCATCCTTTCACTCTTTCAAGAAACCTCCGCACCCAGTTAGGAGCAGAAAGAACTTCGGAGCGACATCAACTATTACTAATGTTACCAGGAAATGCTTTAACTGCGCCAGACGGGGCACTATCGACGGAATTCCCCCTACCTGCCGTGACTTGTTTTGATTGTGGGCAAGAGGGACATCGGGCAGTGTTTTGTGAAGAGGCTGCAAAGTGTTTTAGAGCCCGTACCCCACAGCCGGTCCAGAAGGAAACCAGTATCCAACAGACGCAGCAAAGTGTTCAGATGCCTCAAAATTTTGGCCGCGGACGAGACAGAGGACAATGGGACCGAAAGGGGACATCGAGTGCCGGATCTGCTCCCCCACGTCTGTACGAGATGAGGAGGACAGACGATCGAGATCTTTGTCGCATCAGTGCATCGAGATCCATTCCCAGCCAGTTAGCGTTTTATTCGATACAGGAGCTACGCATTCTTTTATATCTTTATCTTGTGTAAATCGTTTGAATATTTCTGGTTTTCATTCTTGTGAACCTTATGTTGTTGGTTTACCGAGTGGACAGAGGATTGTCGGGAACTTAGAAACTAGAAATTTCCCTGTATCATTTGGAGGCAGAGAATGGCTCTCAAATTTGATTGTAATAGAAATGCGAGGAGACGACCTGATACTCGGAGACGATAGGCTTAATCGATATGGAGCAATTGTAAACTACCGAAGGAGTAATATCTCGCTGATCGCTGATGATGGTTCCGAAATATTGTTCGAGGGGTGGAAACCGGGAAGCTCAGGAAAATTGATCAAGGCGATGAAAGCTGTCAAATTATTGAAACAGGGTTGTATCGGATACTGGTGCTATGCAATGAAGAAAGAAGACGAAATTGTGGAACTTTCATCCATTCCTGTTGTGAACGAATTTCCAGATGTATTTCCTGACGAGTTACCTAGACTACCTCCACGAAGGGATGTAGAATTTACCATTGAGCTGGAACCCGGAGCTACACCAATTTCTAAGGCGCCGTATCGTATGGCACCTACTGAGATGTCTGAATCAAAAAGCAGTGGAGGAGTTACTGGACAAAGGCTATATTCAGCCAAGCGTTTCGCCCTGGGGAGCGTCAGTTCTTTTTGTCCGAAAGAAGGATGGATCGCTTCGACTGTGTATTGACTATCAAGAGCTGAACAAGATGATGATTAAGAACAAGTATCCGTTGCCACGGATTGATGATCTGTTTGACCAGTTGCAAGGGGCAACAGTATTTTCTAAAATCGATCTGAGATCAGGGTATCATCAATCGAGGATTAAGGAATCGATGTTCGAAATCAGCGTTAGGTAACTCGCTACGGACATTATGAGTTTGTAGTGATGCCGTTTGGTCTCACTAACGCACCTGCTGTATTTATGCAATTGATGAACCGAGTGTTCATCGAATTTTTGGATAAATTTGTGGTCGTGTTCATTGATGACATTCTGGTGTATTCTAAGAGCCCGGAAGAACATGCGCAGCATTTGCGGATTGTATTGGAACTTTTGAGAAGCGAGCAATTATACGCCAAACTTTCTAAGTGTGAATTCTGGCTAAAGGAAGTAATGTTCCTCGGCCGTGTGGTGTCATCTAAAGGAGTCCGAGTAGATCCTCAGAAGATCGAAGCAATTATGGATTGGAAGCCTCCAAAGAATGTGAAAGAAGTCCGAAGCTTCTTAGGACTTGCTGGATATTATCGTCGATTCGTGGAAGGGTTTTCTAAAATCTCCCGCCCACTTACTCGACTCCTGCAGAAAACTCAAAAGTTTGAGTGGAATGAGTTGTGTCAGGTTAGCTTTGATGAATTGAAGAAGAGATTGACGACGGGACCGATTCTATCACTGCCACAGGGAACTGGAGGATTTATAGTTTTCAGTGATGCTTCGAACCAAGGGCTCGGATGCGTATTGATGCAGAATGATAAGGTGATCGCTTATGAGTCGCGACAGCTGAAACCTTATGAAGTGAATTACCCAACACATGATTTGGAACTAGCAGCAGTAGTTTTTGCTTTAATGATCTGGAGGCATTATCTGTACGGGACTCACTATCAGATCTTTACGGATCACAAGACTCTCAAATACATCTTTAGTCCAAAAGAATTGAACATGCGGCAAAGAAGATGGTCAGAACTGATTAAGGACTATGACTTGGAGATTTTGTATCATCCAGGCAAAGCGAACGTAGTGGCCGATGCACTCAGCCGCAAGCCTATTTCTATTCAGATGCTGGAGACTCTGACCTCCCAACTTAGCCTTCAACGAGAGATGATTCGAGAAGGAATTGAAGTATGGTTACAAAGAGTCCAAGGACAACTGTGCGTGATGGAAATAACTTCATCATTAACCGAAGAAATCAAATCTAGACAGGCAGATGATCCTTTGATGATTCGGTTACGTGATGAAGTGATCAAGGGAAAGGCCCCCGGATTCATAATTCATGATGATGGAGTTTTGAGATTTCAGAACCGACTCTGTGTTCCCGATGTCGATGTTCTGAAACAGACAATTATGAAGGAAGCTCACAGTTCGCCCTATTCTATCCACCCAGGCACCAGTAAGATGTATAAGGACTTGAAGCAGAATTTCTGGTGGAGCAACATGAAGAAAGATGTAACGGACTATGTTTCGAAATGCTTGACTTGTCAGCAGGTTAAGATCGAGAATCAACGGCCTGCCGGAATGTTGAAGCCACTCCCGATTCCTGAATGGAAGTGGGAGGACATATCGATGGACTTTATCAATAGTATGCCTAGAACCAGGACAGGAATGAACATGATTTGGGTGATAGTTGATCGTTTAACCAAATCAGCTCATTTTCTGGGCATTAAGGACACGTGGGGACCAGAGAGGTTGGCACGAGTATTTATTTCGGAGATAGTTCGATTGCATGGTATGCCGAAAACCATTGTTTCTGATCGAGACGGCCGTTTTGTGTCTCATTTTTGGAAAGCAGTTCATAAGGCCTTGGGGACCGAATTGAACATCAGTACAGCTTATCACCCGCAGACTGACGGACAATCTGAGAGGACCATTCAAATGGTGGAAGATATGCTGAGGGCCTTTGCCTTAGACTGGTCAACTGATTGGGAAGTTCATCTACCGTTGATTGAATTTACCTACAACAATAGTTGGCATGCTTCCATTAAGATGGCATCGTTTGAGGCATTATACGGGAGGAGATGTAGATCGCCCCTATGTTGGGACGATTCATCAGACTTAATCGGGACAGAACCAGAGTAGATCGTACAGACTCGAGAAAAGATAGCCTTGATTCGTGAAAGGCTGTTGACCGCCCAGAGTCGCCAGAAATCTTACGCAGACGTACGCCGTCTCCTATTGGAGTTCAGTACTGGAGACCACGTACTTTTGAAGGTTTCTCCTACTCAGGGAATCTTTCATTTCGGAAGGAAAGGAAAGCTGAGTCCGAGATATATCGGACCATTTGAGATCCTTGAGAGAGTTGGGGAGTTGGCATACAGATTGGCAATGCCGCCGTCATTGTGCCATGTTCATAACGTGTTCCACGTATCCCAGTTACGGAGGTATATACCAGATCCCAGTCATATCATTGATTTTGGCGAGATCGAAGTCGCGCAGGATGGGACGTTTGAAGAAAGACCGGTCAAGATACTCGAGAGCCGAGTTAAGCAGCTGAGGAACAAACCAATCGTTTTGGTCAAAGTTCAATGGTCACATCACGGAATGGAAGAAGCCACATGGGAAACGGAAACTGGTATGAAGTTCAGATATCCCGAGTTATTTTCGTCTTGAGTTTCGGGACGAAACTCCTTTTTAGTAGGAGAGTATGTAATATCCGGGTCTATTACTGTGTATTTTACCTGTATTCGAATCCTGTATTATTCGGAAATGTAATCTTGATGATTGGAGTATGATATTTCTTACATTGATATCTTTGTACACAAGTATAGCATCATGCAAAATTTCTCATGCAAACTCGTGATAGCGCACGCTAAGAATGTAGCTTAACGCGCGCTATCGAGCTACTACTAGCGCACGCTATGTATGTAGGAGTTGCGTGCGCTAAGCACTCAATTATTGAGCGGGACGGCTAGCACATGCGCCAGCCGGGACATGGGTCCGGATAAGATTCCCGCGGACGAACCTGGACAGTTTTGAAGTCAACTCTTATTAGCGCGTGCTAAGGAATGCTTAGTAGCGTGCGCTAATTAGTTAAAATGCAGAATATTATAAATGGGACAACAACCCGTTTTGGCTTACATTTCATTCGTCCATTCTTCATTCTTGAGAGGCCAGAGAGCTATAATAATCCTTCTACACACTTAAAACACATCTTATTGGTCTTTGTATATTGGTTATCACTTGTGAGTGATCATTGAAGTGGAATAGCACCTTGGAGGGGCATACAACCAACCGGAGTCGAATTCTACCTTACGGTTCAGTGATTTTCGTCATTTTAAGGTATGTTCAACCTATCTCCAGACTTAGAGTTGGATTCTATAGAATTAGATGATCATGTTAACAAGATATTGATTTTTCATTAGTGAATAATTTCAACATGCATCATGTTTGGAATATAGAGATGGTTATGCCTCAAGTACCTTGATTATGAACATCATGATTCGAATGTTATTGCAATGAACAAGTAGAGGAAGCTTCTATCATTGGTAATCCGAATCTAGTAGATGACTTCATAACAACCATGAACTTGAATTTAACATCATTATTGTTAGATGAATCTAAGGGATTGATCATGGAAGGATTTATCTAGTATAGATGGAATGTTAAACAACTACAGTATGATAATTTTGATTGATATAAAGGTGTCGATATCAACCGTTAAGCCTTTCGAATTGTCGTATGAAGATTTGTAGTCGAAATGGAATATGGTTTTATAATGGTATACATATCCCTGAATCCGAAGTTGTTGTTAGCCGTAAGATCATTCATAATCGTACGAACATGATATTCATGGAGGTAACATGAATTATCATGGAAGATTTCATTGTTTTGATCATGATGAGAACAGTCTACTGCCCAGCAGTAAACTGCCATGCACAGATAGCGCACGCTAAGCTATGTAGATTAACGTGCACTATCGAGCACGAGCTAGCGTACGCTACGTTTGGTACGTAACGTACGCTAGGCCATCGAGCAAGTCGATCGGCCCGATCGGTGAAATCGACCATGCATAGTTAGCGTCGCTAGGCTTTGTTGTTTGCGTGCGCTATCGGCGGACTTAACGCACGCTACACAGTACATAGCATGCGCTAAGCGATTGAGTGATTACATTTTATGAACTTTTGGCCGTAAATCGAATTGTTAAACATTCGTACGACGTGAGATAAATCCTATATCATTTCTTTTTTTAAGGTTTGATCTTGTTACGTGATTGATTGAGGAGGAAGACTTTCGAGTGTTCGTTTTCGTGGAAGTATTGTTCTTGTCTTCAAATCGAGGCACGTACCTTGTTTGTTTTACGTATTGATGTTATGCATATTGTCATGCATGTATGTCGTTGTTGTATGTCCACCTCGTGTTGGTCTGACGGGATCATCGGGGGATCTATGCTAGCGTGCGCTGGATCATCGGACGGGTTTTTCCACCACGGGTTGGTCTGACGGGATCATCGTGGGTTCTAGGCAGTGAATGCTGGATCGTCGGAATTACCATGTGTATGTTATGATATCATGTTGTGATCATCAGTTGTGTATGTCATTTATGAGTTTCTCGTAGGAGAAGACTCGTTGGTATTTTTGTCGTTTACGTTATTATTCTTCGTGAGATATGAATAATATGTTGTGGTACTTGTACTAGCATCGTTGTGCTAACCCCTTCCGGGGTGAACATTTTGTTTATGTTCAGGATCCAGGAGAGCGGGAAAACAACCACTGGAGCTGCATGACGACGAGGGTGTAGAGTGATGTTTCGGCCGGGTTCATTTGTCTGTTGTTTATTGGTTATTTCAATAAGTACTCGAGTACGAAGTCATTTATGATGAATTTGAATTTGGTGATGTATTATTGAGTTTATGTTGAACAATTGTATTATTTTTAGTATTTGGTCAGAACTGTTGTATCATAATTCTGTTATTTCCATTTGTTAGTACCTTTTAATGTCTGTTCAATTCTTCAGCCTTGTAAATCCTTATGTAAAGGATTTACGGCGTTGTAATATTCCTGAATATATCGGGGGTGTTACAATAAGAACGCTATTTTGATATATCCAATAAATCATAATTAGATATCCAATATCTAATATTAATAGAGAGATAATAAATTCACATTTATTCGTCAACGCTCCTGATGCGTGACTCCGTAGGTCCGTCTAAGCCGGCATTGGGAGGGACCAATGAGTGCAGGCAGCACTTAGCCAGCCTAGAGGGCCGCACTATAAACCCCAACTGAGAACGAATGAAGGGGTCATTCCAGAACCATTATGTCGTGAATACTATATACGTATAAACCCTTCATCAGATGTCCCGGTCAAGTCTTCGGGTCACGGTAAAGTCAAACCCTGCTGTTGACTAGACTCTATACATGTGTTAATGCAAATCCAGACCGACTGATTAATAGTGTATCTAATACGACTATATCATAATGCTTTGCCCAAAACTTATGATCTTATTTGCCATTAACCGTATAGGACATTCGCCTGCTCACTAACAGGAGATAGAATCTTTTCTTGGCGTACAGTAAAGACTGCTACCTGCCCGTATAGTCCGCACTTCGTGGTCGACTCAGCAATTAAGCAAATGAATCTAACTACTCTAATGACAAACTAAACGTCACAAGAACATCTTCTACTGAATCCTCAAGTCAAAGGTCCACGTATACTATCACAACCTTTCGATTCGTCATCGACTCTCTGAGAGTGAATACCGTGTGACTGAATCGAGTATAAGTCGTGTTCGAGTATACTGGTCCCACCAATATACTTATAACTATTCTATCAAGACGTGCACACGTCCTAGCATCAGTTATACAAGTCTTATTAAAACTTAATGCCCCTTTAAGTTTATTGACTTGCGAACGATTTACGTAAATAAACTTTAAAAACTTCGAGTGCATTTTCTCTTATCCCATAACGAGAATGGAATGTTCAATTTATTTACATGGACTTCACTTCAATATTTACCAAGTCAAGAATGCAATTGAAATATAATAAACAATGAATGAATCGAATTGCCTTTTTATTATTTATTCCATAATTACAAGTACAATGCCCCTACTCTCTCATCCCCTGTGTGGCATTCGAGGGCATATTCCTAACAGTTATAACCCGAAAGTCATGGTTAGATCGACTTCTTAGTGGTGATCCAGTTCTTTACAAATTTTAACAGATGCAACCTGTCAGGTTTCTTGCTTATTAATTTATGTAAAGTGGTGTCCAACACCAACCCGTCTAACGGATGATTTGATCTTCTTTTACCCCTAGTCTTCATGCCCTCAACCTATCAGGTTTCTTGGTAATCCAGACTATCTAAGCTGTCGACCATCAATGTCTATCAGTTTGACTATTGAATCTCGCCCGGCAACCTATCAGGTTTCTAGGGGAGAAATTTATCACCAACCGAAGGCATCTAATGCACTCAAGAATTTATCAACCTCTACCAAATGTACTACCCCGATAACTCGGAAGCATAGCACATCGGCTCGGCTATCAATTTTCTACGAGTTTGATGGAGGGTACGAAACCTCGTAACCTTTTCAAACTTAGTCTGTTTGTATGTCGGGAGAATTTTGCGATTAATGTTACACTTTGCACATTAATTCGTTTATAAGCGCGTTTGTATTTGTCAATCTTCAAAATAAAAAACAGTATATAGCAACCTAGTTACTACCAACATATAGCTCATGTAGTTTTTGCCAAGTACTGGGCCAAGCGAATGACCTAATAAAGAAAATAAAAACAGTCTTCTGTTCTTCGTCTTCTCGGTCGGTTTTCTTCGGTCTTCGTCATTGCCAAAATAAATAATTACATCATTGAATAATTGTATCCTATAATACAAACTCCCTAGTAAAAATAAATAGGCTTAAAACGACCTTTACATAAGGAACAAATCAAAAAACTAAGTCCGTGAGCTATATCACCATCACATAAGGAATTCCATACAACATGTAACGGCAATAAAATTAAATAATTAATTTAATATATTAATCCAAATAATATATATAAATTAATCTATTCAATTTCTACAATATTAATCCAATTAATATTAAGTGGCATTAAAATTAAATAACCAATCAATATGTTAATCCAATTAATATAAAAATTAATCTATTCAATTCTGATGGTATTAATCTAATTAATACTTACAATCGTCATTTTAATTCATTCGAAGTAACCCGGCCAAAATAATATTCTCGCTTAATTGATTTCCCTTTAAAAAAAATATTCCAAATATTTATTTAAGTCAAATTAAATCCAATTTAAATTTCGAGAAATAATTGCAACGAAAAATAAACTCAAAAATGGAGTCTCGGACAATCCGGTAGCAATCCCAGCCCGCGGCCCGATTCAAAATCGGGCCAAAAATCCAACAGCCATGTGGCTTGGCCACCCTCGGCCGTCTCGGCGGCACTGGCGTGAGCCCGGTATCTTCTTGGCGACAACTTCTTTGTGATCCCGTTTTTTCATTTTTTGGCTCGTTTCCAAAATGTATAAAAATTACAACAAACAATTAAATATCTCTAATTATACTAATAATGATATTAAATCATAAACATCATCCAAAAGCATTCAAAATGCACATATAATCGTATATACAGTATCATTGACCTCGCTCTGATACCGTTGTTGGGATTCCGGATACAAAATCGAATACGCATCAGAAAAATAAAACTCAATATAAAGAATCGCAAACAGTGTAACACCCCCAAGTTATTCAGGGAATATTACAGCGCCGTAAGCCCCTCCGTGGGACCTACGAGGCTAAACATACGCGGAACTATAGGTTTTGACCGAGAAGGTCTACATACAGTGGAATGAAGAATAATACAAAGGGTATTCAAAACATAACCAATGTATCCAAAGACATCACACTACAAATCAATACCTCGGCAAACACAGGCCGGAACATCAAGGAAAATGGAAAACAATACTCGAGTATTCAATAACCATTCCAGTACAACAACACTGAATGGAAAACTCAAAACATAACCGGAGAAAAGACACAGTATCACACTTGCCCACCATCTTCATGCCGACCCGATACCTGCCTGTCCGCTCTCCTGGAACCTGAAATACATAAAAAGTATTTCCCCCATAAAGGGGTTAGCCGTCGAATAGCTAGTACAAGTATATCAAGTATGAAACACAATACTCCTCGACAATAAAGTAAATGTAACCGTCAATTCATCAATTCAAGACTAATATTCCGGAATAACTAAATCTCATGGCATCGCATCAATACTTATATGAATACCGTGGAACCGCACCAGAGGCTACGGAACCCTCAGGGGACCTATCGGCCCGCCCCAGAGTGGTTCGTTCATATCATCCGTGGAATCGCACCAGAGGCTACGAAACCCTCAGGGGACCCGTCGGTCCGCCCCAGGGTGGATAGAAATAATCATGCCATTAATATTTCATACTTTCAAAGTCGAGAACGCACATTCATAAATATATACTTGCCTTTGAGACATCAAGAAATAGAACGGAAAAACCGTATGAGTTCGGTAGGTCCAAGAATGCGCTTCCGGCACCTAAATGATTCACAAGGAATATGATAATCAATTATCCATACTCAAATTACACGAAGAAATTCCCGAAACCCGTCTACAATTCATGAAAATACATGAATAAACAACTAGAGGTTGGAAAATCACTCAAACTCCCAAAACTCCGAAAACGGCACAATCAAATCCGTAAAATCGTAGGAAAAGCATGCATACGGTATAGATACATCATAATCTCAAGGTTCTCAAGCTTCAAATCGGATAAATCGGACGAATCTACGAAAAACCCCAAAATCCAACACAATATTCAAAGTGTCCTTGAATAATCCTTCAATAATGCAATGAATAATCAAACATGCCCATAATCATGCGTATATCACTTCATACAACATGATCTTAACACCCAAAACGTCATTACTCAATACAAAATCGAAATCCAAGATGTTGAAGAAATTACCTCTTGAAGATCCAAGCACTATGATCCGAAGAATACGCATTAGATCGACTATCCGGGCTTCACGATCTAAAGGAAATGAAGGAAATCAAACCCTTAAGTGATGGATGATGAAAACTTCCTCCCCTCAAGCTCTCTCTCGCAGGTAGAAGAAAAAAATGGAGAAATGATCTGGTTTTGCTGGAAAAAAAACGCAATTATAGGGTTGACTGCCCTGTGTGCCGCGGCTCAGCCGAAGTGTGCCGCACGAGGCCCAGCGGTCCTGTGGCTCGGCGGTGTGCCGGCCGGGCCGACATGTGCCGCGGCACAAGGTACAGATGGGTTTGGCGAAAAATGCAACACGAGTGTGCCGCGGCCCGGACGGGTGTGCCGCAGCGATGACTCAGCGATGTGCCGCGGCCTCACGGCATGTGCCGCACACAGTCTGTTGCTCGGCCAAAAACTGGAAAATGTGTGTGCCGCGGCGCACACTCCTTGTGTCGCGGCCCACACCCCCCTTGGGTCCTAAAATGAAGAAAAATGACACGGGAAGAGAATAAAAGCAATATGACTCAATATCTGGGAAACAATAACACGAAATGGAAGTACGGAAACCCCAAAACGGTGGTTCCTAGCAATGATTACAAGGGTTCGCCCAACAAAACACAATTTGAACAATGAGGAGATTTGAAATGACATGAATTTCAATCGGGTATTACATTCTCCCCCTCTAAAAAGAAGTTTCGTCCCGAAACTTAAGAAATAACTAGTTCGGGGTATTCCACCCACATCTTCTCTTCCGTCTCCCAAGTCGCCTCCTCGACCCCATGCCTCAACCATTGCACTTTAACCAGTGGAATGGCCTTATGCCGAAGTTGTTTCTCGCGATGCTCAAGGATCTTCACGGGTTTCTCCGTAAAGGTAATATCCTCGGCTATGTCAATCTCATTGTAGTCGATAATTTGGCTCGGATCCGGTACAGACTTTCTCAACTGAGACACATGAAAAACACTGTGGGCGTGACTCAAAGCTGGAGGCAACGCCAAGCGATTAGCTAAATCTCCAACTCTGTCCAAAATCTCGAAGGGTCCGATATACCTCGGACTAAGTTTCCCCTTTTTCCCAAAGCGGAAAACTCATCTGGTCGGCGACACCTTGAGCAAGACATGATCCCCCACCTCAAACTCCAAGGGTCGACGACGAGTATCAGCATAAGATTTCTGACGACTCTGGGCAGCCAGCAATCTGTCCCGGATAATAAAAATCTTTTCCTTAGTCTCCATTAACATATTCGGTTCCATCCCAACTAGCTCAGAAGCCTCGTCCCAACATAATGGCGACCTACATCGCCTACCATAGAGTGCCTCGAAGGGTGCCATTTTGATCGACGCATGCCAACTATTATTGTAAGCAAACTCGATCAACGGTAAGTGAAGCTCCCAATCATTACTCCAATCTAAGGCACAAGCCCGCAACATATCTTCCAACGTCTGAATCGTCCTCTCTGTCTGACCGTCCGACTGAGGATGAAAGGAAGTGCTCAATCTCAACTCGATCAGAGGCACGATGAATGGCACGACAAAATGCGATCTGGCGGCCGTCTCGATCAGAAACAATGGTCTTGGGGGCACCATGTAACCTCACAATCTCAGCAATAAAGGTTAGAGCCAGTCTATCCGGTCCCCAAGTATCCTTAATACCCAATAAGTGTGCAGACTTGGTCAATCGATCGACAATTACCAAAATCATATTCATTCCGGCCCGAGTTCTTGGCATGCCAGTGATGAAATCCATAGAGATGTCTTCCCACTTCCACTCGGGAATGGGAAGCAGTTTCAACAACCCCGCTGGTCGTTGATGTTCGATCTTGACTTGTTGACACGTCAAGCACCATAGTACAAACTCCGTAACATCCTTCTTCATGTTATTCCACCAAAAATTGCGCTTCAAATCTTTGCACATCTTACTCGTCCCGGGGTGGATTGAGTAAGGCGTAGCATGAGCTTCTCGGAGAATTCTCTGCCTCAACTCTAAATCGTTCGGAACACAAAGCCTGCCCTGAAATCTCATAATACTATCCTCGTGAACCATAAAGCCAGGAGCTTTTCCTTTAATTACATCTTCCTTCAGTTGGGAAATCATCGGGTCACTCCACTGCTTCCCTTTGATATCGTCCACCAAGGACGAAGTAATTTCGAGGGTACACAACTGTCCCTGTACTCGTTGAAGCCAAATTTCTATCCCTTGCTCAATTAAATCCTGATGAATTTTCGTCTGAGATGTAAGAACCTCGAGCATTTGAAGATATGCCGATTTGCGGCTCAAAGCATCCGCAACGACATTGGCTTTTCCGGGGTGGTAAAGAATTTCCAAATCATAATCCTTTATCAACTCTAACAAACGTCTCTGTCTCATATTCAGCTCCTTCTGACTGAAAATATACTTCAGGCTCTTGTGATCGGTATAAATCCGACACGGTGAACCATAAAAATAATGCCGCTAAATCTTGAGTGCGAAGACAATTGCGGCCAACTCTAAATCGTGAGTAGGATAATTCATCTCATAAGGCTTTAATTGTCATGATGCAAAAGCTATCGTCTTATCATGCTGCATAAGTACACAGCCCAGGCCTTGACCCGAAGCGTCACTATAAACTACAAAGCCCTCGCTACCATGTGGTAAAGTTAAAATCGGTGCTGAAGTCAATCGTCTCTTCAGTTCATCGAAGCTCTGTTGTCTCTCATACGTACAAATAAACTTTTCGGTCTTCTGGAGTAATTTCGTAAGCGGCCGAGCGAGTTTCGAGAACCCCTCGACAAACCGACGGTAATACCCAGCAAGGCCAAAAAAGCTACGAACTTCCTTAACATTTTTAGGCGGTGCCCAATCTAGCACTACCTCAATCTTCTGTGGGTCTACACGAACCCCTTCAACCGAAATCACATGGCCGAGAAACATAACTTCTTCCAACCAAAATTCACATTTCGAGAATTTTGCATAGAGGTGCTCGGTTCTCAAAATGTCCAAAATCAAACGCAAGTGTCGGGCATGTTCCTCCTTATCTCTAGAATAGATCAAGATGTCGTCAATAAAGACGACTACACACCGGTCGAGGTAATCGATGAATATCTTATTCATTAACTGCATGAATACTGTCGGCGCATTAGTCAACCCAAAAGGCATAACCACAAATTCATAATGCCCATATCTCGTCCGAAACGCCGTCTTCGGAACGTCGGACTCCCTCACCCTGAGTTGATAATACCCGGATCTTAAATCAATCTTCGAGAAAACCACAGCCCCTTGCAATTGATCAAATAAATCGTCTATACGAGGCAAAGGATATTTGTTCTTGATGGCTACTTTGTTCAGCTCACGGTAGTCGATGCACAAACGTAGTGAACCATCCTTCTTCCTCACGAAAAGAACAGGCGCGCCCCAAGGCGAAGCGCTCGGTCTGATGTACCCTTTTTCCAGAAGTTCTCCCAACTGAGTCTTCAATTCCTGCATCTCGGAAGGTGCCATTCGATAAGGTGCTTTAGAAATCGGAGCCGCATCTGGTTCTAAGTCCACGGTAAATTCTATCTCTCTATGTGGCGGTAATCCCGGGAGGTCATCCAGAAAAACATCGGGATACTCATTAACAACCGGAATCGAAGAGAAATCGACTTCAGTTCCTTCCGCTTTCAAGGCATAACACCAATAGCCCGTACAACCTTTATTCAAAAGTTTTACGGCTTTCATGACACTGATAAGTAACTTGGATTGGCCCGACTTACGTCCCAAAAATGAGTACTCAGATCCGTCTTTAGTCATCATGGTGATAACCTTGGTACTGTAATTCATAATCGCTTGGTGACTATCAAGCCAATCCTCGCCGAGGATCACATCTTCGCCTTCCATATCAACTACAATCAGATTCGATAACCATTCCATACCGGATATAATGACTGGAAAATCTCTAATCTCCCGGTTCCCCACAATTCTATTCCCGCTAGGCAGTTTCACGATGAAGGGATTGCAAGCAGTCAAACAAGTTATATTCAAACGGTGTACACACTCCAAAGAAATAAAAGAATGTGTAGCACCAGTATCAAAAAGTACACGGACTGGATAAGATAAAATATGAATGGTACCTGAAGCCACCGCCGCGTTGGGTTCGTCTGTTCGACGAATATCATAAACCCGTGGTTGTACCGAACCGACGCTAGAGTTCCCCCCTCCAGCGTTCTGACCCCGTCCCCGGCCCCTGCCGAAATTCTGCTGAGGTTGACCAAAAGATTGTCGCTGATTTATACCTTGGTCAAGTGGTGTTAGGGCAGAAGCCCGAGTGTCCAAAGTCTGATTCGGCTCAGAACAATAAGCCGCTCTATGTCCCAACTGTCCGCACGTGTGACACTTCAATGGTGGAAAGTTGCATTCCGAATTAACGTGGCTTGGACGGCCACAATTATAGCAAGTCACCCTGCGATTTGTTGTACCCGGAGTATGACGGTAACTCCTCTTTCCTTTATGAGAACGTGACGACTGTCTGGCAGAATGATTAGTGGTCTGTGACCTCTGAAAGTTGCCACCCTTAGAGCCAGAAAAATTTCCCGCTACTTTCTGCTTCTTCGGTTCTTCAACGGTATCGTTGTCGGGGTTTAACATATCATGGGCTAAAGCTCTGTCCTGATACTCTTTCAGTGTGGTATAAGCAAATCCGGCCATATACCGCCGTAAGTCTAAATTCATCCGCATATCAAAATAACGGATCTTATCACGCTCGTTACGCACTTGATCCTTCACATGGATCAATTGTTGGTTGTACTCCACAATCGCCTGCGAAACGGGAATATCTTGTGGATTAGCCTCGAAAAAGGCTCGGATTCTTCCCTCTCGCACCGGTCAAGGACAAAACTCGGCCTTCAAAAGCTCCTTAAATTCATCCCACGTGGCAATACGATCTTGTGGCTTGATGACCTTCCACCAGGTAGCGGCCTCCTTAGTGAGGAAATACTGAGCAATCGGTACTTTCCTCACTTCGGGGCAATCAACTGCCTCGAAAATCTTTTCCAATTCCGCTAGCCAATCTTTGACCTAGCAGTGCATGTAGCGCCAATTTGTGGAGGGTGCATACGGATTACATTATGAAGCAAGGCATTCTTGTTTGGGTTCGGATTATTCAGCTGAACAGTTTGGGCTAAAATGGTCATCTGAGTAGCCAATTGTTGAAGTGCATTCGCAACTCCAACGTCCGCGTTGTTCCCCTGGCCGTTCGACTGGTCGTGCTGACTTTCGGTGTCAGGATGCACCGAGTTCGACAAAATTGGGGTTGGTCGACCCCGCAACTGAACTAATGGAAACGGCCGCGCCACGACCTCTTCCTCGTCCACGGCCACGGCCCCTACCAGCTGACATACTGAAGAACACATAAGGCACGTAAGTACAGTTCAATCGCACGTAATTAAGGTGATCGATTCTCAAGAATGCCAATAAAAAGAAGCATAACGAATAAGGAAACACCAGAAGAGTAAGAGGTCTTACAAGTACCGGTCGCACTGTGATGATGGCAGAGTAGTGATACTGTGGACAAATGACGACTCTTTCGACCCAAAAGACCGACAACCTAGGTATCCATAGACCTAAGCTCTGATACCATATTCTGTAACACCCCCAAGTTACTCAGGGAATATTACAGCGCCGTAAGCCCCTCCGTGGGACCTACAAGGCTAAACATACGCGGAACTATAGGTTTTGACCGAGAAGGTCTACATACAGTGGAATGAAGAATAATACAAAGGGTATTCAAAACATAACCAATGTATCCAAAGACATCACAATACAAATCAATACCTCGGCAAACACAGGCCGGAACATCAAGGAAAATGGAAAACAATACTCGAGTATTCAATAACCATTCCAGTACAACAACATTGAATGGAAAACTCAAAACATAACTGGAGGAAAGACACAGTATCACACTTGCCCACCATCTTCATGCCGACCCGATACCTGCCTGTCCGCTCTCCTGGAACCTGAAATACATAAAAAGTATTTCCCCCATAAAGGGGTTAGCCGGCGAATTGCTAGTACAAGTATATCAAGTATGAAACACAATACTCCTCGACAATAAAGTAAATGTAACCGTCAATTCATCAATTCAAGACTAGTATTCCGGAATAACTAAATCTCATGGCATCGCATCAATACTTATATGAATACCGTGGAACCGCACCAGAGGCTACGGAACCCTCAGGGGACCTATCGGCCCGCTCCAGAGTGGTTCGTTCATATCATCCGTGGAATCGCACCAGAGGCTACGAAACCCTCAGGGGACCCGTCGGTCCACCCCAGAGTGGATAGAAATAATCATGCCATTAATATTTCATACTTTCAAAGTCGAGAACGCACATTCATAAATATATACTTGCCTTTGAGACATCGAGAAATCAAACGGAAAAACGGTATGAGTTCGGTAAGTCCAAGAACGCGCTTCCAGCACCTAAACAATTCGCAAGGAATATGATAATCAATTATCCATACTCAAATTACACGAAGAAATTCCCAAAACCCGTCTACGATTCATGAAAATGCACGGATCAACAACTAGAGGTTGGAAAATCGCTCAAACTCCCAAAAGTCCGAAAACGGCACAATCAAATCCGTAAAATCGTAGGAAAAGCATGCATATGGTATAGATACATAATAATCTCAAGGTTATCAAGCTTCAAATCGGATAAATCGGACGAATCTAAGAAAAACCCCAAAATCCAACACAATATTCAAAGTGTTCTTGAATAATCCTTAAATAATCCAATGAATAATCAAACAGGCCCAAAATCATGCGTATATCACTTCATACAACATGATCTTAACACCCAAAACGTCATTACTCAATACAAAATCGAAATCCAAGATGTTGAAGAAATTACCTCTTGAAGATCCAAGCACTATGATCCGAAGAATACGCGTTAGATCGACTATCCGGGCTTCACGATCGAAAGGAAATGAAGGAAATCAAACCCTTAAGTGATGGATGATGAAAAGTTCCTCCCCTCAAGCTCTCTCTCTCGCAGGTAGAAGGAAAAAATGGAGAAATGATCTGGTTTTGCTGAAAAAAAATGCAATTATAGGGTTGACTGCCCTGTGTGCCGTGGCTCAGCCGAAGTGTGCCGCGGCACAGGCCCAAAAACTGCTCCCAGGGCTCGGCAGTGTGCCGCGGCCCGGCCGACATGTGCTGCGGCACAAGGTACAGACGGGTACGGACGGGTGTGCTGCGGCAGTGACTCGACAGTGTGCCGCGGCCATGCCGGCATGTGCCGCGGCACACAGTACCGACTGCTCGGCCAAAAACTGGAAAATGTGTGTGCCGCGGCGCACACTCCTTGTGCCGCGGCCCACACCCCCCTTGGGTCCTAAAATGAATAAAAATGACCCGGGAAGGGAATAAAAGCAATAGGACTCAATATCTGGGAAACAATAACACGAAATGGAAGTACGGAAACCCCAAAACGGTGGTTCCAAGCAATGATTACAAGGGTTCGCCCAACAAAATACAATTTGAACAATGAGGAGATTTGAAATGACATGAATTTAAACCGGGTATTACAAAAAGGATCGATCAAGTACGTATATACGAAAAATAAAACGAACGAAGACAAAGGATCAAAGTCCGATACCTTCGAAGACTTTGATAATATCTTCGTAAGTTGATGATGTTCACGAACCCGAGCACCAATACGAAATCCCTTCATCCCAAACACCGAAAGCACGATGTCTCTACTTCACACGCGTCGGAAGTTGCCCGGAAAAATCTATAGCAGTCCGTTCTTGATGGAACACGGCTAGGAATTACTATAGGAATTTTTCTCTCTATTTCTCTCAAAGAAAATGTGAGGAAGATGACAATGGTGACAAAGTGTAACACCCCGAGATATTTGGAATAATTACAGCACCGTAAATCCTTTATATAAGAATTCACAAGGCTAATTTGAAATATGAGAAAAAAATACCAAAGTACCATTTAAAATTTAAAATACTAAACCAGTTCAAACAGTTCAAAGGAGTTCATTATTACAAGCGTCTCAAAAGATCAACAAGACACGCGTACTCGAGTACTGCAAATAAACCAGAAAAACAAGACAACAATAATTAACATCACTGAGCCCCTTCGTCGTCATGTCGGTACTGTGGCTGCTTTCCCGCTCCTCGGCTACCTGAACATCAAAACAAATGTCTACCCCCAAAGGGGTTAGCAAAACGATGTTAGTACAAGTATCATAATACACAAATCGAATATGAAACCACAATGCATAATAAAACACACATATATGGACTTCCGCTACCGGAATCCAACAATGCGAATCCACATGATTCCATCAACACAACATGGGTATTCCAACGATCCAGCGCCCTCATCATAGATCGCAAGATGATCCCGTCGGACCAATACGTGGTGGAAAAACCCGTCCAATGATCCAGCGCCCTCAGCATAGATCCCATGATGATCCCGTCGGACCAACATGAGGTGGACATCCGATCCAGCGCCCTCGGCATAGATCGCTTGATCCCTTCGGATCAACACACCAAGCACAAGCACCACTATGCATACACATACGCAACAATCGATATGTCCATCGACATGAATATACAAGTAATTTGATAACGTATGTCATGACATATTCACGAAAATAATCAACATGAATAAACAATATGCATGATCAAAATCACCGATATTAAACCAAATTCGATATATGATACTTGCTTTAAAAGGTGGCAAGAAAGGTAAATACTTCAAGGGTTTCAACAAACTCGAAGGCTGCCTCTTTCGGTCAACCGTTCGCAACGCTCAACCCTCTAAACAAATAGGAAGAATAAAGACAACTCAAAACAAATTTAAACACACAAACATCTAACATCTACTACGGACGGATAACACTCTAAGTTAGCGGGCTCTCGGTTCAACTCACCCTACGAACGATCGGTCGAGCTAGCGATATTCAAATCATCATAAATTCGTACTTCGATTCCTAATTATCGATTCCATCACCAGGCTCGGTTATATAACATGTTTCAATCCGAGTTTAAGGTGTAATCATCACTACACTTTGTTCTTCTACAATTTATCTTCCTTGCCAAATTTTATGTTCATAGCAATGGTTACCCATCAACACCCTTTGTTCGAATCATCAACATGAAGATAACCATATCCAGAAATCACTATCAGTTATGTATTACGTTGAAGGTCACCTCATACTACCCAAGGATTATTTCTAGACCACTCTAATAATTCATCTTCTTGCAAAAATCACATTCTAAGTGATGATAATAACAGTACACCGACATGCAAGTGATTCGGATAAGACATCCTAAAATATATTAAAATCTCATAAATCACAATCCTGGATTCAACTCAAAAGGGTTCGGTTACAATCTTCTTACACAAAGGAGTTCTAATAATATTACTTTAAATTCTTAAGGTACGGTGTTCAACCTAGTGAGTTATAAACAACCATAATAGTTCCAGGAGAAAGATCATAATCCGAATAAGAACACGAATTCTAAGCTCGGGCAGCAACACATACCTTATACGGGAAGAAAAGATGAAAACACTTGATGAACTCAACGTTGGACGCTAGAATACCATTCCTCAAAGCTCATTGATTTCAATGATATGCTAGAAGGCTGATTTGCAGGTTTAGGATAGAGAGAGTGACTCTCTAAGTCTCAAAAATCGAGTATGGGAAGTGGTGTAAACTAAAAAAATGAAGATGGGTGATGACCTATTTATAGAAAAGGGTTATTAGCGCGCGCCACGGCTCTATCACTAGTGTGCGCTAATGGGCTTGCAGCCTACTAACTCTGACTGATCTCGGGTTAGCGTACGCTAAACAGCTTTACGTGCATTAAAACCAACAGTTAGCATACACTAACGATTATTTTCAGCATGCGCTAACGATTGAACGGAAGTTCACTGACCTCACTGCTCTCGGCTTAGCGTGCGCTAGCCTCAAACCCTTAGCGTGGGCTAAGTACCGTTGACTCAACTCTTGTAAAAAGCCATCCAGATTCATCCCGACATATCCCCAACAAAATCCGCAGTCTGATCCCACCTACCAGCCCATCTCAATCAGTTTGACCATGTATAGCGCGCGCTAGGCCT
This sequence comes from Orobanche coerulescens, assembly GCA_033398695.1. Taxonomy (NCBI): domain Eukaryota; kingdom Viridiplantae; phylum Streptophyta; class Magnoliopsida; order Lamiales; family Orobanchaceae; genus Orobanche; species Orobanche coerulescens. The sequence goes on along the minus strand of CM065818.1, from coordinate 83,884,193 downwards.
TAAAAAGTAGCATGCGCTAGTTCACACAATTAGCGCGCGCTACACTTCAACGTTAGCGTGCGCTATATGTGTAAAATTACAAGCATGAGACAATATCTATGAAATTATATGCTTATCAATACAGGACCCAGAATACGGAGGTTTCTACTCAAATCGAAGTACAACATGCTAATGCCAAAATGTTCAAATACCGATGAAATACACAATAATTATCTGGGCATTACATACTACCTCTCTAAAAAGAAGTTTCGGACCGAAACTTAAAATGAAAATAAGTCCGGGTATATCGACTTCGTACTATCTTTAGTCTCCCAAGTTGCTTCATCGACTCCATGTCGTGACCACTGAACTTTTACAAAGGAGATCGGTTTATTTCTCAATTGTTTGATCCGACTCTCGAGTATCTTGATTGGTTTCTCTTCGAACGAGCCATCATTAGCTATCTCAATTTTGCTAAAATCAATGATATGACTGGGATCTGGTACATACTTCTGTAATTCGGATACATGGAATACATTATGAACATGACCCAACGATGATGGTAAGGACAACCTGTACGCCAACTCCCCAACTCTTTCAAGGATCTCGAATGGTCCAATATATCTTGGACTCAGCTTTCCTTTTCTACCAAAACGGAAAATTCCTTGGGTAGGAGAAACCTTTAATAGTACATGGTCCCCAATCTCAAATTCCAGCGGGCGACGAGGCACATCTGCATAAGACTTCTGTCGAATCTGGGCAGTCAACAACCTTTCACGAATCAAAGCTATCTTCTCTTGAGTCTGAACTATCAATTTTGGTTCCGTTCCCGATCAAGTCCGAAGAATCATCCCAACACAGGGGCGATCTGCATCTTCTCCCGTACAGTGCTTCAAACGGTGCCATCTTAATGGAAGCATGCTAACTATTGTTATAGGTGAATTCAATCAACGACAAGTGAATCTCCCAATCGGTTGACCAATCTAAGGCACAAGATCTAAGCATGTCTTCTACTGTCTGTATAGTCCTTTCGGACTGACCGTCCGTCTGAGGATGATAGGTCGTGCTAAAGTTCAGCTCGGTTTCCCAAGGCCTTATGAACTGACTTCCAAAAGTGCGACACGAAGCGACCATCTCGATCCGAAATAATGGTCTTCGATGTACCATGCAATCGGACTATTTCCGCAATAAACACTCGTGCTAATTTCTCGGGTCCCCAAGTGTCTTTAATACCCATGAAATGAGCCGACTTGGTTATTCGATCAACTATAACCCAAATCATGTTCATTCCCGTCTTGGTCCTTGGCATACTGGTGATTAAGTCCATCGATATATCCTCCCATTTCCGCTGAGGAATCGGAAGTGGCTTTAACATCCCGGCAGGCCACTGATATTCAATATTAACTTGCTGACAGGTTAAACATTTCGAAACATATTCTGCTACGTCCTTCTTCATGTTTCCCCGCCAGAAATTTTGCTTCAGATCCTTGTACATCTTACTGGTACCCAGGTGAATAGAATAGGGTGCGCTGTGAGCTTCCTTCAAGATTGTCTGTCTCAAAACATCATTATCGGGGAGTCAAAGTCGACTCTGAAATCTCAGGACTCCATCATCCTGTATCACGAATCCCGGGTCCTTCCCTTTGTTTACTTCGTCACATAACCGAAGAATCAGAGAGTCATCCAACTGCTTAGATTTGATTTCTTCGACTAACGACGAAATTAGTTCCATCACGCACAGTTTCCCTTGGACTCCTTGTGACCACACTTCAATCCCTTCGCGGATTAGTTCTCGTTGAATGCTGGTTTGGGACGTAAGTGCTTCCAATACTTGGAACGAAACAGGTTTGCGGATCAGTGCATCAGTTACCACGTTCGCCTTGCCTGGATGATAGAGAATTTCCAGGTCATAATCCTTGATCAATTCCAACCACCTTCTATGCCTCATGTTTAATTCCTTTTGACTGAAAATATATTTGAGGCTCTTATGATCTGTGAAGATCTGACAATGAGTGCCATACAAATAATGTTGCCAAATCTTGAAGGCAAAGACTACAGCGGCTAGCTCCAGATCATGAGTCAGATAATTAACTTAGTATGGTTTCAACTGTCGAGAGGCATAGGCAATTACCCTATCCTTTTGCATCAATACAAATCCCAGACCCTGATTTGAGGCATCATTGTATACCATCAATCCATCAGTTCCATCTGGTAATGGTAGTATAGGCACTGCCGTCAGTGTTCTCTTAATTTCATCAAAACTAGATTGGCATTTCTCATTCCATAGGAATTTTTGAGTTTTCTACAATAGCTGAGTAAGCGGACGAGCGACTTTAGAAAATCCTTCAACAAAACTACGATAATATCCAGCAAGTCCCAAGAAACTCCAGACTTCTTTCAAGTTATTAGGAGATTCCCACTCCAATATTGCCTCGACTTTCGGGTCTACATAAATTCCGTCAGCTGATATCACATGCCCCAGGAAGGTTACTTTCTTAATCCAGAATTCGCATTTTAGAAATTTTCGCATAAAGCTGTTCATTCCTCAAGGTGCTCAAAACAATACGCAAATGCTCAGCATGATCCTCTGTGTCTTTCGAATAGATCAAGATATCATCGATGAAAATGACCACAAATTTATCCAAGTATTCTAAGAATACCCGATTCATCAATTGCATAAATATCGCAGGAGCATTGGTAAGTCCGAATGGCATTACCACAAATTCATAGTGCCCGTACCGGGATCTAAAAGCAGATTTCGATATATCCAATTCCTTAATTCTCAACTGATGGTATCTTGATCGCAAGTCAATCTTCGATAATACTCTGGCCCCCTGCAGTTGGTCAAACAAGTCGTCGATTCGAGGTATAGGATACTTGTTCTTGATCGTCACCTTGTTTAACTCCCTATAATCAATACATAATCAGAGGGATCCGTCTTTCTTCCGGACAAAGATAATGGGTGCTCCCCAAGGAGAAACGCTAGGTTGAATGTAGCCCTTCTCCAATAATTCCTCATGCTGCTTCTTTAGTTCATACATCACGGTTGGCGCCATACGGTATGGTGCTATGGAAATAGGTGCAGCTCTAGGCTCTAATTCGATACTGAACTCTACTTCTCTCCACAGAGGTAGCTCAGGTAGTTCGTCAGGGAACACGTTTGAGAACTCGTTCACAATTGGAATAGACGAGATTTCTACTCCTTCTTCTTTCTTCGTGGCATAACACCACAATCCATGACAACCTTGCTTCAGTAATCTCACTGCTTTCATGACTTTGATCAATTTTATGGAGCTCCCCGGTCTCCATCCTTTGAATAAATGTTTAGATCCGTCATCAGCAATGATAGAAATGACTCTCCTCCGGTAATTCAAAATATCCCTATAGCGATTGAGCCAGTCGTCTCCGAGAATTAAATCGCCACCATGTATGTCGACCACAATAAGATTTGATGGCCAATCTCTCCCTCCTATAGATATTGGAAAATCTCTAGTTTCTAGGATTTCCACAATTCTCTCTCCACTCGGTAATCCCACAATATAAGGCTCACAATCATGTAAACACGAGATTTTCAAACGATTAACAGAGTTTAAAGATATGAAAGAATGCGTAGCTCCTGAATCGAATAAGACACTAACTGGTTGCAAAAGGATCTGAATCGTACCTAATGCAACAGCAGTGTTCTGATCGTCTGATCTCCTCATCTCGTAAAGGCGAGGAGGAACAAACCCAGCCGTGGATGCCTCTCTTTTCCCAACATTCTACTGCTGGAGCCCACTTTATTGTATCTGATTCACACTTGTCTCTTTCAGAACCGGCACAGGAGTGCGAGTACCAATATATTTCGTCACATTTCTGCAAAAGTCGCATGGTACCCTTCTTGCACATAATCAAAACAAGTTACAGAAGGTGCGGGGCAATCACGTCGAATGTGCCCTGTTCGACCACAGTTATAACACTTCTTTGATGCGTCTGAGATGATGCCGTCCGAAACTTCTTCCCACTTCGAGAAGGATGCGGAGGTTTTCTTGATGAATGAAATGAATACTGGCCCTTGCGGGGACCACTACTCTTGTTCTCCGCGAAGTTTCCGGACACTTTCTGCTTCTTCGCTTCCATCGATTTCTCCGCCGCCTCTTTCATGTCGTAGGCCAGCGCTTTGTCCTGATATCGCAAAGTAGTACACTTGAATCCGGACATGTATTGTTGAATCTCCGGCTTCATCCGCATATCGAAATGGAACATCTTTTCTGCCACGGTTCTGACCAAATATTGCACACATGTTAGCTGGTGATTAAAAGTCTTGATTATATCTGTCACAGATGCCTCCGAACTCTGCGGTGAAAAACTCTCAGACTCTAGCCTCTCTAACTGGACGAGGACAATATTTTGCTTCCATCATTAGTTTGAATTCCATCCAGTCATCATTATGATCCTCCGGTCGAATGGCCTCCCACCAGTCGAAAGCCTCCCCAGTGAGAAAATACTGGGCGATCGGAACTTTCCGGTCCTCGGGACAGTTAATCCCCGCAAATATCTTCTCTAACTCTTTCAGCCAGTGATCCCAAGTAGGTGTCTCGGCAGAACCATCGAATTTCGGTGGATGTAACTTGACCACTTTCGTAAGCCATTTGTCCCTTCGGTTATCCTCATCGCGCTGCTGGTCCATCGTCGTCTGCATACGGTCGACCACCTGAGCAAACTGGGTTATCTGGGCAACCACCCTGTTGAAGCACTCCCGGCATGTTAGGATTTGCGATATTATTCGTTGATCCCTGCTGTCCTCCAGGATAGGAATCAGTTCGACTAGCCGATAATTCTGGGGTAGACGCCGAATCCTCCTGCCTCGTATTACCATGTTCGCATCCATGACCGCGTCCGCGTCCAAGACCTCCCATCAACATACTGTAAACACAAATACTCAATATCCAGGGCAAAATTTTCTAAAAGAAAGTCCGTCAATATTCACAACGCAGGAAATAAATAGAACGATAGTATATGAGATTAGGAAACTTACAACCACGGTCCACATGTGTAACACCCCCAAGTTATTCAGGGAATATTACAGCACCGTGAGCCCTACCGTGGGACCCACAAGGCTAAACATACACGAAACTATAGATTTTGACCGAGAAGGTCTACATACAGTGGAATGAAGAACAATACAAAGGGTATTTAAACATAACCAATGTATCCAAAGATATCACAACACAAATCAATACCTCGGCAAACACAGGCCGGAACATCAAGGAAAATGGAAAACAATACTCGAGTATTCAATGACCATTCCAGTACAACAACACTAAATGGAAAACTCAAAACATAACTGGAGGAAAGAAACAGTATCACACTTGCCCACCATCTTCATGCCGACCCGATACCTGCCTGTCCGCTCTCCTGGAACCTAAAATACATGAAAAGTATTTTCCCCATAAAGGGGTTAGCCGTCGAATAGCTAGTGCAAGTATATCAAGTATGAAACACAATACTCCTCGACAATAAAGTAAATGTAATCGTTAATTTATCAATTCAAGACTAGTATTCCGGAATAACTAAATCTCATAGCATCACATCAAGACGTATATGAATACCGTGGAAACGGTTCGTTCATATCATCCATCATCAATACATGTATGAATACCGTGGAAACGGTTCGTTCATATCATCTGTCATCAATACATATATGAATACCGTGGAAACGGTTCGTTCATATCATCCGTCATCAATACATATATGAATACCGTGAAAACGGTTTGTTCATATCATGCCATCAATATATTTTACTTTCAAAGTCGAGAATGTACAATCATAAATATATACTTGCCTTTGAGACATCGAGAAAATCGAACGGAAAAATGGCATGAGTTCGGTAGGTCCAAGAACGTTCTTCCGGCACCTAAACGATTCGAAAGAAATATGATAATCAATTATCCATACTCAAATTACACGAAGAAACTCCCGAAACTTGTCTAGGATTCATGAAAATACACGGATAAACAACTAAAGGTTGGAAAATCATCCAAACTCCCACAAGTCCAAAAACGGCACAATCCAACCCGTAAAATCGTAGGAAAAGCACGCATACGGTATAGATACATCATAATCTCAAGGTTCTCAAGCTTCAAATCGGATAAATCGGACGAATCTACAAAAAACCCCAAAATCCAACATAATATTCAAAGTGTTCTTGAATAATCCTTCAATAATCCGATGAATAATCAAACATGCCCATAATCATGCGTATATCACTTCATACAACATGATCTTAACACCCAAAACATCATTACTCAATACAAAATCGAAATCCAAGATGTTGAAGGAATTACCTCTTGAAGAGCCAAGCACTATGATCCGAAGAATACGCGATAGATCGATGATCCGAGCTTCCCAACCGAATGAAAATGATAAAAATCCAACACTTAAGTGATAGGTGAGTGAAGTTCCTCCCCTCAAGTTCTCTCTCTCGCAGGTAGAAGAAGGAAATGGAGAAATGAGCTACATCTTAATTGTGTGCCGCGGCTCAGCCGAAGTGTGCCGCGGCACAGGCCAAAAAACTGCTCCCAGGGCTCGGCAGTGTACCTCGGCTCAGCCGAAGTGTGCCGCGGCACAAAGTACAGACGGTTTGGCCGAAAAATGCAACACAAGTGTGCCGCGGCCAGGACGGGTGTGCCGCGGCAGTGGCTCGACAGTATGTCGTGGCCCTGCCGGCATGTGCCGCGGCACAAGGTACAGACTGCTCGACCAGGTCTAGAAAATGTGTGTGCCGCGGCCCACCCCCCCCCCCCCCCCCTCCCCGGGTCTTAAAATGATGAAAAATGATCCGGGAAGAGAATAAAAGCAATAGGACTCAATATCTGGGAAACAATAACACGAAATGGAAGTACGGAGACCCCAAAACGGTGGATCCAAGCAACGATTACAAGGGTTCACCCAACAAAACACAATTTGAACAATGAGGAGATTTGAAATGACATGAATTTCAACCGGGTATTACATTCTCCCCCTATAAAAAGAAGTTTCGTCCCGAAACTTAAGAAATAAATAGTTCAGGGTATTCCACCCGCATCTTCTCTTCCGTCTCCCAATTCGCCTCCTCGACTCCATGCCTCGACCATTGCACTTTAACCAGTGGAATGATCTTATGCCGAAGTTGTTTCTCGCGACGCTCAAGGATCTTCACGGGTTTCTCCGGAAAGGTAATATCCTCGGCTACGTCAATCTCACTGTAGTCGATAATGTGGCTCGGATCCGGTACGTACTTTCTCAACTGAGACACATGAAAAACAATGTGGACGTGACTCAAAGCTGGAGGCAACGCCAAGCGATAAGCTAAATCTCCAACTCTGTCCAAAATATCGAAGGGTCCGATATACCTCGGACTAAGTTTCCCCTTTTTCCCGAAGCGGAAAACTCCTCTGGTCGGCGATACCTTGAGCAAGACATGATCCCCCACCTCAAACTCCAAGGGTCGATGACGAGTATCAGCATAAGATTTCTGACGACTCTAGGCAGCCAGCAATCGGTCCCGGATAATAAAAATCTTTTCCTTAGTCTCCATCAACATATCCGGCTCCATCCCAACTAGCTCGGAAGCCTCGTCCCAACATAAGGGTGACCTACATCGCCTACCATATAGTGCCTCGAAGGGTGCCATTTTGATCGACGCATGCCAACTATTATTGTAAGCAAACTCGATCAACGGTAAGTGAAGCTCCCAATCATTACTCCAATCCAAGGCACAAGCCCGCAACATATCTTCCAACGTCTGAATCGTTCTCTCCGTCTGACCGTCCGACTAAGGATGAAAGGAAGTGCTCAATCTCAACTCAGTACCCAGAGCCTAATGAACGTCCTGCCAAAAATGCGATACGAAATGGCCGTCTCGATTAGAAACAATGGTCTTGGGGGCACCGTGTAACCTCACGATATCAGCGATAAAGGTTCGAGCCAGTCTATCCAGTCCCCAAGTGTCCTTACTACCCAAGAAGTGGGCAGACTTGGTCAACCGATCGACAATTACCCAAATCATATTCATTCCGGCCCGAGTTCTTGGCATGCCAGTGATGAAATCCATAGAGATGTCTTCCCATTTCCATTCGGGAATGGGAAGCGGTTTCAACAACCCCGCTGGTCGTTGATGTTCGATCTTGACTTGTTGACACGTCAAGCACCGTAGTACAAACTCTGTAAGATCCTTCTTCATGTTATTCCACCAAAAATTGCGCTTCAAATCTTTGTACATCTTACTCGTCCCGGGGTGGATTGAGTAAGGCGTAGCATGAGCTTCTCGGAGAATTCTCTGCCTCAGTATTCATGCAGTTAATGAACAAGATATTCATCGAGTACCTCGACAGGTGTGTAGTCGTCTTTATTGACGACATTTTGATCAATTCTCGAGATAAAGAGGAACATGCCCGACACTTGCGTTTGGTACTAGATATTTTGAAAACCCATCACCTCTATGCAAAATTCTCTAAATGTGAGTTCTGGTTGGAAGAAGTTATGTTTATCGGCCATGTGATTTCTGCCGAAGGGGTTCGTGTAGACCCGCAGAAGATTGAGGCAGTGCTAGATTGGGCACCGCCTAAAAATGTTAAGGAAGTTCGTAGCTTTTTGGGCCTTGCTGGGTATTACCGTCGGTTTGTCGAGGGGTTCTCGAAACTCTCTCGGCAGCTTACGAAATTACTCCAGAAGACAGAATAGTTTGTTTGGACGGCTGAGAGAAAACAGAGCTTCGATGAGCTGAAGAGACGTTTGACCTCAGCGCCCATTCTAACTTTACCGTATGGTAGTGATGGATTTGCAGTTTATAGTGACGCTTCGGGTCAAGGTATTGGATGTGTGCTTATGCAACATGATAAGACGATAGCTTTTGCATCACTACAACTGAAGCCGTACGAGATAAACTATCCTACTCACGATTTGGAGTTGGCCGTGATTGTCTTCGCACTCAAGATCTGGCGACACTATTTGTATGGTTCTCCGTGTCGGATTTATACTGATCACAAGAGCCTGAAGTATATTTTCAGTCAGAAAGAGCTGAATATGAGACAGAGACGTTGGTTAGAGTTGATAAAGGATTACGATTTGGAAATTCTTTACCACCCAGGAAAAGCCAATGTCGTCGCAGATGCTTTGAGCTGAAAATCGGCATCGCTTCAAATGCTTGAGGTTCTTACATCTCAGACGAAGATTTGTCAGGATTTAATTGAGCAAGGAATATATTTTTTTCTTCAACGAGTACAAGGATAGTTGTGCACTCTCTAAATTACTTCATCCTTGGTTGGCGACATCAAAGGGAAACAGTGGAATGACCCGATGATCTCTCAACTGAAGGAAGATGTAATTAAAGGAAAAGCCCCTGGATTTATGGTTCACGAGGATAGTATTTTGAGATTCCAGGGCAGACTTTGTGTTCCGAATGATCTAGAGTTGAGGCAGAGAATTCTTCGAGAAGATCATGCTATGTCTTACTCAATCCACCCCGGAACGAGTAAAATGTACAAACACTTGAAGCGAAATTTTTGGTGGAATAACATGAAGAAAGATGTCATGGAATTTGTACTATGGTGCTTGACGTGTCAGCAAGTCAAGATCGAACATCAACAACCGACGGGGTTGTTGAAGCCGTTTTCCATTCCCGAGTGGAAGTGGGAAGACATCTCTATGGATTTTATCACTGGCATGCCGAGAACTAGAACCGGAATGAATATGATTTAGGTAATCGTCGATCGGTTGACTAAGTCTACACACTTCTTGGGTATTAAGGATACTTGGGGACTGGACAGATTGGCTCGAACTTTTATAGTTGAGATCATGAGATTGCACGGTGCCCCCAAGACCATTGTTTCTGATCGAGATGGTCATTTCATATCGCAATTTTGGTAGGTCGTTCATCAGGCTTTGGGTACTCAGTTGAGATTGAGCATGTCCTTTCAGCCTCAGTCAGATGGTCAGACGGAGAGGACGATTCAGACGTTGGAGGATATGTTGCGGGATTGTGCCCTAGACTGGAGTAATGATTGGCAGGCTCAGATGAGCCTTCAAAAGTCGGAGGTTGCTGTCGTGATATGTCGCTAATAATCCAACCTTTATGGCGTCGCCTGTCAGTTATTCACCAATCACAAGAGTTGAAGTATATATTTACTCAGAAGGAGTTCTCATGACATTATACAATTCATATATATACTGATCTCAAAGAAAACCATCGACTACTGAATATACCCCGAAGGCGTATAAACAATCAGTCCCAACTGTCGAACATAACCAAATATACGAATGACCATATAATATGGCTCAAGACGGGCGTCACAGTACGCCCGATCCGGAAATGTGTCCGTGCACATGTCCACCCCGTATACGGAATCCATAATATACGTGGGACGATGTACCTAATTAGCCTCACGAACTACGTCTCGTGCGCACGATCTAAATGCGGAAAACATCCACGCATGATCATCAAGTGCTCGGCTAAAAATCCTACACATAACCAATCGGCACGCATATATGACTCCAGAGATGTCACGATACAACATGACAACGAAACTCAACGAATTACACTTTTATCAAGGAATCGAACAACTCACCGAAGTGTCAACAAAGCTCAAAAGGACTGACGGTAACAAGGACGGTAATTTCGGGTATATCATCCCCAACACCATGACAATACGATCAAGAGTATCACCATATCACGAATCATAGATTATCAGAACATTTCATACACACGAAACGCATAATAATCACAAGAATTCAACCATCATTATAACCAAGCAAGATAACTTGCCTCAATTCCGTATATGAATAATCCTTCTTTGAATGGTTAAACGAACGGTATCCTCGTCTAACAATACTCACGTGAACAAGCAACCTTGAATGAAATGTAATTCATTCAACAACACATTAAATGCGATAACGGTATTATTACATAAATAATATTCGTAAATTTACTTGAATAAATCAATTATCCTATTGATCACTTTAATGTTCTTATTACAAATCATCATATGTTTATCATGTTCATTCACATATTCTAACATTAATGTCAAATACTTGAAGTTCAGTTTATTACCAAAGTAACATTGTGAAAACATCTTTTCAAATCATCGGCACTTCCGATTACGATACAAGTTTGTGTTAATTACGTTCTTCATTATTTTACCAATAATTACATTAAAAACTGATTCCTATATGAAGCATAAGCTCAAGTTTTTAGTGCACTAAGAACATCATCTTAATTTACGTCTCTTAACATACACGGATTAATGAAATGGAATTCGGCTACTCATCTACCGCATTTCCATCACCATATTCACTACAATCCTCTTAAGAACATTATTAACCTATTAATGTAGCGATTAACATCCTTTTAAGTTATCAACAAATTCGATTAACTTGATCATATGAAGATTACAACTTCCTTCTATTCAAAATCCATTGTTTTACTTTTGAAGAATTTATTAAAAGCCTAGTTATATCATTGGATACTTGAAATTTTAAAAGTAACTTCATCCCATCTTGTGAAGATCATCTTCAAAGGGTTAACATAATTCTTTCAACAATTTTATTACAAATGTGTTGGTTTAAGAGGCCAAAAATCATGGTTCCATATTACCTTCAAGAATCAATTGAATGTTCAAGACAAGTTTAATATCTCCCACCTCTAATCATTAAGGATTACTATAATCAACTTCCAATTATCATGTTATACATCAGGTTTTATGTATATCATTACCAACACAATCACATTATGAAGTTATTTAAATCAAGAAGTAACACTAATACCCTTAATGTTAATCTTCACTTAGTTTGAGCATGATTCAATTAACTTATCATGTTTACACTAGCTTAAACTAACATTATGTGAAGTATTTATCTACTAACATCATCATAAGCATGGATTTGATATGAGTTAAAGAAAGACCAACCTCAAAATGAAGAACAGCACCAACACTTCAAGGGATACACTTCAATCTCTAACTCTCCAAGTCACCAAGCAAGTGCTGAAGCTCCAACACAAGTTAGAAGGGCTAGAAACGGAGTTGGAAGGGAAGGGAATCGTTTTTCTCAGTTGGGAGGTTGAAAGGGTCGAGTAGGAAATGAATGGCAAGTCATACTTTTATAATCTGAACTCGGCATTACGTACGTTAACGAAAGTGGTTAACGTACATTATAGTCCTTACGTACGTAATCTCATGATCATTACGTACGTAACCAATTTCATCAGATCTTTCTCCCTCAAAACACGCAATTCGTTACGTACGTAACTATATATCTATTACGTACGTAATAGCCGTTGACTTGGCTATCGCGATCGAATCCCGACCACCTACCCCCGCTCGGCCCCACCCGCCGAAAGGCGGACTGCTGGTGGATCTCCCGCATTACGTACGTTAACATATGGATGTTACGTACGTAAGGCGACATACATAGCGTACGTTAAGAAGATAGGTTAACGTACGTTAAGTGCTATAACAAGCATAAATGGAATTCTCCCAATATCACCCAACAATTAATAGAGTATGAATGACCATGATTCCAACTTAACATAATTCGTTGATATACTTGCTACAACAACACAGATATGGTGCGAAAATACTTAGCTTAAATCAGAAAATACAATATTAAAGGCGAGGGTATTACAAATACACTACAGATGGTTGTAGTTGAGTTCATTTCGGCATTTGAGAACGCGAAATGTGTATTATGGTAAGGATTGATTGATATGGATTGCTACGAGTCGGTAAGGTTATGACAGTAAGATTACATTGGTAGTATTATTACTTTGTAATTACATTGGTATGTAATTATTTGTGTGATGTAATTGTTATCATTGTTGAGTATTGTGGTTGACCCCGTCGTGGGCTTTATTTTTAGGTACTCGGAGATCGATCTAGTAGCGGTCGTGAAGAGATGAGCTCCCAGGGTGATACTAGTTATGGCATATATTTTTGGGAACCGATTATTTTACTGTTCGTTATATTCTGCTGCAAATGTATTTTTAACTATGCCTAGGTCCGCTGCATGTGTATTTTAAAATAGCTTTCCGGTATTTTACCAACTCGTTAAAATGGCCTTTTGGGTATTTCGTAAATTTGGTTTAATTCGTGAAACCTTTTCCTTAAACAATCTTATCGGTACGTGTAAGCGGTGACTTAACGTACATTTTAAAGCTGTCGAGTTTTGGCATTTTTGCCCTTGAATACTAAATGGTATTTTATGACGGTATTTGAGAACTATATTTTGGAAAACATTTAATTATTCATAAGATATTATCGTATTTGTCTCTTCGGCTTGTTTGAAACGATTGTGAAAATGATTTTTAGCCTTGTGGGTTCCGGCGCGAGGCCCACGGCGCTGTAATATCCCCGGATAGTTTTGGGCATTTTACAAATATGACCTTGAAATACTAGATGTATCTGTATAAACAGAGGCCTATGACCTTCATAATGGATACATAATTTGATTTGTGTCTCTCATGTCATCTAATATTTCTCTCTTTCCCTCAGTGTTTATAATAGTTGATTTTTATTTTTCAGATTCTTAAATATATACTTGGATTTATTATTTGCTACTTATTTGTTACCCACAAGTCCATATAGACTAACTATTCTTATTGTATCAGGTACTAGATTGTAGTGTTTTAAATTTTATCTAGACGTTCGAAAATTGATGAGAGTTTAATTTATTAAATACTGTTGGGCACAATATACTATCTTACAACTTAGAAGGGAGGGGGGTTGAATAAGCTGTACTCTTTTTAAAAGTTTAATTTGCATAGCGGAAATCTTAAGCTAAGTTGCTGTAAGTACAACAACTAGACAGTATCAAGCTTGGTGCTTACAGGAAATGATAACACAGTTTTAATGTGGTTCGAGGTAAACCCCTCTACGTCCACAGGTCCTAACACAAGTGAAAGAAGTTTATTAAAATCAAGGCGTACATAACTGTATGATTTTAACTAAATCGGTCAATGTATTGTTCGCACAGATTGATACAAGTGACTGTAGTTTGAGTCGTTCACACAGATTGGATGTAGGCCTATTCGAGTTGCTTCTTCTCACACAGATTGTAGCTTCGTCCTTGAACTCTATTCTTTCCACACAGGTCGGAATATGATAGCTTTGTCCACACAGGGCTAAGAGTCTCAACAATAAGGTTTTGAAGTATCACGAATGGAACAACAGTTGTAGACTATGTACGCTTCATTGTAGTTGTGTTATTCTCTATTGAGGACTTTGATATTTCTTCATTCAAGATATTCGCTGTATGTTTGAAGAAAAATATTGCTCTTGAATTTTTGATCAATCAGTAAGTTGGAAATAGTTTCAGTAAGTCTGTTGGTGAGCAATGTTCTCGTGCTTGGGCTATTAATACCTTGGAAATAGATACATTACAAATATAGTCGTTGGCCAGTTGGTGAGATTTGGACAGATCTGATTGGCAGCTTCAGAATATTCGAATTAAAGATGTTTCGCATTTAATTCTTCAGACATTCTCTTCAATCTGCATTAAATGCTCTTCTGTTTGTAGGGATGGCAATGGGTCGGGTTGGGTTCGGGTTTCATACTCCCCAAACCCACACCCGAAATCACCACCCGAACCCAAACCCAAACCCAAAGGCTGTTTGGGTGGAAAAACAAAACCCACACCCACACCCATTGGGTTCGGGTTTTTTCACCCAAACCCAAACCCGCAGCTTGATCAGGCAGAACCAAAATTCAAGTTTGGTTCTCATACAAATTCAAATTTGATAAAATGCAAAATGTAGCATAATTTAACATAGTTTGCCAATGTCAATAGAATAATAAAATAGTTTACAAATGACAATACAGTAATAACATAGTTTAACATAGTCTTCAACATAGACTCTCAAGAAATTAAATTACAATAACATACAATTAACATAGGCAGAGTGAGTCGTGAGATATGTAGGAAAGGAATGGGTGAAAAGTGAAAATCCTAATTTACACTTATATATACATTGGGTAATTAGGTAATTTAACATATAACTGGGCGGGTGTATGGGTTTCGGATGTGGGTTTGAGTGATCCCAAACCCGCACCCGTAATATCGGGTGTCGCCCGAACCCAAAGCCAGACCCAGTCAACTCGGGTTTCGCCTATTGACTTGGGTTTGGGTTCGGGTGGGCCCCACGGGTTTGGGCTTTCCTGCCATCCCTATCTGTTTGTAGTCTCCTCGGCTTCATTAAATGCTCCCCTCTCAGCATTAAATGTATACTTTAAAATCGTGAAGACTTTGAGAATAAAGAAATGATTATCTCACAACGTTTTAAAATTCTAAGTCTACATCCTGTTGGATTGTGCTTTACTTTTCATAAGTAAAACATTTACAGCTTGTATGTTGTAGCCAACAGTCTTCTTGGTGTACGCAGGAACTTCTATTTAGCTTTAGGATTTGACTTCTTAGGCGCCGTATGAAGTTACGCTGTAGGAACACGCTGTAGGGTTCATTTAGAAAATACTTAAGGGTATTATTCTTCCCAATGATTTCCCCATTTTTGGTAATGCCAAAACCCTTTTTAAATCATAAAGTTGTCTTCAAGTCTTCCGTCGGATGATCTGATCTTCAAGACCTAGACTAAAATGTGAATTGCTCACTCGAAAGTTCTAAAACTTTAAATCCTATAAGACTAAGTGTATTTCAACCTAAGTTACGATTGGGTCATAGGCACAATCTTACAGCAAGCAGTCTAAATAGATACAACTTAATATATGAACTATTCGCAGACAAGTTCTTACAGCTTTTAGACTTAGCAATCTTATACTTAGCAAATTTTCAATATGTATTGCAATCGAACAGTAAATGTATATTATGAGCTATAATCTTTTGAGGTAAAATAATATTTTATTGATAAACTGGATTACAGTGTTGTTTGGAATTGAAGTATTTTATCGGGGAGCATACATAAACGAAAGATACAGCTATCAAGAGTTATCTTCTGAACTGTTGTCTGGGAAACTTCTTGGAGGGATCTTACTCGGTTCCTATCCTCCAGTTGACTAAAGGAATTTACAAAAGTTTGAGAAGTCTTACAGCTACGGTTTGCATGGTATGACTGTAAGACCCTCGAAAATCCACTGGGAATATCACACGCCGTACACCGTTTGGACAAGGATCTACAGGCTAGTCACTACAAGACGACAAACGTTTGACGGAGCACGATCAAACTACATAATGACACACACCGAAAAAGTCAAATATTCAAAAAACATAGACTGGTGAGGTCACAATGACTCATTCAAGCCG
Source organism: Orobanche coerulescens (assembly GCA_033398695.1). NCBI lineage: Eukaryota > Viridiplantae > Streptophyta > Magnoliopsida > Lamiales > Orobanchaceae > Orobanche > Orobanche coerulescens. Next base: position 83,867,948 of record CM065818.1, on the reverse strand, counting down.
AAACAAAAATTCTTACAATACATACCCACATAGGGTCAAAATACAATACAGTGGAAGATTTTATATAACTCAAACAGTACAACGACATCAGACTAAACTCTAACTCTTGATTTGTATCGCAGCCCATCATCTTCCATGTCGATCCTGTGACTGCTCCCACGAACCAAGCATGTCTGAAATGCATGACACGCATTCCCCCCATTTTAGGGGTTATCAATTCGAATTTGCCAGTACAAGTATCATAACCATACGAAATGTAGCAAGCAAACAACAATCACGGATCAGATACGACAATCATTCACCAAGTATTCCCGAGAGGTTTTAGTAATTAGAAAACAAGTTATGAAGCATTTGAAAATAAAATCATCATCTCGGGAATTTTATAAACACAAAGCCTTTAGGACCTCGAGTTATACCTATTTTTGAAAACATTAGGGTCTTAGCCCAAATCTCATTTCACATCTCAATAGTTTACAACACGGATGACAATTCCCAATTCATTTGGGTCTCGGCCCAACATTCATTTCATAAAACTTTATTTTCAAAAGCTTTGTTCATCAAAACGTGCTCATGACCCCATGATCCCTTGCCACGTGTCTCCGTAGGTTCAACAACCCATACGGATTGAGCCAAAATAGTTCGTCAACATTAACCACGCCCGTGACCCCATGGTCCCTTGCCATGTGTCCCCGTAGGTTCAACAGCCCACACCGATTGAGCCGACATAACAATCACAGCAACCAATCTCGACTCCGTGATCTCTTTCCACGAGTCAACATAGGCCCCGTCCAGCCCACGCGGTTGGACGTACTGTGTCCTGACCCCATGATCCCTTGCCATATGTCATCGTAGACCTCGTTAGACCCACACGATTGGACCTCAGCACCACATACTAAGTTCCGATCCCATGGTCCCTTGCCATGAATCCTCGTAGGTCCTGTCGAACCCCTACGAGTGAACTTAGCAGCACAGCACACAACATTTACAATCAACACACCACATTATACGATTGACAATATAATACATCATAATGTTATCACAACCATCATTATAAGCAATACATAGCCGACTCGACATATTCAACGATCACACACAACACAATACACATCCAAGTGTATCACAAACCAGCGCAATTACCACAACCAACATAATTCCTCAACAATAAACATTAGAGTATAACATAAACACCACATTACATTCATTTCAAGAAGTTCATAACCATTTCATACGAAATATATTCACGAAGGTAAACCAATCATCATAACCCTATACGTAATCTCTATTCACAAGATACAAGTCGTATAAGTAAGATACTTCCCTCAATAATCGATACCGAAAACCCCAATGAATACGGCTCGTCCAAAAATATCGAACACCCACAACCTCCAGGAGAAAACAACGATACTACGATCATTACAAGCATAACAATCAAGCACGATGGAAAAATGCCCCAAAACCCGATAAGAGATCCATTGAAGCATTGAATCAAACATTAAATGTTCAAGATTTCTCAAGAACACAAAAGCACAATCCGGATTAAACGAAACCGAAATATGGATATACAATACATAAAACATGTTTAACTACATCAGTTAACATAAACCGATTCATCAAAAACCAGATTGAAAATGAGACCAAGAACTGAACCCCAAAAAGTCAACTCAAGAAAAATCAAGAAAATACATCGATCCGATGAAGAACAATGGATTAGATGATGTTATAATCACCTAGGACTCGCCAAAACACCTTTGGATCGAGAAAAATTGGCCAAGAACCCAAACTCTAGTCGACCTCGACCGTCCACCGCGAGAAGGGGAAGAAATGAAAGAAAATGCAGTAAAAGAACTGTTGTCCAGTATATATACTGGGGACAGCTTAGCGCGCTAGCCCTAACCTTAGGGTGCGCTAATGATTCTGAAAAAGAGCTGAACATTCTGCCTCAATTCATTAGCGCGCGCTAATAAATGCATTAGCATGCGTAAATGAGGCAGTCCAGTGAAGGACAGAACACTCTGTCCCTAACAGTTAGCACGTGCTAATAGCTCCGATAGGGTGCGCTAATTATACACTAAATGCTGACATTGTAGTCTTTGCTATTTCGTCCATAGCTCCTTCGTCCAGACCGCGATTGACTCACCATTTACACCATTAGAAAATTAACTTGATGCTCTATCACATTGCAAGGTCTCGGAATTTTTAGATTTTATAAGTGCCGGTGGTGATCTTACAAAGTCGACCCAAATGCACAACAACAATACTCTTCGACAAAACAACGATCATTCAACATGCAACGAAATACTAACGGACAACATCAACGATCCAAATCGAAAACAAAAAAATAACAAAGCATGACATACGATTACATAAACATAGGCACTACATATCCGCTTTACATCATAAACATGATAGTACGGTACCAACACATATCAATCAACGAGCAAATAATACCAACCGCTCGGTAACAGGAAAGTATATGGCATAAAATGACAAACAATTCAAGATAACCGGAAATAAAAATATCAGGTATTACATTCTACCCCACTAAAAATAAGTTTCATCCCGAAACTTAAAACAAAAACATCAAAGTGCCACATGACAAAACACAAGCGTTCAAACATCAGATATCAAACACAAATCATTAAACATCGACTATCTAATCTCCACACGAGATACAATCCATAAAACAAAACAAAAACTACTATTACTGGGCACCACTGGCCCTCCAGGAGTAGGAGCAGAACTCCGGTTCCCAAACATCTTAGCAACGGTCTCGCAATGCACCACTTGGTGTCCCGCTTGACCACACTTAAAACAATTCATTTGAGGCGAGCGGCAATTCTTACTTATATGGCCCACACGACACTGCAACAAAAAGAGGCATTGACAACGTTTTTGTTAACAACGTTTTTAAAAAAATGTTGTGATTTAAGTTTTCGACAACATTTATTTTAAAAACATTGTAGTATTTCTATGTTGACAACGTTTATAAAAAACGTTGTGGTAATGGGAATAGACAACGTTTAATGAAGAAACGTTGCATTATAATACAACATTTAATTGGTAAACGTTGTGAAAAAGGATATAACAACGTTTTTTTATAAACGTTGTATTATGGTTTCACTATCTTAATAAAATCTTAATACAAAAACCAAACAAAAAGGAAAAAAGAAAATCAAAAAATGAAAAAGGTGAACGGCTTCCCCCCAAAACTAAATTGACCTCACCTCCCCCAAATCCCAAAAGCACAGACGCAGTCACGCAAAGGAGTTCTTGGGCATCCGCAGCGATACTGGTCGGGGGCGGCGCTGCTCTTAACACTCTCCACAACAACAACAACATTGTATCATCTCTCTTCCTTCCCCGTTCGTTTCCCCTATACCCTAGCCCTCATGATTTTGAGATTTTGAGCAGGGCAAAATCCCTAGTTTAAGATATTTGTTGTGGTCGATTGTTGTGCTAATCTTTTACTAATAATAGTGTTATAGTACTCCTATATTTTAAGAGAGGGATCGTGGGTGATGATTGGAGTATTCTTACTCGTGCCAATTTTATTAATTTAAGCTTCCAATTTGACGTGATTTGAATCTTTATTTGCTATTTCATTGCATAACATTGTTGTATTGGTTGAAACACAGTTATGGAACATTGTGTGGATCCATCATATGTGCACGTATGTTTGATGTTTATGTTTTTCCAGTCTTATTTGGGTCAGATGGCCCTGGTTTTCTATTTACTTTAGGTCGATTTAACAAAAAAATCGAATTTGAAGGTCATAGAAATAATAATCACAACAGACACCGTATGAACCATCAAACATATGGAGTTTAAATATTATTATCTATGTTTTTCACATTTTTTGTTAGCTTACAATGAGATGTACTAAATTATTAATTCTTCAAACTGTGCTAATATTATTATCTCTTGTAGTGTTCTTGGTGTACTCATAATTCATATCGATGGATAAATCGTGGGTGAATCTGCCCAGGTTTTCAGTCTAAGCTTAAATAGTAGTTTCATAGCTTCTTGTTGTCTTATGCCAGCTATGTAATATGTATAATTTTGTTTGTAGGCCAACTGCTGCTTACAGGGAAGGAGTAAGAAATTTTGTAGCAGTAAGTTTGGAAAGTCTAGGAAATCCATCTAAAATTATATGTCCTTGTACTCGATGTAGAAATTTGGATTACCAGTCTAGTGATGATGTAGTCTCGCAGCTGGTTATATATGGTATGGATAAGACATACGATGTTTGGATTTTTCACGGGGAATAACGTCCTATCACTTCCTCCAATAGGACATTTGATCTTGATGATATATCAGATACATATAGGATGTTTATAGATGCACGTGTTAACGAGGAAACGATTCCAAATTATACTGAAGCAATGGGAGATGAGGGGTTTTCAAAATTATTAGAAGATGCAGAAACTCCCTTATATATGGGTTGTAGTGACTATACAAAGTTGACAGCGACAGTTGTGCTTTTCAAACATAAAGCCGTTAACGGCATTTCTGACAAAGCATTTACTGATCTTCTCAAAATTTTAGGTCACATGTTGCCACAGAAGAATGTACTTCCTAGTTCCACATATACTGCAAAAAAATTACTTAAGAACTTTGACTTGGGTTATGAAAAAATACATGCATGTGCTAATGATTGTTGTTTATTTAGAAAAGACTTGGTAGATCTAGACAATTGTCCAAGGTGTGGGAAATCCATGTGGAAAGTGGTAGGAAAAGGAGATGAGCGTAAAATTAAAAAGGGGGTACCAGCCAAGGTGTTGAGATACTTTCCTATTATTCCCAGATTTAGAAGGATGTTCAGATCATTAGATAATTCTAAACAATTATTGTGGCATAGCAGTCATCATAGTAATGATAACTGTAACACCCCCAGATTTAACCGGAAATATTACAGTGTCGTGGGCCCCGAGATGGAACCCACAAGGCTAAAAGAATTATTTGCAAACATTTACAAATGCCCAAGAGGCCAACAACGGTACTATCTTTAAAAATGCACAAAGGTTTATAAAATCCATTTAACAAAAACCGTCGTAAAAACTCATTTGAAATCGCAAGGCCAAACAGCCGACACACAAAAGTTTAGAAAATGATTTCCAAAGTAATCTCAGTTACCAGATACCGAAAGATCATTTCAAAATACTCACGCAGCGGAAAAAGACCAACCATAAAGATACTCTAGCCGCGAAATACAAGAACCAATCAATAAACTCAAAGCACAAAACACGACCTAGCCAGTATCCTCCGGGAAGCTCATCACTTCACGACCGCTATAAGCTCGATACTCCAAGAACCTAAAAAGAAATCCCACGACGGGGTCAACCATAATATCCAACAATGATAACCGTCACAATACATTAATAATTATATACCAATGAGAATAAAACATAAGAATACGACCAACGTAATCTTACCGCCATAACTTTACTTACTCAAGTAATTCTCATCAAAATAATCATTATCACAGTTCGCATCTCGGACTCGATTAACCAATAAACTCGAACATAATATCTGTATTGTACCTCAAACAATACTCAAGATTCTCAAACTATCATCGTCAACTCACGATACGGAAATATACCATTTCTGACCAATACGATCCATCGAATAACATCATCAAATCCCAAGACGATAACCGATTGTCCATCAAAGACAAATACCAAGGAAATACGGAACATACCTCGAGATATGATGTGCCACGACAATCATATCAGTCTAATCCGAGATCAGATCAATGCAATACGGACACGATCCTAACACAAGACCTACAAATGCATACTCATATGACCACGTCAATATGCTCACAACAATATCAACAATGTATACTCAATGGAAATCCCATGACCCAGCGCCCTCAGCATAGGTCCCAAGATGATCCTACAAGATCAACACGAGGTGGATAACCAACAATATACATAAGCAAAACAACACAACGCTGGGTAATCCAACGATCCAGCGCCCTCGGCATAGATCCTAAGATGATCCCGTCGGACCAACACGAGGTGGAAAAACCCATCCAATGATCCAGCGCCCTCAACATAGATCCCAAGATGATCCCGTCGGACCAACACGAGGTGGACATCTGATCCAGCGCCCTCAGCATAGATCACACGATCCCATCGGATCAACACAACACAAACAACACAATTATGCATACACATATGCAAATCAGAATGTTCATCAACATGAACAATGCAAAATGAACGACAATATGACAAATCGACTAAGACGGCCTCATGTTCGACAACATGAATGACAATATGCATCATCAAATCACTAACACTAACTGAATCGATATAAGATACTTGCCCTGAGTCCTTCGGGAGAAATCTCGATATCAAACCATCACCGACGATTATCCGCAATGCTCGGAGATCCAAACGTATCATGGACTATAGATACTCATATCCTCGTCTTTACCATAATGTAACCTCGATACCCGAATATGCCAATAACCGAAATAAATCATATACATTATGATTAAACTCCCAGAATCGGAATGACAACATATAATCATTGCTATATGCATTATAAACGAAATGAAACTGAAACCATTCATTAAACATTATAACTGAGCAAGTAATAACTTGCCTCGATACCGATACCACGAAGCTGTTACCGAACCCATTGCCTTTGTCTATGAGCTCTTCAGCCCCGATCCAAAGCAACACAACGGTCGTAATCCACGATCAATTATCGCAACCTAATGCAATAATCAAATGACAACACTGTAACACCCCCGATATATTCGGGAATATTACAGCGCCGTAAATCCTTTACATAAGGATTTACAAGGCTAAAGAATTGAACAGACATTAAAAGGTACTAACGAATGGAAATAACGGAATTAAGATACAACGGTTCTGACCAAATACTGAAAGTACAATTGTTCAGCAGGAACTTAATAATACATCACCAAATTCAAATTCAGCATAAATGACTTCGTACTCGAGTACTTATTGAAATAACCAATAAACAACAGACAAATGAACCCGGCCAAAACATCACTCTGCACCCTCGTCGTCATGCAGCTCTAGTGGTTGTTTTCCCACTCTCCTGGATCCTGAACATAAACAAAATGTTCACCCCTGAAGGGGTTAGCACAATGATGCTAGTACAAGTACCACAACATATTATTCATATCTCACGAAGAATAATAACGTAAATGACAAAATACCAACGAGTCTTCTCCTACGAGAAACTCATAAATGACATACACAACTGATAATCACAACATGATATCATAACATACACATGGTAATTCCGTCGATCCATTGCTCATCGCCTAGAACCCACGATGATCCCGTCAGACCAACCCGTGGTGGAAAAACCCGTCCGATGATCCAGCGCACGCTAGCATAGATCCCCCGATGATCCCGTCGGACCAACACGAGGTGGACATATAATAACGACATACATGCACGACAATATGTATAACAACAATACATAAAACGATTAAGGTACTTGCCTCGATTTGAAGACAAGAACAATACTTCCACGAAAACGAACACTCGAAGGTCGTCCTCCTCAATCAATCACGCAACAAGATCAAACCTTAACAAAAGAAATGATATAGGATTTATCTCACGTCGTACGAATGTTTAACAATTCAGTTTACGGCCGAAAGCTCATAAAATGCAATCTGCCTGAACTGCTTAGCGCACGCTAAGTACTCTGTGTAGCGTGCGTTAAGTCTGCTCGATAGCGCACGCAAACAACAAAGCCTAGCGTACGCTAACTATGCATGGTCAGTACTTCACTGATCAGTCGGCTCTGATGTCTTAGCGTACGTTACGTACTAAACGTAGCGTATGCTAAGTCGTGCTCGATAGCACACGTTAATCTTCATAGCTTAGCGTGCGCTATCTATGCATGGCAGTTTACTGCTGGGCAGTAAACTGTTCTCATCATGATCAAAACAATGAAATCTTTCGTGATAACTCATGTTACCTCCATGAATATCATGTTCATATGATTATGAATGATCTTACGGATAGCAACAACTTTCGGATTCGAGGACATGCATACCATTATAAAACCATATTCCATTTCGACTACAAATCTTCATACTACAATTCGAAAGGCTTAACGGTTGATATCAACACCTCTATATCAATCAATATTATCATGCTGAAGTTGTTAAACGTTCCATCTATACTAGATAAATCCTTCCATGATCAATCCTTTAGATTTATCTAGCAATAATGATGTTAAAGTCAAGTCCAAGATTGCTATGAAGTCATCTACTAGATTCGGATTACCAATGATAGAACCTTCTTTTACATATTCAATGTAATAAGATTCGAATCATGATGATCATAATCAAGATACTTAAGGCTTATTCATCTCAATATTCCAAACATGATGTACTTTGGATAAATCACTTATGAAAATCAATATCTCGTTACTATGATCATCCAATTCTTTAGAATCCAACTCTAAGTCTGGAGATAGGTTGAACATACCTTAATATGATGAAAATCACTGAACCATAGGGTAGAATCCGACTCCGGTTGGTTGTATGCCACTCCAAGGTGTTATTCCACTTCAATGATTACTCCCAAGTGATAACCAATATATAAACACCAACAAGATGAGTTCTAAGTGTGTAGGAGGAATATTTCAGCTCTATGGCCTCTCAAGAATGCAGAATGGACGAGTAAAATGTAAGCCAAAACGGGTTGTTGTCCCATTTATAATATTCTGCATTTTAACAAGTTAGCGCACGCTACTAAGCTTTCCTTAGCGTGCGCTAATAATAGTTGACTTCAGAACTGTCCAGGTTCGTCCGCGGGAATCTTATCCGGACCCATGTCCCGGCTGGCGCATGTGCTAGCCGTCCCGCTCAATAATTGAGATCTTAGCGCACGCAACTCCTATCTGCATAGCGTGCGCTAATAGTAGCCCGATAGCGCGCGTTAAGATACATTCTTAGCGTGCGCTATCACGAGTTTGCATGAGAAATTTTGCATGATTCTATACTTATGTACAATGATATCAATGCAAGAAATATCATACTCCAATAATCAAAACCACAAATCCGAATAATACAGGGTTCGAATACAGATGAAATACACCGTAATAAATCCGGATATTACATACTCTCCTACTAAAAAGGAGTTTCGTCCCGAAACTCAAGATGAAAATAATTCGGGATATCTAGACTTCATATCAGCTTCCGTTTCCCAGGTGGCTTCTTCCACTCCGTGACGTGACCATTGAACTTTGACCAAAACGATTGGTTTGTTCCTCAGTTGCTTAACTCGACTCTCGAGTATCTTAACCGGTCTTTCTTCAAACGTCCCATCCTGCTCGATTTCGATCTCGCCGAAATCAATGATATGACTGGGATCTGGTATATACCTCCGTAACTGGGATACGTGGAACACGTTATGAACATGGCACAATGACGGCGACAATGCCAATCTGTATGCCAACTCCCCAACTCTCTCGAGGATCTCAAATGGTTCGATATATCTCGGACTCAGCTTTCCTTTCCTTCCGAAACGAAAGATTCCCCAAGTAGGAGAAACCTTCAAAAGTACGTGGTCTCCAGTATTGCACTCCAATGGGCGACGGCGTACGTCCGCGTAGGATTTCTGGCGACTCTGGGCGGTCAACAGCCTTTTACGAATCAAGTCTATCTTCTCTCGAGTCTGCACGATCAACTCTGGTTCTGTTCCGATGAAGTCCGATGAATCGTCCCATCATAGGGGCGATCTGCATCTCCTTCCGTATAATGCCTCAAACGGTGACATCTTAATGGAAGCATGCCAACTATTATTGTAGGTAAATTCAATCAACGGTAGATGAACTTCCCAATCGTTTGACCAATCTAAGGCACAAGCCCTCAGCATATCTTCCACCGTTTGAATGGTCCTCTCGGATTGTCCGTCAGTCTGCGGGTGATAAGCTGTACTGAAGTTCAATTCGGTCCCCAAGGCCTTATGAACTGCCTTCCAAAAGTGAGACACAAAACGGCCTTATCGATCAGAAACAATGGTCTTCGGTGTACCATGCAATCGAACTATCTCCGAAATAAATACTCGTGCCAACCTCTCTGGTCCCCATGTATCCTTAATGCCTAGAAAATGAGCTGATTTGGTTAAACGATCAACTATCACCCAAATCATGTTCATTCATGTCCTGGTTCTTGGCATATTAGTGATAAAATCCATCGATATGTCCTCCCACTTCCATTCAGGAATTGGGAGCGGCTTCAACATTCCAGCAGGCCGCTGATGCTCGATCTTAACCTGCTGACACGTCAAGCATTTAGAAACATAGTCCGCTACATCTTTCTTCATGTTGCCCCACCAGAAATTCTGCTTCAAGTCCTTATACATTTTACTGGTGCCCAGGTGGATAGAATAGGGCGAACTGTGAGCTTCCTTCATAATTGTCTGTTTCAGAACATCATCATCGGGAACGCAGAGTCGGTTCTGAAATCTAAAAACTCCATCATCATGAATTATGAATCTGGGGGCCTTTCCTTTGATCACTTCATCACGTAACCGAATCATCAGAGGATCATCTGCCTGTTTAGATTTGATTCCTTCGGTTAATGATGAAGTTATCTCCATCACGCACAGTTGTCCTTGGACTCTTTGTAACCATACTTCAATTCCTTCACGAATCATCTCTCGTTGAAGGCTAAGTTGGAAGGTCAGCGTCTCCAGCATCTGAATAGAAACAGGCTTGCGGCTAAGTGCATCGGCCACTACATTCGCTTTGCCTGGATGATATAAAATCTCCAAGTCATAGTCCTTAATCAGTTCTAACCATCTTCTTTGCCGCATGTTTAATTCTTTCTAACTGAATATGTACTTGAGACTCTTGTGATCCGTAAAGATCTGACAGTGAGTCCCGTACAGATAATGCCTCCAGATCTTCAAAGCAAAAACCACTGCTGCTAGCTCCAAATCATGTGTTGGGTAATTTACTTCATAAGGTTTCAGCTGTCGTGACGCATAAGCGATCACCTTATCATTCTGCATCAATACGCACCCGAGTCCTTGGTTCGAAGCATCACTGTAAACTATAAATCCTCCAGTTCCCTATGGAAGTGATAGAATCGGTGCCGTCGTCAATCTCTTCTTTAATTCATCAAAGCTAACCTGACACAACTCATTCCACTCAAACTTTTGAGTTTTCTGCAGGAGTCGAGTAAGTGGGCGGGAAATTTTAGAAAATCCTTCCATGAATCGTCGATAATATCTAGCAAGTCCTAAGAAGCTTCGGACTTCTTTCACATTCTTTGGAGGCTTCCAATCCATAATTGCTTCGATCTTCTGAGGATCTACTCGGACTCCTTTAGCTGACACCACATGGCCGAGGAACATTACTTCCTTTAGCCAGAATTCACACTTAGAAAGTTTGGCGTACAATTGCTCGTTTCTCAAAAGTTCTAATACAATCCGCAAATGATGTGCATGTTCTTCCGGGCTCTTAGAATACACCATAATGTCAATAATGAACATGATCACAAATTTATCCAAAAATTCAATGAACACACGGTTCATCAATTGCATAAATACAACAGGTGCGTTAGTAAGACCAAACGGCATTACTACAAACTCATAATGTCTGTAGCGAGTTCTGAACGCTGATTTCGGAACATCAGATTCCTTAATCCTCAGCTGACGATATCCTGATCTCAGATCGATTTTAGAAAATACTGTTGCCCCTTGCAGCTGGTCAAACAGATCATCAATTCGTGGCAACGGATACTTGGTCTTAATCATCATCTTGTTCAGCTCTCGATAGTCAATACACAGTCGGAGCGACCCATCCTTCTTTCGGACAAAAGAATCGGCGCTCCTGTGGTGAAACGCTTGGCTGAATATAGCCCTTGTCCAGTAACTCCTCCAGCTGCTTCTTCAGTTCGTACATCTCAGTAGGTGCCATACGATACGGTGCCTTAGAAATTGGTGTAGCTCCGGGTTCCAGCTCAATGGTAAATTACACATCCCTTCGTGGAGGTAGTCCAGGTAACTCGTCAGGAAATACATCTGGAAATTCGTTCACAACAGGAATGGATGAAAGTTGCACAATTTCGTCTTCTTTCTTCATTGCATAACACCAGTACCCGATACAGCCCTGTTTCAACAATCTGACAGCTTTCATTGCTTTGATAAATTTTCCTGAGCTTCCCGGTTTCCACCCCTCGAACAATATTTCGGAACCATCGTCAGCGATCAGCGAGATATTCCTCCTTCGGTAGTTCACAATTGCTACATATCGATTAAGCCAATCGTCTCCGAGTATCAGGTCGTCTCTTTGCATTTCTATCACGATCAGATTTGAGAGCCACTCTCTGCCTCCAAATGATATAGGGAAATTTCTAGTTTCTAAGTTTCCGACAATCCTCTCTCCACTCGGTAAACCAACAACATAAGGTTCACAAGTATGAAAACCGGAAATATTCAAACGATTTACACAAGACAAAGATATAAAAGAATGTGTAGCTCCTGTATCGAATAAAACGCTAATCGGCCGGAAAGGATCTGACAAGACACGATGCGACAAAGAAGATCCCGATCGTCTGTCCTCCTCATCTCGCATGCACGTGACGTGGGGAGCAGATCCGCACTCGATGTCCCCTTTCGGTCCCATTGTCCTCTGCCTCGTCCGCGGCCAAAATTCTGAGGCATCTGAACACTTTGCTGCGTCTGTTGGATATTGGCTTCCTTCTGGACTGCTGTGGTGTACGGGCTCTAAAATACTTTGCAGCCTCTTCGCAAACACTGCCTGATGTCCCTCTCGTCCACAATCAAAAAAGTCACGGCAGGAAGGGGGCAATTCCGTCGATAGTGCCCACTGCCCGGGCGCAGCTTAAAGCATTTCTGGTAACATCGGTAATAGTTGATGTCGCTCCGAAGTTCTTTCCGCTCCTAATCTGGTGCGGAGGTTTCTTGAAAGAGTGAAAGGATGACTGGCCTTACAGGCCCGCTTGTCTTGTGCTCTGTAAAAGTACCAGAGACTTTCTGTTTCTTGGATTCCGAAAATTTCTCCATAGCTGCTTCCTTGATCTCATACGCCAACGCCTTATCCTGGTATTGACGGAGTGTGGTATATTCAAATCCGGACATGTACCTCTGGATTTCTGGCTTCATCCTCATATCGAAATGGATCATCATTTCTGCATCTGTTCTGACCAAATGTCGAACAAATGCCAGCTGCTGGTTAAACGTCTTAATTGCCTGGGATACTGGCACATCAGAAGGCTGAGCGGAGAAAAACTCCCGAATTTTGGCTTCCCTCACAGGACGAGGGCAATACTGAGCTTCCATCATCAATCTAAACTCTGTCCAATCGGCACCATGGTCTACAGGCCGGATGGCTTCCCACCATTCGGACGCTTCCCCTATCAGAAAATATTGAGCGATAGAGGCTCTCCGGTCATCTGGGCAATTAATTCCGGCAAAGATTTTCTCCAGTTCTTTCAACCAATGATCCCAGGTGGGAGTCTCAGAACTACCGTCAAATTTGGGTGGTTGCATCTTTGCCACCTCTTGCAGTCACCGGTCACCTCGATTTCCCATGTCTGGGATCCCTTGCTGTCTCTCTCCCTGTTGTAGTCCCACCGCCATTTGCATTCGGTCCACGACTTGGGCGAACTGAGTCATCTGGTTCACAACTTGACGAAGGATCTCTGGTACAGCAGGATCTAGTTCGTTATTAATAGATTGTTGTGGCTCGCCTGAGCTATGACTGGCCTGATTAGAAGGCGACGCTTCCCTTTCAGAATTTCTTCGTCCGCGTCCACGATCGCGACCACGTCCACGTCCGCCTCTCAACATACTGTAAGCATAAATACTCAATATACAGGAAACAACATCGTTCTAATATTCGAGTATAAAGAGACACAACATGTAAAGAACGAGATAGAGTTTAGGAACTTACAACCACCGTTCGCATGAAGACGTAGGCAGTGCAGTGATGTCATTCACTGCCGGTTACCTCAAAAGACATAAATGACCCCTATTTTAACCCAACGGCCAAGATATCCATAATCTTAGCTCCGATACCATATTCTGTAACACCCCCGATATATTCAGGAATATTACAGCGCCGTAAATCCTTTACATAAAGATTTACAAGGCTGAAGAAATGAACAGACATTAAAAGGTACTAACGAATGGAAATAACGGAATTAAGATACAATGGTTCTGACCATATACTGAAAGTACAGTTGTTCAGCAGGAACTTAATAATACATCACCAAATTCAAATTCAGCATAAATGACTTCGTACTCGGGTACTTATTGAAATAACCAATAAACAACAGACAAATGAACCCGGCCAAAACATCACTCTGCACCCTCGTCGTCATGCAGCTCCAGTGGATGTTTTCCCGCTCTCCTGGATCCTGAACATAAACAAAATGTTCACCCCCGAAGGGGTTAGCACAACGATGCTAGTACAAGTACCACAACATATTATTCATATCTCACGAAGAATAATAACGTAAATGACAAAATACCAACGAGTCTTCTCCTACGAGAAACTCATAAATGACATACACAACTGATAATCACAACATGATATCATAACATACACATGGTAATTCCGTCGATCCAGCGTTCACTGCCTAGAACCCACGATGATCACGTCAGACCATCCCGTGGTGGAAAAACCCGTCCGATGATCCAGCGCACGCTAGCATAGATCCCCCGATGATCCCGTCGGACCAACACGAGGTGGACATACAATAACGACATACATGCACGACAATATGTATAACAACAATACATAAAACGATTAAGGTACTTGCCTCGATTTGAAGACAAGAACAATACTTCCACGAAAACGAACACTCGAAGGTCGTCCTCCTCAATCAATCACGCAACAAGATCAAACCTTAACAAAAGAAATGATATAGGATTTATCTCACGTCGTACGAATGTTTAACAATTCGGTTTACGGCCAAAAGCTCATAAAATGCAATCTGCCTGAACTGCTTAGCGCACGCTAAGTACTCTGTGTAGCGTGCGTTAAGTCTGCTCGATAGCGCACGCAAACAACAAAGCCTAGCGTACGCTAACTATGCATGGTCAGTACTTCACTGATCAGTCGGCTGACTCGTCTGATGTCTTAGCGTACGTTACGTACTAAACGTAGCGTACGCTAACTCGTGCTCGATAGCGCACGTTAATCTTCATAGCTTAGCGTGCGCTATCTATGCATGGCAGTTTACTGCTGGGCAGTAAACTGTTCTCATCATGATCAAAACAATGAAATCTTCCGTGATAACTCATGTTACCTCCATGAATATCATGTTCATACGATTATGAATGATCTTACAGATAGCAACAACTTTCGGATTCGAGGACATGCATACCATTATAAAACCATATTCCATTTCGACTACAAATCTTCATACTACAATTCGAAAGGCTTAACGGTTGATATCAACACCTCTATATCAATCAATATTATCATGCTGAAGTTGTTAAACGTTCCATCTATACTAGATAAATCCTTCCATGATCAATCCTTTAGATTTATCTAACAATAATGATGTTAAAGTCAAGTCCAAGATTGCTATGAAGTCATCTACTAGATTCGGATTACCAATGATAGAAGCTTCTTTTACATATTCAATGTAATAAGATTCGAATCATGATGATCATAATCAAGGTACTTAAGGCTTATTCATCTCAATATTCCAAACATGATGTACTTTGGATAAATCACTTATGAAAATCAATATCTCGTTACTATGATCATCCAATTCTTTAGAATCCAACTCTAAGTCTGGAGATAGGTTGAACATACCTTAATATGATGAAAATCACTGAACGGTAGGGTAGAATCCAACTCCGGTTGGTTGTATGCCACTCCAAGGTGTTATTCCACTTCAATGATTACTCCCAAGTGATAACCAATATATAAACACCAACAAGATGAGTTCTAAGTGTGTAGGAGGATTATTTCAGCTCTCTGGCCTCTCAAGAATGCAGAATGGACGAGTAAAATGTAAGCCAAAACGGGTTGTTGTCCCATTTATAATATTCTGCATTTTAACAAGTTAGCGCACGCTACTAAGCTTTCCTTAGCGTGCGCTAATAATAGTTGACTTTAACTGCCTGTGTTCGTCCATGGGAATCTTATCCGACCCATGTCCATTTGGCGCATGTGCTAGCCGTCCCGCTCAATAATTGAGATCTTAGCGCACGCAACTCCTATCTGCATAGCGTGCGCTAATAGTAGCCCGATAGCGTGCGTTAAGATACATTCTTAGCGTGCGCTATCACGAGTTTGCATGAGAAATTTTGCGTGATTCTATACTTATGTACAATGATATCAATGCAAGAAATATCATACTCCAATAATCAAAACCACAAATCCGAATAATACAGGGTTCGAATACAAATGAAATACACCGTAATAAATCCGGATATTACATACTCTCCTACTAAAAAGGAGTTTCGTCCCGAAACTCAAGATGAAAATAATTCGGGATATCTAGACTTCATATCAGCTTCCGTTTCCCAGGTGGCTTCTTCCACTTCGTGACGTGACCATTGAACTTTGACAAAAACGATTGGTTTGTTCCTCAGTTGCTTAACTCGACTCTCGAGTATCTTAACCAGTCTTTCTTCAAACGTCCCATCCTGCTCGATTTCGATCTCGCCGAAATCAATGATATGACTGGGATCTGGTATATACCTCCGTAACTGGGATACGTGGAACACGTTATGAACATGGCACAATGACGGCGGCAATGCCAATCTGTATGCCAACTCCCCAACTCTCTCGAGGATCTCAAATGGTCTGATATATCTCGGACTCAGCTTTCCTTTCTTTCCGAAACGAAAGCTTCCCCGAGTAGGAGAAACCTTCAAAAGTACGTGGTCTCCAGTATTGCACTCCAATGGGCGACGGCGTACGTCCGCGTAGGATTTCTGGAGACTCTGGGCGGTCAACAGCCTTTTACGAATCAAGGCTATCTTCTCTCGATTCTGCACGATCAACTCTGGTTCTGTTCCGATCAAGTCCGATGAATCGTCCCAGCATAGGGGCGATTTGCATCTCCTTCCGTATAATGCCTCAAACGGTGCCATCTTAATGGAAGCATGCCAACTATTGTTGTAGGTAAATTCAATCAACACGAGGTGGATAACCAACAATATACATAAGCAAAACAACACAACGCTGGGTAATCCAACGATCCATCACCCTCGGCATAGATCCCAAGATGATCCCGTCGGACCAACATGAGGTGGAAAAACCCATCCAATGATCCAGCGCCCTCAACATAGATCCCAAGATGATCCCGTCGGACCAACACGAGGTGGACATCTAATCCAGCGCCCTCAGCATAGATCACACGATCCCATCGGATCAACACAACACAAACAACACAATTATGCATACACATATGCAAATCAGAATGTTCATCAATATGAGCAATGCAAAATGAACGACAATATGACAAATCGACTAAGACGACCTCATGTTCGACAACATGAATGACAATATGCATCATCAAATCACTAACACTAACTGAATCGATATAAGATACTTGCCCTGAGTCCTTCGGGAGAAATCTCGATATCAAACCATCACCGACGATTATCCGCAATGCTCGGAGATCCAAACGTATCATGGAATACAGATACTCATATCCTCGTCTTTACCATAATGTAACCTCGATACCCGAATATGCCAATAACCGAAATAAATCATATACATTATGATTAAACTCCCAGAATCGGAATGACAACATATAATCATTCCTATATGCATTATAAACGAAATGAAACTGAAACCATTCATTAAACATTATAACTGAGCAAGTAATAACTTGCCTCGATACCGATACCACGAAGCTGTTACCGAACCCATTGCCTTTTTCTATGAGCTCTTCAGCCCCGATCCAAAGCAACACAACGGTCGTAATCCACGATCAATTATCGCGACCTAATGCAATAATCAAATGACAACACATCCGATAATAATCAACAACCGGCAAAACCAACTAATCGAACTCAACGGTTCAACGAAAACCTCGAATAAACACAGTCTGAACAAACCAAATCAAACCATCACGCATTCATAATCACAACACAAAAATACTGCGCTGTCTGCCTATTTAGCGCACGTTAAACGCATAACGTAGCGTGTGCTAAGTTGCTCCCGTTAGCGTGCGCTAGCCAGTAAGCTTAGCGTGCGCTAATTCTGTACAGTGGCATGCATTCCAAGCATCGTCTAACACTTCCATCATATCAATGATCAACTCATCTCGATATTAAGGATTTCATAACATATTCGATTCCAACATTTATCTTTAAACACGAATCAACAAGATTCCTTCTTGTTCATATTTGGTAAATTCATATAACAATTTACCGGTTATTATCATGAATAATCATATTCCAAAGTCATCCGTAACCTTTCCAATTTCCAGTTCTTATTCATAACAATCATGACATATATAATTCAATAGTTCTTCAAGAACACGAATTATCCGAATTCACATTCATGATCCATAAAATGACATAATCCGATGTGTTCTAACATCTAAAAATCCTTATTCATCATGTTCTTCGACATACAATTCGTATAACTTCAGGAATCACAATAGCACCACCATAATCGTCACCATACGAAGTAACCAACGACAAAACATCAAAAATCCGAATTGAAGAAGGGAATTACATCAACATATCCCTTGAATTCCTTCCAAAACCATACGAAACATATCAATACTCATATATTGATAACACACTAACTTAGTACGGTAATCCAACTGTAATACCCGAGAATTCTATTATGTATTTGGAACTTGTGATATTGTAATGATTGTACTTTTGTCTGAGTACTATTCTCCGTATTTCATAGTCCGTTGTTGTCGAGCGCTTAATTTCATGATTGTGATTTAAAGATTGAAATTCTGTGCATGTAGCGCACGCTATAGGCTACGGGTAGCGTACGCTAACATGGATTCATAGCGCACGCTACATAGTGGCATTAGCGCACGCTATGCGTGGTCAGATCGATTGAGACGTGCGGTAGGTGAGATCTGGCCGGGGGACCCTTGTCGGATAGTGTCGGGATGTACCTGGACGGCTTTCGGGGAAATGCCGAGTCAACGCCTTAGCGCACGCTATAGGTATATGCGTAGCGCACGCTAAAGTGCAGAGTACAGTTTAGTCAGTGAGCCGTTAGCGCACGCTACGAACAGGATCTAGCGCGCGCTAATAACTATTTATTATAAATAGGACAGCATCCTATTCGTGATTTCAGTTCTTCTCCTCCCATAACCCGAACTTTTACACTTAGAACATAACTCCCTTCGTCCTAAACACTTCGTATCAACCTCCTAGTTCGAGAATTAAGATCGTATATCATTGGAGATTGGTGTTCAAGCCTTCGGTGTTGGATTGCTTCATTTTCCTCTGTGTTCTTCACTACTTTGAGGTAGGTGATTCTTCACCAATGCTTAGTAATGTTCCTAAGGAAGTTTGAATCATGTTTGAATAGCAAGTATTTCGTTTGTAGTCGGTCATCACATGTTAGAAGGATACGTTTGACGTATCGGCACTATATATCGTATGAACCTTTGAACCATCTTATTATAAAGACTCCTAAGCATGTTCAAATCAATTTATGATCAGTAATCGGATATTACCCAGTTGCTACGTTGTACACGTTGGAATCATGTGTTTTGGAACGTAAGATGATCGGAACTTAGATTATTTCTGGAAGATCGTAGATAGATTATGATATTGAGATGACTATCCGTATATTTGTATTTCATGATCATAAATCTTCCACAAACCTTATTAGCATGATATGCCCGAGGATAACTTGTATTATCACGGTAGAATTCATGAGTTCTTCACTATTCAACCCAGTTTTCGGTTTGCAGTATTCTGCCATGCAGGGTTAGCGCACGCTAACATGTATGAGTTAACGTGCGCTATCGGGGTTCAGTTAGCGTACGATACGTACGTAGCGTACGTTATGTATCGGCCGGTTCATACTGCCGCCAGTAACTAGCGCACGCTAGTCTTAAACGATAGCGTACGCTAACAGGCCTGCTTAGCGCACGTTACGTAGAGTACGTAGCGCACGCTAAGCAGTCCAGGCAGATTGGTTACTTTGAGCTTTTCGGCCGTAGACCGAATTGTTAGGCCATCGTTCGACTTGAGATGATTTGTATATCGTTACTTTTGTTAAGGTTCGAGCTTGTTACGTTGATCGAAGGAGGCGGCCTTCGAGTGTGTCGAGAACATTGAAGTGTTTCGTCCTTGCCATTTTCGAGGCAAGTATCATATGTCGAGTTTGATTTATCATGCTTGTGGTTTTGTTCATATTGTTGAAAATGAGATGTATTTCTGGAAATTCTCGTGATATTCGTTGTTGTTTGTTCGTATTGATGAACATATTGAAATGCATATGTGTATGCATAATTGATTGATTATGGTATAAATGATCCGAGGGGGTCATGAGGATCTATGCTGAGGGCGCTGGATCGAATGTCCACCATGCGTTGGTACGACGGGATCATCATGGGGATCTATGCTGAGGGCACTGGATCGTTGGACGGGTTTTCCACCATGCGTTGGTCCGACGGGATGATCATGGGGATCTATGCTGAGGGCGCTGGATCGCTGGATTACCTTGTATTGTGTTGATGGAATCGTGAGGATTCGCATCGTTGGATTCCGGTGGCGGAAGTCCGTTTTGCATGTTTTATGATGCATTGATGATTTATTGTATGATGATACTTGTACTAGCATTGTTTTGCTAACTTCGGGGTGGACATTGTTTTGATGTTCGGGTAGCCTAGAGCGGGAGGTAACCACAAGACGGCTGTGACGATGAAATGGCTCAGTGATGTGATTGGTGTTATTGTTGTTGTGATTGGTCTTCTTGGTTCGTTTAGTACTCGAGTACGTCTGTTTTAATAAAGTCAATTCGATATGGTTGTATAAGTTAACTTATTTGATCGGTTGAACCAAATCTGTATTTGAATTCCAGTTGTTCGATTGGTTTATTTGTATACTTCTTTTAAAATTAGCCTTGTAAATCCTTATCTAAAGGGTTTACGGCACTGTAATTATTCCGAATATCTCGGGGTGTTACATATTATGGTATCGGAGCTAAGATTTATGGATATCTTGGCAGTCGGGTTAGTTGGGTCTGTTTACGTTATTGATTATTGGTCGTTCGTAACATCACTGCTGAGCCAGCATCGTCAAGTGGACTGTGGTTGTAAGTTTCCTAATCTCGAATACTACTGTTTTATTTAATTCACGTCTTGTAAACATTAATGGATGTACTTTGAGAAAGTTTGTCCTGGATATTGAGTATTTATGTTTACAGTATGTTGAGAGGAGGTCGTGGACGCGGACGCGGTCGTGGACGCGGACGTGGAAATGCGAGGCAAGAAGAGTCGGTATCTACTCCAGAGATAACCGCTAGTCGAACGGATTCACATTCCGGGGGACAGCAGGGATCGGCAAATAATAATGCAGATCCTAACGTGCCGGGAGTGCTTCAGCAGGTGGTTGCCCAGATAAACCAGTTTGCTCAAGTTGTGGATCGCATGCAGACAGCGATGGGACAGCAGCATAACGCAGATAATCGGGGAGATAAATGGCTTACCGAGGTGGTCAAATTGCATCCTCCGAAATTTGACGGTTCCGCTGAAACGCTTTCGTGGGATCATTGGCTAAAGGAACTAGAAAAGATTTTTGCAGGGATTAACTGTCCCAACGATAGGAAGGTTCCGGTCGCCCAGTATCTTTTGACCGGGGAGGCTTTCGACTGGTGGGAGGCCATTCGACCGGAGGAGCATAATGTTGACTGGACAGAATTCAAATTGATGATGGAGGCACAGTATTGTCCTCGCCCAGTTAGAGAGGCCCGAGTTCGGGAGTTTTTCTCACCACAAAATTCAGAAGCAACTGTGACGGACGTGATTAAGACTTTTAATCACCAGCTGACTTATGTGCGCCACCTGGTCAGGACCGAGGCGGAAAGGATTTTCCATTTTGACATGTGAATGAAGCCGGAAATTCAGCAATATATGTCCGGATTTGATTGTACCACCTTGAGACAATATCAGGACAAGGCATTGGCCTACGATATGAAGGAAGCAGCAGTAGAGAAATCGACAGAAGCAAAGAAACAGAAGGTGTCTGGCAACTTCACGGAGAATAAGAATAGCGGGCCACGGGTCACCCTCTTTTCACTCATCCAGGAGACCTCCGCATCCTTCTCGGGGAGGAAAGAAGTTCCGGGCAGCACCGACTGTTTCAGACGCAGGAAAGAAGTGTTACAACTGTGGCAAGGCGGGACATGTTCGACGTGATTGTTTCGCGCCTGCTGTGACCTGTTTCGAGTGTGGACAGGAAGGACATCGCGCAACATTTTGTGGGAATGCGACCCGATCTTTTGGTACTCGCACTCCAAATTCCGAAGGAGACGAGTGTGAACCAGACGCAAAGAAAGTGGATTTCAGCAGAACGTCGGGAAGAGAGAGGCATCCAAGGCGGGTCCGTTCCTCCACGCCCGCATTTAAATGAGGAAATCGATGATCGAACACACCTGTTGCATCGTGCACGATCTGCATCCTTTTGCAACCAGTTAGTGTCTTGTTCGACTCAGGAGCTACGCATTCTTTTATATCTTTGAATTGTGTTAATCGTTTGAAAATCTCGTGCTTATATGATTGTGAACCTTATGTTGTGGGATTACCAAGCGGAGAGAAAATTGTGGGAACACTAGAAGCTAGGGATTTCCCAGTATCTATAGAAGGAAGAGATTGGCCATCGAATCTTATTGTAGTTGACATCTGTGGTGACGATTTAATTCTCGGAGATGATTGGCTCAACCGTTATGGAGCTGTGCTGAATTACCGAGAGAGAGTCATTTCCATCATTGCTGATGACGGATCTGAACACTTATTCCGAGGATGGAGACCGGGAAGCTCGGAAAAATTGATCAAGGCAATGAAAGCCGTGAAATTACTGAAGCAGGGATGTCACGGACTTTGGTGCTATGCCATGAGGAAAGAGGAAGGAGTAGAACTCTCGTCTATTTCAGTTGTGAATGAGTTCTCAGATGTTTTTCCTGACGAACTACCTGGTTTACCTCCGCAAAGGGAAGTGGAATTCACTATCGAATTAGAGCCTGGAGCAGCTCCTATTTCCAGAGCACCATACCGCATGGCGCCAACCGAGATGTATGAACTCAAGAAACAACTGGAGGAATTGTTGCAGAAAGGTTATATTCAACCGACCGTTTCTCCTTGGGGAGCGCCCGTTCTCTTTGTCCGGAAGAAAGACGGATCCCTCCGACTGTGTATTGATTACAGGGAGCTCAACAAGATGACAATCAAGAATAAGTATCCTATACCTCGGATCGACGACTTGTTTGATCAACTGCAAGGAGCAAGGGTATTCTCGAAGATTGACTTGCGATCAGGATACCACCAGTTGAGAATAAAGGAATCGGATATACCGAAATCTGCTGAGATCCCTGCAGACGGCATTATGAATTTGTAGTAATGCCATTTGGACTTACCAATGCTCCTGCAGTATTCATGCAATTGATGAATCGGGTATTCTTGGAATACTTGGATAAATTTGTGGTCGTTTTCATAGATGATATTTTGATATATTCGAAGGACGCAGAGGATCATGCCGAGCATTTACATGTGGTTTTGAGCACCTTGAGGAAGGAACAGTTGTATGCAAAACTTTCGAAATGCGAGTTCTGGCTTAAGGAAGTAACCTTCCTTGGGCATGTGATATCAGCCGACGGAGTTCAGGTGGACCCGAAGAAAGTCGAGGCAATCTTGGACTGGGAAACTCCTAAAAACGTGAAAGAAGTCCGAAGCTTCTTAGGACTTGCTGGATATTATCGCCGCTTTGTAGAGGGATTTTCCAAAATTGCTCGTCCGCTCACTCAGCTGTTACAGAAAACTCAAAAGTTCATGTGGAACGAGAAGTGCCAGGCTGGTTTTGACGAACTTAAGAGGAGGCTGACGACAGCACCTATATTAGCGCTGCCAGAGGGAACTGACGGATTTATGGTATACAGCGACGCTTCGAATCAGGGTTTGGGTTGTGTGTTGATGCAGAAGGATAAAGTGATTGCTTATGCTTCTCGGCAATTGAAACCGTACGAAATTAATTATCCGACTCATGATCTGGAGCTAGCAGCTGTGGTCTTTGCCTTGAAAATTTGGCGACATTATTTGTACGGCACTCATTGTCAGATCTTTACAGATCATAAGAGCCTCAAATACATTTTCAGTCAGAAAGAATTAAACATGAGGCAGAGAAGGTGGCTGGAATTGATCAAGGATTACGACTTGGAGATTCTCTATCATCCGGGGAAAGCAAATGTAGTAGCCGATGCTTTGAGCCGTAAACCTGTTTCTCATCGAGTGTTGGAAGCTCTTACGTCCCAAACCACTATTCAACGAGAACTGATCCGCGAGGGGATTGAAGTATGGGCACCAGGAATCCAAGGGCAACTGTATGTGATGGAACTGACTTCATCACTAATCGAAGAGATCAAATCTAAGCAGTTGGACGATTCTTTAATCCTTCGATTATGTGATGAAGTAAAGAAAGGGAAAGCCCCAGGATTTGTGATACAAGACGATGGAGTTCTGAGATTTCAGAGTCGACTTTGCGTTCCCGAGGATGATAATTTGAGACGGACAATTTTCAAAGAAGCTCATAGCACGCCCTATGCTATTCACCCAGGCAGCAGTAAGATGTATAAGGATTTAAAGCAAAACTTCTGGTGGGGGAATATGAAGAAGGACGTAGCGGAGTACGTTTCAAAGTGTTTGACTTGTCAACAGGTTAAGATTGAACATCAGCGACCTGCCGGGATGTTAAAGCCGCTCCCGATCCCTGAATGGAAGTGGGAGGATATTTCGATGGATTTCATCACCAATATGCCAAGGACTAGAACAGGAATGAACATGATTTGGGTTGTAGTTGATCGACTAACCAAGTCGGCTCATTTCCTAGGGATCAAAGATACATGGGGACCCGAGAGATTGGCGCGAGTATTTATTGCGGAGATAGTCAGATTGCATGGGACGCCGAAGACCATTATTTCGGATCGAGATGGTCGTTTCGTGTCGCACTTCTGGAAAGCAGTTCACAAGGCTTTGGGGACTGAGCTCAACTTTAGCACAGCTTATCATCCCCAAACGGACGGTCAGTCCGAAAGGACTATTCAAACTGTAGAAGACATGCTTAGAGCCTGTGCTTTGGATTGGTCAACTGATTGGGAAGTTCATTTGCCATTAGTTGAATTCACCTATAATAATAGTTGGCATGCTTCAATTAAGATGGCACCATTTGAAGCTTTGTACGGGAGAAGATGCCGATCACCCCTATGTTGGGATGATTCTTCGGATCTGATCGGGATGGAACCAGAATTGATTATTCAGACTCAAGAGAAGATAGCTTTGATTCGGGAAAGATTGTTGACCGCCCAGAGCCGACAGAAGTCTTATGCAGACGTACGTCGTCGCCCTCTAGAGTTCGACGTTGGTAATCATGTACTATTGAAAGTGTCTCCCACACGAGGGATTTTCCGTTTTGGGAGAAGGGGCAAGCTTAGTCCGAGATATATCGGACCATTTGAGATCCTAGAGAGAGTTGGGGATTTAGCATACAGGTTGGCCTTACCGCCATCACTGAGTCATGTTCACAATGTGTTTCACATATCCCAACTACGGAAGTATGTACCGGACCCCAGTCACGTCATTGATTTCGACGAGATCGAGATAGCTAATGATGGCACCTTCGAAGAGAGACCAATCAAGATACTTGAGAGCCGGATCAAACAATTGAGGAATAAACCAATACATTTGGTTAAAGTATAATGGTCACGACATGGAGTCGAAGAGGCCACTTGGCAAACGGAGGACGGTATGAAGGCTAAGTATCCGGAGCTGTTTTCATCTTAAGTTTCGGGACGAAACTTCTTTTTAGGGAGGAAGGATGTAATACTCGAGAATTCTATTATGTATTTGGAACTTGTGATATTGTAATGATTGTACTTTTGTCTGAGTACTATTCTCCGTATTTCATAGTCCGTTGTTGTCGAGCGCTTAATTTCATGATTGTGATTTAAAGATTGAAATTCTGTGCATGTAGCGCACGCTATAGGCTACGGGTAGCGTACGCTAACATGGATTCATAGAGCACGCTACAGAGTGGCATTAGCGCACGCTATGCGTGGTCAGATCGATTGAGACGTGCGGTAGGTGAGATCTGGTCGGGGGACCCTTGTCGGATAGTGTCGGGATGTACCTGGACGGCTTTCGGGGAAAAGCCGAGTCAACGCCTTAGCGCACGCTACAGGTATATGCGTAGCGCACGCTAAAGTGCAGAGTACAGTTTAGTCAGTGAGCCGTTAGCGCACGCTACGAACAGGATCTAGCGCGCGCTAATAACTATTTATTATAAATAGGACAGCATCCTATTCGTGATTTCAGTTCTTCTCCTCCCATAACCCGAACTTTTACACTTGGAACATAACTCCCTTCGTCCGAAACACTTCGTATCAACCTCCTAGTTCGAGAATTAAGATCGTATATCATTGGAGATTGGTGTTCAAGCCTTCGGTGTTGGATTGCTTCATTTTCCTCCGTGTTCTTCACTACTTTGAGGTAGGTGATTCTTCACCAATGCTTAGTAATGTTCCTAAGGAAGTTTGAATCATGTTTGAATAGCAAGTATTTCGTTTGTAGTCGGTCATCACATGTTAGAAGGATACGTTTGACGTATCGGCACTATATATCGTATGAACCTTTGAACCATCTTATTATAAAGACTCCTAAGCATGTTTAAATCAATTTATGATCAGTAATCGGATATTACCCAGTTGCTACGTTGTACACGTTGGAATCATGTGTTTTGGAACGTAAGATGATCGGAACTTAGATTATTTCTGGAAGATCATAGATAGATTATGATATTGAGATGACTATCCGTATATTTGTATTTCATGATCATAAATCTTCCACAAACCTTATTAGCATGATATGCCCGAGGATAACTTGTATTATCACGGTAGAATTCATGAGTTCTTCACTAGTCAACCCAGTTTTCGGTTTGCAGTATTCTGCCATGCAGGGTTAGCGCACGCTAACATGTATGAGTTAACGTGCGCTATCGGGGTTCAGTTAGCGTACGATACGTACGTAGCGTACGTTATGTATCGGCCGGTTCATATAGTCAGTTCGTAACTAGCGCACGCTAGTCTTAAACGATAGCGTACGCTAACAGGCCTGCTTAGCGCACGTTACGTAGAGTACGTAGCGCACGCTAAGCAGTCCAGGCAGATTGGTTACTTTGAGCTTTTCGGCCGTAGACCGAATTGTTAGGCCATCGTTCGACTTGAGATGATTTGTATATCGTTACTTTTGTTAAGGTTCGAGCTTGTTACGTTGATCGAAGGAGGCGGCCTTCGAGTGTGTCGAGAACATTGAAGTGTTTCGTCCTTGCCATTTTCGAGGCAAGTATCATATGTCGAGTTTGATTTATCATGCTTGTGGTTTTGTTCATATTGTTGAAAATGAGATGTATTTCTGGAAATTCTCGTGATATTCGTTGTTGTTTGTTCGTATTGATGAACATATTGAAATGCATATGTGTATGCATAATTGATTGATTATGGTATAAATGATCCGAGGGGGTCATGAGGATCTATGCTGAGGGCGCTGGATCGAATGTCCACCATGCGTTGGTCCGACGGGATCATCATGGGGATCTATGCTGAGGGCGCTGGATCGTTGGACGGGTTTTCCACCATGCGTTGGTCCGACGGGATCATCATGGGGATCTATGCTGAGGGCGCTGGATCGCTGGATTACCTTGTATTGTGTTGATGGAATCGTGAGGATTCGCATCGTTGGATTCCGGTGGCGGAAGTCCGTTTTGCATGTTTTATGATGCATTGATGATTTATTGTATGATGATACTTGTACTAGCATTTTTTTGCTAACCCCTTCGGGGGTGGACATTGTTTTGATGTTCAGGTAGCCTAGGAGCGGGGAGGCAACCACAGTACCGACAGGACGATGAAATGGCTCAGTGATGTGATTGGTGTTATTGTTGTTGTGATTGGTCTTCTTGGTTCGTTTAGTACTCGAGTACGTCTGTTTTAATAAAGTCAATTCGATATGGTTGTATAAGTTAACTTATTTGATCGGTTGAACCAAATCTGTATTTGAATTCCAGTTGTTCGATTGGTTTATTTGTATACTTCTTTTAAAATTAGCCTTGTAAATCCTTATCTAAACGGTTTACGGCGCTGTAATTATTCCGAATATCTCGGGGTGTTACACCAACTCGTTATCATGCTCATCAACTCGAATATATGATAATCATCAACTCAAGAACATCAATAATCAATCCAAACGAAATCCAAAAGTGAAGAACTATTACCTTGTATAGACGAACCATGAAGGAGACCAATCAACTTCATTCCAAGAATCATCAATAATTTCAAGAACAAGACTTTAATCCATGTTCCTCAGATTAATCTTTGCTAAAGATTATCATCCCTCAGTGTTTGGGACCTCAAACTTCTCTCTAAAAACTCTCTCTCTCGGTTGCAAGGAAGGAATGGACGAAATGCTTCATAACATCCTTCTGTCCCTTTTTATAAAGTATATTACTAGCGTGCACTAAACCTTATGTTTAGCATGCGCAACAGCCTTAGCGTGTGCTAACTGACTTTGTTAGCGTGCGCTATCGCAGTCCAGAGGCTACTGTCTGGCTTCGTACATGTGCTTACGTATGTAATGTCCATGCATTAGCGTACGTAACTTACACTTTCTAGCGTACGCAAGTCCTTACATTTAGCGTGTGCTAATACCAGTTGACTTGCTACAGTCTACACCTACCACGAAGATGCTCGTGACCCCACATGCCGAAAGCAACCAATAAAGCCAAGATTCCCTGTTGACCGATATACAGTTAGCGTGCGCTAATCAACATGCATTAGCGTGCGCTAACACTACATTACAACATCCGTTGACTTATCAGAACGTGCGCCGAAAGTGGCCTGGTCCATGCATAGATTCCTTCCGATCGGACTGCATTAGCGTGCGTTATCTTATATCCGTAGCATACGCTAAACCTGCACGATAGCGTGCGCTACTCATGATTATTAGCGTGCGCTAATAATGTTACACTTAGCCATTTTCAGCTATTCTTGTCTAACATCTCATCATACCAAAAACGAACATAAGACACACTGAACACAAACACTGAATCCAATAATATTCTTATATGATATACTCTATATCGAAAGTACGATAACCTGATACACGATATCCTCAAATGCAACTGTCGACCAGATACGACAATTATGCCGATACTGACATCTCAGTCCTTTATTTATTTTATCCCTACTGTACAGATTCCACGATGTACAATATAACTTGGATAAAATAATATCAAACAACAGTAGTAGAAATTCCGGATATTACATTCTACACCACTTAAAATAAGTTTCATCCTCGAAACTTGCAATCCGTCATAAAACAAACAAACATACCGTTCAACCCAAAATATCCCAAAACCATCACGACAATGATCAATCATCATCACTATAGAATAACCACAACAGCATACTTACCAATGCGCAAAGTCGAGGATCTCCTGAGATACTAGCTAGTGACCTCACTGTAAAGTCTTAATACACTTTACAATCACAATTCCTTGAGTCTCAACAAAATATATCATCTTCGGATGAAGCAATTTGCCCAAACCAAATTTTGTCTGCCTGATTACATAATCAGGTCTCAATTCTGATAAGACGAATAATATACAATACATCTGCGAAACAACTGCCCAACACAATGATACGAATCCTGAAACGTTGACACAAAATCCGAACGCTCAGATGATCACCAACAATGATCAACAATCAACCGAATTTATCATCGACGTGATAAATTCCAATATGACCAACCAGAGGTCAAAACACAATCGAGAATATCATCAATGTGATAAACTCCAACACGATCGACACAGAACCACAGAAACAGATATACGAAAGAATAACATTCTCAAAATGACACACCAATCACATACAGTGTATCTCAATAAACATACCCGACTGGTGAGCATACCCCTCGGCGTACGAACAACCAATCACAACTCGTCGAACATATCCAAATTATACATCGAGTGGGAACGACCAATCGATACTCAAAACAACCAGCATGAGGTCAACAACCCCAAATCTGCACTTACAAAGAAATCATTCGAAGATCACTATGGTAAAGTCGAGCGACTACCATACCAAAGTTCGGATCTCTATTCATCGTACCATAGGAATGTCATAACCAGTTCGTGAGTCACACTCACAACTTCACTATGTTATGTACTATGCACGAAATGCGTATGTATATCAATCATACTTTCAAAACCAGTTTGAAATCATACAGCCTCGTCAAGAAGACAAATTTTCAAAAGTTCTTTCAAAGTTTTCAAAACTCAAAACATAAATTTTGGTAAGACCACGAAATAAATTTTCGAACCCACCGGCTCGCTCGTG
Organism: Orobanche coerulescens; assembly: GCA_033398695.1. Taxonomy (NCBI): domain Eukaryota; kingdom Viridiplantae; phylum Streptophyta; class Magnoliopsida; order Lamiales; family Orobanchaceae; genus Orobanche; species Orobanche coerulescens. The sequence continues at coordinate 83,837,363 of CM065818.1, read as the reverse complement.
TCAAGTTCTCGATAAAAATTCTTTTCAAATACACACGATTAAATAAAATGGGATTTATGCAAATGCTTGACCATATCCATACTCCTGTTTATCAGTTCAGCTCGTCACAAATATCCACCGATATTCCATCGGGAAAACCACACGATAGAGTTCCAAAATCTCAATATATAAAAATTATGTTAAACTCCTTTTTCCTCACATATGACTCGCAACGTCAATTATTAATCCATCCTGGATCACCTCAAATATGCTATGACAAAACATTGAATAATCGACAAATCCAATACAGCGAAAGACTGCCCGAGAAGTTTCATTTGAACAAGTAAACCAAAACCTCAAAAGGTAGGAACAAAATAAATAAACGATTGATAAAGAGTTTTACAAATCTCGGGAGTTTTAGAAAACAGAAAAGCTTTACTTTGAAACATTAGGGTCTCAGCCCGTATCTTGTTCCGCATTACAAGAAGTTTAAAAAGTAGAAAACTCTTTTCGGACTCCAAGTCCTGAGTTACAAATCTATTTCAAAATCGATTGGGTCTCGGCCCAAAAATCATTTTCCGTAAAACATCCATGAAATATTCATTTTGAAAAGTATCCTTTTCAAATGCTCAAAAGCAGTTTCATGTATCACAAAATGAACTAACATGACTACATGTTCTTTCTCAACCATGCACAACATTTCTCCCAAATGCACAATTCCGTTCCAAAACTTAACCGACATATTGATTTCCAAAATCATAGTTTCCCAAATCATCAATCTTGTCCCAATTCTGACATCTCATACTGTAATGCATGATATCTGCTGAATCTCAAAACATATCAACTTAGAACGGCAATAAATCTCAATGAAATTCAAAAATCCAAATACTTACAGATCGTGAAGCCGACGATTCCCCGTGATACTGGCACATGTCTCGACTCAAGGAAATACTCGATACAGATATTTTCAAAACACACGTTATGCCAAATCAGTTCGACTCAAGAACACAATATATCTCATTCCAGAGAATCTCGTTAACACCATTTGGAAAAGTTTACAACAAACCCAGCACCACACTGGTAAATCACATAACGCACAAGCGCGAGTGAACAATAAAAAACTCACGGCTCTAGTATTAGTCAATCGACAACTCGAATGACGCGACCTAAACACGACCCAACTTGACCCAAATGCCTAGGTTTTCTCAACCTAAGCTCCGATACCATATTCTGTAACACCCCCAGATTTAACCGGAAATATTACAGCGCCGTGGGCCCCGAGATGGAACCCACAAGGCTAAAAGAATTATTTGCAAACTTTTACAAATGCCCAAGAGGCCAACAACGGTACTATCTTTAAAAATGCACAAAGGTTTATAAAATCTATTTAACAAAAACCGTCGTAAAAACTCATTTGAAATCGCAAGGCCAAACAGCCGACACACAAAAGTTTAGAAAACGATTTCCAAAGTAATCTCAGTTACCAGATACCAAAAGAGCATTTCAAAATACTCACGCAGCGGAAAAAGACCAACCATAAAGATACTCTAGCCGCGGAATACAAGAATCAATCAAGAAACTCAAAGCACAAAACACGTCCTAGCCAGTATCCTCCGGGAAGCTCATCACTTCACGACCGCTATAAGCTCGATACTCCAAGAACCTAAAAAGAAATCCCACGACGGGGTCAGCCATAATATCCAACAATGATAACCGTCACAATACATTAATAATTACATACCAATGAGAATACAACATAAGAATACGACCAACGTAATCTTACCGCCATAACTTTACTTACTCAAGTAATTCTCATCAGAATAATCATTATCACAGTTCGCATCTCGGACTCGATTAACCAATAAACTCGAACATAATATCTGTATTGTGCCTCAAACAATACTCAAGATTCTCAAACTATCATCGTCAACTCACGATACGGAAATATACCATTTCTGACCAATACGATCCATCGAATAACATCATCAAATCCCAAGACGATAACCGATTGTCCACCAAAGACAAATACCAAGGAAATACGGAACATACCTCGAGATATGATGTGCCACGACAATCATATCAGTCTAATCCGAGATCAGATCAATGCAATACGGACACGATCCTAACACAAGACCTATAAATGCATACTCATATGACCACGTCAATATGCTCACAACAATATCAACAATGTATACTCAATGGAAATCCCATGACCCAGCGCCCTCAGCATAGGTCCCAAGATGATCCTACAAGATCAACACGAGGTGGATAACCAACAATATACATAAGTAAAACAACACAACGCTGGGTAATCCAACGATCCAGCGCCCTCGGCATAGATCCCAAGATGATCCCGTCGGACCAACACGAGGTGGAAAAACCCATCCAATGATCCAGCGCCCTCAGCATAGATCCCAAGATGATCCCGTCGGACCAACACGAGGTGGACATCTGATCCAGCGCCCTCAGCATAGATCACACGATCCCATCGGATCAACACAACACAAACAACACAATTATGCATACACATATGCAAATCAAAATGTTCATCAACATGAACAATGCAAAATGAACGACAATATGACAAATCGACTAAGACGATCTCATGTTCGACAACATGAATGACAATATGCATCATCAAATCACTAACACTAACTGATTCGATATAAGATACTTCCCTGAGTCCTTCGGGAGAAATCTCGATATCAAACCATCACCGACGATTATCCGCAATGCTCGGCGATCCAAACGTATCATGGACTACAGATACCCATATCCTCGTCTTTGTCATAATGTAACCTCGATACCCGAATATGCCAATAACCGAAATAAATCATATACATTATGATTAAACTCCCAGAATCGGAATGACAACATATAATCATTGTTATATGCATTATAAATGAAATGAAACTGAAACCATTCATTAAACATTATAACTGAGCAAGTAATAACTTGCCTCGATACCGATACCACGAAGCTGTTACCGAACCCATTGCCTTTCTCTACGAGCTCTTCAGCCCCGATCCAAACCAACACAACGGTCGTAATCCATTATCAATTATCGCAACCTAATGCAATAATCAAATGACAACACATCCGATAATAATCAACAACCGGCAAAAACCAACTAATCGAACTCAACGGTTCAACAAAAACCTTGAATAAACACAGTCTGAACAAACCAAATCAAACCATCACGCATTCATAATCACAACACAAAAATACTGCACGGTCTGCCTATTTAGCGCACGTTAAACGCATAACGTAGCGTGCGCTAAGTTGCTCCCATTAGCGTGCACTAGCCAGTAAGCTTAGCGTGCGCTAATTCTGTACAGTGGCATGCATTCCAAGCATCGTCTAACACTTCCATCATATCAATGATCAACTCATCTCGATATTAAGGATTTCATAACATATTCGATTCCAACTTTTATCTTTAAACACGAATCAACAAGATTCCTTCTTGTTCATATTTGGTAAATTCATAGAACAATTTACCAGTTATTGTCATGAATAATCATATTCCAAAGTCATCCGTAACCTTTCCAATTTCCAGTTCTTATTCATAACAATCATGACATATATAATTCAATAGTTCTTCAAGAACACGAATTATCCGAATTCACGTTCATGACCCATAAAATGACATAATCCGATGTCTTTTAACATCTAAAAATCCTTATTCATCATGGTCTTCGACATACAATTCATATAACTTCAAGAATCACAATAGCACCACCATAATCGTCACCATACGAAGTAACCAACGACAAAACATCAAAAATCCGAATTGAAGAAGGGAATTACATCAACATATCTCTTGAATTCCTTCCAAAACCATATGAAACATATCAATACTCATATATTGATAACACACTAACTTAGTACGGTAATCCAACTCGTTATCATGCTCATCAACTCGAATATATGATAATCATCAACTCAAGAACATCAATAATCAATCCAAACGAAATCCAAAAGTGAAGAACTATTACCTTGTATAGACGAACCATGAAGGAGAACAATCAACTTCATTCCAAGAATCATAAATAATTTCAAGAACAAGACTTTAATCCATGTTCCTCGATTAATCTTTGTTAAATATTATCATCTCTCAGTGTTTGGGACCTCAAACTTCTCTCTAAAAACTCTGTCTCTCGGTTGCAAGGAAGGAATGGACGAAATGCTTCATAATACCCTTCTGTCCCTTTTTATAAAGTATATTACTAGCGTGCGCTAAACCTTATGTTTAGCGTGCGCAACAGCCTTAGCGTGCGCTAACTGACTTTGTTAGCATGCGCTATCGCAGTCCATAGGCTACTGTATGGCTTCGTACATATGCTTACGTACGTAATGCCCATGCATTAGCGTACGTAACTTACACTGTCTAGCGTACGCAAGTCCTTACATTTAGCGTGCGCTAATACCAGTTGACTCGCTACAGTCTACACCTACCACGAAGATGCTCGTGACCCCACATGCCGAAAGCAACCAATAAAGCCAAGATTCCCTGTTGACCGATATACAGTTAGCGTGCGCTAATCAACATGCATTAGCGTGCGATAACACTACATTACAACATCCGTTGACTTATCAGAACGTGCGTCGAAAGTGGCCTAGTCCACGCATAGATTCCTTCCGATCGGACTGCATTAGCGTGTGTTATCTTATATCCATAGCATACGCTAAACCTGCACGATAGCGTGCGCTACTCATGATTATTAGCGTGCGCTAATAATGTTACACTTAACCATTTTCAGCTATTCTTGTCCAACGTCTCGTCATACCAAAAACGAACATAAGACACACTGAACACAAACACTGAATCCAATAATATTCTTATACGATATACTCTATATCGAAAGTACGATAACCTGATACACGATATCCTCAAATGCAACTGTCGACCAGATACGACAATTATACCGATACTAACATCTCAGTCCTTTATTTATTTTATCCCTACTGTACAGATTCCACGCTGTACAATATAACTTGGATAATAATATCAAACAACAGTAGTAGAAATTCTGGATATTACAATAACAAAATGCGACATCCTGTTGACTCGCCACAGTGGAAGTCTATTGATAGTAGGTGGCCTTGTTTTTCATCTGATCCTATGAATTTAAGACTTGGACTTGCCACATATGGATTTAATCCTTATAGTAATCTTAGTTCTACACATAGTTGTTGGCCCATGATGCTTGTTAATTACAACCTCCCCCCTTGGCTGTGCATGAAAAGGGAAAATATGATGTTAACTTTGCTAATCCCTGGTCCAAGGCAACCAGGAAATGATATTGATGTATATTTAAGGCCATTGGTTGAAGATTTGAAAGAGTTATGGATAAGTGGGGTTGAGGTGTACGATGCATTTACGAAGAGCATTTTCAATCTGAAGGTTATTCTCATGTGGACGATTAATGATTTTTCGGCTTATGGAAATCTAGCTGGGTGTACGACTAAGGGTAAGATGGCATGTCCTATTTGTGGTGCTAATACTTGTTCAATTTATCTACCTCACAGTCACAAGTGTGCGTATATGGGTCATCGACGGTTTCTTATACCCAATCATCCTTACCGAAAGAAGAAGAGTTAGTTTGATGGAACCCATGAGAAGGGGGGGAAACCTCATATATTGTGCAGTTACGAAATTTTAGCAGTTGTTAATGGGATTGAAAATGATTTTGGAAAATGGGATGAAATGAGCAGTGATGAAGAACCGAGACAAGGAAGGGCAAAAGGTAAGAGAAAGAAGAAAAGGAGGAGGAAGATTATAAAGAAAGTTAAGGTCCTGAATTGGAAGAAAAAATCAATTTTTTTTGAGTTGCCATATTACGAGGTATAACAAATTTTGTGCTTTAATGTTAATTCAATATAATGATATAGTTAATAGCTAGATGATAACTAATCAAATATCTTATTTTTAGCATTTGTTGGTACATCACTATTTGGATTTAATGCACATCGAAAAAAATTGTGGTGAGAGTTTACTGTGCACTTTGCTTGATATAAAAGGAAGATCAAAAGATGGCCATAGTGCTCGTAAAGACTTGGAAAGTATGGGAATTCGGCCACAGTTGCACCCAAGGCTTGATGAGAATAGTAAGTTAGCCCTTCCACCAGGCCAACATACGATAACAAGTTCTGAGATAGAGATATTTTATTGGCGACTAAGAAATTTGAAAGTTCCCGACGGGTATAGCTCTAATATTGCAAACAGTTTTGCACAGAATGACAAGATACTTGGACTCAAGTCCCATGATTACCATGTATTGCTGCAACAGTTATTGCCAGTCGCATTGAGAGGACTTCTACCAAAAGGGCCAAGAAATGCATTACTTCGTTTCTGTTCATTTTTCTATGATATAAGCCAAAGAGTGGTTGATGTCGAAAAAATTGAAGTCGCAGTAATGAGAGATAATTGATACATTGTGGATGCTTGAAAGATATTTTCCTCCTTCATTCTTTGATATTATGATTCACTTGACAATACATTTAGGCCGAGAAACTCGTCTTTGTGGATCAAATCAATTTCATTGGATGTACCCATTTGAAAGGTATTCGATATCCATTTATTATCTGGTAATAGGCTTGAATGATATTTTCCTTCCTAATTTATATCCAATATTTTGAGATTTATGAAGTCGTGCAAGGAATATGTTAGAAATCCTGCACGACCGGAAGGATGCATATGTGAAGGCTATCTTGCCGAAGAATCCATACATTTTTTTTGTTAGTACATTAAGGAAAGTTGTGCCCTATTTGAAAAACATAAACGCAATGAGGAATACCAAAATGAAAACACATTTGAAGGACGACCAATTTCTAAAGGAGAGCATACTACATTGTCTAATGAAGACATGCAAAATGGTCATCGATATGTGTTGTTTAATACGGCAGAAGTGGAACCATATGAAGTGTAAGTTTAAGTTATATGCAATTTTGTCTAGTTTGTTTCTTAGGAATATTTTCACATTATTTGTTTTTAGGATGCATATGGAAGAGTTGAAGATGTTACATACTGATCTATTCGATGATCAACTTTCAAAGATGCATTCAGACACTTTCTCTAGTTGGTTTACAAAAAAGGTTTTTTTACATATTATTTGGACTTTATTAGTTTATACATTGTGAATAAGTATGTTATTTATTTAAAATAAATATACAGGTTAAAGACCAAATAGCCTCAGGCGAAGTAGAAGTTCCTGAAACAATAAAGTGGTTATCATATGGGCCTAGAAGGCAAGCGCTCTCATATTCTGGCTATATAATAAATGGTCGTCGATTTCGTACCAAGGACACCGAAAAATCCACACAGAATAGTGGTGTTTCACTTGAAGCAACTACAATATGTCAATCTGGTCCAAATGACAATTGCTAATCTAGTAGCAACACAATAGGTCATTACGGGATCTTGCATAACATTATAGTGTTGGACTATCTTATGTTTCAGATTCCCTTATTTAAGTGTGATTGGGCAAATATCTATCGTGGAGTGAAGGTTAAAGATGGATTTACATTAGTCAACTTGCTCAATTTCAAGATAAATTTAAAGGAGATTCTTTTATACTAGCAACGCAAGCCTCACAAGTATTCTATTGGAGAGAAAGCAAAACATCTCATTGGCAAGTTGTTGTCAGACCACCACCAAGGGGCTATCATGATATGGAGATCTATGATAAGAGTGATGATGAGAATAATGAATTGTCGTGTAATCCACTTGATGTATCTTTGCTTGATAAACCGATGATTGCCAAGATAGTACTTGCGCAAGAGTGGGATGTGATGAAAAATTGGTATATTTGATAAGTATTTATGTTATTATGACTATTTTTTCTTAATTATAGTGTCATTATATTTGTTTATTACATTACTTGTACTAACATATATACAAAATTATTTGATTGCTTTTCTTCCATATAACAGGTAGAGGCTGAGTAGGAGGATCTTTAGATAACTCTATCAAAGTTTGTCGATGTGATCACAATGGGTAATGATGGGATAGAGGTAAGAGTTAGTGTTACCATAATGATTTTACATGTGTATGTCATTGTTTTTAGTTACAAAATATCTACTCCCACCATCACAAATGCTAACAATAGTGTCATAATGTTTATTTATTGCATTTTTTCAAAGCAGATTTTAAAATTAGATTTTTCAATGGTTATGTTTAAACAGTAGACACTGTGAAAATCAGTTCCATGTCCAAAATAGAAATTTTGAGTAAATTATAATAAACCCCCTGAAATATGTTTTTTTTTGCACTGAGAGACCTCATGATTCTGTCATGTGTGGAAATATGTCAAATTATGATTTGACCAGGAGACAGTGGGAAAAAATGGATAGTTGAGAGGGTAAAATGCAACAAAAAATAAGTTCAGTGGGCAAAGTGCAAAAAACATAGTTTTTCAAAGCAGTTTCTTTTAAATCGGTTTGTAAGCAAGATTTTTCAATGCAGATTTTTTGTGCATATGTCATTGTTTTTAGTTATTAAATATATACATACAAATATTGTGTTTACTAACTTTACAATGATCTATGCAGAGTTCAAGAAAAGGGAGCAGGCGCTTGAAGAAAATACATTTAGCATCGGTTGCAATTTCGCAACAACAAGGGAACGAATGCATTCGAATTTGTGAAAGAGGGTCGAATCCCTCTCCTGAACATAATATGCAGAGGATGTCTCCTCCACATGTTTCTAGTGAAGTTCCTAATGAATATACCTGTGAAGAGCAGTTGGTTGAAGAACAAGAAGCATTGGGAAAGAAAAAAAGAGGTCCAACAAGGTTGAGAGAGTTATGCTCAAATCCTACGGAACTAATAGAGGTGGATTTCAATGAAAGAGGAAAGCCTATCGGTGAGCATTCCAAGTGGTTATCTTCATTCTTGGGTGCTTTAGCACGAAAATTTGTACCGGTCAATATTGATGATTGGAGGAAAGTTTCTAATGAAACAAAGAAAGATTTGTGGACATGTGTTAAGGTAATGATAATATATCTAATTGGGTTTGAACATAAAAATTAAAGTGTACATGTTCCCTTGTTTGTGATATGATGTTTATGTTGGGAATCGGTGATAAAAACGAGTAACGCAGCGGAAAATAAATCGGTCAAACTGGATAAAAACCAAATCCCAAAACGGATCGATCAAGCATCGTATAAACGAATATAAATAGACGAAGATAATAAAGAAATCATACCCTCGTAGCCCTTTGATAATATCTTCTTGATTTCGAGCACGAGCACGAGTCCAACCAATCGAGCTTCTGGAAATTCCCGAGCACCGAAAATACTGTGCCTCTACGTATCACGCATTGAAAAGATGACCGAAAAATATTTCTATCAATTTAAACTCCAAGTATACGGCTAGAAATTGATAGAATTAGCTTATATATATTTTTATAAATACTCTAAGTATTTTATAAAAATTGTTCTCTCAAAATACACTTAGAACTCAAAATGTATAAACTTAGAAAATTTTCTCTCACTCCTTTACATCAACTCACGGCTGATTCTACTTTTTAATGAGGGAGATGGTGTTTGTTTTATAACCAAAACACACACCTCATCAATTATTCCAAGAGTAAATAATGTAGTAATAATACATCAAATGTATTATTAAGTCCCCATATTTATAAAAAAAAATCACCAAGTCAATTGATGAAAGTGGGGTGGCGGCTAAGGGAGGAGAAAAAGAAATTGGTTCGTTTCGGTCCGTGAAACGGACCCTCGTGTATCTAATTCGATAGATAAACCTTGGTATGTTTCAATATTAATATAATTAAGTAATATAATTAATTAATTAATTATATTAAAAATAAATTCTCTAAGAAATAATATGAATAAATTAATTACCCAGTAATTTATTTAATTCATGAGACCGATTTAATTTATCCAATAAATTGAATTAGACATCCAATGTCCAATATTAACTAAGAGAGAATAAGCTAAATATAATCCGTCGTCAATTCCTGTGCCGCGACTCTGTGGGTTCGTCTTAGTTAGCATTGGGAGGATCTAATAAGTGTTAGCACCACTTAGCCAGTCTCGTGGTCCACACCGTAACCTAACTAAGAACGAATGATAGGATCATTCCAAAACCATTATGTCGTCAATACCGTATACGTATAAACCCTTCAATCATATGTCCTGGTCAAGTATTAGGGTCACGGTAAAGTCAAACCCTACTGTAACTTGACTCTATGCTTTCTGTTAATGCAAACTGAGATCATCGAGCTCTCGTGTATCAAATACAACTAGCTCTGAATGCTTTGTCCAAAGACTTATGATCTTATTTGCCATTAACCGCATAGGACATTTACCTGCTCACTAACAGGAGAAAGAATCCTATCTTGGTATTCAGTAGAGACTGCTACTTGCCCACTAGGTTGCATTTTGAGGTTGACCCCACCAACCGGCGATTGGATCGAACTACTCTAATGACTAACTTAATGTCACAAGCACATATCCTACTGAAACCTCAAGTCAAAGGTCCACGTATACCTATCACAATCTTTCGATTCAATCATTGACATTCCCTGAGTGATTTCCATGTGACCGAATCGAGTTTAGTCATGTTCGAGTATACTAATCCCATTAGCATACCTATAACAAAGATTAAGTCGAATTTCTAAACGAAATATGATGCCTTTAAACCCAATTTTAATTATTAAAATATTTGATGTTTGGGGCATAGATTTTATGGGACCTTTTACAATTTCTTTTGGCAACCTTTACATCCTTGTGGCCGTCGATTATGTTTCAAAATGGGTAGAAGCAATTTCTTGCAAAACAAATGACCACAAAGTCGTGGTAAAATTTTTGAAAGAAAATATTTTTTCCAGATTTGGAACACCACGAGCAATTATAAGTGATGGAGGAAAACATTTCTATAACCAATTTTTTAATCATTTATTTAAAAAATATGGTGTTACACATAAAGTTGCTACTCCTTATCACCCTCAAACAAGTGGACAAGTTGAAATTTTAAATAGAGAAATCAAACATATTCTTGAAAAAACTGTTAATCCTACAAGGAAAGATTGGTCTTTGCGATTGAATGATGCATTGTGGGCTTACGTACTACCTTTAAAACTCCCATCGGAATGTCTCCATTTAGGCTTGTCTTTGGAAAACCATGTCATTTGCCTGTTGAATTAGAACATAGAGCATATTGGGCCATAAAGCTATTAAATTTTTCATTAGACATGGCTGGAATTCATAGGCAACTTCAACTAAATGAATTGGAAGAAATCAAAAATGATGCTTATGATTGTGCAAGGAAATATAAGGACAAAATGAAATTTTTTCATGATAAACATATTTTGAGAAAAACTTTTTCTCCTGGTCAAAAAGTCCTTTTTAACTCTCGTTTGTTATTATTTCCAGGCAAGTTGCGTTCACGATGGTCTGGTCCATTTATTATTCATACGGTAGCTGTAAAAATTGAAAATCCAAAAAATGGTAATATTTTTAAAGTGAATGGTCAACAGTTAAAACCATATTTGGAATTAAAATCTTTTGAGGTAGAAGAGGTTCTTCTTAAAGACCCCGATATTGTGAATTAATACTCCATTGTGTTTGCCCGGTCAAGTGGCGGATAATGGTACTCCGTGGCTAGTAAAGTCGGATTTTTCAGTTTCCCACAACAACTGATTTTGTAGATATTTTTATTTTATTTTTAATTATGGAACAAACTTTGAAAACAATTGAAAAAAGATTTCCCTTTCTTAGTAAAAAAAGTCATTTTGAAACTTTACCAATCCAGAGTTGAAAGGATGAGGTTGCTTATGAATAACGGCATACCTTTTGATATTCGATTCATTATTGAAGCCAAAGTGAGAATAGCGGGTGAATTCACGAAAACACCAACTAGATTTTTACTAGGGCTTGGAAAAAGTTCATATGCCAAGAAACGACGAGCAAAGAAAATCTTCGTTTGCTACAAATGTGCTAGGTGGAACTGTGATTCAAGATGTCGATCTTTAGGAATTCCTTCCACAAACAGAGAAGATAAAATTCAGTTCATCAAGGATGGTCTGAATAAGGAGAATTTAGATGATATCGAAATTTCTCTTGACACGCATCCTAGTGGACTCGTACATTATGGGATTCGATGTTTGTGGAATAAATTCAAACCAGAATATGAACAACGTCTTGGGAATCTGACGTTAAAAGACCCTGTTTGCCAATTTATAAGAAAATTGGATGGGAAGCTTCTCCCCGACTCATAGAAGGCGTTTAAGCCGTTTCTGAACGTAAAATCAGAGGAAAATGTGAGTCACAACCACAACTACTGTACATACATGTGAGTATCTTTACTTTTTGTCGTTTTTTTTAGATTTTCTAAATAAAAAAAGTGATATGCAATCAATGCATTCATTATTCTATTGAGTAGTTGAAGCGCAATTAACGCGGTCACAGATTTTATAAATCTTTTTACTTTATTTTGCATCTATAAATAAACATTGCAGTTGTTTCTTTTCTGCATCCCTCAAACTTGTATTCTTTTCATTTTCTCTCTAAGTAATTTTCTTTTCAAAAAAATGGAATCATCATCTTCCACAAAATGATTTAACTCCATCTGCATTTTTGGTGGAGCTAGTCATGGGAAAGAGGCTTGCTTTATTGAAGCAGCCCACAACTTGGGTCTTACCTTAGGAGAAAAATGCATTTATGTAGTTTACGAAGGAGAAAGTCTAGGATTAATGGGACGTACTGCTGCTTCTGCCTATATGGAAGGAGTAAAGGTGTTGGGAATCATTCCAAAACCTCTGGCTGAAAGTAAAATCACCGGAGCAACTATTGGAGATGAGTTCAGAGCTGTGAATATGCAAGACCGCATAACTCACATGATAAATAATGTTGATGCCTTTATCACCCTTCCTGGTGGTTTTGGCACTCTTGAGGAACTTTTTCATGTGGTTACCAGAGCCCAGCTAAATGTTCATACGAAACCAATAGGTCTGCTAAATGTTAATGGTTTCTTCGATGGTTTACTATCTTTCATCAACTACTCTTCTGAAAAAGGTTTTATTTCTGAGCGTGCTAAACGAATCATAGTTGTTGCAACAACACCAGAAGAGCTGATCAAAAAACTTATTGCATTTGTTCCTAACTGCACTACCTCTAGCTAATATTGTTTGGATGGAAGATTTCACTGTGCGGAAACGCAAAATTGATACATTCCTTTCCCTCTGATATCCCACTTCATTCCTCTTGTTGTTTTTTACTTTTTAGCGGGTATAAAAATCGTGAAAATGATGGCACCTTAAGGAGTTTCTTTTTGACCTCTTGACGCGCATCTATCCACGATTTATGTATTGTTATTTCTATTACTGTACTTTTTCTGTTTGTTTTTTTAATAAAAGCATTAATGGCAGCGTAAGGCGACTCTTCGGACTCTCTTGAAATGCATCTAGGTTGTTTGTGTTATACTTCCGGGTATATATTTTCTTTTGTTGTTTTGCCACACTTATTTCTTGCAGGTCCAAAAAAAGGGGGGGGGGGCTTGAGCGAAGCATCGTCTTTCATAAACAGGGAAGCCTTATTTAAACCCTTACTCCATTGTTCTTTTTACACAATAAGGATATTGTTTATCATTAAGTGTGGGGGAAGGTGTATATCTATATCTATATCTATATCTATCTATCTATATATATATAATAAAAAAAATGTTGAAAATCACCGCACCATTTTCTTGAGAAAACGTTAGTGAAAAAATCATTTTTGGGATGTTTCACTGGTTTTGATAATGAATTTGGATGAAGGTGTATGGGATTCAGTACACAACACCCTTTTTGTGAGTTTTGAGCCTTAGAGCAATCCTTATATATACGCTCTATATTTTTTGTTGTGTGGTCAAACATATTGTGTTCATTCTAGAACTTGCTCATTTATACATTTCGAGACTACATTCATAAACTCTTGCATTAAGATGATGAAGGCAATTAGGATTAACCCCTTGTTGGCTTATATTTTCCCACCCATTACATTTTATCCTTAGAAGCCCCATTGAGCCTGAGCCTATTTCTTTGATCAAGCACATTACTTTAGCCATTATCCATTCTTGTTGATGACTCATCCATTTGCACCCTCTAGTCAAAGATTTAATTGTGAACTAGATGTGTGACAAATAGGGGCCAATGTTCATAAGAGTATTGTGGAGATTAAGAGCTTTTGTTGAAAGTGAAAGGGTGTGAAGTACATTGGAGTATTGAACCGAAAAAAATATAAATAAAGGCCAAAAAAACGGCCTGAAAGAAAAAAAGAAAAAAAGCGGGAGGTCAAGTGCGAAAATCATCACAATATATACATAAAATAGCACTTAAACTATCCCTTGAGTGATACATAATTCCTTCCAGAAGATCCATTGCATACTTTTTCTTACACAAGAATATGACCTTACCAGATGAATATTCAATTATCATGTACAAAATAACTTGGGGATGATGGTTTGAGAGTTTTCATTACAGAAGGGAGGGTGTTGATTGTTATTTGTAGGATTTGTTATGCATCTAAATTCACAATTGATCTTGGCTAACAAACCTCATAATTTTCCCTTTATCCTACCCATACCCAAAGCCACGTTACAACCAAGAGAAAGACCTTTTGATTTATGCATGAGTTTATTTTTAAGTAGTGGAGATTTGATTTTTGACCAAGCATATGGTAATGACACATTATGCTTTGATATGAGTGAACTCTTCTCGAATATCCCGTATATACACTTGAGTGAAGAGTGTTATCCATCGTGAGGGTATTGAATCTTTTGGCATTCGATTCTCAATGAAGTTGTTAGAATTTGGTGCGACATCCTATTTTTCTCTGATCTCACTTGGGTCATGATCACTTGTTCTCTCTTGATATTGGTTTTGTCATGATTTTTTTCAGCATATGAGTATTATAACTCGGGTATAAGATTTGCCCGAGGACGTGCAAAAGATAAGTGTGGGGGAATTTGTTTAGTATATTTTGAGTAATATTTTTATTAGTATTTTATATATATAATTGTGTGTTATATGATAATTTATTCGTTTTACCATATAGTTATATTATTTTATTTTGTTAGAATTTTCTATAATTTTGTGTCATTTTTGGATAATTAATTGGAATTAAATTATATCTGCAGGTTAACCAACCGGTACAAGACAGATCAATTGGTTCAAGGGCGATATTTTTACAAAATTTAAATATAGTCACGACTGGTCTCACTTTATTCGTCTCGTCGAGACGATCGTTTTAAAAAAAAATTCATCCGAATCCGTGTTCGTATGAAGAAGTTATGACTGTTCGAAGGACAATTAAATAGACGGACCATATTGTGCCACGTATCAACACCCGATTGGACCAGAAATTCAACTCTGTGCTGATGTCATCTATGACATCAGCACCCATGGGCAGCCGTGTATTATTGGGTGTAGGATTTTAATATGTTAAAAAATTATTATTTTATTAATTTTGTAGTAGTATAAATAGGGGATGAATGTGTAGTGTTTTGGGAAGAGAAAAAAAAGGAGAAAAAATAGAGAGATATTATTGTAAGGGAGAGAAATAAAAATAGTATGTAATAAAATTATATTTTAGTAATAATATTATGAAATATTTATTTATTTGTGTTGTTATTATGAGTGAGTAATTTTCTTATACTGGGGTTATGATGAAACCATGTCTATATTATTATTAATATTTATATAATAATTCCAAATAAATATTTTTAACGATTATGATTTTCGCTTCAATAGGAGAATATTATTTCATCAATTATATCACATATTTTTTATAGTTATAAATTCCCCCTTACTTTGTGATTATTGATATTAGTTAATTTCTTTGATTATTTGTTTTCCATTAAATTGGATACATATAATGCTTAGAAATTATATTTTTTAAGCGAAGGAAAATTTATATTTGAATTATAATTTTGTACATATTGTCAAATCTATAGGGAAATAGTGAGATTTATTTCAGAATCTATTCCCTGAATTTCTTGGAATTAAAATATAAAATAAATAATAAATAGACATTGGTGGATTCTAAACCCTAGTAAATTATTTAAAATCAATTTATCTAAAATCTACTTAAAAATTATTAGTTATTTAATGCAATTATTATAACATTCCAATATCAAATTATTTGGGACTAGGTTAGAATTTAATTTAATTTGGTTCAAAACGATAGGAATAATTTGACTTCACTATTATAGTCCTCCCTGTGGAATCGACCTTGCACCGCATATCTACATCGAACAAATCGTGCGCTTGCGAGTATTAGACTAAAGAATCAACCAACAACATATTGCATTAATTTTTGAATGGAGATGTAGTTCATGGACCTAGTTTTGAATCGTTTGTTTTGTTCGATTGGGTTGTAAAGGCCGTTTTGAGCCTGTTTATTTTACTAGAAATTTGTATAGGATGCAATTTTTCAAATGTAAAATTTATATGTAATGACGAAGACCGGAGGAAGATCCGCTCGAGAAGACGAAGATTCAAGACCGAAGACATGTAATTAGATTATGATGTTTTTGTTCTAGGAACGGTCCATGAACTGCATGTTGTTAGTTTTAGGTTGTGTATGTTTTCATATTGTATGACAAACAAACAAACCGACAAACCGCGCTTATAAACGGATTAATGTGCAAAGTGTAACATATAATCGCGTTAATACTCCCACATACAAACACTAAGTTATAAAGGTTACGAGGTTTCCTACCCTCTGTCAAACTCATGGAAAATTGAAATCTAAACCGGAATATTATTCTTCCGAGTATGTCGGGGTAATATTTTTGGGGAAAGTTGATAAATTCCTAGAGTGCATTAGATGCCTTTGGTTGTGACAAATCAAACCCCTATAAACCGTATGGGTTGCCGAGTAAGATTCAATTGTCACACTAATAGGAGTTGACGGTTTAAACTTAGATAGTTCAGCGAGCCATAGAAACCGAATGGGTTGAGGGCAAGTGAACTAGGGGTAAAAGTGTAATATCCGGAATTTCTACTACTGTTGTCTGATATTATATTATCCGAGTTATATTGTACAGTGTGGAATCTATACAGTATGGATAAAATAAATAAAGGACTGAGATGTAAGTATCGATATAATTGTCGTATCTGGTCGACAATTGCATTTGAGAATATCGTGTATCAGGTTATCGTACTTTCGATATGAGGTTTATCGTATGAGAATATTATTGGAATCAATATACGTATTTAGTATGCCGTATGTTCGTATTCTGTATGTCGAGACAGGTGGTAACAGTTAAAATTGTCTAAGTATAGAATACTTAGCGTACGCTAATGTTTAAGACTTACGTACGCTAAATCACAAGAGTTACGTATGTTATGGCCGAGACATTACGTACGTAACATGGGAATCAGACGATCGAGTCATGGTCGGCAGGTAGGACCCTGTGTCGGCAGCTTTCGGCGGAAGGATGTTGACAGGCGAGTCAACTACGTATTATGTACGTTATACAGGATGTATTACGTACGTAATTTAAGGTTTTACTGTAGCAAGTCAACGTGCGTATTACGTACGTAATGAAGGAAATGTTACGTACGTAATCAAGTGGATAAAACAGGACAGTAAGTTTTGGGATTAACATTACGTACGCTATCAAGGATGGCTAACGTACGTAATGCGTGTTACGTACGTTAACCTTGGTGTGTTACATACGTAACGAACAGAAATGTTTTATAAGTGGATGCCCGTCTTTCATTTCCTTCGACGTTTCTTTTCGTTTTTCGTCTTCAACTTTGAGAGAGAGAGATGTTGGCCTTCCTAAGTCGATTTTGAGCTTCAGGACTTAGATGTGAGACTTGGATATGGAATTATGGATGATTCTTGAAGGGTTTGATTGGGTTATTCATGTTCTTGAGGTATGTTTTTGAATTCTTCACTTTGATTTCGGATTTTGGTATTGTTATCAGTATATGATTCGTATGATGTTGATTGTGATGTTGTTGTTACGATTATTGAGGCTACATGAACTATATGTTGAAGGAAGATGGTGTTATGATGGTTTATACCTTGAATATGTTGATTATGATTATGAAATCATAGAGTTCTTGATGTTCTTGGTATTGTTACTTCGATTCTTGATGTTAGGGAGATCGTATGTTCAAGAACATGTTTATATACCCATTGAATTGTGATTAGGGATTGTTTAGATGTTAGAAAACATCGGATTACACTGTTTTAATGGCTATGAACAAGGTTTTGAATCCATTAGTGTTCTTGAGGAACTTCTTGATGAATTTAACATAGCAAGACGATCGTAGGTTGAATTATCGGTACCTTTGGATATGAAAATCGAATGTTCATTGATTGTAGTGATAGAATTCGTATGTTCTTGATGAAATACGAATCATGATATCAATTTGGAATCCGAAAAGATTGTGATTGATCGTCGAATATGATTTCCTTTACGTCCGTACCCATAATTGCATTGTGGTTGTGAATTCGTAATTGTTTGAATTGGATTATTCGAAATTGTGTTAATCGGGATAATTGTGAAATCGTTGAGTTTATAGATCGATGATATTGATTAGTAATTATCGAATTTCGGTTCATATGATGGATATGAATTCGTAAAATAGTTTGAGTTATACTATTTGGTTTTGTATATGATTGAGGTATCGTTGAATCATTGAGATAATTTGGTTGGTCGTGTTGGTTGTTAATAGTTATCGGATATATGTTATTTGATTACTTCGATAGGTTGAGATTATTGATCGGTGATTATAACTGGATGTTGCGGTCGTGTTCGAGTACGTTTGTGAACTGCTTCGGTCGGGGCCGAGGAGATCGTAGACGAAGGCAATGGGATTGGTAGCGGCTTCGTCATCGTCGTATCGGTATCGAGGCAAGTTATTACTTGCTCAGTTATAATATTTAATGAATGGTTTCAGTTTCATTCGTTTATAATTCGTATAGCAATGTTTATAAATCGTAATCACAGGAGATTTGGGATTATAGGATGTATTCGAGTTTTGGGAATTTAAATCATAATGTATGTGATTTACAATTGTCGTTGGTATACTTGTTATCGAGGATACATCATGGTATTGACGAAAACGTGAATTATCTACCATCCGTGATGTTTTGGATCGATGAATATTCAGAATGATGGTTCGTGATGGTTTAGACATTGAGATCGTTCTCGAAGGACTCGAGGCAAGCACTCTAATCATTTTTATCATTTGTGTCAATCATGTCGTGATACATTCGTGTATCGTTGTTGTCACGCATTTGTGCATTGTTGTTGTCGTGTATTGTGTACTGATGTTTTGTGCAGTTGTGCATTGTTGTCATATGTCCACCTCGTGTTGGTCCGACGGGATCATCGGGGGATCTATGCTAGCGTGCGCTGGATCATCGGACGGGTTTTCCACCTCGGGTTGGTCTGACGGGATCATCGGGGGATCTAGGCAGTGAACACTGGATCATCGGATTGCCATGTATTGTTGTTGTGCATATGTATATTATGGGTTTGCCATAAGTATACATTGTCGCTATTGTTGTGATCATATTGACGTTGTCATATGAGTATGCATTTGTAGGTCTTGTGTTAGGACCATGTCCGTATGTTGTGTTGATCTGATCTTAGATTAGACCGACGTGATTTCGTCATGGCATTTCGTATCTTGAGGTATGTTCCGTTTTTCCTTTGGTATTCGTCTTGTGATGGACTTTCAGTTATCGTTTGGGGATTTGATGATGCTATCCGATGGATTGTATTGGTCAGAACTCGTACTTTTCCGTATCGTGAGTTGGTTATGATAGTTTGAGAATCTCGAGTATTGTTTGAGGTACAATACAGATATTATGTTCGAGTTTATTGGTTAATCGAGTATAGGATGTGAAATGTGATAATGGTTATTCTGATGAGAATTACTTGAGTAAGCAAAGTTATGGCGGTAAGATTACGTTGGTAGTATTCTTATGTTGTATTCTCATTGGTATGTAATTATTAATGTGATGTGACGGTTATCATTGTTGGATATTATGGCTGACCCCGTTGTGGGATTTCTTTTTAGGTTCTTGGAGTATCGAGCTTGTAGCGGTCGTGAAGAGATGAGCTTCTCGGAGGATACTAGCTAGGACATGTTCTGTGCATTGAGTTTCTTGATTGGTTCTTGTATTCCGCTGCTAGAGTATCTTTATGATTGGTCTTTTTTCGCTGCGTGAGTATTTTGAAACGCTCTTTTGGTATCTGGTAACTGAAGTTACTTTGGAAATCATTTTCTAAACTTTTGAGTGTCGGCTGTTTGGCCTTGCGATTTCAAATAAGTTTTTACGACGGTTTTTGATAAATGGATTTTATATGTCTTTGTGAATTTTTAAAGATAGTACCGTCGTTGGCTTCTTGTGTATTTGTAGATGTTTGCGAAAATTTCTTTTAGCCTTGTGGGTTCCATCTCTGGGCCCACGGCGCTGTAATATTTCCTGGATAACTCTGGGGGTGTTACAGAATATGGTATCGGAGATTAGGTTGAGAAAACCTAGGCATTTGGGTCGAGTTGGGTCATGTTTTTGTCGCGTCATTCGAGTTTTCGATTGACGGATATTAGAGCCGTGAGTTTTTGTTGTTCACTCGGGCTTGTGTGTGATGTGATTTACCAGTGTAGTACTGGGGTTGTTGTAAACTTTTCCAAATGGTGTTAACATGTTTCTTCGGATAGAGTCGTGTTGTGTTCTCGAGTTGAGCCGAGTTTACAAAACGTGTGTTTTGAAAATATCTGTGTCGAGTATTTCCTTGAGTCGAGAGATATGCCAGTATTGCGGGGAATCGTCGGCTTCACGATCTGTAAGTATTTAGATTTTTGAATTGCATTGAGATTTATTGCCGTTCTAAGTTGATATGGTTTGAGATTCAGAAAGATATTATGCTTCACAGTATGAGATGACAAATGTAGGACAGGATTGATGATCTTGAGAAACTATGATTTTGGAAATCAGTATGTTGAGTAGATTTTGGAACAGAATTGTGCATTTGGGAGAAGGTTGTGGATGGTTGACAAAAACATGTAGTCATGATAGTTCATTTTGTGATACATGAAACTGCTTGTGAGCATTTGAAAATGATACTTTTCAAAATGAATGTCTTACTGATGTTTTACGGAAAATGATTTTGGGCCGAGACCCAATCGATTTTGAAATGGTTTTATAACTCAGGACTTGGGGTCCGAAAAGAGTTTTCTACTTTTTAAACTTCTTGTAATGTGGAATGAGATACGGGCTGAGACCCTAATGTTTCAAAAGACTTTCCTGTTTTCTAAAACTCCCAAGATTTGTAAAACACGTTATCAATTGTTTATCTACTTTATCACTACCTTTCGGGGTTTTGATTTATTGGTTCAAATGGAAATTCTCGGGAAGTCTTTCGCTGTGTTTGATTTATTGAATTGCTTCAATGTTTTGTCATATCATATTTGAGGTGATCCAGGATAGATTAAAGATTGACGTTACGAGTAGTAGGTGGATGAGGACTTTTTATCAGAGTTTATATATTGAGATTTTGGAATTTCATCGTGTGGTTTTCCGATGGAATATCAGTGAATTTGATGACGAGCTGAATTGGTATACAGGAGTATGGATATGGTCAAGCATTTGCATAAATCCCATTTTATTTAGTCGTGTGTATTTGAAAAGAATTTTTATCGAGAACTTGACACGAGCGAGCCAGTTGGTTCGAAAATTGATTTTGCAGTCTTACCAAAAATTTATGTTTTGAGTTTTGAAAATTTTGAAAGAATTTTCGAAAATTTGTCTTCTTGACGAGACTATATGATTTCAAACTGGTTTTGAAAATATGATTAATAACCATACGCATTTAGTGTATATTACATATCATGGTAAAGTTGTGAGTGTGACTCACGAACTGGATAATATCTCAATGTGGAATGAGGAATAGGGATCCGAACTTTGGTATGGTCGTTTGGTTATGCAAGGATGATCGATTGATTTATCGGATAAGAGAAATATGCCGTATGTTGTAGAATCATGCACATAATATAATTTTGGAACTTTGGATTTTGTGGAACCGGGGCATATCTGCTATGTGATTCCATTGGTATGGTAATATTGTGACTTTACTATAATGATTTTGAATGATTTCTTTTGTAGATTTGGGGATGGTGACCCCATGTTGGTTGTTTTAGATGTTGAGCGGTCGTTTCCACTCCAGGTATAATTGGTTATTTTCGTCGACTTGATTGGTTGTTCGTATGTCGAGGAGTATGCTCACCAGTCGCGTATGTTTATTGAGATACACTGTATGTGATTGGTGTGTCATTTTGAGAATGTTATTCTTTCGTATATCTGTTTCTGTGGTTCTGTGTTGATCGTGTTGGAGCTTTCCATGTGAAGGTATTCTCGATTATCGTTGATCGTTCGTTGGTCGTATTGGAGTTTATCACGTTGATGATATTCTCGATTGTGTTTTGACCTCTGGTTGGTCATATTGGAATTTAGCATGTCGATGATAAATTCGGTTGATTTATTGGTTGATCATTGTTGTTGATCATCTAAGCGTTCAGATTTTGTGTCGATGTTTCGGAATTTGTGTCATTGGTTGGGCAGTTGTTTCACAGATATATCGCATATTATTGATTTGTATCCGGATTGGGATTTGACTGTGCGATCAGGCAGACAAGATCTGACACGGGCAGATTATTTCTTCCGAAGAAGATATATTTTGTTGAGACTCAGGGAATTGTGTTTGTAAGCGTATTGGGACTGTACAGTGAGATCCCTTGATAGTATCTCAGGAGATCGTCGACCTGCGTATTTGTAAGTGTGCTCTTTTGGTTATTCTGTAATGATGATGATTGATCGTTGTCGTGATGGTTTTGGGATATTTTGGTTGAACGGTATGTTTGTTTGTTTTTATGACGGATTGCAAGTTTCGAGGCCGAAACTTATTTAAGTGGTGTAGAATGTAATATCCGGAATTTCTACTATCAAGAACCGATATTATTTTATCCGAGTTATATTGTACAGCGTGGAATCTGTACAGTATGGATAAAATAAATAAAGGACTCAGATGTAAGTATCGATATAATTGTCGTATCTGGTCGACAATTGCATTTGAGAATATCGTGTATCAGGTTATCGTACTTTCGATATGAGGTATATCGTATGAGAATATTATTGGAATCAGTATACGTATTCAGTATGCCATATGTTCGTATTCTGTATGTCGAGACAGGTGGTAACAGTTAAAATTGGCTAAGTATAGAATACTTAGCGTACGCTAATGTTTAAGACTTACGTACGCTAAATCACAAGAGTTACGTACGTTATGGCCGAGACACTACGTACGTAACATGGGAATCAGACGATCGAGTCATGGTCGGCAGGTGGGACCCTGTGTCGGCAACTTTTGGCGGAAGTATGTTGACAGGCGAGTCAACTACGTATTACGTACGTTATACAGGATGTATTACGTACGTAATATAAGGTTTTACTGTAGCAAGTCAACGTGCATATTACGTACGTAATGAAGGAAATGTTACGTACGTAATCAAGTGGACGAAACAGGATAGTAAGTTTTGGGATTAACATTACGTAAGCTATCAAGGATGGCTAACGTACGTAATGCGTGTTACGTACGTTAACCTTGGTGTGTTACGTACGTAACGAACAGAAATGTTTTATAAGTGGATGCCCATCTTTCATTTCCTTCGACGTTTCTTTTCGTTTTTCATCTTCAAACTTTGAGAGAGAGAGATGTTGGCCTTCCTAAGTCGATTTTGAGCTTCAGGACTTAGATTTGAGACTTGGATATGGAATTATGGATGATTCTTGAAGGGTTTGATTGGGTTATTCATGTTCTTGAGGTATGTTGTTGAATTCTTCACTTTGATTTCGGATTTTGGTATTGTTATCAGTATATGATTCGTATGAAGTTGATTGTGATGTTGTTATTACGATTATTGAGGCTACATGAACTATATGTTGAAGGAAGATGGTGTTATGATGGTTTATACCTTGAATATGTTGATTATGATTATGAAATCATGGAGTTCTTGATGTTCTTGGTATTGTTACTTCGATTCTTGATGTTAGGTAGATCGTATGTTCAAGAACATGTTGATATACACATAGAATTGTGATTAGGGATTGTTTAGATGTTAGGAAATATCGGATTACATTGTTTTAATGGCTATGAACAAGGTTTTGAATCCATTAGTGTTCTTGAGGAACTTCTTGATGAATTTAACATAGCAAGACGATCGTAGGTTGAATTATCGGTACCTTTGGATATGAAAATCGAATGTTCATTGATTGTAGTGATAGAATTCGTATGTTCTTGATGAAATACGAATCATGATATCAATTTGGAATCCGAAAAGATTGTGATTGATCGTCGAATATGATTTCCTTTACGTCTGTACCCGTAATCGCATTGTGGTTGTGAATTCGTAATTATTTGAATTGGATTATTCGAAATTGTGTTAATTGGGATAATTGTGAAATCGTTGAGTTAATCGATCGATGATATTGATTAGTAATTATCGGATTTCGGTTCATATGATGGATATGAATTCGTAAAATAGTTTGAGTTATACTATTTGGTTTTGTATATGATTGAGGTATCGTTGGATCGTTGAGATAATTTGGTTGGTCGTGTTGGTTGTTAATAGTTATCGGATATATGTTATTTGATTACTTCGCTAGGTTGAGATTATTGATCGGTGATTATAACCGGATGATGCGGTCGTGTTCGAGTACGTTTGTGAATTGCTTTGGTCGGGGCCGAGGAGCTCGTAGACGAAGGCAATGGGATTGGTAGCGGCTTCGTCATCGTCGTATCGGTATCGAGGCAAGTTATTACTTGCTCAGTTATAATATTTAATGAATGGTTTCAGTTTCATTCGTTTATAATTCGTATAGCAATGTTTATAAATCGTAATCGCAGGAGATTTGGGATTATAGGTTGTATTCGAGTTTTGGGAATTTAAATCATAATGTATATGATTTACAATTGTCGTTGGTATACTTGTTATCGAGGATACATCACGATATTGACGAAAACGTGAATTATATACCGTCCGTGATGTTTTGGATCGGTGAATATTCAGAATGATGGTTCGTGATGGTTTAGACATTGAGATCGTTCTCGAAGGACTCGAGGCTAGCACTCTAATCATTTTTATCATTTGTGTCAATCATGTCGTGATACATTCGTGTATCGTTGTTGTCATGCATTTGTGCATTGTTGTTGTCGTGTATTGTGTACTGTTGTTTTATGCAGTTGTGCATTGTTGTCATATGACCACCTCGTGTTGGTCCGACGGGATCATCGGGGGATCTATGCTAGCGTGTGCTGGATCAGCGGGCGGGTTTTCCACCTCGGGTTGGTTTGACGGGATCATCGGGGGATCTAGGCAGTGAACGCTGGATCATCGGATTGCCATGTATTGTTGTTGTGCATATGTATATTATGGGTTTGCCATAAGTATACATTGTCGTTATTATTGTGATCATATTGACGTTGTCATATGAGTATGCATTTGTAGGTCTTGTGTTAGGACCATGTCCGTATGTTGTGTTGATCTGATCTTGGATTAGACCGACGTGATTTCGTCATGGCATTTCGTATCTTGAGGTATGTTCCGTTTTTCCTTTGGTATTCGTCTTGTGATGGACTTTTGGTTATCGTTTGGGGATTTGATGATGCTATCCGATGGATTGTATTGGTCAGAACTGGTACTTTTCCGTATCGTGAGCTGGTTATGATAGTTTGAGAATCTCGAGTATTGTTTGAGGTACAATACAGATATTATGTTCGAGTTTATTGGTTAATCGAGTACAGGATGTGAAATGTGATAATGGTTATTCTGATGAGAATTACTTGAGTAAGCAAAGTTATGGCGGTAAGATTATGTTGGTCGTATTCTTATGTTGTATTCTCATTGGTATGTAATTATTAATGTGATGTGACGGTTATCATTGTTGGATATTATGGCTGACCCCGTCGTGGGATTTCTTTTTAGGTTCTTGGAGTATCGAGCTTGTAGCGGTCGTGAAGAGATGAGCTTCCCGGAGGATACTGGCTAGGATATGTTCTGTGCATTGAGTTTCTTGATTGGTTCTTGTATTCCGCTGCTAGAGTATCTTTATGATTGGTCTTTTTCCGCTGCGTGAGTATTTTGAAATGCTCTTTTGGTATCTGGTAACTGGAGTTACTTTAGAAATCATTTTCTAAACTTTTGAGTGTCGGCTGTGTGGCCTTGCGATTTCAAATAAGTTTTTACGACGGTTTTTGATAAATGGATTTTATAAGTCTTTGTGAATTTTTAAAGATAGTACCATCGTTGGCTTCTTGAGTATTTGTAGATGTTTGCGAAAATTTCTTTTAGCCTTGTGGGTTCCATCTCGGGGCCCACGGCGCTGTAATATTTCCTGGATGACTCTGGGGGTGTTACAAAAAGAAGGTTGAATCATCCATTAGATGGGTTGGTATTAGACACCACTTTATAAATAATAATAGAATATAAACCGTATGGGTTGCCCTCTATTAAACTTTGTAAAGAAATCGATCACCACTATGAAGTCACCCAACATGGGAGTGTGTAAATGCCGATAAAATAGTGGGAGCCGAGTTATGAATAAAGAAAGTCCTTAAATTCTTTACTCGGATCATAATTATATAATCACTAACGAATCTTAAATTATTCTCTGCAGTTAACAAAACTCTCAATATGACAATGAACCCACTCGCTATACTACTTGAAAAGAACGTCCTGACTGGTCCGAACTTGGACTGGCCCCGGAATGTGAGGATTATCCTAACTATCGAAATGTTGGGATATTCTTGGAGGCGGATATCCCAGCAGCTCTTGCAAGAACCCGAGCCAATCAGGAAGATGTCGATGCCCATGAGAAATGGGTAAAAGACGACATAAGAGTGCGAGGGTACATGTTAGGCTCAATGACTAATGAGCTTCAACGTGCCCATGAAAAGATGATGTCTTCGAGAGCCATCTTATCGCACCTGGCTGAGCTCTATGGAGAGCATAGCCGAACTGCTAGATATGAGATATCGAAGCAATTATTCGGCGCCAGGATGAAGGAAGGAGAGAGGGTTGGGGACCATGTCCTCAAGATGATCTCGATGATTGAGAGATTGGAAGCTCTTGATTTTCAGATGCATTCATCTCTCCAAACTGACCTTATCCTGCAGTCACTTCCTGACTCCTTTTCACAATTTGTCATAAACTTCAACTGCAATGAGATTGCATGTAACTTAGCTGGGCTACTGAATAAACTGACGACTGCCCAGTCTCAGATGAAGACAAAGGGAAAGGAAGTTGAACTCGTGATTTCTTCTGGGACTTGGAAGTCCAAGAATAAGAAGAAAAAGAACAAAAAGCAGTTAGGTCCAATAGCCAAGATCGACAAGGGAAAGGGCAAGGCCCCAATGGTTCAAAAGAGCAACGGGGCCAAGAAAACGGATGTATGCCTCAACTGCGGTGATCTAGGCCACTGGAAGTGGTACTGTCCAAAGCTTGACCATAATGCGCCGTCAGGTATGGAACTACTAGTTTTAGAAATAAATTGTTCTGTAACTGTATATTCTACTTCTTTGATACTTGATTCCGGTGCGAGTTCTCACATTTGTACAATGAATCTGGATTTGGAACGAAGTAGGAAGCTGGATTCAAGGGAGGTGATGGTCACCGTCGGAAGTGGGCATAGTGTCGAGGCTTCTAATATCAGATCCCTTATGTTGGATTTACAATCTGGTTTTGTTCTTACTTTAGAAGATGTACTTGTTTTGCCCAAGGGGCACAAGAATATTGTATCAATTCCGGTCATGGACCGAAAGGGATTTCACTTATTTATTGGAGATGGGTCCTGTCGTATTTATTTCAGAAATAAATTTGATGGTACTTCTACATTATTAAATGGTTTATACCATTTAAATCTAAAGAATAAAACAACTGTGAACACTATAACAAGGAAGCGTGGTAGGGATGAAACGAACCAAGCACTTAAGTGGCATCTTAGATGTAATACCCGAGATTTCTGCTATGTATTTGGAACTTGTGATATTGTAATTATTGAATTTTGATCTGAGTATTATTCTCCGTATTTCATAATCCGGTATTGTTGAGCGCATGATTTCATGAATGTGATTTAAATTGTGATTCTGCGCATGTAGCGCACGCTATCAACTAAGTGTAGCGTACGCTAACTTGGATCCATAGCGCACGCTGTGAAGGAACCTTAGCGCACGCTATACGTGGTCAATATGATTGAGACGTGTTGGTAGGTGAGATCAGGCCGGGGATCTTGGTCGGATTGTGTCGGGATGAACCTGGACGGCTTTTGGGAAAAAGCCAAGTCAACGCGTTAGCGCACGCTACTCATATGAGGATAGCGCACGCTAAAGGCTGAGTACAGTGAAATCAGTAACGTTTCAAATAGCCGTTAGCGCACGCTATGAATATGGACTAGCGCGCGCTAATAACCATTTTCTATATATAGGACAGCATCCTTTTCATATTTTCAGACTTTTCACTCCCCCATCCGAATTCTTGAACTTAGAAAGTCACTCTCTTCATCCTAAACACTTCTTGCCGGCATCCTAGCTCGTGTTGAAGATTGTAGATCATTGGGGATTGGTGTTCAAGCCTTCGGCGTTGGATTGCTTCGAATTTCCTCCTTGTTCTTCACTACTTTGAGGTAGGTGATTCTTCACCAATATTAGTAGTATTCTGAAGGACGTTTTTTATCATGTTTTGGGATTTACCTAGTCAGTTAGATTCATAAGTAGTCGAACATCATGTGTTAGAAGGATATTTTCGATGTTTCGATACTTATTCATCGTATAAACCATTGAACCTCTTAGTGTTTGAACTCCTAGCATATTCTGAAGCTTCAAACCGATTTGTAACCAGTATATGGAGATTTTCAAAGTTCTTATGCCTTTACATAAAGGAATCATACGTTTTGGGACATATAACGGATTGAACTTAGGATATTCCTTGAAGATCAAAGATGAATTATGGTGCTGTGATGATTATACATAACCTTGTATCTCGTAGTCGTTTAATCCGTATAGAACTTTCACAAAACCTTATGAGCATGATATGCACGGGGATGACATGTATTATCACCATAGAATTCATGAGTTCATCACCATTAGATCAAGTTTTCTGCCAGTAGTAATCTGCCATGCACGGTTAGCGCACGCTAACATACGTAAGTTAACGTGCGCTATCGGGAATAAGTTAACGCACGCTACGTTTGGTACGTAACGTACGTTATGTTATCAGTCGAGTCAGTCGGCTGATCAGAGAGAACTGTCAGTCCATGGCTAGCGTACGCTAGACTTAGACGATAGCGTACGCTAACAGGCAGGCTTAGCGCACGTTACGTAGAGTACGTAGCGTACGCTAAGTGGTTCAGGCAGATTGCATATTTAGAGCTTTTGGCCGTATACCGGATTGATAGGCAATCGTTCGACTTGAGATGAATTCTATATCATTTCTTTTTTTAAGGTTCGAGCTTGCTATGATTGATCGAAGGAGGCGGCCTTCGAGTGTGTTGAGATCATTGAAGTGTTTCGTTCTTGCCATCTTCGAGGCAAGTATCGTAATGTGTTAATATTGGTATTTTTGAGCATGCGTGTGGTTTATTCATGTTGATGAACATGAGATTTATTTCGTTGAATTGTCATGATATTCGTTATCTAGTGTTTGTACGTTCATGTTGATGGACATAGCGATTTGGCATATATGTATGCATGAGTTGTGTTTGTGTATGTTGTGCGATCTATGCTGAGGGCGCTGGATCGGATGTCCACCTCGTATTGGTCCGACGGGATCATCTTGGAATCTAGGTTGAGGGTGCTGGATCATTGGACGGGTTATTTCCACCTCATGTTGGTCCGACGGGATCATCTTGGGATCAATGCTGAGGGCGCTGGATCATTGGAATACCCTTGCTGTGTTAATGGAATCTTGTGGATTCGCATTATCGGATTCCGGTAGCGGAAGTCCGTGTGGTGTATCTTGTTATGTATTGTTGATGCATATTTGATTCGTTTAAATGATACTTGTACTAGCATCGTTTTGCTAATTCTCGGGGTGGACATTTGTTTTGATGTTCGTAGCCTAGAGTAGGAAACAACACAGTACCGATGTGACGACGAAGGGGTTCAGTGATGTTTGTTGTTGGTGATGATTTGTTTTTCTTGGTTTGATTTCAGTACTCGAGTACGCGTGTCTTATTAATATCATTTCGATATGGTTGTATTAATTACTCGTTGAACCAGTTGGACCGGTTTTGTAAACTTGAATTTCCGTGGTATTGATGTCTTATATTTACATTTCTTTTATTTAGCCTTGTAAATCCTTACTTAAAGGGTTTACAAATACTGTAATTATTCCGAATATCTCGGGTGTTACGTAATATGGTATCGAGCTAAGATTCATGGATATCTTGGCAATCGGGTTTTAAGTTGGGTGCATTTACGTTATTGATTTACGAGTCATTCGTAACATCACTGTTCAGCCAAAAGTCGTCATGTGGACCGTGGTTGTAAGTCTCCTAATCTCTTGTACTACCATTTTACTTAATTCTGTTTTGTGAGTATTGACGGGCTTTATTTTTGAAAATTTTGTCTTGGATATTGAGAAGTTATGTTTTCAGTATGTTGAGAGGAGGTCGTGGACGCGACGTGGTCGTGGACGCGACGTGGAAATATGAGACAGAGGATTCCGCAACTACCCTGCATTATCGGCTAGTAGAACCGATTCCCATTCCGAGGGCGCAGGATCGGCGAATGACGACGCAAATCCTAACATGCCGGAGTGCTTCAACAGTGGTGGCTCAAATAAACCAATTCGCCAGTAGTTGATCGCATGCAGATAGCCGATGGGACAAGAAAGACCACGAGGATAACCGGGAGACAGATGGCTTGCCGAGGTGGTCAAATTGCACCCGCCAAAGTTTGACGGATCTGCCGAGGCACATACTTGGGATCATTGGCAAAGGAGTTAGAGAAAATATTCGCGGGTATTAACCGTCCCGAGGACCTAAGGTTCCCATTGCCCAAAGATTTTCCGACCGGGAGGCCTTTGATCGGGTGGGAAGCTATTTGACCCGAGGATCATAATGCGGATCGACGGAATTCAAACTAATGATGGAAGCACAAGATTGTCCTCGTCCAGCTAGAGAGGCAAAATCCGAGAGCTTTTCTCACCACAGAGTTCGAAGCAATCAGTAATGCATATAATCAAAACTTTTAATCATCAACTGACATGTGTCCGACACTTGGTCAGAACGGAGGCAGAAAAGATTTTTCATTTCGATATGCGAATGAAGCCGGAGATTCAGCAGTACATGTCCGGATTCGGGTGTACTACGTTGCGACAGTATCAAGACAAAGCGCTGGCCTACGACATGAAAGAGGCGGCGGTGGAGAAATCAGTGGAGGTAAAGAAGTAGAAAGTGACCGGCAGCTTCTCAGAAAACAAGAGTGGTGGGCCCCGCAAGGGCCAGTCTTCCTTTTATTCGGCTAGGAAACCTCCACATCCTTCTAGAGGTGGAAAGAAGTTCCGGACTACATCAGCAGTTTCAGACGCATCAAAGAAATGCTACAAATGTGGTCGAGCAGGGCATATTCGACGTGATTGCCCCGCATATTCTGTGACTTGTTACGATTGTGGGCAAGAAGGGCACCGTGCGGCTTTCAGTGGAGTTGCTACTAGATCTTTTGGTACTCGCACTCCAGCGCCAGTTCCAAAGGAGATAAGTGTGAACCAGACGGAGCAGAGTGGATTTCAGCAGCAAAATATTGGGAAGAGAGAGACATCCAGTGCTGGGTCCGTTCCTCCGTGCCTGTACGAGATGAGGAAATCTGACGATCAGAACACTGCTGTTGCATCAGGTACGATTCAGATCCTTTTGCAACCAGTTAGTGTCTTATTCGATTCCGGAGCTACACATTCTTTCATATCATTGAACTGTGTTAATCGTTTAAAAATCTCGTGCTTATTTGATTGTGAACCATATGTTGTGGGTTTGCCGAGTGGAGAGAGAATTGTGGGAACCCTAGAGGCTAGCAATTTTCCAGTGTCTATAGGAGGGAGAGATTGGCCATCGAATCTTATTGTAGTTGACATATACGGTGACGATTTAATTCTCGGAGACGATTGGCTCAACCGTTATGGAGCTATTCTGAATTACCGAGAGAGAGTCATTTCTATCATTGCTGATGATGGATCTGAACACTTATTCCGAGGATGAAGACCGGGAAGCTCGGGAAAATTGATTAAAGCAATGAAAGCCGTGAAATTACTGAAGCAGGGATGTCATGGACTTTCGTGCTATGCCATGAGAAAGAGGAAGGAGTAGAGCTCTCGTCTATTTCAGTTGTGAATGAGTTCTCAGATGTATTTCCTGACGAACTACCAGGGTTACCTCCGCAGAGAGAAGTGGAGTTCACTATCGAATTAGAGCCTGGAGCAGCTCCTATTTCCAGAGCACCATACCGCATGGCGCCAACCGAGATGTATGAACTCAAGAAGCAACTGGAGAAATTGTTACAGAAGGGTTATATTCAACCTAGCGTTTCTCCTTGGGGAGCGCCCGTTCTCTTTGTCCGGAAGAAAGACGGATCCCTCCGACTGTGTATTGATTACAGGGAGCTCAACAAGATGACGATCAAGAATAAGTATCCTATACCTCGGATCGACGACTTGTTTGATCAACTGCAAGGGGCAAGGGTATTCTCGAAGATTGACTTGCAATCAGGATACCATCAGTTGAGAATTAAGGAATCGGATATACCGAAATCTGCTTTCAGATCCCGGTACGGGCATTATGAATTTGTAGTGATGCCATTTGGACTTACCAATGCTCCTGCGGTATTTATGCAATTGATGAATTGGGTATTCTTAGAATACTTGGATAAATTCGTGGTCGTCTTCATCGATGACATCTTAATCTATTCGAAAGACACGGAGGAGCATGCCGAGCATTTGCGTGTAGTTTTAAGCACCTTGAGGAAGGAGCAGCTGTATGCAAAGCTTTCGAAATGTGAGTTTTGGCTTTAGGAAGTAACCTTGCTTGGGCATGTGATATCAGCGGACGGAGTTCAGGTGGAACCGAAGAAAGTCGAAGCAACCTTGGAATGGGAAGCTCCTAATAACATGAAAGAAGCCCAGAGTTTCCTAGGACTTGCTGGATATTATCGTCGTTTTGTAGAGAGATTTTCCAAAATTGCTCGCCCGCTCACTCAGTTGCTACAGAAAACTCAAGAGTTCATGTGGGATGAGAAATGCCAGGCTGGTTTTGATAAACTTAAGAAGAGACCGACGACAGCACCTATATTAGCGTTACCAGATGGAACTGATGGATTCATGGTATACAGCGACGCTTCAAATCAGGGTCTAGGATGTGTGTTGATGCAAAAAGATAAGGTGATTGCCTATGCTTCTCGGCAATTGAAACCGTACGAGGTTAATTACCCGACTCATGATCTAGAGCTAGCAGTTGTAGTCTTTGCATTGAAAATTTGGAGACATTATTTGTACGGCACTCATTGTCAGATCTTTACAGATCATAAGAGCCTAAAGTACATTTTCAGTCAGAAAGAATTAAACATGAGGCAGAGAAGGTGGCTGGAATTGATCAAGGATTACGACTTGGAGATTCTCTATCATCCGGGTAAAGCAAACGTAGTAGCCGATGCATTGAGCTGTAAACCTGTTTCTCTTCGAGTGTTGGAAGCACTTACATCCCAAGCCAGCATTCAACGGGAACTGATTCGCGAAGAGATTGAAGTATGGGCACCAAGAATCCAAGGGCAACTATATGTGATGGAACTGACTTCATCACTAGTCGAGGAAATCAAATCTAAGCAGTCAAACGATTCTCTGATCCTTCGGTTAAGTGACGAAGTAAAGAAAGGAAAAGCCCCAGGATTCGTGATACAAGATGATGGAGTTCTGAGATTTCAGAGTCGACTTTGCGTTCCCAATAATGAGGAATTGAGACGGACAATTCTGAAGGAAGCTCACAGCGCGCCCTATTCTATTCACCCGGGCAGCAGTAAAATGTATAAGGATCTTAAACAAAACTTCTGGTGGGGGAATATGAAGAAGGATGTAGCAGAGTATGTTTCGAAGTGTTTGACTTGTCAGCAGGTTAAGATTGAACATCAGCGACCTGCCGGAACGTTAAAGCCGCTTCCGATCCCTGAATGGAAGTGGGAGGATATCTCGATGGATTTCATCACCAATATGCCAAGAACCAAGATGGGACTGAACATGATTTTGGTTGTAGTTGATCGACTAACCAAGTCGGCTCATTTCCTAGGAATTAAAGATACTTGGGGACCCGAGAAATTGGCGCGAGTATTTATTGTATAGATAGTCAGATTGCATGGGACGCCGAAGACCATTATTTCAGATCGAGATGGTCGCTTCGTGTCGCACTTTTGGAAAGCAGTTCACAGGGCTTTGGGGACTGAGCTCAACTTTAGCACAGCTTATCATCCCCAAATGGACGGTCAGTCCGAAAGGACTATTCAAACAGTAGAAGACATGCTTAGAGCTTGTGCATTGGATTGGTCAACTGATTGGGAAGTTCACTTGCCATTGATTGAATTCACCTATAATAATAGTTGGCATGCTTCTATTAAGATGGCACCATTTGAAGCTTTGTACGGGAGAAGATGCCGATCACCTTTGTGTTGGGATGATTCCTCGGACTTGATCGGGACGGAACCAGAATTGATAGTTCAGACTCAAGAGAAGATAGCTTTGATTCGAGAAAGACTATTGACTGCCCAGAGTCGACAGAAGTCTTATGCAGATGTACGTCGTCGCCCTCTAGAGTTCGACATTGGGGACCACGTACTATTGAAGGTGTCTCCTACACAAGGAATTTTCCGTTTTGGGAGGAAAGGCAAGCTAAGTCCAAGATATATCGGACCATTCGAGATCCTCGAGAGAGTTGGAGATTTAGCATACAAGTTGGCCTTACCGCCATCGCTGAGTCACGTTCACAATGTGTTTCACGTATCCCAATTTCGGAAGTATGTACCAGATCCCAGTCATATCATTGAGTTTAATGAGATCGAGATAGCTAATGATGGCACCTTCGAAGAGAGACCAATCAAGATACTTGGGAGTCGGATCAAACAATTGAGAAATAAACCAATACCCTTGGTTAAAGTACAATGGTCACGGCACGGAGTTGAAGAGGCCACTTGGGAAACGGAGGACAGTATGAAGACTAGATATCCAGAGTTGTTTTCATCTTAAGTTTCGGGACGAAACTTCTTTTTAGGGAGGAACGATGTAATACCCGAGATTTCTGCTATGTATTTGGATCTTGTGATATTATAATTATTGCATTTTGATTTGAGTATTATTCTCCATAGTTCATAATCCGGTATTGTTGAGCGCATGATTTCATGAATGTGATTTAAATTGTAATTCTGCGCATGTAGCGCATGCTATCGACTAAGTGTAGCGTACGCTAACTTGGATCCATAGCTCACGCTGTGAAGGAACCTTAGCGCACGCTATACGTGGTCAATATGATTGAGACGTGTTGGTAGGTGAGATCAGGCCAGGGATCTTGGTCGGATTGTGTCGGGATGAACCTAGACGGCTTTCGGGAAAAAGCCAAGTCAACGCGTTAGCGCACGCTACTCATATGAGGATAGCGCACGCTAAAGGCTGAGTACAGTGAAATCAGTAACGTTTCAAATAGCCGTTAGCGCACGCTATGAATATGGACTAGCGCGCGCTAATAACCATTTTCTATATATAGGACAGCATCCTTTTTCATATTTTCAGACTTTTCACTCCCCCATCCGAATTCTTGAACTTAGAAAGTCACTCTCTTCATTCTAAACACTTCTTGCCGGCATCCTAGCTCGTGTTGAAGATTGTAGATCATTGGGGATTGGTGTTCAAGCCTTCGGCGTTGGATTGCTTCGAATTTCCTCCTTGTTCTTCACTACTTTGAGGTAGGTGATTCTTCACCAATATTAGTAGTATTCTGAAGGACGTTTTTTATCATGTTTTGGGATTTACCTAGTCAGTTAGATTCATAAGTAGTCGAACATCATGTGTTAGAAGGATATTTTCGATGTTTCGGTACTTATTCATCGTATAAACCATTGAACCTCTTAGTGTTTGAACTCCTAGCATATTCTGAAGCTTCAAACCGATTTGTAACCAGTATATGGAGATTTTCAAAGTTCTTATGCCTTTACATAAAGGAATCATACGTTTTGGGACATATAACGGATTGAACTTAGGATATTCCTTGAAGATCAAAGATGAATTATGGTGTTGTGATGATTATACGTAACCTTGTATCTCGTAGTCGTTTAATCCGTATAGAACTTTCACAAAACCTTATGAGCATGATATGCACGGGGATGACATGTATTATCACCATAGAATTCATGAGTTCATCACCATTAGATCAAGTTTTCTGCCAGTAGTAATCTGCCATGCACGGTTAGCGCACGCTAACATACGTAAGTTAACGTGCGCTATCGGGAATAAGTTAACGCACGCTACGTTTGGTACGTAACGTACGTTATGTTATCAGTCGAGTCAGTCGGCTGATCAGAGAGCACTGTCAGTCCATGGCTAGCGTACGCTAGACTTAGACGATAGCGTACGCTAACAGGCAGGCTTAGCGCACGTTACGTAGAGTACGTAGCGTACGCTAAGTGGTTCAGACAGATTGCATATTTAGAGCTTTTGGCCGTAGACCGGATTGATAGGCAATCGTTCGACTTGAGATGAATTCTATATCATTCTTTTGTTAAGGTTCGAGATTGCTACGATTGATCGAAGGAGGCGGCCTTCGAGTGTGTTGAGATCATTGAAGTATTTCGTTCTTGCCATCTTCGAGGCAAGTATCGTAATGTGTTAATATTGGTATTTTTGTGCATGCGTGTGGTTTATTCATGTTGATGAACATGAGATTTATTTCGTTGAATTGTCATGATATTGGTTATCTAGTGTTTGTACGTTCATGTTGATGGACATAGCGATTTGGCATATATGTATGCATGAGTTGTGTTTGTGTATGTTGTGAGATCTATGCTGAGGGCGCTGGATCGGATGTCCACCTCGTATTGGTCCGACGGGATCATCTTGGAATCTAGGCTGAGGGTGCTGGATCATTGGACGGGTTATTTCCACCTCGTGTTGGTCCGATGGGATCATCTTAGGATCAATGCTGAGGGCGCTGGATCATTGGAATACCCTTGCTGTGTTAATGGAATCTTGTGGATTCGCATTATCGGATTCCGGTTGCGGAAGTCCGTGTGGTGTATCTTGTTATGTATTGTTGATGCATATTTGATTCGTTTAAATGATACTTGTACTAGCATCGTTTTGCTAACCCCTTCGGGGGTGGATATTTGTTTTGATGTTCAGGTAGCCTAGGAGCAGGGAAACAGCCACAGTACCGATGTGACGACGAAGGGGTTCAGTGATGTTTGTTGTTGGTGATGATTTGTTTTTCTTGGTTTGATTTCAGTACTCGAGTACGCGTGTCTTATTAATATCATTTCGATATGGTTGTAATAATTACTCGTTGAACCAGTTGGACCGGTTTTGTAAACTTGAATTTCCGTGGTATTGATGTCTTATATTTACATTTCTTTTATTTAGCCTTGTAAATCCTTACTTAAAGGGTTTACGGCGCTGTAATTATTCCGAATATCTCGGGGTGTTACAGAATATGGTATCAGAGCTAAGATTCATGGATATCTTGGCAATGGGTTTTAAGTCGGGTCTGCTTTACGTTATTGATTTACGAGTCGCTCGTAACATCACCGTTTCACCAAAAGTCGTCATGTGGACCGTGGTTGTAAGTCTTCTAATCTCTTGTACTACCGTTTTACTTAATTCTGTTTTGTGAGTATTGACGGGCTTTATTTTTGAAAATTTTGTCTTGGATATTGAGAAGTTGTGTTTTCAGTATGTTGAGAGGAGGTCGTGGACGCGGACGTGGTCGTGGACGCGGACGTGGAAATATGAGACAGGAGGATTCCGCAACTACCCCAGAATTATCGGCTAGTAGAACCGATTCCCATTCTGGAGGGCAGCAGGGATCGGCGAATGACGACGCAAATCCTAACATGCCGGGAGTGCTTCAATAGGTGGTGGCTCAAATAAACCAGTTCGCTCAGGTAGTTGATCGCATGCAGACAGCGATGGGACAGCAGCACCACGAGGATAACCGGGGAGACAGATGGCTTGCTGAGGTGGTCAAATTTCACCCGCCAAAGTTTGACGGATCTGCTGAGGCACATACTTGGGATCATTGGCTAAAAGAGTTAGAGAAAATATTCGCGGGTATTAACTGTCCCGAGGACCGGAAGGTTCCCATTGCCCAGTATTTTCTGACTGGGAGGCCTTTGACTGGTGGGAAGCTATTCGACCCGAGGATCATAATGCGGATTGGACGGAATTCAAACTAATGATGGAAGCACAGTATTGTCCTCGTCCAGTTATAGAGGCAAAAATCCGAGAGCTTTTCTCACCACAGAGTTCGGAAGCAACTGTAACAAACATAATCAAAACTTTTAATCATCAGCTGACGTGTGTCCGACACTTGGTCAGAACGGAGGCAGAAAAGATTTTTCATTTCGATATGCGAATGAAGCCGAGATTCAAGAAGACATGTCCGGATTCGAGTGTACTACGTTGACAAGATCAAGACAAAGCGCCGGCCTACGACATGAAAGAGGCGGCGGTGGAGAAATCAATGGAGGTAAAGAAGGTAAAGTGACCGGCATCTTCTCGTAAAACAAGAGTGGTGGGCCCGCAAGGGCCGCCTTCCTTTATTCGGCTAGAAACCTCCACATCCTTCTAGAGGTGGAAACAAGTCTTGACTACATCGCCAGCTTGACGCATCAAAGAAATGCTACAATTGTGGTCGAGCAGGCATATTCGACGTGATTGCCCCGCATCTTACGTGACTTGTTACGATTGTGGGCAAGAAGGGCACCGTGCGGCTTTCAGGGAGTTGCTACTAGATCTTTGGTACTCGCACTCCAGCCAGCCCAAAGGAGATAAGTGTGAACCAGACGCAGCAGAGTGGATTTCAAAGAAGAAAATATTGGGAAGAGAGAGACATCCAAAGGCCGGGTCCGTTCCTCCGCGCCCGTACGAGATGAGGAAATCGACGATCAGAACACTGCTGTTGCATCAAGTACGATTCAGATCCTTTTGCAACCAGTTAGTGTCTTATTCGATTCCGGAGCTACACATTCTTTCATATCATTGAACTGTGTTAATCGTTTAAAAATCTCGTGCTTATTTGATTGTGAACCATATGTTGTGGGTTTGCCGAGTGGAGAGAGAATTGTGGGAACCCTAGAGGCTAGAGATTTTCCAGTGTCTATAGGAGGGAGAGATTGGCCATCGAATCTTATTGTAGTTGACATCTACGGTGACGATTTAATTCTCGGAGACGATTGGCTCAACCGTTATGGAGCTATTCTGAATTACCGAGAGAGAGTCATTTCTATCATTGCTGATGACGGATCTGAACACTTATTCCGAGTATGGAGACCGAGAAGCTCGGGAAAATTGATTAAAGCAATGAAAGCCATGAAATTACTGAAGCAGGGATGTCATGGACTTTCGTGCTATGCCATGAGGAAAGAGGAAGGAGTAGAGCTCTCGTCTATTTCAGTTGTGAATGAGTTCTCAGATGTATTTCCTGACGAACTACCTGGTTTACCTCCGTAGAGAGAAGTGGAGTTCACTATCGAATTAGAGCCTAGAGCAGCTCCTATTTCCAGAGCACCATACCGCATGGCGCCAACCGAGATGTATGAACTCAAGAAGCAACTGGAGGAATTGTTATAGAAGGGTTATATTCAACCTAGCGTTTCTCCTTGGGGAGCGCCCGTTCTCTTTGTCCGGAAGAAAGACGGATCCCTCCGACTGTGTATTGATTACAGGGAGCTCAACAAGATGACGATCAAGAATAAGTATCCTATACCTCGGATCGACGACTTCTTTGATCAACTGTAAGGGGCAAGGGTATTCTCGAAGATTGACTTGCGATCCATCAGTTGAGAATTAAGGAATCGGATATACCGAAATCTGCTTTCAGATCCCGGTATGGGCATTATGAATTTGTAGTGATGCCATTTGGACTTACCAATGCTCCTGCGGTATTTATGCAATTGATGAATTGGGTATTCTTAGAATACTTGGATAAATTCGTGGTCGTCTTCATCGATGACATCTTGATCTATTCGAAAGACACAGAGGAGCATGCCGAGCATTTGCATGTAGTTTTGAGCACCTTGAGAAAGGAGCAGCTGTATGCAAAGCTTTCGAAATGTGAGTTCTGGCTTTAGGAAGTAACCTTCCTTGGGCATGTGATATCAGCGGACGGAGTTCAGGTGGAACCGAAGAAAGTCGAAGCAATCTTGGAATGGGAAGCTCCTAATAACGTGAAAGAAGTCCGGAGTTTCCTAGGACTTGCTGGATATTATCGTCGTTTTGTAGAGGGATTTTCCTAAATTGCTCGTCCGCTCACTCAGTTGTTACAGAAAACTCAAGAGTTCATGTGGGATGAGAAATGCAAGGCTGGTTTTGATAAACTTAAGAAGAGACTGACGACAGCACCTATATTAGCGTTACCAGATGGAACTGATGGATTCATGGTATACAGCGACGCTTCAAATCAGGGTCTAGGATGTGTGTTGATGCAAAAAGATAAGGTTATTGCCTATGCTTCTCGGCAATTGAAACCGTACGAGGTTAATTACCCGACTCATGATCTAGAGCTAGCAGTTGTAGTCTTTGCATTGAAAATTTGGAGACATTATTTGTACGGCACTCATTGTCAGATCTTTACAGATCATAA
Source organism: Orobanche coerulescens (assembly GCA_033398695.1). NCBI lineage: Eukaryota > Viridiplantae > Streptophyta > Magnoliopsida > Lamiales > Orobanchaceae > Orobanche > Orobanche coerulescens. Next base: position 83,796,483 of record CM065818.1, on the reverse strand, counting down.
GAGCCTAAAGTACATTTTCAGTCAGAAAGAATTAAACATGAGGCAGAGAAGGTGGCTGGAATTGATCAAGGATTACGACTTGGAGATTCTCTATCATCCGGGTAAAGCAAACGTAGTAGCCGATGCATTGAGCCGTAAACCTGTTTCTCTTCGAGTGTTGGAAGAACTTACATCCCAAACCAGCATTCAACGGGAACTGATTCGCGAAGAGATTGAAGTATGGGCACCAAGAATCCAAGGGCAACTATATGTGATGGAACTGACTTCATCACTCGTCGAGGAAATCAAATCTAAGCAGTCGAACGATTCTCTGATCCTTCGGTTAAGTGACGAAGTAAAGAAAGGAAAAGCCCCAGGATTCGTGATACAAGATGATGGAGTTCTGATATTTCAGAGTCGACTTTGCGTTCCCGATAATGAGGAATTGAGACGGATAATTCTGAAGGAGCTCACAGCGCGCCCTATTCTATTCACCCGGGCAGCAGTAAAATGTATAAAGATCTTAAACAAAACTTTTGGTGGGGGAATATGAAGAAGGACGTAGCAGAGTATGTTTCGAAGTGTTTGACTTGTCAGCAGGTTAAGATTGAACATCAGCGACCTGCCGGAATGTTAAAGCCGTTTCCGATCCCTGAATGGAAGTGGGAGGATATCTCGATGGATTTCATCACCAATATGCCAAGAACCAAGATGGGACTGAACATGATTTTGGTTGTAGTTGATCGACTAACCAAGTCGGCTCATTTCCTAGGAATTAAAGATACTTGGGGACCTGAGAAATTGGCGCGAGTATTTATTGCAGAGATAGTCAGATTGCATGGGACGCCGAAGACCATTATTTCAGATCGAGATGGTCGCTTCGTGTCGCACTTCAGAAAGCAATTCCACAGGGCTTTGGGATCGAGCTCAACTTTAGCACAGCTTATCATCCCCAAACGGACGGTCAGTCCGAAAGGACTATTCAAACAGTAGAAGACATGCTTAGAGCTTGTGCGTTGGATTGGTCAACTGATTGGGAAGTTCACTTGCCATTGATTGAATTCACCTATAACAATAGTTGGCATGCTTCTATTAATATGGTACCATTTGAAGCTTTGTACGGCAGAAGATGGCGATCACCCTTGTGTTGGGATGATTCCTCGGACTTGATCGGGACGGAACAAGAATTGATAGTTCAGACTCAAGAAAAGATAGCTTTGATTCGAGAAAGACTATTGACTGCCCAGATTCGAAAGAAGTCTTATGCAGACGTACGTCGTCGCCCTCTAGAGGTCGACATTGGGGACCACGTACTATTGAAGGTGTCTCCTACACAAGGAATTTTCCGTTTTGGGAGGAAAGGCAAGCTAAGTCCAAGATATATCGGACCATTCGAGATCCTCGAGAGAGTTGGAGATTTAGCATACAAGTTGGCCTTACCGCCATCGCTGAGTCACGTTCACAATGTGTTTCACGTATCCCAATTTCGGAAGTATGTACCAGATCCCAGTCATATCATTGAGTTTAATGAGATCGAGATAGCTAATGATGGCACCTTCGAAGAGAGACCAATCAAGATACTTGACAGTCGGATCAAACAATTGAGAAATAAACCAATACCCTTGGTTAAAGTACAATGGTCACGGCACGGAGTTGAAGAGGCCACTTGGGAAACGGAGGACAGTATGAAGACTAGATATCCAGAGTTGTTTTCATCTTAAGTTTCGGGATGAAACTTCTTTTTAGGGAGGAACGATGTAATACCCGAGATTTCTGCTATGTATTTGGATCTTGTGATATTATAATTATTGCATTTTGATCTGAGTATTATTCTCCGTATTTCATAATCCGGTATTGTTGAGCGCATGATTTCATGAATGTGATTTAAATTGTAATTCTCCGCATGTAGCGCATGCTATCGACTAAGTGTAGCGTACGCTAACTTGGACCCATAGCGCACGCTATGAAGGAACCTTAGCGCACGCTATACGTGGTCAATATGATTGAGACGTGTTGGTAGGTGAGATCAGGCCGGGGATCTTGGTCGGATTGTGTCGGGATGAACCTGGACGGCTTTCGGAAAAAAGCCAAGTCAACGCATTAGCGCACGCTACTCATATGAGGATAGCGCACGCTAAAGGCTGAGTACAGTGAAATCAGTAACGTTTCAAATATCCGTTAGCGCACGCTATGAATATGGACTAGCGCGCGCTAATAACCATTTTCTATATATAGGACAGCATCCTTTTTCATATTTTCAGACTTTTCACTCCCCCATCCGAATTCTTGAACTTAGAAAGTCACTCTCTTTATCCTAAACACTTCTTGCCGGCATCCTAGCTCGTGTTGAAGATTGTAGATCATTGGGGATTGGTGTTCAAGCCTTCGGCGTTGGATTGCTTCGAATTTCCTCCTTGTTCTTCACTACTTTGAGGTAGGTGATTCTTCACCAATATTAGTAGTATTCTGAAGGACGTTTTTTATCATGTTTTGGGATTTACCTAGTCAGTTAGATTCATAAGTAGTCGAACATCATGTGTTAGAAGGATATTTTCGATGTTTCGGTACTTATTCATCGTATAAACCATTGAACCTCTTAGTGTTTGAACTCCTAGCATATTCTGAAGCTTCAAACCGATTTGTAACCAGTATATGGAGATTTTCAAAGTTCTTATGCCTTTACATAAAGGAATCATACGTTTTGGGACATATAACGGATTGAACTTAGGATATTCCTTGAAGATCAAAGATGAATTATGGTGTTGTGATGATTATACGTAACCTTGTATCTCGTAGTCGTTTAATCCGTATAGAACTTTCACAAAAACTTATGAGCATGATATGCACGGGGATGACATGTATTATCACCATAGAATTCATGAGTTCATCACCATTAGATCAAGTTTTCTGCCAGTAGTAATCTGCCATGCACGGTTAGCGCGCACTAACATACGTAAGTTAACGTGCGCTATCGGGAATAAGTTAATGCACGCTACGTTTGGTACGTAACGTACGTTATGTTATCAGTCGAGTCAGTCGGCTGATCAGAGAGAACTGTCAGTCCATGGCTAGCGTACGCTAGACTTAGACGATAGGGTACGCTAACAGGCAGGCTTAGCGCACGTTACGTAGAGTACGTAGCGTACACTAAGTGGTTCAGACAGATTGCATATTTAGAGCTTTTGGCCGTAGACCGGATTGATAGGCAATCGTTTGACTTGAGATGAATTCTATATCATTTCTTTTGTTAAGGTTCGAGCTTGCTACGATTGATCGAAGGAGGTGGCCTTCGAGTGTGTTGAGATCATTGAAGTGTTTCGTTCTTGCCATCTTCGAGGCAAGTATCGTAATGTGTTAATATTGGTATTTTTGTGCATGCGTGTGGTTTATTCATGTTGATGAACATGAGATTTATTTCGTTGAATTGTCATGATATTCGTTATCTAGTGTTTGTACGTTCATGTTGATGGACATAGCGATTTGGCATATATGTATGCATAAGTTGTGTTTGTGTATGTTGTGCAATCTATGCTGAGGGCGCTGGATCGGATGTCCACCTCGTGTTGGTCCGACGGGATCATCTTGGGATCTAGGATGAGGGCGCTGGATCATTGGACGGGTTATTTCCACCTCGTGTTGGTCCGACAGGATCATCTTGGGATCTATGCTGAGGGCGCTGGATCATTGGAATACCCTTGCTGTGTTAATGGAATCTTGTGGATTCGCATTATCGGATTCCGGTAGCGAAAGTCCGTGTGGTGTATCTTGTTATGTATTGTTGATGCATATTTGATTCGTTTAAATGATACTTGTACTAGCATCGTTTTGCTAACCCCTTCGGGGGTGGACATTTGTTTTGATGTTCAGGTAGCCTAGGAGCAGGGAAACAGCGACAGTACCGATGTGACGACGAAGGGGTTCAGTGATGTTTGTTGTTGTTGGTGATTTGTTTTTCTTGGTTTGATTTTAGTACTCGAGTACGCGTGTCTTATTAATATCATTTCAATATGGTTGTATTAATTACTCGTTGAACCAGTATTTCATTACATTCACTGATGACCATACCAGGTATGGATTCATGTACTTAATGAAACATAAATCTCAAGCTTTTGATAAATTCAAAGAATTTAAAGCCCTAGTTGAAAATCAAACAGGTAACCGTGTTAAAACTCTTCGGTCAGACCGAGGTGGTGAGTACATAAGTACCGAATTTGATGAGTTCTTAAAAGAACTAGGAATAGTGTCACAATTCACTCCTCCAGCTACTCCACAATTAAATGGTGTATCAGAAAGAAGGAACCGAACCTTGTTAGACATGGTTCGCTCCATGCTTAACTATACTGATCTACCGATTTATCTGTGGGGTTATACGCTCCTTACTGCTGTGTATATCTTGAACAGATGTCCCTCCAAATCCATTCCTAAGACTCTATATGAGATGTGAAGAGGTAGGAAACCAAGTCTTAATCACATTAGGATTTGGGGATGCCCTGCTTATGTCAAGAAGACTAAAGTAGACAAATTGGAAACTAGGTCTCTGAAAGGTCGTTTCATAGGATATCTAGGGGATTCCATGGGATATCTATTCTACATGCATGAAGATCATAGGATCATCGTTGCTATATAAGCACACTTCCTGTAAGATCAGTTTATTCAGGAAGGAGAGGCAGGTAGAAATATTTCTTTGGAAGAAATAAAAGAAACACCAAATGAGACACCTATGCGAGATATTAGAACCCAACCTTCTGAAATACAAACACAACCTCGCAAGTCTAGTAGAATTTCTCAATTGCCTGAGAGGTATGGCTATCTGCATCAAGAGGAACTGGGTTTCCATGAGATGACAGAAAGTAGTCAAGAGAATGATCCTTCTACATACGACCAAGCGATGGTAGATGTTGACTCCACCAAGTGGCAAGAAGCTATGGAAGCTGAGATAGACTCAATGCATGCTAATAAGGTCTGGACTTTAGTAGATCGTCCTAAAGGCATAGTGCCTATTGGAAACAAATGGATCTATTAAAGAAAGACTGATAGAGATGGCAAGGTTGATACCTATAAGGCCAGGCTTGTGGCTAAGGGTTATTCCCAAAGAGAAGGAATCGATTACTTCGAGATCTTCTCGCCTGTAGCTATGATTAAGTCTATTCGCATGATGCTTGCCATAGCAGCCCACTTAGATTATGAAATATGGCAAATGGATGTGAAAACGGCATTCCTAAATGGATTCCTCGAGGAGGAGATTTACATGGAACAGCCTAAGGGATTCATATCTAAAACCAATATTCATAAAGTATGCAAACTTCAGCATGCCATTTATGGACTGAAGCAAGCATCGCGGAGTTGGAATCTTAGTTTTAACGAGACAGTCAAAGAGTTTGATTTTGTCCAAAATGAAGAGGAGCCCTGTATTTACAAGAAGGTTAGTGGGAGCAAAATTGCGTTCTTAATACTATACGTAGATGACATTCTACTTATAGGAAACGACGTAGGAATGCTCAGTTCTGTGAAAGCTTGGCTTTCTAAAGAGTTCTCAATGAAAGACTTGGGAGAAGCTACCTATCTTCTGGGTATTCGTCTCTACCGAGATAGAGCGAAAAGAATGTTAGGTCTTTCCCAAGCCCTCTACATAGAAAAGATCCTGAAGTGCTTTATATAATACCCACGATTTTTGTTCCGGTTATTTTGGATTTTTTTTAGATATTTCCCGGTTGTCGAGTCCCGGTATTATTTTCTCGACAACTGATTTTGGCGTTTATGACCGTAGGTGAGGATTTGTTATCCGTCGTTTTCTTTTAGGATCGATGATGTTGTCCCCGAGTGTTTTGTCGTGTTCGTTCCGTGCGATTTCGGAAAATCGAGTCGTCGAATCATGGTGGTTGGGCACTGGCCGGACGGTTGGGGATGCTGGCCGGACGGCTGCAGGCACTGGCCGGGCGGGTGCAGCAGGAACCGGCATAGCGCACGCTACGGCCGGAAGGTAGCGCACGCTACGGCCAGGACGCAGCGCACGCTATGGCTGGTTGGCTGCGCGCGCTAGTCAGCCGAGGCAGTAAGGGAAGAAAGGTTCTGGACTGGGAAGATCGGAAAGTAGCGCACGCCATCGCCGGACAACTGCGCCTTCTACCGGCAGTAGCGCACGCCACGGCCAAGGTCGGAAGACGCTACTGGCCGAGCTAGGAAGTCTCTGGATTGTGGCTGGGCTGACAGCGCACATGTTCAGCGCATGATGGTGGGCCCGGCCAAACATTCTCGACCATGACCGCCTGCTAGCGCACGCTAGCTCGTCAGTCTAGCGCACGCTAGGCTGCACAATATAAATATGACCGAGCAGTCTTGTTTGCACTCATTTTTCATTTCCTTCCTTTCGTGTACGCGACTGGACTCTTAGAGGTGACGAAGGCATGTTGTTATACAACAAATCCACGAAGTTTGGGAGCTGATAACATCGATTAATCACTCCATAACATCCTTCAATCCAGCGAATCAAGGTTAGTTTTCCTAAAATCCTAATTTTGGGAAAATTGGGGGTTTTGGTTGATTTCGCCCGTTTGATCCGTGATAACTTATATTTGTGATGGATTGATGATTATTAAGATGTTTTATACCAAATTCCTTGTTTTTCCATGGTTAGATTGCCGAGGATTCGTCGTTTTATTGAGTTTCTAATCGGTGCCTTGAAGGTGTCCGGTGAAAATCCTTAGAGGGGGGTTTTGGGCATTCTATGATTATTCTTCCTCGTAAGATCGTTGATTTTTGATGGTATTGTGTTAGGGTCAGGTTCCGTGCGAAGAACTCGAGTCGGAACCCTTCCGTTCGCGGTTTTCCGATCGGTTGTGTTACCGTCGTTTTCGCTAGAGAGTTGTGGGCGTTCGAGGTTTTCGGTTGACCCATGTTCGTCGGAGTGTCCGGCATCGACTATCGAGGCAAGTATCTTGCCCATATATTACGTGTTTTGTGAATATGATGATTGAAAATTGACGATACGTGCTAAACGAATTGTTTACAACCATTTTTCTAAAGAATCGGTATATTTACAATTATGGTTTTCTTAAAGGACGAATCTTGTATTCGAGACTTAATGTGCTTATTTGACTATATGTGTTAGTCTTGAGTATATGAACTCTCTACCTTCGGATGATGTCATTAGGTGTGAATATGTCGTCGGTAATTTGTAGTTAAATCCTTTCGTTATAAATTATGCGTGGATTCATGTGGTGATCGGTGGATATATGAGTTGTGTGATATTGGTTGTGTCGTTCGGTGTTGTTGAGATAAGTGTGTTTCTTTGTAGACAGCATTAATTTTGGGTCGTGAGTATGTGTTGGATAAGATGGTCATTTTAGCAAAATACCTCGACTCTATATATTGTGATTGACTCTTGAGGATTGTGGTTTTGAAAATGTGAATTGATGAGAGTTGTGAGGTTTTTCTCGAGTACTCTCACTCGGGGATTGACTCGACAGGGTCACACGGGGACCTGGTGGCTTAGCGGCTGGATCGGGTCGCGAGGGTTACTTCGAGTGGGCATTCTCACCTGGGGATTGCTCGACGGGGCACACAGGGACTTGGTGGCCTTACGGCGGGAACGGAGGGCTGGACCAGGTCGCGAGAATTGCCAGAGTGTTTGTACTGTTGATTAATTGTGATATGTATGGAGTATCACAATGCTTGTTGCTCGGAGCCGAGAGACATTATATATCGAGTCTTGGTGTTTGTCTAAAATGGCATAAAAATAATGTGTTATGTGTAATGTGTCGTTGGAAGTGAATTGAAGTGAATGAACGGGTCGTGGACCCTGTGTTGGTGATCGAAATGGTTGGGTCGTGGACCCTGTGTTTTGTGACTGGAATGAATTGGGTTGTGAACCCCGTATTTTGTTATTCGGTTTTGCATTTTTGGAAAATGATCTTTGGGGCGGTGACCCTAAGAGGCTTTTGAAGAATTAAGAACTTTACTATCGCAAATGTTTTCGAAAACTCCCGAGATTTGAAAATGTTTTCAAAGTGCTTTCTTGTTTTGATTTCTACTTTCAAGACTTGAACTATTTTAATTATCAAATATCTCGGGAAGTCTTTTGTTGTATTCTCAGAATGTGTTATGTATGGCTCGTATTTGCACTTTATACTTGTACTAGCAAAACAGTGGAGTTTTGCTAACCCCCGAGTATTCGGGGGGTGGATGTCTGTTTTTGCATCCATGTACATGCAGGTTTGGGAGCAAAACACAGGATCGGCGCGAAGGATGATGGAAGGCAAATGATACTAATCACATGAAGGCCAGTTTTGGGTGCAGTTAGTCAGAGTATGTGTATGGTCTTTTCCGCTGTCATACTTTTTATTTATGTGTGTATTTTACCCTTGCATGGGTATGAGTCGAGATAAAAATGTGTATTTTTGACTTGTATATTAGTGACGAAAGACCAAGTTGGTCTACGGATTTGGTATTTTATCATGTCGGTATGTAATTTATTGTGTGGTTTCGATGTCTAGCCTGGTGGATCCTCACGGAGAGGGTCTGCGGCGTGTAATATTCCCGGTTTGATTTCGGGGGTGTTACATTTATGGTATCAGAGATTTGGTTGCGAAAACCTAGGTTGTCGGGTCCAGTCGGGTATTGTCGTGTCTTCTTCTGTCAGATTGTGTCTGTCTAAGTCGTGTCGCGACGCGTCGTCTGTGATGTCGGCCGTGATTAGTATCGAGGTGCAGCCATCATCTTCGTGTGACCTGTGGATGTAAGTCTCCCTACTATATTGTGCCTTGTGATATACGAGCTTGTATGATTTTGTGTTATGACGTGGAGTTTAAAGGTGATTTGTGATTATGTGGCCTATGTTGTTTGATCCTCGTATGATGCTAGAATGAAAGTGGTACCAACGTATATGTATATATACACACATACTGATATAAGTCGTTTTTACAAGAGTAATGGCCTTGGTGTGGTTACGCAAAGAAACATTCACCAATGTGATATTTTAAAACTTTACATGTTTTGAGGAGTCACGTATATTTTGTTTTAAAACATCCTTCAAAGGGAGGAAAAAGTTTGATTTTCGTATTATGACCTCAAGGCCAAATTTTTTTTAAGAATTCAAACTACCGATATTTTATTTTCATTTTGTATTATAAGTTTTCAAAACACGATTTTTGAACTCAAGTGAAGTCTACAAAATGTAGACAAGACGTGACTCTCGTTTTCAACTTATCGGTTTTATGGTTGTTAGTCGAGAAATACATGATGATGTTCTTGTTGTTCGGGCAGTGTTGCCAGTTTTAAATTAAAATTATGATGTGAATGCTGAAGTCGTTCGATTTGTGTACATTGAGATAGCTCTCTTTAATAAGAGGTGAGATTTCGGCTTTTGAATGACAATTGTCTTTTGATGGTTGCTCATGAAGTGTTAAATCGATGGCTTTGAGATTCGAACGTGTTGTTGATTATTTGTGACCATCGATTCTAGTAATGTCGTATATATATTCGTGATCATGTTGCTGGGTTGGAGCAGCTAGCGCACGCTGAGTGCGAGGCTAGCGCGCGCTAATGCGGCATGGATAGCGCACGCTAAATAATTGTTGTAGCGCGCGTTAGTTAGCTGGGACAGAGGATGTGGAACCGCATTTTTGCCGTTAGGTCTAACTTTATGCAGTCAGTCGTCTGTGACTGTATTCTATGTGCGTTGTCTAGTGATGACAACCGTTTTGTGTGAATGTGTGTTGTGACCTTTCATTCGCGCTAAGTGATAATTGATTTTGTTCAGTGAGTTGATAAATTATGTCTGCTGTGTGTGTTCGAAAATGTTTTCCTGAAACTTTCATAAGTTTGTGCAAGTTGTGGAAATCAATTTTTGAAACTAATTTGACGTTTCGATTAATTCGGCGGCTTCGTATGAACTTTGGAAATTGTTTGAAATTTGCGAGCCGGCCTAGGATTCTCAAATAAAACCTCGACGGTATTGAAAGAGTTGTTTTAAAATACCTTGAACATTTTGTAAAATGTTACCGTCGTTGATTCTTGTGTAGTGTTGGGAGAATTTTCAGAAATGACTCTAATGTACTATTGTATTTTCGAATAATTCGAGTACATGATTTTCAAAAATCTTTCACATCATAAAAATTTTTTTTAAAAAAAAAAAAAACCAATACGATTTCTTTTTCAAAAATATATAGTGAAAGATGAAAAATCTCACTCGATGTAAAGTTCAAACTCGGATTTGGAAATGTTAGAGTATGTAAGAATGGTTTGATGATCTTGCATGGTTAACTTGTTGGTTGTTAACGGTGATGGTGATGAGTAAAGGCATGACGATTTTGATAACGCCGGTTACAAGGAATTATTATTTTGGCAAATGATTTCAAATGAGGCGGTTAGAGTATGTTGATTACAAGTTTTGATGAAATAACCCGAGGTACCGAAAGTACTTTTAAAGTTTATTTTGAATAGCATACAAATCCAATGATTTTCAAAAGATTTCCTTTAAAGGGATACCTCGTGGATTTTCTTTCCGAGTTGTTATTGGTTACCTTATGTGATATGTCATGCTAAGTTGGTACTTTAGCATATTTGTTTATGCGAAGTGGTGCAATCGTATTGATTGAGAATCCGCTTAGTATGCCGAGGGACAGAGGACGCGACCGTGACCACGGTACAGTTGGTTATGGAGATTAGATGCGGGACCAAGAGGATATGGTCGGGAAGGTTGATATTCAAGCACTTCGTTTTCGTTGTTTAGGTTTCGGGGATGAAACCTCTTTTAAAGGTGATATGATGTAATGCCCGCATTTTTTATTCTCTTCTCGTTTCCATTTCGTTCGACCGTATTGAGGCGATTGTGTTCGTTAATGCTTCTGACCTTGTTTTGTTTCTCACATTTGTCATTCGAGCGAGTTCTGATATTGTTCCAAATTGATGTGCATATCGTTGTGATCTTTCCAAGTTTGGACCGATTTCTTGTGAACCGTGTTCGAAACTAACACCTCGTGCTTCCTACAAGTTATTGATGTCTTGATTTGAGGTATGAACTTCAGAGGTTATCGTTGTTGTTCGATCATTGCTATTCGTTCGTCGCTGTCCAATCATTATTGTTTGATCTCGAAATCGTGATTATTGTACATCTGGGCCATTTTGCGATTTCCATAAGTGTTGGGAAATTGTCTTCGTATTTGATCTTCCAAATCTGTGAGTTATTGGAATTTCATACCTTTTAGCGTTGGAATCGTGATTCGATTTTTGTATTGCTCGGTTTTATCAAACGCAGCGATTCATGCTTGTTGCTTTTCGTAAGCATTCTTGCATATTGAATCGGATCGTAGTGGCTTTATACTGCATGGAATTCTGGTGTGTTGTCGAGAGTCGCCTTGCTTTTGTTTTAAGTTTCGGGACGAAACTTATTTTAGGGGGGTAGAATGTAGTACCCACGATTTTCGTTCCGGTTATTTTGGATTTTTTCGGATATTTCCCGATTGTCGAGTACCGGTATTATTTTCTCGACAACTGATTTTGGCGTTTATGACCGTAGGTGAGGATTTGTTATCCGTCGTTTTCTTTTAGGATCGATGATGTTGTCCCCGAGTGTTTTGTCGTGTTCGTTCCGTGCGATTTCGGAAAATCGAGTCGTCGAATCATGGTGGTTGGGCACTGGCCGGACGGTTGGGGACGCTGGCCGGACAGCTGCAGGCACTGGCCGGATGAGTGCAGGCACTGGCCGGGCGGGTGCGGCAGGAATCGGCGTAGCGCACGCTACGGCCAAGAGGCAGTGCACGCTATGGCCGGTTGGCTGCGCGCGTTAGTTGGCCGAGGCAGTAAGGGCAGAAAGGTTCTCGACTGGGAAGATCGACAAGTAGCGCACGCCATCGCCGGACATCTGCACGCTTCTGGCGGCAGTAGCGACGCCTTCGGCCGGAAGGCTGCGCACGCTACCTGGCCGAGCCAGGAAGTCTCTGGATTGTGGCTGGGCTGACAGCGCACGTGTTCAGCGCATGATGGTGGGCCCGGCCGAACATTCTCGACCATGACCGCCCGCTAGCGCACGCTAGCTCGTCAGTCTAGCGCACGCTAGGCTGCACAGTATAAATATGACCGAGCAGTCCTGTTTGCACTCATTTTTCATTTCCTTCCTTTCGTGTACGCGGATGGACTCTTAGAGGTGACGAAGGCATTTTGTTATACAACTCATCCACGAAGTTTGGGAGCTTATAACATCGATTAATCACTCCATAACATCCTTCAATCCAGCGAATCAAGGTTAGTTTTCCTAAAATCCTAATTTTGGGGAAATTGGGGGTTTTGGTTGATTTCGCTCGTTTGATCCGTGATAACTTATATTTGTGATGGATTGATGATTATTAAGTTGTTTTATACCGAATTCCTTGTTTTTCCATGGTTGGATTGTCGAGGATTCGTCGTTTTATTGAGTTTCTAATCGGTGCCTTGAAGGTGTCCGGTGAAAATACTTAGAGGAGGGTTTTGGGCGTTCTATGATTATTCTTCCTCGTAAGATCGTTGATTTTTGACGGTATTATGTTAGGGTCAGGTTCCGTGCGAATAACTCGAGTCAGAACCCTTCCGTTCGCGGTTTTCCGATCGGTTGTGTTACCGTCATTTTCGCCAGAGAGTTGTGGGCGTTCGAGGTTTTCGGTTGAGCCATGTTCGTCGGAGTGTCCGGCATCGACTATCGAGGCAAGTATCTTGCCCATACATTACGTGTTTTGTGAATATGATGATTGAAAATTGACGATACGTGCTAAACGAATTGTTTACAACCATTTTTCTAAAGAATCGGTATATTTACAATTATTGTTTTCTTAAAGGACGAATCTTGTATTCGAGACTTAATGTGCTTATTTGACTATATGTGTTAGTGTTGAGTATAGGAACTCTCTACCTTCGGATGATGTCATTAGGTGTGAATATGCCGTCGGTAATTTGTAGTTAAATCCTTTCGTTATAAATTATGCGTGGATTCATGTGGTGATCGGTGGATATATGAGTTGTGTGATATTGGTTGTGTCGTTCAGTGTTGTTGAGATAAATGTGTTTCTTTGTAGACATCATTAATTTTGGGTCGTGAGTATGTGTTGGATAAGATGGCCATTTTAGCAAAATACCTAGACTATATATATTGTGATTGACTCTTGAGGATTGTGGTTTTGAAAATGTGAATTGATGAGAATTGTGAGGTTTTTCTCGGGTACTCTCACTCGGGGATTGACTCGACGGGGTCACACGGGGACCTGGTGGCTTAGCGGCTGGACCGGGTCGCGAGGGCTACTTCGAGTGGGCATTCTCACTTGGGGATTGCTCGACGGGGCACACAGGGACTTGGTGGCCTTACGGCGGGACCGGAGGGCTGGACCGGGTCGCGAGAATTGCCAGAGTGTTTGTACTGTTGATTAATTATGATATGTCCGGAGTATCACAATGCTTGTTGCTCGGAGTCGAGAGACATTATATATCGAGTCTTGGTGTTTGGCTAAAATGGCATAAAAATAATGTGTTATGTGTAATGTGTCGTTGGAAGTGAATTGAAGTGAATGAACGGGTCGTGGACCCTGTGTTGGTGATCGAAATGGTTGGGTCGTGGACCCTGTGTTTTGTGACTGGAATGAATTGGGTTGTGAACCCTGTGTTTTGTTATTCGGTTTTGCATTTTTGGAAAATGAACTTTGGGGCGGTGACCCTAAGAGGCTTTTGAAGAATTAAGAACTTTACTATCGCAAATGTTTTCGAAAACTCGTGAGATTTGAAAATGTTTTCAAAGTGCTTTCTTGTTTTGATTTCTACTTTCAAGACTTGAACTATTTTAATTATCAAATATCTCGGGAAGTCTTTTGTTGTATTCTCGGAATGTGTTATGTATGGCTCGTATTTGCACTTTATACTTGTACTAGCAAAACAGTGGAGTTTTGCTAACCCCCGAGTATTCGGGGGGTGGATGTCTGTTTTTGCATCCAGGTACATGCAAGTTTGGGAGCAAAACACACGATCGGCGTGAAGGATGATGGAAGGCAAATGATACTAATCACATGAAGGCCAGTTTTGGGTGCAGTTAGTCAGAGTATGTGTATGGTCTTTTCCGCTATCATACTTTTTATTTATGTGTGTATTTTACCCTTGCATGGGTATGAGTCGAGATAAAAATGTGTATTTTTTACTTGTATATTAGTGACGAAAGACCAAGTTGGTCTACGGATTTGGTTTTTATCATGCCGGTATGTAATTTATTGTGTGGTTTCGATGTCTAGCCTGGTGGATCCTCACGGAGAGGGTCTGCGGCATGTAATATTCCGGGTTTGATTTCGGGGGTGTTACACTTTAGGATGGAAGATTCTAAAAGAGGTTTTCTACCGATGCAACATGGTGCAAAACTTTCCTTAGAGATGTGTCCTCAGAGTGAGGAAGATAGAAAGGAAATGATCAAAGTACCTTATGTTTCGGCAGTAGGTAGCCTTATGTATGCAATGATTTGCACTAGACCGGACATTGCCTATGCTGTGAGCGTAGTAAGTTGGTTTCAGTCAAATCCAGGGCAGGAACATTGGACTGCTGTAAAGAACATTCTTAAGTACCTAAGGAGGACTAAAGACTTGATTCTTACATACGGCGGTGGAGAACTAAGAGTGATGGGTTATACAGATTCAGATTTTTCGGGGGACATGGATGCTCAGATGTCCACATCAGGGTATATCTTTACTCTGAATGATGGGGCAGTTTCTTGGAGAAGTGCCAAGCAAAGTTCGACTGCTATCTCTACATGTCAAGCCGAATATCAGGCAGCCACGGAGGCTGCTAAAGAAGCTTTTTGGATAAAGAAGTTCACTGAGGAACTTCAAGTGGTTTCTAACGCAAAGAAGCCCGTGACCCTGTTTTGTGACAACGACGGAGCTGTTGCACAGACTGAGGAGCCTAGGGCTCACCACAACACCAAACATATTGTGAGAAAATATCATTTTGTTAGAGAAATGGTTCGGGATGGGAATGTTACACTGCAGAGAGTAGACACAGCAAATAGCGTTGCTGATCCGCTTAGCAAGCCACTATCTCAGAAGGTCTTAGAGAGACATCAAGAGAGTATGGGTATTAGATACCATAGTTTGTGGCATTGAGTGCAAGTGGGAGATTGTTAGGAATATGCCCTCGAATGCCACTCAGAGGATGAGAGAGTGAGAGCAATTGTATTGTAATTATGAATATTATATTTAATAAGGCAATTATTATTTCTATATTATTGTATATCACTGGCATTGTGATTTGGTATATAGAATAATAGTCCTTGCATTTGAGAGCGAACATTCTACTCCTTATGGAGATAAGGAGATAGGCACTAGAAGTGTTTAGAGCTCGAATGCTTAACTAGTTCGCAAGTCGATAAAACTTAACTGAGCAGTAAGTTTAGACAAGATTTGTATAACGTGTACTTTGACATGTAGAGTGCATGTATTCACTAACAGTTAGTGGGAGCACACATCTATCACATGTGCTGCAATATGAATGTGTATCTTTGAAAAGTGTTGGCCAATAAAAACCACATTGCAGAATTTTAGCAGTTGTTTTATTTGAACTAAAATGACCTCCACATGCATGATCATGACAAAAGGAAATGATATTTTGTTGTTCATGTTCTGGCACACATCTCCTAATGATTTGGTCAGGACAATATTTGAACAAATATGGATCATCCCAAAAGAATTTTTTTACTTCGTTTAAAAAATTTGTTTTATCTTGATTATTCCAATGAGATGGCATGTTACCAGTAACAAGGTAATTGACAATGTCTGCATACCAAGGTATTTGAGAAACAGACATGAGTTGTTCATCAGGGAATGTCTCATTAGTGGGAGGTTCTTTATCAGTAAAATTCACGATTAGCCTAGACAAATGATCAGCAACAACATTTTCAGAACCTTTTTTATCTCGAATTTCTAAGTCAAACTCTTGTAACAATAGAATCCAACGGATCAAGCGAGGTTTAGCATCTTTCTTAGAAAGAAGATATTTTAATGCAGCATGATCGGAGTAAATTATAACTTTCGAACCAATCAAGTAAGGTCGAAATTTGTCTAAGGCAAAAACGACTGCAAGCAATTATTTTTCAGTTGTAGAATAATTTAATTGGGCATCATTTAGAGTTCTACTTGCATAATATATTACAGTTGGCAATTTATTTTCTCTTTGACCCAATACTACACCGACGGCATAGTCGGATGCATAACACATTATTTCAAAAGGAAGATTCCAGTTTGGAGAATTGATGATAGGTGCAGAGCTCAACATAGATTTGAGTGTCTTAAAAGCATTTAGACAATGATCATCAAAAACAAAAGGTGTTTCTTTTGAAAGTAAATTACATAATGGCCTTGAGATTTTGCTAAAATCTTTGATGAATCGACGGTAAAAACCAGCATGGCCTAAGAATGACCGAATTTATTTAATCATTCGTGGGGGTGGAAGACTGGATATTAAATCAACTTTAGATTTGTCCACCTCAATTCCTTTTTCAGAAATCACATGTCCTAAGACAATTCCTTTTTTAACCATAAAATGACATTTTTCCCAGTTTAGGACAAGATTCTTCTCCTTACACCTAACCAACACTTGGATTAAGTGGTGTAAACATTCATCAAAGCTAGACCCGAATACAGAAAAATCATCCATAAAAATTTCTAAAAACCGCTCAACAATGTCAGAGAAAATGCACATCATACACCGCTGAAAAGTAGCAGGTGCATTGCACAAACCAAATGGCATTCGTCGGTAAGCAAAAGTGCCGAAAGGACAGGTAAAAGTGGTTTTCTCTTGATCTTCAGGAGCAATGGGAATTTGGTTATAACCGGAATATCCATCAAGAAAATAATAATAAGCATGACCGGCTAACCTTTCTAGCATTTGATCAATAAAAGGAAGTGGAAAGTGATATTTTCTTGTAACAGAGTTCAATTTTCTGTAATCAATACAGACTCTCCATCCAGTTTGAATTCTGGTTGGAACAAGTTCATTTTCTTCATTCGTGATTACAGTTATGCCAGATTTCTTTGGAACTATATAAACAGGACTGACCCAAGAGCTATCAGAAATAGGGTAGATGATCCCTACATCTAAGAGTTTGATTATTTCAGCTCTTACAACTTCTTTCAAATTAGGATTTAGTCTTCTTTGAAATTCTCGATAAGTTTTCGCATTTTCTTCAAGGTGAATTCGATGCATGCATATAGAAGAACTAATACCTTTAATATCGGAGATGGTCCAGCCTATTGCTTCTTTATGTTCTTTAAGGACATTGATTAATTTATCTTCTCGTTCTTCATCTAAATCAGATGCTATGATGACAGGCAGAGTTTCTGATGGTCCTAAAAATGCATATTTTAGAGATTCAGGTAATGGATTGAACTCTATCTTTGAATCCTCAATAGGTACTTCTTTATTCATTTAGCTCTCAAGTGGTTCGGTTTTAGCTTTCCATTTATCATTATCCAATAATGGTGTAGACTCTAGTAAAGAATTTACTTCATTAATTGAACTGTCGATGTCAAAATCTGAGCCAAAATGAGCAAGACAGCTTTCAAAAAGATCATCATTATCTATTTTTGGAAAGAAATAAGGACCCATACTCTCTATCATATTTACCTCACAGACATCATCAAGATCATCATGTTGTTGAGAAATGTTAAACGTATTTAGTTCAACAGTCATATTTCCAAAAGAAAATTTTATGATGCCATTTCTACAGCTAATTAATGCATTTGAAGTAGCTAAAATGGCCTTCCTAAAATGACAGGGATTTGATCTTTGGTATTCTCAACAGGTTCAGTGTCTATGACTATAAAATCAACAGGAAAGTAGAATTTATTTACTTGAATCAGAACATCCTCTACAATTCCTCGAGGTATTTTTATAGATCTATCAGCTAGTTGAAGTATCACAGATGTTGATTTTAGCTCCCCTAATCCAAGTTGTGTATAAACAAAATATGGTAATAAATTCACACTAGCTCCTAAATCAAGCAAGGCTCGTTTAATGATGTGATCTCCAATGACACAAGATATTGTAGGACTACCAGGATCTTTATACTTAACGGGATTTTATTTTGGATTATTGAGCTAACTTGTTCAGCTAAAAATGCCTTTCTTGGAACATTTGTTCTTCTTTTTACAGTGCAAAGATCTTTCAAGAACTTAGAATAAGCAGGCACTTGTTTAATAGCATCAAGGAATGGAATATTTATTCGAACTTGTTTAAATATTTCCATTATATCTTTGTATTGTGCACTTTTATCTTTTGGAATAAGTCTTTCAGGAAATGGAGCTTTTGGAATGTAAGGCTTTTCTTTTTCTTTAGAATCTTTTGATTTTGAAACTTGTGGTTCATTTGATTTTTCTTCCGGATCATAGTCAGGCTTTTGTATTTATTTTCCGCTTCTAAGGGTAGTTATGGACTGAACTTCTACGTTAGAAGAGTTTACTTCATATTGTCCTTTAGGATTAGGGATGGACTGACTTGGAAATTTTCCCTTTTCTCTTTCAGCTAAAGTTGTTGCAAGTTGACTAATTTGTGTTTCAAGCTTAGAAATAGCCTGTGAGTTTGATTGTACATCTTGCTGAGTTGATTGGAACATTTGTTGAGTAGATTGCATGAATTGTTGCAGCGTATCTTCCAAAGATGGTTTCTTTGGCACTACAGAAGGATATTGATAAATATTTGGAGAATATTGATTAGGACGGACATTTTGTTGATTTGACATATTCATTTGATGTCCTCCTTGATTCATTGGAGGCATGTTTTGCTTCCAGGAAAAATTTGGATGATTCCTCCAATTTGGATTATAAGTTGGAGCAAATGGACTGTCCGAAGATTTTCCATATGAATGTAACATATTGACTTCTTCATTAAAAATTTCTTGATTTTGTGGACCAGAGGGACAAGATTGAGATGAATGAAATGATTCCGCACATGAAATGCAAAATTCATGTTTTGAGTTTGACGAGGGGGTGGATTGCTTCAAGACTAACGCATCCACTTTTCGTACTAAATCATCTATAGTAGATTTTATTTCAACATCTTGTTTAACCTCGTAAATTCCACTATTTTTTGGGGTCGTATGCATCGATTTGGCTCTAGAGTCGAGTGAATTCCATTGTTGTGAATTAATTGACATATTTTCTAGTGCATTCCAAGCTTCGTCTCCAATAAGGTGAAGAAATTTTCCACCATGCATTGATTGGATTAATTGGCGATTGTTTGGAGTTAAACCGTCATAAAATATTTTACCAAACGCCATATTTCAAAACCATGATGGGGACACTTAAGGATTAAATCATTAAATCTTTCCCAACACTCATAAAATTCTTCATTTTCTTTTTGGAAAAATTCTGATATTTCTCTTCTAAGACTATCAGTTTTGGACATTGGAAAAAATTTTGCGAGAAATTTATTCACTAGTTGGTCCCAACTAGTAATTGTTCTTGCTTGAAGAGAATTTAGCCAGAATTTTGCTTTATCTTTGAGAGAAAATGGAAATAATCTAAGTTTGACAGATTCATCAGAGAAATTTTGGAATCGGAAAGTAGAACAAATGTCGAGAAATTCCTTGACATGCATATAGGGATCTTCTCTTTCCAAACCGTGAAAAGATGGAAGAAGTTGAATTATTGATGGTTTAAGTTCGAAATGAGTTGCATTAGTCGTAGGCAACACTATGCAAGAAGGAGAATTAACACTTATTGGAGAAAAATATTCTATTAAAGTTTTCTCTTTTGCAACTTGATTATTTTGATTTTCGATTTCGTCCATTTTTTGTATCGGTTTTGTTTGCTGAACTTCAATTTTAGTTAAGGACAATCTTCTTCTCGATAATCGACCTTTATTATTTCGTTGCCAAACTTGCATTCACCAGTATTTCAATTTTTTTTAAACTTTGCATATAAACCAAATTATGATAGTCGATCGAACTTCCAGATCGTTGGAGGCGTCACAACGGTCGCACTTAAAATCTAACTTTCTTCGGCATGTACCACAGAGGCCTTTTTGCCGAAATTCAATCGGTTTTCAAAATCAGTTTGTACAAGATTGATATTTAGCTTTTCTCTATTCAAATCGAACAAAGTAGTGAGTGAAAAATATCAATCCCTTATTGAATCTTTTAAAGGATTTTTATTGTTTAATTATTTTTTTTTGACTTTTTATATTTTTATTATTATTAATAATAATGATAATTATTATAATTATTAGGATGTAATAGATTGCAAAGGAATAAATTTACTAATTGATCTACGGAAGCAATATCTATTGATAAACTAAATTGTACGACGAGAAATATTGCAACTAAACTAAATGTCTAAAAATAATGTAAATAGAAAATAACAACTAAAAACACAATCTAAATTTACCACTACAAGATTCTATTAAAACTAAAGACAAGATATAAAAATTAAAAAAAAATCTGATTTTTTTATATATTTTATATTTTATCAGTTTTTATATTTTTATATTTATTATAATTTTATTATATTTTTAGACTAATAATATTGAGCTAAAATATATATATATATTATATCCAGATATATTATTTATTTTTACAAAAAAAAATTCAGATTTTTTTAGAAAAAAAATTAAAAATTACAAACTTTTATTTTATTTATGCAAACAATAAAAATAGTTTTTTTTTTAAAAATTTTAAGGTTTTTAATTTTTTTTAATATTTTCCCTTTTTTACTAAAATATTGTAATTTATTTTTTTTAAAAAAATTCTGTTTTTATTAAAAAAATTCAAAGTTCAGATTTTATTTGTATATATATATTCCAGATTATTTAAATTATTAATTATTAATTCTTAATCTGATTTTTTTAGATTTTTATGAAAAATAAATTTTTAATAAAACTAGCAGGTTTTACTTTTTAAAAATAAAATAAATAATTCAGATTTTTATTTATTACAGAAAATAATATTCCAGATTATTTAAATTTATTTTTATTATTTTTTATTTTCTTTCGAATTTAAATTAAAAAAATTTATTTTTTTAATATTAATATTCCAAAATTACAAAAATATTTCTGAAACTTTTTATTTTATTTTCCAGATATTTTTTTTTAAAATAAAAATAAATAAGTTTTTCGGGTTTTTTAAACTTTTTCAGATTTTTTTATATTTTTATATATTTTTGGACTTTTTTATTTTTTATTATTTTATTATTATTTTTACGAAAATGAACAGTAGTTTTTATTATTATTAATTATATTTTATATTTATTATTAAAAGTTTTTATTATTTTTCAGATTTTTTTATGAATAAAATAAATTCTACAACTAACCCAATCTAAAACGGATATTAAAAAGACAGATAATAATAAAGAAAAGCAGTAAATTAAATAACTAGTAGAAGAATTTAACTAACTTGGTGACGACAGTCTTCTTGTACTTCGTTTGCGCCTCCCCGGCAACGGCGCCTAAAACTTGTTGTTGGTTGATTCTTTAGTCTAATACTTACAAGCGCACGATTTGTTCGATGTAGATATGCGGTGCAAGGTCGATTCCACATGGAGGACTATAATAGTGAAGTCAAATTATTCCTATCGTTTTGAACCAAATTAAATTAAATTTTAACCTAATCCCAAATAATTTGATATTGGAATGTTATAATAATTGCATTAAATAACTAGTAATTTTTAAGTAGATTTTAGATAAATTGATTTTAAATAATTTACTAGGGTTTAGAATCCACCCATGTCTATTTATTATTTATTTTATATTTTAATTCCAAGAAATTCAGGGAATAGATTCTGAAATCAATCTCACTATTTCCCTATAGATTTGACAATAAGTACAAAATTATAACTCAAATATAAATTTTCCTTCGCTTAAAAAATGTAATTTCTAAGCATTATATGTATCCAATTTAATGGAAAATAAATAATCAAAGAAATTAACTAATATCAATAATCACAAAGCAAGGGGGAATTTATAACTATCAAAAATACGTGATATAATTGATGAAATAATATTCCCCTATTGAAGCAAAAATCATAATCGTTAAAAACATTTATTTGGAATTATTATATAAATATTAATAATAATATAGACATGGTTTCATCATAACCCTAGTATAAGAAAATTATTCACTCATAATAACAACACAAATAAATAAATATTCCACAATATTATTACTCAAATATAATTTTATTACACACTATTTTTATTTCTCTCCCTTACAATAATATCTCTCTATTTTTTCTCCTTTTTTTTCTCTTCCCAAAACACTACACATTCATCCCCTATTTATACTACTACAAAATTAATAAAATAATAATTTTTTAACATATTAAAATTCTACCCCCAATAATAAACGGCTGCTCATGGGTGCTGATGTCATGAATTTCTGGTCCAATCGGGTGTTGACACGTGGCACAATATGGTCCGTCTATTTAATTGTCCTTCGAACAGTCATAACTTCTTCATACAAACTCGGATTCGGATGAATTTCTTTTTTAAAACGATCGTCTCGACGAGACGAATAAAATGAGACCAGTCGTGACTATATTTAAATTTTGTAAAAATATCGCCCTTGAACCAATTGATCATCTTATCTTAGGTTGGTTAACCTGCAGATATAATTTAATTCCAATTAATTATCCAAAAATGACACAAAATTATAGAAAATTCTAACAAAATGAAATAATATAAATATATGGTAAAACGAATAAATTATCACATAACACACAATTACATATATATAATACTAATAAAAATATTACTCAAAATATACTAAACACAACAATTACATTAAAATAAATGGCAATAATGATTAATTTAAAATTGATCTAATCAACAAAAATTAATCCAACAATTAGAATTAATCTATCTAATTCACTTAACCGTTAATTTTAATTTGTTCCGAACAAAATAAATATTCCATTAAATTAATTCCCTTAAAATAAAATTACCTTAATTATATTTTAGTCAAATTAAATCCAATTTAATTTGCGGGAAATTAATTTATCGAACGAAATATAAAAACGGAGTCGGAAAACACAAGGCTCGGGCCAAGCCCGCGGCTCAGTGCCAGTAACCCAATTGACCAATGATCCTGACCCATTGGGTCCGGCCAATTTTCCGGCTCATTTTTTTCGTCCCGAATCCAAAAATAATATTTTTCTAATTTTTATATTACATAATTAAATCAGTTTTTCAAAAGAAAAATAGATTTATATTGTAACATAAAATCATGAAAAATAATTTTTAGATGAACAATTAAACATCAACAATTAATACAATTATTATTCTAAATCATAAAAAATAAACAAGCATTCCAAATGCAAATATCGAATATACGATCACATAGACCTCTCTCCGATACCACTGTTGGGAATCGGTGATAAAAACGAGTAACGCAGCGGAAAATAAACCGGTCAAACCGGATAAAAACCAAATCCCAAAACGGATCGATCAAGCATCGTATAAATGAATATAAATAGACGAAGATAATAAAGAAATCATACCCTCGTAGGCCTTTGATAATATATTCTTGATTTCGAGCATGAACACGAGTCCAACCGATCGAGCTTCTGGAAATTCCCGAGCACCGAAAATACCGTGCCTCTACGTATCACGCATCGGAAAGATGACCGGAAAATATTTCTATCAATTTATACTCCAAGTATACGGCTAGAAATTGATAGAATTAGCTTATATATATTTTTATAAATACTCTAAGTATTTTATAAAAATTATTTTCTCTCAAAATACACTTAGAACTCAAAATGTATAAACTTAGAAAATTTTCTCTCACTCCTTTACATCAACTCACGGCTGATTCTAATTTTTAATGAGGGAGATGGTGTTTGTTTTATAAACAAAACACACACCTCATCAATTATTCCAAGAATAAATAATGTAGTAATAATACATCAAATGTATTATTAAGTCCCCACATTTATAAAAAAAATCACCAAGTCAATTGATGAAAGTGGGGTGGCGGCTAAGGGAGGAGAAAAAGAAATTGGTTCGTTTCGGTCCGTGAAACGGACCCTCGTGTATCTAATCCGATAGATAAACCTTGGTATGTTTCAATATTAATATAATTAATTAATCTAATTAATTAATTATATTAAAAATAAATTCTCTAAGAAATAATATGAATAAATTAATTACCTAGTAATTTATTTAATTCAGGAGACCGATTTAATTTATCCAATAAATTGAATTAGACATCCAATGTCCAATATTAACTAAGAGGGAATAAGCTAAATATAATCCGTCGTCAATTCCTGTGCCGCGACTCTGTAGGTTCGTCTTAGTTAGCATTGGGAGGATCCAATGAGTGTTAGCACCACTTAGCCAGTCTCGTGGCCCACACCGTAACCTAACTAAGAACGAATGATAGGATCATTTCAAAACCATTATGTCGTGAATACCGTATACGTATAAACCCTTCAATCATATGTCCCGGTCAGGTATTAGGGTTACGGTAAAGTCAAACCCTACTGTAACTTGACTCTATGCTTTCTGTTAATGCAAACTGAGATCATCGAGCTCTCGTGTATCAAATACAACTAGCTCTGAATGCTTTGGCCAAAGACTTATGATCTTATTTGCCATTAACCGCATAGGACATTTACTGTAATACCCGGTTGTAATTCATTCATTTTCATTCAGTAATTATCAGTCTGTAATTGTCACTCAGTAATTTTCACTCATTAATAATCACTCATCATTCATGAATCATTCATTTGCGTTCACTATTGGCATGTTGTAATCGTATATCAGTTACCGATCGTCATTTTATCTCCGTTTATAGATCAAGACGGGAGTATTATCATTTTCATTGTGATTGAGTCGCGGCACAGGAATTTTCACTCATTAATAATCACTCATCATTCATGAATCATTCATTTGCGTTCACTGTTGGCATGTTGTAATCGTATATCAGTTACCGATCGTCATTTTATTTCCATTTATAGATCGAGACGGGAGTATTATCATTTTCAAGGCGAGTTACGGCCGTAAGAAGGGGAAGATACGGCCGTAAGTGGTGTTCGTAAATTTCAGGTGTTGTCGACCAAGGGTGACTTACGGCCGTAAGGGTTGCGGCATACGGCCGTAAGTCGAGGAAGGTACGGCCGTAAGGCTTGGCCGGATACGGCCGTACGCTGCAGGCAGGATGCGTGGCCATTTTTACGAAGGCGGGTTACGCCCGTAAGTTTGGCCGGATACGGCCGTATCATCCGAGTTACGGCCGTAAGGTGTGCGGTACGGCCGTAAGGATGTCGGCGGGTGTTTTTAACGAAGGCGAGTTACGCCCGTAACTCAAGAGCGGTTACGGCCGTAAGTCTGTCGGCAGGCTTTCGGACGAAGCGAAAGCCGCACTGAGTTGGCGATTCTGGCGTAAGGCCGTTGACTTGGAATGTTACGGCCGTAAGAGGGCCGAGTTACGGCCGTAACTTCCGGCAGTATTTAAGGACTCGGCCGGGACATTTTTCCTCATTTTCATTCCTTTTCTTCTTTTATCCGAGAGAGAGGGTTGAGGGAGAGATTTTGCAATCATCAATCACTTGAGTGTGTAATTTTCATCATCTTCATTCATTTGGGAAGCTTGGATACTCGTTTTAACTCGTGTTCATCGGATCGAAGTGATTGGATCTTCAAGAGGTAATTTCTTCAACACCTTGAATTTCGATCATATGTTGAGATATGACGTTTTAGACGTTATAATCATGTTATATGAAGGGATATGTATATGATTATGAGTTTGTATAAGGATTCATTGGATTATTGAGGGATTATTCAAGAACACTTTGAATATCGAGTTGAAATTGGGGGTTTTCGATTAATTGTCGTTATAATCACGTTTTCGGATATTCATTTTGGATTTTTGATCATTTGGAAGATGTTTGTTGGGTTGAAACACTTCTTGGGGGATTTGATAGTGGCTTATTGAGATTTGATTGTAAACAATCGGAGTTTGGCCACAACGTATTCGATATAATGCCCCAATGAACTTAGTTTAATCGTATCGACGTTTTGAGTTCGTTATATTCGTGTTTGATTCGTATATTGAACGGGTTGTTGGATATTGTATAATTCAAGGTTGTTCGAGCGACCGATATCTCAATTAGGACGTTGTTCGTGGAAGGATAATTGTCACCGGTATTGTGTAAGTTGATTCTTACTCAGTTAAAAGAATATTCATTTCCTTTTGTTGTTGTTCATTCATAATCGTAACTCATTCATCATTGTGTTAACCGTATTAAAACTTGTCATTGTCAATTAATCACTTCAGTCACAAGGAACGACGGTTCCAATCATTTCATTGAGCTATCATTCATTTCACTATCATTGTATCTCGGTGAGTCATTATTCGTTTCCGATGTCACTTTTGTTATATCGTGGCATTCCGGGTCATACTGGCGTGCCGGTTGGTATGTGTAGGATTTTCATGTCGGGCACAATTATGTCGTGTGTTGGTTGTTGGCCTCACATTGGACTGTGCACACGAGTCGATTGCTTCGTGGGACTGATTAGGTACAAGACCACGCGTGTATTCGATCGATACTCGTTGGTGGCTTGTGCACGGACACATTTCCATCCCGGGCGTAGTGTGGCGCCACCTTTTGAGCCGTACTGTTAGTTGATTCATACAGCATGTTTGATTGCGTATGTTTTCAACAAGATTGGGTTATAATCTAACCGTTTCATTTTAATCGAACTTGTGGTTTATACTACATATTTATATGATTGTGTTTATTCAACTCTGGAGGATTGTTGTTCTGTATAACTGACCCCGTTTGGGGATATTTGTTTCTCAGGTCATGGTAAGGCAAAGGCACAGGGAGAGCACGTTGACGACGAGGAGTCCCAATGATACTAGAAGGGGGCCCCAGTCTTTTCAGTCATTTTGTTTCCTTCATTTATTCCGTTGCAGACATTCCGTTTGAATACTCATTTCACTTAGTGTTGTATACTTTATCTCCATATAAAATATACATGTATTCTGAAATATCCTGGATGTGTTGTATGAAACTCCTCATCGGAGTAATTATTGTTGTAATGTGGTTTGGTACTACATTTACCCTGTGTAATTCATCATTTTCATTTGCCTGGTGGGTCCCAGTCGGGGATTCACGGCACTGTAATATCCGCCTAGTTTGGACTGTTACAGAGTTGGTATCGGAGCGTGGTTTTGAATACTACCTTCCGAGTCATGTCTCATTTGAAATCATCGTCATCAGACTAGTATCATTGGACTTTCGCGTCACGTGTGACCTGTGCAGATGCCGAGCCAATCAGACCGAAAGAACTGTAAGACTTCTAACGCCATGGTATAATTTCTGGCAATAAACATTCATTCATAATTCATCAGTTAACAATCCTCAAACATCATTTTCATTTTGACCAGGACGGTCATTCTAACTCATTAATCACTCAATTCATTTCATTATTCCGTTGTTGATTTGGAAGATCATATAATTAATCTTGTTAACTTGTTCAAGATAATCATTTCAATAATTTCATCAGAAAATCATGTCACCTCGGTTAATCATTCATGTAATCACTGTGTTAGAGCGTATGCTCATTTTCATCACCTCATGTCATAGTCATAATGTGATATTCATGCGAGAGATATAATCATCATGTGACTTTCCACTTCAGTATGGAAAGAGCTGGCAGAGGACGAGGAGGACGAGGTCGTGGTGCGGGCCGAATCCCGAGAGCTCGTGTGAATACACGTGCGAATGCGAGGAATAATGCTAATTCATCGAGCAGCGATGCTGCCACTCATTCACCTGGACGTGATCATTCACTATCGGGGAGCCGTACCCGGGACACGGCTCAGTCAGAAGGTGTTCCGGTTGACCCACTCGCTTTTATGCAGGGCATGATGGCCCAAATGACGCAGATGGCGCAACTAATGGAGACGATACATAACTCCACTACTCAAAATCAACAGGCTCCTCCGCCGCCACCTCAGAGGCAAGAGAGGAATGTGAGCAGTATCATCGGCGACATCTCTCGCCAAAGGCCACCTACTTTTGAAGGCTCATCTGAGCCGGCGGATATTGTTCATTGGCTCGAACACTTCGAGAAGCTATTTGTGATGGTAGAGTGTCCCGAAGGACACAAAGTTTCAGTTGCGGCTTACTATCTGGGTAAGAGCGCTCATTCTTGGTGGTTGTCATTGAAGCCCACCGAAGGATCGTGTACTTGGGACCAATTCAAGACTCTCATGATGAAGAGGTATTATCCGGCCCCACTCAGAGAGGCCAAGCTGTCAGAGTTACTCACTCCCGACCCCTCATCAGACGCGGATGTTCTCGCCATTGCCGAGAAATTTCAGGAACTTCTTCCGTTCGCCTCATCTATCATTCACTCTGAGGCGAACAAGATCAAGTATTTCAAAGAAGAGGTGAAACCTCGTATGCGGCTACAACTGCTTAATCATAATTGCACCACGTTGGCCGAATTCATTGAGAAAGCTCTTACTTACGAGCTTACTGCTAAGGAGATTGCTAAGCAACAACCTTCATCTGCTGGCAAGAAGTCTAAGAACCGTAATCAGTCGACGGCGGTGCCACTTTTAAGAAACCACGGGCGGGCTCTACTTTTCTCGAGCGACCTCTTATGGCGCCTAAACCCGCGGAATCTCGGTCTCGGCGGCGATTCGGCCGTCACTGTTTCAAGCTGTGAAGAACAGGTCATTTCAGCACCAAATGTCCAAGCGGTAT
Organism: Orobanche coerulescens; assembly: GCA_033398695.1. Lineage (NCBI taxonomy): Eukaryota > Viridiplantae > Streptophyta > Magnoliopsida > Lamiales > Orobanchaceae > Orobanche > Orobanche coerulescens. The sequence continues at coordinate 83,767,798 of CM065818.1, read as the reverse complement.
CACGTGCCATAAGCGTGGAATTCTTGGGCATAGGGCCCGTTTTGCCGAAGGGACTCTAAACCCACTCCGGCGTCATCTCGGGCCCAGGACATTCAAAGATGCGAATCAAGGCCACTCGGTCGGCGTCGTTTAAGGCAGCGGAGCTAGCAAGGCGGAGCAAGAGCTATCGAGGACGAGGCGTCTGGTTCGGGGCAGCAAGCCCCGAATTCTGAGATGAAGAAGACCGATGATCCAGAGGCCCGAATGATCTCAGTACACTCGATATTCTATCCCGGCTGTGTGTACCCTTTTTGATCTTGGTGCATCGCATTCATTCATTTAGAGTCAGGTTTGAGTAGACTACGTGCGGGTAGTGCTACTAGTTGTGAGCCTTATGTCATTGGCCTACCCGATGGTAGACGAATTATCGTGTCGTGAGATTCAGAATTGTCCGATTCAGTTTCATGGTCGTGTATGGCCAGCGAACCTAATCGTAGTAGATTTGCCGAGGGACGACGTCATCTTGGGTATTGATTGGATGGATCGTCATGATGCCATCATTAGTGTCCGTAAGCATATGATCACTATCATTTCAGAAGATAGGGTTGAATGTGTGTTTCAGGGAGGTAATCCCGGCTGTTCTGGTAAGGTCATTAATTTGATGAAAGCAGTGCGATTACTCAGTCAGGGATGTGTTGGTTATTGGTGCTATATGACCAAAACCGAGAAATCATCAGTAATGTTGTCGGATATTCCGGTAGTATGGGAATATGCCGACGTTTTTCTAGACGAGTTACCTGGCTTGCCTCCACAGAGAGATGTGGAATTCACGATTGAGTTGGAGCCTGGTACGTCCCCGATATCGAAGTCACCGTATCGGATGGCCCCAACCGAAATGCAGGAGTTGAAGAATCAACTTGAGGAATTGTTCGAGAAAGGTTATATTCGACCGAGTGCGTCCCCGTGGGGAGCACCAGTGCTGTTTGTCAAGAAGAAGGATGGTTCGTTCCGTTTGTGTATTGATTACCGGGAATTGAACCGGGTGACGATCAAGAATAAGTATCCTTTACCCCGCATTGATGATCTCTTAGATAAACTTCAGGGAGCTTCAGTATTTTCCAAGATCGACTTAAGATCTGGCTATCATCAGTTACGGATTCGAGAGTCGGATATCGCGAGGACAGCGTTTCGAACACGCTATGGTCATTATGAGTTTGTGGTTATGCCGTTTGGATTGACTAATGCACCTGCGGTATTCATGGAGTTAATGAATCGGGTTTTCATCGACTTTTTAGATCAGTTTGTTGTTGTCTTCATCGACGACATTTTGATTTACTCTCGTAACCGAGAGGAACACGAGGTTCACCTTCATCAGGTTCTCGACGTGTTGAGACGAGAGCAACTTTATGGAAAGTTTTCCAAATGTGAGTTCTGGATGTCCGAAGTGACTTTTCTCGGACATGTAATTTCATCAGACGGAGTTCGTGTAGACCCTCAGAAGACGGAGGCTATCCGAGACAGGTTACCTCCAAAGAATGTTAAGGAAATCCAAAGTTTTCTCGGATTAGCGGGTTATTATCGGCGGTTTGTGGAAGGATTCTCTAAAATCGCTCAACCCTTGACGAAGCTTTTGCGAAAGGATAAGAAATACACGTGGTCCGATGCGTGTCAACGGAGTTTTGAGGAACTCAAGAGCCGGTTAATGTCAGCACCTGTACTTTCCTTGCCGCAGGGGACGGAGGGATTTGTGGTTTATAGTGATGCGTCCGGACAAGGTCTCGGATGTGTACTCATGCAGAATGGGAAGGTTATTGCCTATGCTTCACGGCAATTGAGACCTTACGAGGTTAATTATCCGACCCACGACCTGGAGCTAGCAGCCGTGGTGTTCGCTTTGAAAATTTGGCGTTATTATCTTTATGGCGTTACCTGTCAGATATTCACCGATCATAAGAGTTTAAAGTATATATTTACTCAGAAGGAGTTAAATATGCGACAGAGGCGGTGGTTAGAACTAATCAAAGATTATGATATCGAGATCCTTTACCACCCGGGGAAGGCGAACGTTGTCGCCGACGCCTTGAGTCGTAAGTCCATGCAGGAGCAGATGCTTGTTCGTTTAACTGTTCAGAAGGAGCTTCAGCAGGAATTCCTTAAACCCGAGATCGAGGTCTGGCTTCAGCGAATTCAGGGACATCTTTGCATGTTAGAAATTTCATCGTCACTTGAGGAGGAAATCAGGGAGAATCAAGGTTCAGACCCAGCATTGTCGCGCATCCGTGAGGATGTGGCTCAGGGGAAAGCCCCTGGATTCGTGGTCCACGAGGATGGACTTTTGAGATTTAAGAATCGGTTATGCGTACCGGCGAATGACGAGTTGAAAAACTCGATTTTGAGAGAAGCTCATGCTACCCCTTATTCTGTTCATCCGGGGTCCAGCAAGATGTACAAGGACTTGAAACAAAATTACTAGTGGAGTAATATGAAGCGAGAAGTCGCAGAATTTTTTTCGAGATGCTTAACCTGTCAACAAGTCAAGATTGAACATCAGCGACCGGCAGGTATGTTAAAACCTCTCCCTATTCCAGAGTGGAAGTGGGAAGACATTTCTATGGATTTCATCACGAGTTTGCCGACGAGTCGTCGTGGCATGAATACGATCTGGGTGATTGTGGACCGCTTAACTAAATCAGCTCATTTCCTTGAGATCAAGGATACGTGGGGTCCCGAGAGATAGCTCGATTGTTCATCAAGGAGATAGTGAGACTGCACGGTACTCCTAAGAGTATCGTTTCCGATCGTGACGGACGATTTGTGTCTCATTTTTGGAAATCAGTTCATCGTGCTATGGGCACTCAGCTCAATCTCAGTACCGCCTTTCATCCTCAGTCCGACGGACAATCAGAGAGGACTATACAGACATTAGAGGACATGTTAAGGGCATGCGTCCTCGATTGGAAGGACGATTGGGAAGCCCAACTACCATTAATCGAGTTCGCGTATAATAATAGTTGGCATGCTGTCTCCATTAAGATGGCACCTTACGAGGCCTTGTACGGTCGTCATTGTCGATCTCCTTTGTGTTGGGATGACTTGTCAGAATCAATCGGCACCGAGCCCGATATGCTTATAGCCGCCCGGGAGAAGGTAGCTTTGATCAAGAGTCGTATGTTGACAGCTCAGAGTCGACAGAAATCATATGCAGATAATCGTCGTCGACCACTAGAGTTCGAGATGGGTGACCACGTTTTGGTCAAGGTATCCCCGAGTCGAGGTATTTTCCGTTTCGGAAAACGGGGGAAGTTGAGTCCGAGATTCATTGGACCGTTTGAAATTTTGGATCGAGTAGGCGAGTTAGCTTATCGATTGGCTTTACCTCCGGCTTTGAGCCGAATTCATAATGTGTTTCACGTCTCTCAGTTGTGGAAGTATGTTGCCGACCTGAGTCACATACTTCAGTTCGACGAAATCGAGATCGCGGATGATCATTCGTACGAGGAGCGTCCTGTACGAGTGTTGGAGTGGCGAATCAAACAGTTGAGGAACAAGACGATCCCTTTGGTCAAGATTCAGTGGTCCAGACACGGAGTCGAAGAGGCCACTTGGGAAACCGAGGAGAGTATGCGGGAGAGTTATCCCGAGTTGTTTGACCCTTAGTTTCGGGGACGAAACTCTTTTTAAGGGGGGGAGTATGTAATACCCGGTTGTAATTCATTCATTTTCATTCAGTAATTATCAGTCTGTAATTGTCACTCAGTAATTTTCACTCATTAATAATCACTCATCATTCATGAATCATTCATTTGCGTTCACTGTTGGCATGTTGTAATCGTATATCAGTTACCGATCGTCATTTTATCTCCGTTTATAGATCGAGACGGGAGTATTATCATTTTCATTGTGATTGATAGCCTTGTAGTGGGAGTATCATCTTTGGCTCGTGTTAGACTTGTTCACTTTCACATTCGTATGGTATGTCGAATCATTCATCAGTCGTAGCGAGGAATCGGAGTTATCGGATTTACTCACCTTGGCCAGCATTGAGTTACGGCCGTAAGGTTCCGGGATACGGCCGTAAGTTCAGCGGGTACGGCCGTAAGGCTGGCCGGTTACGGCCGTATGTGGTCCAGCAGGCTGCCCAGGCATTTTGGCCGAAGGCGAGTTACGGCCGTAAGAAGGGGAAGATACGGCCGTAAGTGGTGTTCGTAAATTTCAGGTGTTGTCGACCAAGGGTGACTTACGGCCGTAAGGGTTGCGGCATACGGCCGTAAGTCGAGGAAGGTACGGCCGTAAGGCTTGGCCGGATACGGCCGTACACTGCAGGCAGGATGCCTGGCCATTTTTGACGAAGGCGGGTTACGCCCGTAAGTTTGGCCGGATACGGCCGTATCATCTGAGTTACGTCCGTAAGGTGTGCGGTACGGCCGTAAGGATGTCAGCGGGTGTTTTTGACGAAGGCGGGTTACGCCCGTAACTCAGGAGCAGTTACGGCCGTAAGTCTGTCGGCAGGCTTTCGTACGAAGCCGAGTTACGGCCGTACGAGTTGGCCGGTTATGGCCGTAAGGCCGTTGACTTGGAATGTTACGGCCGTAAGAGGGCCGAGTTACGGCCGTAACTTCCGGCAGTATTTAAGGACTCGGCCGGGACATTTTTCCTCATTTTCATTCCTTTTCTTCTTTTATCCGAGAGAGAGGGTTGAGGGAGAGATTTTGCAATCATCAATCACTTGAGTGTGTAATTTCATCATCTTCATTCATTTGGGAAGCTTGGATACTCGTTTTAACTCGTGTTCATCGGATCGAAGTGATTGGATCTTCAAGAGGTAATTTCTTCAACACCTTGGATTTCGATTCTATGTTGAGATATGATGTTTTAGACGTTATAATCATGTTATATGAAGGGATATGTATATGATTATGAGTTTGTATAAGGATTCATTGGATTATTGAGGGATTATTCAAGAACACTTTGAATATCGAGTTGAAATTAGGGGTTTTCGATTAATTGTCGTTATAATCACGTTTTCGGATATTCATTTTGGATTTTTGATCATTTGGAAGATGTTTGTTGAGTTGAAACACTTCTTGGGGGATTTGATAGTGGCTTATTGAGATTTGATTGTAAACAATCGGAGTTTGGCCACAACGTATTCGATATAATGCCCCAATGAACTTAGTTTAATCGTATCGACGTTTTGAGTTTGTTATACTCGTGTTTGATTCGTATATTGAACGGGTTGTTGGATATTGTATAATTCAAGGTTGTTCGAGCGACCGATATCTCAATTAGGACGTTGTTCGTGGAAGGATAATTGTCACCGGTATTGTGTAAGTTGATTCTTACTCAGTTAAAAGGATATTCATTTCCTTTTGTTGTTGTTCATTCATAATCGTAACTCATTCATCATTGTGTTAACCGTATTAAAACTTGTCATTGTCAATTAATCACTTCAGTCACAAGGAACGACGGTTCCAATCATTTCATTGAGCTATCATTCATTTCACTATCATTGTATCTCGGTGAGTCATTATTCGTTTCCGATGTCACTTTTGTTATACCGTGGCATTCCGGGTCATACTGGCGTGCCGGTTGGTATGTGTAGGATTTTCATGTCGGGCACAATTATGTCGTGTGTTGGTTGTTGGCCTCACAATGACTGAGCACACGAGTCGATTGCTTCGTGAGACTGATTAGGTACAAGACCACGCGTGTATTCGATCGATACTCGTTGGTGGCTTGTGCACGGACACATTTCCATCCCGGGCGTAGTGTGGCGCCACCCTTTGAGCCGTACTGTTAGTTGATTCATACAGCATGTTTGATTGCGTATGTTTTCAACAAGATTGGGTTATAATCTAACCGTTTCATTTTAATCGAACTTGTGGTTTATACTACATATTTATATGATTGTGTTTATTCAACTCTGGAGGATTGTTGTTCTGTATAACTGACCCCGTTTGGGGATATTTGTTTCTCAGGTCATGATAAGGCAAAGGCACAGGGAGAGCACGTTGACGGCGAGGAGTCCCAATGATACTAGAAGGGGGCCCCAGTCTTTTCAGTCATTTTGTTTCCTTCATTTATTCCGCTGCAGACATTCTGTTTGAATACTCATTTCACTTAGTGTTGTATATTTTATCTCCATATAAAATATACATGTATTCTGAAATATCCTGGATGTGTTGTATGAAACTCCTCATCGGAGTAATTATTATTGTAATGTGGTTTGGTACTACATTTACCCTGTGTAATTCATCATTTTCATTTGCCTGGTGGGTCCCAGTCGGGGATTCACGTCACTGTAATATCCGCCTAGTTTAGGGTGTTACATTTACATGCTCACTAACACGAGAAAGAATCATATCTTGGTATTCAGTAGAGACTGCTACTTGCCCACTAGGTTGCATTTTGAGGTGGACCCCACCAACCGGCGATTGGATCGAACTACTCTAATGACTAACTTAATGTCACAAGCACATCTCCTACTGAAATCTCAAGTCAAAGGTCCACGTATACCTATCACAATCTTTCGATTCAATCATTGACAATCCCTGAGTAATTTCCATGTGACCGAATCGAGTTGAGTCGTGTTCGAGTATACTAATCCCATTAGCATACCTATAACGTGTGCTCCCACTAACTGTTAGTGAAGACAGGCACTCTACATGTCAAAGTACACATTATACAAGTCTTGTCTAAACTTACTGCCCAGTTAAGTTTTATCGATTTGCGAACTAGTTAAGCATTCGAGCTCTAAACACTTCTAGTGCCTATCTCCTTATCTCCATAAGTAGTAGAATATTCGCTCTCAAATGCAAGGACTATTATTCTATATACCAAATCACAATAATATAGAAATAATAATTGCCTTATTAAATATAATATTCATAATTACAATACCATTGCTCTCACTCTCATCCTCTGAGTGGCATTCGAGGGCATATTCTTAACTGTTTATGTACAGGGGAGATTCAAGATTGATGACACGCACGAGAAGCTTATTATTCAACAAATGGGCACTCGTTGGAGGCATTCTAAATCGAAGCTGATAGAATCTCTTATAGATGCATCAAAAATGCGAGATAAAGAGTCAAAATTTGCAGCCCTTAAACCGGATAACATATCTCTTCAAGAGTGGAGCACTTTTATCGCAGAAAAGTTATCAAATGAATTTGAGGTAAATTCAGTTTTTTATAATTAGTTTATGTTGTATATTTTTTGTTTGTAACATAAGAAATGGCGTAGATGAAGAGCAAAATGTATAAGGAGATTAGGGCGAACAATCATGCCCCACATACAATGAGTCGGAAGGGGTATGCTGGACTAGCGGATGAAATGGTAACTTTCTATAAATTGATCAATACTCCTTCCATCCCACCTCACGTGATACCAAGTTGACTTTTTTGGCATCAAGTGAGGTGGTACGAAGGGAGTATATTATTACATATTTTCAGTTTTGTATTTTAATTTAAATAGTGCTTATTCTTTTTAGAGAAAGGAGAATCCAGAAAAGCCTCTAAGGAGAGAAGATATTTGGTGTAAAGCACACACTAAAAAGAATGGTGAAGTACCAACTCCACTTATTGCCGATTGTGTGGTAAGTGACATTTCAACTAAATCATACTTTATTTTTTTACTCCCTCCGCCCAAAATGCCAATCTTGTATGTCATTATTACGAATGAACTTTGAGTGATTATTTTAGGTTGATTTAACTATCCTATTAAAAATACAAAAACTTGTTATTGATATTATAATCAAATCAATCCATGTTTATTTCTCAAAGTTCAATTGTAGTAATAATAAAGAAAAAATAGAAGATTATTTTGGGACGGAGTGAGTATTTTGCCTAATCTATCATTTAATACTTGTTTGTTTACTAATTTTCAAGAGTAAAATACAAGAGATCACATCCTGTCAAACCTCCCATTTGACATCAATTAAAGAGGACGCACTCTCTAAAATACTCAGGCCCGAGAGAAATGGAAGAGTTAGAGGGATGGGATTTGGTATTACCCCATCAAAAATAGGTATCCACATGAATAGTTCAAAAAAAGTCCAAGCACTTGAGAATCAAGTTTTAGAACTGAATAAAAAAATGGAGAAGTTTGAACATTTAGAAAATAAAATGGCGGAGATGAGACACTTTATGCGTATGCAGGCAAGTATTTTGTAGTCAAGCACATTATTTTTAGAGTTATTTATAGTTTTCACTTACATGTTAACTTGTGATTGTTCCTAGGGTTTCGCGTCAAAGGAGAAAGCAAATTCAAACATGGCCTCTCCGCATTTGCATAGTATTGGTTCAAGGGAAAATTTGGATGGGAAGTCACCCACTCCGTCGTCACATAATGGTAGCTCTAATGTTCGTGATTGTTATGGTTCAACTTCAAGAGATGCCCGTACAAGTGTCACTGTTGATCGCAAATGCAAATTATTGGATTGGTGAAAGAATATTCTTGCTGAAGCTACAATTGCATCCACGGATCCTAATGCTATGGTGCACGGTGTTCCCGTTGGAAATGATGCTTGGAAGGTTTGGGTTCAAGTAGCTTTGGTTCCTAATGCTGATTTGTGGAGGCCTAACTCAGATGTGTCAGTCATCGCGGATGCAGTTTGGAGTACGACCGCATGGTCTAAGTAATTCGTTTCTTTTAATTAGTTAAGAATCTTATGTCTGGACTTCTATTTCGGATTTCTATTTTGATGCACAATATATGTCCTATGTTGGTTTATTGCTAAACATTTAGAACTTGGTATTAGTTGTTTTTTTAAGATGTTTGCCCGACTTATTAACTAACCCCTTTTTAACTCCGCCAATGCAATTGTTGTATATTGCATTGCATTGCCGGTCCCAAGCCCGGATAAAGGAGGAGGGAAAAGGTATGTCAGGCATATAAATCATATATATTGTTCATTCCATCTTATTTCTGTAACACCCCCAGAGTCATCCAGGAAATATTACAGCGCCGTGGGCCCCGAGATGGAACCCACAAGGCTAAAAGAAATTTTCGCAAACATCTACAAATACTCAAGAAGCTAACGACGGTACTATCTTTAAAAAATCACAAAGACTTATAAAATCCATTTATCAAAAACCGTCGTAAAAACTTATTTGAAATCGCAAGGCCAAACAGCCGACACTCAAAAGTTTAGAAAAAGATTTCCAAAGTAACTTCAGTTACCAAATACCAAAAGAGCGTTTCAAAATACTCACGCAGCGGAAAAAGACCAACCATAAAGATACTCTAGCAGCGGAATACAAGAACCAATCAAGAAACTCAATGCACCGAACATGTCCTAGCCAGTATCCTCCGGGAAGCTCATCTCTTCACGATCGCTACAAGCTCGATACTCCAAGAACCTAAAAAGAAATCCCACGACGGGGTCAGCCATAATATCCAACAATGATAACCGTCACATCATATTAATAATTACATACCAATGAGAATACAACATAAGAATACGACCAACATGATCTTACCGCCATAACTTTGCTTACTCAAGTAATTCTCATCAGAATAACCATTATCACATTTCACATCCTGTACTCGATTAACCAATAAACTCGAACATAATATCTGTATTGTACCTCAAACAATACTCAAGATTCTCAAACTATCATAACCAACTCACGATACGGAAATATACCAGTTCTGACCAATACGATCCCTCGAATAACATCATCAAATCCCAAGACGATAACTGATTGTCCATCAAATACAAATACCAAAAGAAATATGGAACATACCTCGAGATACGAAATACCATTACCATCACGTCAGTCTAATCCTAGATCAGATCAACACAACATACGGACATGGTCCTAACACAAGACCTACAAATGCATACTCATATGACAACGTCAATATGATCACAACAATAACGACAATGTATACTTATGGCAAACCCATAATATACATATGCACAACAACAATACATGGCAATCCGATGATCCAGCGTTCACTGCCTAGATCCCTCGATGATCCCGTCAGACCAACCCGAGGTGGAAAACCCGTCCGATGATCCAGTGCACGCTAGCATAGATCCCCCGATGATCCCGTCGGACCAACACGAGGTGGACATATGACAACAATGCACAACTGCACAAAACAACAGTACACAATACACGACAACAACAATGCACAAATGCATGACAACAACGATACACGAATGTATCACGACATGATTGACACAAATGATAAATATTATTAGGGTGCTTGCCTCGAGTCCTTGGAGAACGATCTCAATGTCTAAACCATCACGAACCATTGTTCTGAATATTCACTGATCCAAAACATCACGGACGGTAGATAATTCATGTTTTCGTCAATACCATGATGTATCCTCGATAACAAGTATACCAACGACAATTGTAAATCATATACATTATGATTTAAATTCCCAAAACTCGAATACAACCTATAGTCCCAAATCTCCTGTGATTACGATTTATAAACATTGCTATACGAATTATAAACGAGTGAAACTCCATTCATTAAATATTATAACTGAGCAAGTAATAACTTGCCTCAATACCGATACGATGATGATGAAGCCGCTACCAGTCGCAATGCCTTCGTCTACGAGCTCCTCGGCCCTGACCATGCAATTCACGAACACGCTCGAACACTACCGCAACATACGGTTACAATCACCGATCAATAATATCAACCTATTGAAGTAATCGATTAACACATACCCGATAACAATCAACGAACATTCGACCTTCATATCTAAAGATACCGATAATTCAACCTACGATCGTCTTGCTATGATAAATTCATCAAGGAGTTCCTCAAGAATACTAAATGATTCAAAACCTTGATCATAACCATCAAAACCACGTAATTCGATATCCTCTAACATCTAAACAAATCCTCATTCATGATTCAAGGTGTATATTATCATGTTCTTCAACATATACTTCTCATAACATCATGAATCGCAACAAACCACCAAGAATATCGAGATTACTACGATTCCATAATCATAACGACATAATCAAGGTATTTGATCATCAATTCATTATCTTCCCTTAACAAAATTCCCATAATAACCAAGAATAATCACAACACTATCAATTCCATCACCATTCATACGAAAAAGTGTAGAATTTCCCAAGTTCTACTCATTGAGGCATTTCATCGAACACTTTGAAGGCATAATCCAATTCAATCATTTTAACGAATAAATACTCGAATTTGTTCCACAAAACTTCAAGGATAATGTATAATCTTAAGAAAATAACAAGGTTCCATCAATAATCTGAGTTAAAACGAATCAATTCGGCCAAATCATCAAGAAACTCCAAAAATATCCAAAACCAAGTGTTTAGGTGTTCTTACCTTCGATCCGGGCGGAAGATGATGTTAATCCATGATTCCAACTTCCAAAAAATGTTGCTACATGATGTTCTTACTCAAATCCATCAACTTGCTGAAGAAATCATGAAAGAAATGAAGAAAAATGAAAAATGACAAGGGTGACTCGGTCCAGGCCTTATATAGGCCGAGACCTGCCGGTACCTTACGTACGTAACCGGCCATGGCCTGCTCACTGCCCAGTCTGTTCGGCACCCTTACGTACGTAACCGGCACCTAAATTACGTACGTAACTGGCCCTTACGGCCGTAACCGGCCACTGCCTTACGTACGTAATCGGCCAGTCCTAGCCATCCCTGCGAGTCACTGCCGACCGTGATCGGCCATCCATGCGAGTCACTGCCGACCATGCTCGGCCACTACAGGTCCTCTCGGCCACGACTCGGCTAGCCGCCCTATAACGTACGCAACACTTATTCCGTTGCATACGTAACACGTACGTTGACTTGCTACAGTATTATACTCATATTACGTACGTAATACACCCTGTATAACGTACGTAACTCCATCCGTTGACTCACCTTTCCACATCCGCGCCGAAATCTGCCGACACCGGGCCCAACTGTCCGATCCTCTTGTTACGTACGTAATGTCTCGGCCATAACGTACGTAACTCTTGTGATTTAGCGTACGTAAGTCTTCAACATTAGCGTACGCTAAGTATTCTATACTTAGCCAATTTCAACTGCTATCGCCTGTCTCGACATACCGAAAACACATATACACTTACTCAATACATATACTGAATCCAATAACATTCTTATACGATATACTCTATGTCGAAAGTACGATAACCTGATACACGATATCCTCAATGCAACTGTCGACCAGATACGACAATTATACCAATACTGACATCTCAGTCCTTTATTTATTTTATCCATACTGTACAGATTCCACGCTGTACAATATAACTCGGATAAAATAATATCAAACAACAGTAGTAGAAATTTCGGATATTACATACTACACCACTTAAAATAAGTTTCGTCCTCGAAACTTGCAATCCGTCATAAGAATAAACAAACATACCGTTCAACCAAATTATCCCAAAGTCACCACGACAACGATCAATCATCATCATTACTGAATAACCACGAGATTACACTTACAAATACGCAAGTCGACGATCTCCTGAGATACTAGCAAGCGATCTCACTGTACAGTCCCAATAAGCTTACAATCACAATTCCTTGAGTCTCAACAAATTTATATCATCGTCAGATGAAATAATCTATCCGTGACAAATCCTGTTTGCCTGATCGCATGATCAAGTTCCAATTCCGATAAGACGAATAATATCCGATATATCTGTGAAACAACTGTCCAAAATAATGACAACCAATCTCAAAACATCGACACAAAATTTGAACACTTATACGATCATCAACAATGATCAACCAACAAATTAACTGAGAATACCATCGACATGATAAATTCCAATACGACCAATCCAATGGTTAAAACATAACTGAGAATATCATCAACATGATAAACTCTAATATGACCAACCAGAGGTCAAAGCATAATCGAGTATATCATCAACATGATAAGCTCTAATATGACCAACCAGAGGTCAAAACACAATCGAGAATATCATCGACATGATAAACTCTAATATTAACAACAAAGGAGCAATAATAATCAGGAATACCCTCACACGGTAAATTCCAACACGATACACACAGAACCACAGAGACATATATACGGACGAATAAAGTTCTCAAAAGGACACACCAATCACATACCGTGGATCTCAATAAACATACTCGACTGGTGAGCATACTCCTCGGCATACGAACAACCAATCAAGTCGACGAAAATAACCAATCATACCTGGAGTGGAAACGACCGCTCGACACATAAAACAACCAACATGGGGTCACCATCCCCAAATCTACAAAATAAATCATTCAAAATCATTATGGTAAAGTCACAATATTACCATACCAATGGAATCACATAGCACATATGCCCCGGTTTCACAAAATCCAAAGTTCCAAAATTATATTATGTGCATGATTCTACAACATACGGCATATTTCTCTTATCTGATAAATCAATCGATCATCCTTGCATAACCAAACGACCATACCAAAGTTCGGATCCCTATTCCTCGTTCCACATTGATATATTATCCAGTTCGTGAGTCACACTCACAACTTCACCATGATATGTAATATACACTAAATGCGTATGGTTATTAATCATATTTTCAAAACCAGTTTGAAATCATATAGTCTCGTTAAGAAGACCAATTTTCGAAAATTCTTTCAAAATTTTCAAAACTCAAAACATAAATTTTTGGTAAGACTGCAAAATCAATTTTCGAACCAACCGGCTCGCTCGTGTCAAGTTCTCGATAAAAATTCTTTTCAAATACACACGATTAAATAAAATGGGATTTATGCAAATGCTTGACCATATCCATACTCCTGTATACCAATTCAGCTCGTCACCAAATTCACTGATATTCCATCGGAAAACCACACGATGAAATTCCAAAATCTCAATATATAGACTCTGATAAAAAGTCCTCCCCCACCTACTACTCGCAACGTCAATCTTTAATCCATCCTGGATCACCTAAAATATAATATGACAAAACGTTGAAACAATTCAACAAATCAAACACGGCGAAAGACTTCCCGAGAATTTCCATTTGAACCAATAAATCAAAACCCCGAAAGGTAGTGATAAAGTAGATAAACAATTGATAACGTGTTTTACAAATCTCGGGAGTTTTAGAAAACAGGAAAGTCTTTTGAAATATTAGGGTCTCAGCCCGTATCTCATTCCACATTACAAGAAGTTTAAAAAGTATAAAACTCTTTTCGGATCCCAAGTCCTGAGTTATAAAACCATTTCAAAATCGATTGGGTCTCGGCCCAAAATCATTTTCCGTAAAACATCAGTAAGACATTCATTTTTAAAAGTATCATTTTCAAATGCTCAAAAGCAGTTTCATGTATCACAAAATGATCTATCATGACTACATGTTTTTCTCAACCATCCACAACCTTCTCCCAAATGCACAATTCCATTCCAAAATCTACTCAACATACTGATTTCCAAAATCATAGTTTCTCAAGATCATCAATCCTGTCCCAAATCTGTCATCTCATACTGTGAAGCATAATATCTTTCTGAATCTCAAACCATATCAACTTAGAACGGCAATAAATCTCAATGCAATTCAAAAATCCAAATACTTACAGATCGTGAAGCCGACGATTCCCCGTGATACTGGCACATGTCTCGACTCTAGAAAATACTCGACACTGATATTTTCAAAACACACATTTTGCAAACTCAGTTCAACTCGAGAACACAACACAGCTCTATCTGAAGAAACACGTTAACGCCATTTGAAAAAGTTTACAACAACCCCAGTACTACACTGGTAAATCACATCACGCACAAGCCCGAGTGAACAACAAAAACTCACGGCTCAAACATTTGTCAACCGACAACTCTAATGACGCGACAAAAACACGACCCAACTAGACCCGACTGCCTAGGTTTTCTCAACCTAAGCTCTGATACCATATTCTGTAACACCCCCAGAGTCATCCAGGAAATATTACAGCGTCGTGGGCCCCGAGATGGAACCCACAAGGCTAAAAAAAATTTTCGCAAACATCTACAAATACTCAAGAAGCCAACGACGGTACTATCTTTAAAAATTCATAAAGACTTATAAAATCTATTTATCAAAAACCGTCGTAAAAACTTATTTGAAATCGCAAGGCCAAACAACCGACACTCAAAAGTTTAGAAAACGATTTCCAAAGTAACTTCAGTTACCAAATACCAAAAGAGCGTTTCAAAATACTCACGCAGCGGAAAAAGACCAACCATAAAGATACTCTAGCAGCGGAATACAAGAACCAATCAAGAAACTCAATGCACCGAACATGTCCTAGCCAGTATCCTCCGGGAAGCTCATCTCTTCACGACCGCTACAAGCTCGATACTCCAAGAACCTAAAAAGAAATCCCACGATGGGGTCAGCCATAATATCCAACAATGATAACTGTCACATCACATTAATAATTACATACCAATGAGAATACAACATAAGAATACGACCAATATAATCTTACCGCCATAACTTTGCTTACTCAAGTAATTCTCATCAGAATAACCATTATCACATTTCACATCCTGTACCCGATTAACCAATAAACTCGAACATAATATCTGTATTGTACCTCAAACAATACTCAAGATTCTCAAACTATCATAACCAACTCACGATACGGAAATATACCAATTCTGACCAATACGATCCCTCGAATAACATCATCAAATCCCAAGACGATAACCGATTGTCCATCAAAGACAAATACCAAAATAAATATGGAACATACCTCGAGATACGAAATACCATTACCATCACGTCAGTCTAATCCTAAATCAGATCAACACAACATACGGACATGGTCCTAACACAAGACCTATAAATGCATACTCATATGACAACGTCAATATGATCACAACAATAACGACAATGTATACTTAAGGCAAACCCATAATATACATATGCACAACAACAATACATGGCAATCCGATGATCCAGCGTTCACTGCCTAGATCCCCCGATGATCCCGGCAGACCAACCCGAGGTGGAAAACCCGTCCGATGATCCAGTGCACGCTAGCATAGATCCCCCGATGATCCCGTCGGACCAACACGAGGTGGACATATGACAACAATGCACAACTGCACAAAACAACAGTACACAATACACGACAACAACAATGCACAAATGCATGACAACAACGATACACGAATGTATCACGACATGATTGACACAAATGATAAATATTATTAGAGTGCTTGCCTCGAGTCCTTCGAGAACGATCTCAATGTCTAAACCATCACGAACCATTGTTCTGAATATTCACTGATCCAAAACATCACGGACGGTAGATAATTTATGTTTTCGTCAATACCATGATGTATCCTCGATAACAAGTATACCAACGACAATTGTAAATCATATACATTATGATTTAAATTCCCAAAACTCGAATACAACCTATAATCCCAAATCTCCTGTGATTACGATTTATAAACATTGCTATACGAATTATAAACGAGTGAAACTGAAACCATTCATTAAATATTATAACTGAGCAAGTAATAACTTGCCTCGATACCGATACGATGATGATGAAGCCGCTACCAGTCGCAATGCCTTCGTCTACGAGCTCCTCGGCCCTGACCATGCAATTCACGAACACGCTCGAACACGACCGCAACATACAGTTACAATCACCGATCAATAATCTCAACCTATTGAAGTAATCGATTAACACATACCCGATAACAATCAACGAACATTCGACCTTCATATCTAAAGATACCGATAATTCAACCTACGATCGTCTTGCTATGATAAATTCATCAAGGAGTTCCTCAAGAATACTAAATGATTCAAAACCTTGATCATAACCATCAAAACCACGTAATTCGATATCCTCTAACATCTAAACAAATCCTCATTCATGATTCAAGGTGTATATTATCATGTTCTTCAACATATACTTCTCATAACATCATGAATCGCAACAAACCACCAAGAATATCGAGATTACTACGATTCCATAATCATAGCGACATAATCAAGGTACTTGATCATCAATTCATTATCTTCCCTTAACAAAATTCCCATAATTACCAAGAATAATCACAACACTATCAATTCCATCACCATTCATACGAAAACGTGTAGAATTTCCCAAGTTCTACTCATTGAGGCATTTCATCGAACACTTTGAAGGCATAATCCAATTCAATCATTTTAACGAAGAAATACTCGAATTTGTTCCAAAAAACTTCAAGGATAATGTATAATCTTAAGAATATAATAAGGTTCCATCAATAATCTGAGTTAAAATGAATCAATTCGGCCAAATCATCAAGAAACTCCAAAAATATCCAAAACCAAGCGTTTAGGTGTTCTTACCTTCGATCGGTGCGGAAGATGATGTTAATCCATGATTCCAACTTCCAAAACATGTTGCTACATGATGTTCTTACTCAAATCCATCAACTTTGCTGAAGAAATCGTGAAAGAAACGAAGAAAAATGAAAAATGACAAGGTTGACTCAGTCCAGGCCTTATATAGGCCGAGACCTGCCGGTACCTTACGTACGTAACCGGCCACTGCCTTACGTACGTAACCGGACATGGCCTGCTCACTACACAGTCTGTTCGGCACCCTTACGTACGTAACCGGCACCTAGATTATGTACGTAACTGGCCCTTACGGCCATAACCGGCCACTGCCTTACGTATGTAATCGGCCAGTCCTAGCCATCCCTGCGAGTCACTGCCGACCGTGATCGGCTATCCATGCGAGTCACTGCCGACCATGCTCGGCCACTACAGGTCCTCTCGGCCACGACTCGGCCAGCCACCCCGTAACGTACGTAACACTTATTCCGTTGCGTACGTAACACGTACGTTGACTTGCTACAGTATTATACTCATATTACGTACGTAATACACCCTGTATAACGTACGTAACTCCATCCGTTGACTCACCTGTCCACATCCGCGCCGAAAGCCGACACCGTGCCCAATCGCCCGATCCTCTTGTTACGCACGTAATGTCTCGCCATAACGACGTAACTCTTGTGATTTAACGACGTAAGTCTTCAACATTAGCGCATCGTCACGACCCGATATGTCGTGTTCGTGTTGACCGTCCCAAATGAGGCGTGCCTTCGGTTAGCTTGCCACAAGTGGGGTAAAGGGGCGACATTAGCGTTAAGGCGTTGTTTGCCAGATGCATCGGCCGGCCGAGTCGCATGCCGACCCGGTTTAGTCAGGAGAGCTTGTCGCTAGTCAAGGACTTGACTATGAAGGGGATCGTTCTTTGGTAGGCACAACTGCCTGGGACTAATGCCGTCTCCCGATGAGCCCATGGCGGCGAAACCGGGCATGCTATGTGGGATAGCCGGGTCCCGGGTGTGAGGGCCACCGGGACGCCGCACGGGCTTCGGAACTCCGTCCCGTGACAAATGGTATCGGGCGAAACCTCTCTCAAGACGGCATGGTTCGGGTGTGGTCAAGTTCTGCCGAAACCGATGAGGGCGGGAGTGCTCGCGGTAAAGAGGGCACGGACAAAGTGCGGCTCCCGACAAGGCTTCTAGGCGGAGAACATGAACCGATTCTATGCCGGAATGAGAGGTGGTCCTAGGCTTGTGAGATCGACGGTCGGTATGTGGACACACTTGTATTGCGCACTTTTGGTAGCTCCACCTTTCGGTGACCGGGGTGTAAGAGCGTGGATCATCGTGGGCACTGTGGGAACCTCGACATGTGGGAAAAATGCGGCGAGGGAATGCCGTTCAACCGAGGTACTAACGCCAGAAGCGCGTAGGTGAAGGTTGATGTCGATTGGTGATGCGGTATGTGCGTGGCGCATCATGGCTAGCGCGAGGCGCGCGAGTGAAGAGCCTGTCCATCAAGGGTATGGTGCCGTATGTTAATGGCCACGATCGCTTTTGTGTGCGTGGGACAATACGGTGTGCGGAAAGAAACATTCTTCCCCAAAGACGAGGACGTGCCGCGATTTGAGTGGGGAGGATGTCACGACCCGATATGTCGTGGTCTGTGTTGACTGGCCCAAATGAGGCGTGCCTTACGGTTAGCTTGCCACAAGTGGGGTAAAGGGGGCGACATTAGCGTTAAGGCGTTGTTTGCCGGATGCATCGGCTCGCCGAGTCGCATGCCGACCCGGTTTAGTCCGGAGAGCTTGTCGCTAGTCGAGGACTTGACTATGAAGGGGATCGTTCTTTGGTAGGGCACAATCGGCCTGGGACTAATGCCGTCTCCCTGATGAGCCCATGGCAGGGCGAAACCAGTTGGCATGCTATGTGGGATAGGCTGGTCCCGGGGTGTGAGGGCCCCTGGGATGCCGCACGGGCTTCGGAACTCCCGTCCCGTGACAGTACGCTAAGTATTCTATACTTAGCCAATTTCAATTGTTACCGCCTGTCTCGACATACCGAAAACACATATACACTTACTGAATACATATACTGAATTCAATAACATTCTTATACGATATACTCTATGTCGAAAGTACGATAACCTGATACACGATATCCTCAATGCAACTGTCGACCAGATACGACAATTATACCAATACTGACATCTCAGTCCTTTATTTATTTTATCCATACTGTACAGATTCCACGCTGTACAATATAACTCGGATAAAATAATCAAACAACAGTAGTAGAAATTTCGGATATTACAATTTCTAGTTTTGTAGATCACTCTAAACCAAGAGCATATTTACTTAGTCAGATGATTTACTTGATGTGTGAACCATTTTGATAAAGGATGTTTTTATTGTTCATTCCATCTTATTACTTGATGTATTTTACTTGACAAAATGTTTTTTGTCCAACATTTCAAGAGGTGTGTGCTGGAAAAAAAAAGGTTGGCAAGATACAAAGCATGCACGAACTTCAGTAAGGTCATAGCACAAGTAATAATGTAGATAAGTAGCAATAAATTTATTTACTCAATCAATCCAAGTCTTCTTTTCTCACAAGATTTTGACACGCATAGAAAATGGTTGAACCCTCTCCGCACGCTGTTGTACGGTGCCTCCTGTCTTCAGACCTAGTGCAGCCAATGCCTATAAGAAAAAAAGCATAGCCTCGTTTCAGAAAAAAAATGCAGTATGGAACCAAATCCTTAAATACGTGTTTAATCAAGAAGACATTCCATCTTCTTTTGTCTTTTAATGCCTTCTGTTTATCAGGTAGAGGTTGCTGTCCGAGATAATGCACAAAGGTTGTACGCGGTCAAGCTTGAATTAATTTCCCATGGTAAAGTATTCATATCGGTTATGTGTTAATGTGTTATGACAATCACAAACTTCGTGGTATATGTCTACTATAAATCTCTTATCTAATAATCATTCTGCTTCCATACCTTTGCTATCTTAAGTTTTTGTCGACTTTGTACTTCATGATTACGTTAACAAAATTCGACATGTTGAAATTGTGTCATACCCTTTGTCGGACTTTACTTATGCATTTTAAAGGGGTAAGTCATGGCTTGAAAATGGTCTCTTCTGTTTACCTTTTCTTGTCATGATCTCTTGTTTAGCTTTATTGCACTTCACACTTGATTTGTTAGTATCTGGGTGAAAATGCCATATTAATGTGGCTTAAATTGTTTCCCAGATGTCCATGTGAATGAGCTGATCAGTCTTAGAGAAGCACAACTTCTTTATCGACTTTTGGATGAGGTATTGTCTTCAGTGAAGTTGTTATCAATATCTTTATGCATATCCCATATGGCCCACTGGGCACTAAAAAGACCGACCACTAAATGTTTGTTATATTCAGTAGTTTACATGTCATAGTGTCGGAATGTCTCAGGAGTCGAGCAGCATGATGCATTTTTCTATATTTGGTTACTAGCGGTTTGTTATCTTTTGTAGCTTGCTGAAGACATGTTCAGAGAGCATGAAAGAAAGCTTGTTCAGCAAAATTTATCAGCAGCTCTCAGTGGATTGAAGTCCAGAACTAGAGCAGTGTATGGCCGCTACTATATGCTTGAAATTATAAATATGTGCAAGAGTTATTGGTTTTATTAAACTTTTCTTAGCACAAAAGATCTTCACAAAAAAGTAGTATGATAGGTTCTCAATATTTTCATGGCTCAGCCAGATTTATGGGATGACCAATAGTATATCTCGGACCGTGCCCACCACTATCGGCGACTAAGTTGAAGGTATGCTAATTTATTTTTTTCAAAATTGTGTTTGTTTTCGTGGTTTATGTTCTTGAACTTCGTAATGTCAATGATTTTCATATAATGTGGTCTGATTTTTATTATAGACTCATTATGCTTGAGCTAGGGTTTTTGTTGATTTCTCGGGATCATGGGTGTGAAGTTTGACATAAGGATTC
This sequence comes from Orobanche coerulescens, assembly GCA_033398695.1. Taxonomy (NCBI): domain Eukaryota; kingdom Viridiplantae; phylum Streptophyta; class Magnoliopsida; order Lamiales; family Orobanchaceae; genus Orobanche; species Orobanche coerulescens. The sequence goes on along the minus strand of CM065818.1, from coordinate 83,746,486 downwards.
ATTATCTAGGCGAACAATTCATGCTTACTGACGTGGACTCATCAAGGTATTCTCACTCGAAACTTGTAAATGATGTGAATGGTTTGGTGTTAGCTACTCTTGAAAGTGAGAAGTCTCTGTTTCTTACGATGGTTGCTCATATTGAGAAATCTTTTGAAGTAATATACATTTTGAATGATGATGTTTGCGAAAAATATGCAAAAAAGGGAGATAGACCTGCACTTAACCATTAATGATGTGAACCATTAGCTGTCAAGTAAGAAAAAGAAAAGGGATTTCTATCTATAATACTGATATTGATTTAGAGTATCAAACCCCACAAAAAGTGCACTCAGACATACCTACAAGAAAAAGAAAAAATCAAGATCACTAAGGAAATATCCCAATGACCCTGCTGATGCAATTGACTTGACAGATGATGTTTATCAACCCCCTAATACTCTCAGCCTTACCCAAACTGAAACACAAGAAAACTCTGAGTCAACTATCCCTTATATTCCTCAACCTTGTGTCTCTACTCCTGTTAAACATGTTACTGATGATCAACAACATGTTGTGTGTGATATTGAATTTGAAGATTTGCTTTCAAAAAATTTTGTGTCACAGTTACGTACTCAGTTTGGTGGCACTAGTCATGTTAATGTAAATGATGGTTTGAATGTAAATGAGAATTTGAATGACAATGTGGGAGGAATTGAGGATGATGTAGTAGTAGAAGAAGATTGGAGTGATCATGTCAATGAGAAAGCTGTTGACTGGGAGAGTGAGAAACCTAAGGGAGGGTATATGCATGACAGTGAATATGAGTAAATAGGTTTTGTTAGGAAACATGCCTCAGAATCTGATGAGGAGGAAAATGAAGGTGGCAGTGGTGTTGTTGGTGTGGAAACTGGTGAAGGTGGCAGTCCGACATCACATATTTTGGCTAAGAAACTTGACTCAAGATGAGTGTTCACCACCAGATGTGCAAAGTGTTGTTGCCCAAAATATTTATCCGAAGATTAATATTGCTGGAAGACGGACAACAAACAACAATTGCGGGAGCACTTCCGAGAGAAGATAAATAATACAAGATTTGCCGGGTTTGTTAGGCCCGGGCTTGAATGCTCTCGCGAGATGTTATTAATACGAATATTCGTGGATACAAGTATTAATGAGAGAAATCTAAATACAATGAGTGTAAAAAGACTCTGTTAATCCGGCTCTTGAGCGAAGCTTGGTGTTCTTCGTCCCGCCGATAATCTGCTCGAGGAGAAAAGGCCGGGAGAAGTAAGACCGAAAGAAAGCTGTTGCCAAGAGTTGGAGATTAGCCAAGTGCTTGATGTTTTCTTCTGTATAGTGTGAAATCCGAAGGGAGTTGAAGAAGTGTCCAGGTGCAGGCTGTCCTCTTTATATAAGGGGTTGAGGTGCCCTGTCTCCTAGTGGGCGATCGCCTTTCGGCATTTAATGTAATGGGGCGATCGTCCTAAAGGGCACATGGGTACTGCCAAAAGTCCATAGATCCAAATGGCGGCTAGCTGAGTGGCCCAATGAGGAGCCGGCACGCGTCCGGAAGTACTGTCACAGGAGGTCCCACTTTGTTACTTTCGGCGGACTTTGTCAGGGTAGGTGACAGGCTGTAGTCACATGTCTTGTCCGTCAGCTCCTTTCGCAGGTCTGGGCCCTGTTGGTAGGTGAGGTAGGTGACAGGTTTGTCAGCGCCTTTTGTGGATCTGCACGTGGGTGCTGTCTTGTTGCTCGGCCTTGGCCGACTGGATGGCCATCGGCCCAGATCGTCATGATGCGGTCGTCTCTAGCTGGACACCGAGGATCGTTCTCGGCCAGTCAATGAAGGTCGGCATTGGTCGGTCGCCAAGGGTCGGTCGGCAAAGCGCTGAGAGATGATCGTCCATAAGTCGGTCGCCAGGCGCCGAGCGATGATCGTATTGGATGTCGATAGCTCGACACCGGGACTTGTCCTGGGACCTTCGGCTGGGCGATTCATGCTTGTCTTTCGGGCTAAGGCTAGGTCGCCTGGTCGCTGGTCGGCAGATCTGCCTTGTCTCCTCGACGGTAAGTCGGTCGCTCGGCCTCGGAGGCGATCGCCGGTCGGAAGGTGTTAAATCTTGACACAACAATTGCCCCCCAGCTTGCTCCTATGTTGAAGACATGGGGCGAGGTGGTTCTTCCGGTGATCGTGTATGGATGAGGACGGGCGATCCGGTGCGACTTAGGACTCGGACTTGGGCTATCACGGTCGATTGGCTTAGCTATCTTTCGGTCTTGTACTGCAAAAAACAACATTGGCGATCCCCATGGAAACTTGGTGGTTTCGCTTTGTTTGAGGAATCGTGCCTGATCGCGGAGATCGATAGACCGACCCCATGACCGTGTCTTGGTGCGCGAAGACAATGAGTGTCTCGTGACTCACTTTATTATGAGGGTCCTCCGTTAGGCTGCGCCTCGCCTCGTATTTAAACGAAGGGCGTGCGGTCTCGGTCTAGAGGAGTCCTTGCGCGGCGGCGTCGGATGAATCAACTCCACGCCGCGGCTTGTTTAGCTCTGCTTCCACCTCGGCGGCCGATGGAGATGGCCGACCTTGACGGTGTGCGTTGAGGCGGGGATTGTGGTATGTGTCCACCGATTAATGTTGGAGAGCCCTCGGACTACGCCGGCCTCGTATTTAAACGAAGGCGGGCGATCTTGGCCGAAGGACCTTGCATGGCAGCGGCCGGTTCCATGTTGCCAGGACCATGGCTTTATGATGTGCGGTGGAGGCGATCTTATGCCTTAGTCCGTCATGTTATATCTTTGGATGTAGATGGCGATCGTGTCCTCGGTGCGGATGATGTAGCGTGATGATCGGCGATCGGGCCGGAAGGCGGCGATCGTCGCTCATTGTCGATCGCTTTATTTGTAGGTCGATATTGGCGATCGGGCGGGAGATCGTCGTCGGGTGCCGATCGCGGCGCTCACGTGCTAAGAAGAAACCTTTGCACGGCCGGAAAATCTGCGGCTCTAGCCGGAAGGCTGCGTGGAGTCGTAGGTTGGGTCTTCGTGAGATGTCGAACATAGGCGAAAAACCACGAAAACCTCCACAGGACGCGTGAGGCGGTCTCATCGCTTATGGGCTCGCCATTGAGGATGATTACGTCTACCGGTCGATGTAGTCCGAGTCGGACTCTGTTCCCCTTGCACGATCCGCCACATGCGATGGGGACCTTCGGCGAGCGGCCACGGTGGCGAAGTATTCAGTGAAGACGTGCGCCGGCTCGTTGAAGGAGCCAATGGACCGAGGTGGCAATGAGGTGTACCACCGGTGGCGAGGTCGTCTAGCGTCGGAGGAACATTCGGCACGGGTCGCGTCGGATGCCCCACACCGGTCATGTAGATGTTGAACTTGCGGAGTGTGTTTGGGGTCCGATCGCCCTTGGTACACGGTGTCCGAGGAGGCGATCTTGTCTTTGCCGCCGGGCGAGCTCGATGTCGATCGCGGCTCGCTTCGCGGCGATCGTCTTGGTGGCGCTGCCGGATTGCAGGAGCGCCTTCACGTCGTCGATCGACGTTGCATTGCGGCGATCGCCGCGCTCGCTGCCGGATCGGCTTTGGGAGCGGGGCCGAGGCGATCGTGTGCCGACCTCCGGACCCACCGCTGCCGACCTCGGGAATCGCGAGGCGGGAGCGGCGGCTGGATCGCCTTGTGGGGCCGGGTAGGCCGAGCTCTGGTGACGGACACAAACTCTGTCGTCTCGTAGCCAGGCCGGGCCCGGTCGCCAGTCGGGTCGCTGCCTGTGCGATCGAAGACGAGCGTGCCCAGTGCCGAGCGCCTCTTGTTGCGGGCGAGAGCCTCCTGGCGATTGCTCGGCCAGTAGTGCCTTGAGCTTCCGCTTGATCTTCCGGCGAGAGACCGGGGGGGCGGTAGCTGGAGGCGCGTCGAGAGCACTCCGTCGCTCCTGAAGGACGGCTATGGCTTCTTCGATCTGTTCATTGGTTCGGAACTGATCGAGCGAGAGGCTCGGGCCGCCTTCCCGGGACGGGGTCGAGCGTCTCTGACCGCGGCGGCTACCTCCCACCATCGGCTGCGGCTCGGTGGGGCCAGGACGAAGTGCAGGCCGGTGATCATCGGCTTTCTTCGACGCGGAGGCGGAAGACATGATTTTTGAAGGATTTCTTTTGAAGTGCAGTGAGTGTCACTTCAAATATCTGCCCCGAGAACAGTGAGTGTTCTTCGGGACGGTAGGTGTAAAAAATCGAGGGTTGGATGCCCTTCTTCTAGCGCCAATTGTTGTTGCCCAAAATATTTATCCGAAGATTAATATTTATGTAATACGGACAACAAAAAACATTTGCGGGAGCACTTACTAGAGAAGATAAATAAAACAAGATTTGCGGGTTTGTTAGGCGGGCTTGAATGCTCTCGCGAGATGTTATTAATACGAATATTCGTGGATACAAGTATTAATGAGAGAAATCTAAATACAATGAGTGTAAAAGACTCTGTAATCCGGCTCTTGAGCGAAGCTTGGTGTTCTTCGTCCCGCCGATAATGCGCTCCGAGGAGAAAAGTAGGGAGAAGTAAGACCGAAAGAAAGGCTGTTGCCAAGAGTTGGAGATTAGCCAAGTGCTTGATGTTTTCTTACGTATAGTGTGAAATCCGAAGGGAGTTGAAGAAGTGTCAGTGCGGTGTCCTCTTTATATAAGGGTTGAGGTGCCTGTCTCCTAGTAGGCGATCGCCTTTCGGCATTTAATGTAATGGGGCGATCGTCTAAAGGGCACATGGGCCGCTGCCAAAGTCCATAGATCCGGCCAGCCGGCTAGCCGAGTGGCCCAATGAGGAGCCGGCACGCGTCAGGAAATCTTGTCACGGAGGTCCCACTTTGTTACTTTGGTGGACTTTGTCGGGGTAGGTGTGTTTGTAGTCACATGTCTTGTCCGTCGGCTCCTTTCGCAGTGCAGGCCTGTTGGTAGGTGAGGTAGGTGATGGGTTTGTCGGCGCCTTTTGTGGATTTGCACGTGGGTCTTGTCTGTTGCTAGGCCTTGGCCTTGGATGGCCATCGGCCCGGATCGTCATGATGCGGTCGTCTCTAGGCTGGACCGAGATCGTTCTCGGCGATCAATGAAGGTCGGCATTGGTCGGTCGCCAAGGTCGGTCGGCAAAGGCCCGAGAGATGATCGTCCATAAGTCGGTCGCGAGTCGGTCGCCAGGCGCGAGCGATGATCGTATTGGATGTCGATCGCTCGACACCGGACTTGTCACAGGACCTTGGTGGGCGATTCATGCTTGTCTTCGGGCTAAGGCTAGGTCGCACAGTCATTTGGTCAGAATCTGCCTTGTCTCCTCGATGGTAAGTCGGTCGCTCGGCCTCGGAGGCGATCGCCGGTCGGAAGGTGTTAAATCTTGACACAACACAAAGAAAGCCTGGCAGGCCTGTTGTGGGTAGGATTATACATACAGAAAGAGAAAACTTCCAGTTGAAAAACAAAAGTATAGTATTTGTGGAGTCAGAGGCCATAACTGCAGGAAATGCCCTACTTTGGTATGACTTCTTACTTAATATGATCATTAGCCTGTTATTCTTGTATCTTTATTGCAATTTTTAATCTTTTTTTCCTAATTTGATTGAGAGTACTGGTACGGAACTGAGCAAGATGATGGGAGTACTGCATCACAAACTGTTCCCAAATAAGAACATCTCTTATTTTATAGTATACCTGATTCTTTCGTAGCTATACTTTTTGCAGCTTAATACGACTGAATCTTCCGGTTTTATGAGTTTTCTTTTTGTTTATGATGCTCAATTGACATGCAGCTAGTTATGTCTTTTGACTTGAAAATTAAGTGAACCATTTTAATGTATTTTGTTACATCAATTTTTTTACTGGTGTTGGTAAACTAATTGTTACAATTTTGTTTTGCTTTGAAATCTATTGGTGAAGCAAATAGGAGAAAAAAATAAAAAATTGTAGTAGGTGCAATAGGTGAATTTGGGGGTGGATATTTTTTTTAGAAAAATAACTTTATACAACGTTTTACATAAACGTTGTGAATACTCAAAGATAACGTTTTTTCAAACATTGTGGAACTTATTAACAACCTTTTCAGAACGTTGTCAATAAACAAGGACAATGTTTAAGTAAACGTTGTTGAAGTTAGTAACAACGTTTACAAAACGTTGTTAAAGGTTTTAGCCAAAAAATGGGATCGCTATTACAACAACGTTTCCGCAACGTTTAAAGAACGTTGTCATAAATATGGACCTAAGACAACGTCGGATAATACAACGTTTTAAGAAACGTTGTCAAAAACCTATTACAACGTTTAAAAAACGTTGTGAAAGACCTTTTATGTTGTAGACTACAATTCAAACACGTTTTCACACTGTTCACCTTACTTACCATGAGGGTAGAATTGTTGGATTGACCAATCGAACATGGAGTCCTTTCAGAGGAATGATACGAAACAACAGATTTATGGAACTCACTTCTCTGACCCATTGAGAAGCTACCCGATATCTTCTGTTTCTTACTATTTGGACCCGCTTCCGTCACTGAAATAGCCATCTCAATGGCTAAAGCTCGATCCGGATACTCTCTTAAAGTAGTACACATGAGGGGAGTCATACTCTATCGTATATGGGGCTTCATCCGCGTGTCGAAGTAACAAATCTTGTCCACCTCACTTCTCGCTTGATCACGAACATAACACAACTGCTGATTATAATCGATTATCGCCTGGAATATCGACACATCCTGGGGCATAGCCGAGAAAACTCAACAATCCTGCACTCTCGAACAAGCAACAGACAATACTCTGCCTCCATGGCAGTCTTGAACTCAGGCCAAGTAGCCCTACAATTTCTAGGCACTACGGCTTCCCACCAGTCTGCAGCTTCCTTGTCGAGGAGGTATTGAGCAATGGGTACCCTCGTTTCATCCGGACAAGTTATAGCATCAAATGTTCTTTCCAACTGGAAGAGCCAGTTCTCCCAACCTAATGAATCAGAGGAACCTGCAAAACGAGGTGGGTGCATTCTCATCACATCTCGCAACCACCTACTACCTCTGCTATCCCCATCTGGGACCTCAATCCGGTGCACGACTTGATTCATCTGCGCCAATAGGGTTGCCACCTGCTGAAGGATGGTACTGGCGCCAACATCGACATTACCCCAGATTGTCCCTAATCACGGGACTAGTCCTCCAGACCATCTGTACCAGACCGATTGGTGATCACCAATGAACGAGTCACCCTATCATGCTCCTGATGACGTCCATGGCCGCGACCACGACATCTACCTCTTGGCATACTGAATAGGCAATTGTTCAATACAATGAAACACCACATTGCAAAATAATATACCAAAATGCTAATTCATAACAACACATCAACATAGGGCAACAATTAGTAACACGATAAAAATATCCATTCCAGATAATTGTACGAATATAAGAACTATAGTTGCAATATCTGGAACCTACTGTCATAACCAAAAAAATACATGACCAAATCAACAAAAGATTTATGACCAATACCGATATAAACACAGCCCTAACAACTACATATCGTTGTAGTCAACTATTCATAACATTCCTTTTAAACCTCCACGAGGTATTAGTTTATATAATATCGTTTGAAAATCTTTGAATTCCTATAATTTTTTTTTGAAAGAAAATTTGAAAATACTTTTGATACCTCGGTCTGTTCTACCAAAAACATGAATCATAAGTCCTACCCATCTCACTTTGAAAATATTTTCAAAAAAACATTCCGACATATCAATTTCTTCGGAAACAACATCGTCAAGATATCCATGTCATCATAATAATCACACACAAGGTAACCACATGTTACCATTTACATCATCACAATTAACATCACATAGAGTAATCACATGTTACCACTCAACATCATCACAATTAACAACACATAGCGTATCCCGTGGCCATGCTCTCTTGGCATCGATCCCCATAGGTTTCACCGAACCGTCCCTGGGTGGGCTGCTCATTCATACTCGCACTAATTTCTACAGATCAATAATCACATCGGGATAGCATCATACAAGCCACAAAGTAAATCCAACCCTTACAACACAACAATTGGGACTCATCCGAAATTCTTCAATAAAAACGGTAATATGACCAATATATCACAATAGCTTGACATCACACTTTTCAGCTCTAGCCTGTCACCTTAAACAAAAAAATCCTCATCCCCCACATAATACACTTAACGCACGCTAGGTACAAAATTAGCATGCGTTAATGAGTTGAAATAATCACACGTTCTGTCCAGGTTCGTAAGCATACGCTAATGACGAAATTAGCGTGCCCTAACTGACTCATCTCATAAAATAATCCAAGTTTGAATTTAGAGTTTAAATTGAGTAAGATTTTTCAACTTTCACTATTTACTTTTCGAAAATAAAAATCACATTTTGTTTTAAAATATAAAAATTTTATGGTGTGAAAGATCTTTAAAATCGTATACTCAAGTTATCTGAAAATGAAACCGATAAGTTAAAATTATTCTCAAAATCCTTTCAAACACAACAAGAGATTAATGACGGTAACATTTTACAAAATATCCCAAAACACTTTAAAACACAACATTCAAATACTGTCGCAAGGTTTCACTTGAATGTACAAGGCCGGTTCACCAAACTTCATACCACTTTTCAAAATCCAACTAAGCCGCCCTTTGAACGCACCGTCAAAACATTTTCCATATCTGATTTTCCACAATATACTTATGTCTATGAAAGTTTAGTAGACAATTTTAAAAAATGCATGCAGTGGATATAATTATCAATAGGAACACGTTGGTTGCAAATAACAATAATTAGCCAAACACAATCGATTCTCAAACATATGCCCATATAACATTCAAAACCACCAATTCAACAAACACAATTCATAATCATCGAATCCAAACACACGTCGAATCCATTCATTTGAATCCTCAACAAACTCTGATTCCAATACGCTTCCTGGAACACATTAATGTTTAGGGTTTCATATCACACTACACCACTCGATGTCCAATCCATCAATATATCCGGCTCATTACACACGTATTATACCACAAATATCAAGTACAAATTCCATCTCACAACATGCATATAATAAAGTCATAAACACAAGATATGATAGAGAAGACTTACACCCACAGGTCGCACGAAGATGAAGGTCGCCCACGATACTAATATCAACCGATAGCACAGACGACATGATGTGACAACGCACAATTCGACTTGTCACCCGACGCCTCGAATAACACGACAAAACACGACTCAACTCGACCCGACAGCCTAGGTTTCCACAACCTAGGCTCTGGTACCATAAATGTAACACCCCCAAAAATCCACCGGGAATATCACATGTCGTAGACTTTGGACAAGGATCTACCAGGCTAATGACTACAGGATGACAAATGTTGACCGACCAGGTCAAACTACATAATGACACAGACCGAAACAGTCAAATATTTAAAGAACATAGATCAGTAATGTAATATCCGAGGGTATTTAACAGTATTGGGGAAAGTGAGGGATCCCCGTCGTTGATTCTTAACAGTGAGGGATCCTCCTCACAAGGGAGTCAACAAGCAATACAACACAACATTACGCACCAACCAAATAAATACGCATTCCAACATACCACCCTTAATGAGGACAGAGAGCTTTAATAGTCGTATAATAGAAGAAAATATTCTTCGATTCACAACCACAATACAACGTATTTGTAAGGTTTATCTATTCACAAAGTACTCGAGAATTTTGAAAGAGAGTCGTTAACGAGATTATACCAATCCTTTGAAAGTTCATTACGAGTATTCAAATAGCACACATAGTCGATTACCAATTGTTGTATCTATGAAACACGAAATCTATGGGCAAGATACCTGCCTCGAAATCGGCATGCAAAAACTCCGACGAACACGGCTCGGCCGAGGTGCCTTGGAACCTACAACTTCCGCAAGAACAACAAAAACACGATCACAACGAGGAGTAAGACTAATAGCAACGGAAATTGCCTCAAACCAATGAAGGAAAACTCATATGAACATTTAATCGAACATTAAATGTTCACGGTTCCTCAAGAACACAAAAATCATCAATCGGGTTGAATGAATGGAAGATATGGATATACAATCCATAGAACATGATCAATAACATCATTTAACACTAATCGACTCATCAAAACCAGATTGAAAACGAAATCAAGAACAACACCTCCAAAAAAACCCCCAAAACTAGAGTTCTAAGAATTTTACCTTGATTAGAATGGTAAAATATGATTAAATGCTGATAACCTCGTACTAGGATCTCAAGAATATTGATGGATCGTGATATCTGGCCGGAATCTACCCTTACATACATCCTGGATCTCCCAAATCGCCGGAGAAAGGAAATGAGAGTCAAAAATGGCGAGAGTTGACCCTGCTGTCCTATTTATACTGACAGAGGCTTAGCGTGCGCTACGGGAAGGGTTAGCGTGCGCTACCTGGATAAAAATGCAGTCCAGAAGCCTCTGTCCGGTCTAGACCCGACAATTTACCACACGATACGAAAACACGACACGAAAACGACATGAAAATTTAGTGTTTGGGTTTCCATTTTGAGTACACGACATGAAAATACACGAACACGAAAGTACACGACCGAGATTTAGTGTCGGGTTTGTGTTTACCCTTTGGGTACACGACACGACACGAGGTACACGAAATAAATAAATAAATAAAACATTGTATATTTAATTTAATAAAAATATATATTTTATGAATTTTGTTTATACTAACCTTTAAAATTTGAAAATATAATGTGAACTTTCATAAATTTCGTATAAACGATCGTGTTTTCGTTGTCATTCGTTTCATTTTGTCTACTAGAACCGATAAAAATAATATTATAATATTAAAATTATTATTTTTATAATATTTTAATATTTATTTTATATTATGTGCTTGATACGAAAACACGACACGAAGCGACACGAATTTGCGTGGTTCATGACACGACATGACACGAATTCATTTAGTGTCGTGTATGGGTTTGGACTTTTGGTACACGTAATACGAAAGTACACGACACGAAAATACACGATATGAACGAATTGCCAGGTCTAGTCCGGTCCCATTAGCGCGCGCTAATCAGGGCATTAGCGTGCGTTAATTATACTCTATAAGCTGACGGTGTAGTCTTTGCTATTTCAACCATAACTCCTTCGTCCGGACTCCGATTGACTCACCGTTTGAACCAGTGGAAAGCTAACTTGATGCTCTAACATATGCAAAGATTCAGAACTTTTGGAGTTTCTAAGAATTGATGGTGATTTCACAAAGTTTAACTTATACGTGAAAAAAACGAAATAATACGTCGACTAATCCGAAACAATATCAAAACTTGCTCGAATGACGAAATGTGATGAACAAAACATGTCCAAAACGTGTCAATGAACACAAGCAAGTCGCTGGAATCGAAAAATATAGAAATGAAAAGTACGGGTATTATATTTTAGGCCATGTGCGATGTATTGGTGTTTCTGTTGGAGCCTCCAGGCATTTTGGTTTGTATCTATTTCGGCTTTGGTTTGGTTTACCTTCGGGTAATTCGTTGTTGTGTTCTATATTGATGATTCGCAGTTGGGTACTTGTGTTCTAGCCTGTTGAGCATGTATTGATCGTATGTCGTGGCATAGTGTTTCACGAATGCTCAGTTCTTACCTTGGTTTGTGAGCATCTCGTATTACCATTATTGTACCGTTTGTTTTGCCTTTGGATGCAAATCATGTTGTACATATATTTGATATTCATTATCTGGATGACTTACCCCGTGGGTAGGGGTGTTCATAAGCAGGTACCCGACTCGGGTACCCGGAACTCCAGGTACCTATTTAGGCGGCCCATGGCCAGGCCCATAAATTCCGGGTACCCGCTTTTTTGGGTACCCGACTTTCTGGGTCGCGTCACCCGGGTACCCGGGTACCCGAGCTTTTTTAATCATATATGTTATTATTATTATAATAATTATATATATATGATTCTTTTGCTATATTTTTCTTTAGTTCAACAAAAATATTTAATTTTAAATTAGCAAAAATTGATTCTATTTTGAAGTCATGCGTTATGATTAAATCAAATATTAAGAAAATTAAACTTTAATTTAATTTATTTGCACGATTGATTTCTACAAAAAAAATTAAATTAAAAGTAAGAAAATTATTTACAATAATTATACCATTCATTTTATTATCATTGGTTCTAACATATTAAGATATTATATGAAACACTTAATTTATTCACTTTGAAATTAAACTACTATATTATATTAATACATACTCAGTTTTGTAATTTTAATGTCATAATTTAAAATAGTTAATGAAATTTAAATTATAAACAAATATGATTCATGAAAAGGAAAAAAAATTAGAGCATAAGATTAATATGGACCAAATTTTACATAGGTATTGTAATGTTAATATTATTAAAATGTAAGTAAATACATGCTAATTCTATACATAATTTTTAAAATGTTTAAAATAAAATATGTATTGAGAAAATAAAAAAATAAAAAAAATAAAAACAAAGTTTCCGGGTCGGCGGGTACCCGGTAATTTTATTTGGCTGGCCCATTACCCGGCCCGGTAACTCACATAATTCGCGGGCCGGGTACCCGGCCCGCTAAATCTGGATAATTAAAAAAATTACCCGGTAAAAAATTCCCGGGTAGTCGTGTAATTGGGCCAGGTCGGGTAGTTTTGAATACCCCTACCCGTGGGGCGAAACATGTTCTCATGTTTCAGGTGTTTTCAAGGAGAGAGTTGAGACACAGAAGCATGACGATGGCGACGAGGTATTCGAGCAATACTAGTCCCGAGTTGTTTTGGTGTTCATGTTGGACAGTTAGTTTGGAGTGTTCTCCAGTTTGTCAGTTGTTGTCATTTTGTATTACCCGAGCAAGGCTCGTGGATGTTGTTGTATTTTATTTTGACCATGTAGGTCCATCACTGTCATTGAAATTCGACGTCAGAATATTGTGTCGGAATTCATAGTAGGGACTGTGATTTTCCTTTTTTGGCAGATTGATGTATGTTAGTCGTGTTCGCCTGGTGGATCTCCTGTCGTGGGGTCCACAACACTGTAATAACCCAATGGTATTTTGGGGGCATTACAGGTAGGGTCACAACGACTCATTCAAACCGAAATAAAACTTCTTAGAATACATACCCACATAGGGTCAAAATACAATACAGCGGAAGACTGTATATAACTCAAACAATACAACGACATCAGACTGAACTCTAACTCTTGATTAGTATCGCAGCCCATCATCTTCCATGTCGATCCTGTGACTGCTCCCACGAACCAAGCATACCTGAAATGCATGAACACATTTACCCAATTTAAGGGGTTAGCAATTCGAATTTGCTAGTACAAGTATCATAACTACGAAATGTAGCAAGCAAACAACAATCATAGATCAGATACGACAACCATTCACCAAGTATTCCCGAGAGGTTTTAGTAATTAGAAAACAAGTTATGAAGCATTTGAAAATAAAGTCAGTGATCCTACACTCTCAAACAGGCCACGGACAGTAATCAACCTCTATGGCAGTCTTAAACTCGGCCTAGGTGGCCACACGATCCTTAGGCCCCACGGCCTCCCATTAATCCACAACCTCCTTATCGAGGAATTGATAAACTCAACCTACTGAGCAATTGATACTCTTTGCTCCTTCAGACAATGAACTGCGTCGAAGGTCCTGCCTAGATGGAAGAGCCAACTCTCCTAACCCAACGGGTCCGACAAGCCAGCAAAGCGAGGCAGATGCATCTTCATCACCTCAAGTAGCCACTTACTCTACCTATTATTCTCAACTGGATGATTATCACGAGGACCAACTTGGTTCAATTAAACTAGCTGATTTGCAACCCGTTTGAGGATAGTTGCGATACTGAAATCAGGATGATCAGCAGTCGGGTGATCCTGACTGATAAAGTGGTTCTGATGATCCTCCGAACTAACAGGAATAGTGTTCGGCCTCGTACAAGATGCCGAACCAGAAGCTCACTAAGAAGGCTTAACCTCCTCGCAGGCGGGCTCTGCCGCATCCACGACCTCCTCTACTTCTCAACATACTGAAGAATAAGAAGAAAGGTAACATCAGGATAATATTCAATTAGAGGTTCACCAACGGAACCATACACATTTATATATATATATATGTACATGCAATAAGGAATTTACAAAAGTTTGAGAAGTCTTACAGCTACGGGTTACACGGTATGACGGCGTCACATTAATGTTAAGCTCGATGACTAACTGATTATTACGACTTGACTAACAGACCCAACCATCGCTCAGGCTATGTATTCATAACTTATTCTCTGATATTATAGATGTAACATCCCGGTTCAATATAGGTTGTTACACGCTGTATGACCTTTTTATCAAGGCCTACCAGGCTAAAACAAAACGTACACGACTTTAATATGAAACTCCAACATCATATAACATAATATAAAATAGTCAGACTATAGCCTCGGGCAAAACAGAAAATAGTAAAAACCAGAATTAAATGAAATCCACAGTTTGCCCACGCACGGGATTTCCACAACTATTCGTCAAACATTACTCTATCCATAATAAACTGACAAAACCCAAAAGACTGACAAACAACGACTAGAGCCTGTCTTTTAACATCACTTTTGTTCGTCATTCCCATGCATGCCTCATGTTGTATCATCGATGAAAAATCACCTTAAATGCATAAAAGGCACGTGAAGGTAGTTCTCGTGACCAGGCCCCCTAGCACAGATCCCCCGAGGTCCCGTCGAAACATCCTGGAGTGGGAAAGCCATGTCCGCGACCAGGCCCCTTTGTATAGGTCAGCTGAGGTTCCGTTGAACTTTCCCGAGGTGTACATCTCACAGCACAACACATATTCCACATTATCACAACAAAAATAACAAATATTATAATCAAATGTAATATGTACTTGCCTTGATAACTTGGAAATGATGTAAACGACTACAATGCCTAGATGGGAAAATTTGGTCCTGTTTGTGTATGAAGACCTTGACCTTAATACATAATAATGCTAAAATCAACACGCGTGGTCTAAACTAATCAAGCACCCCCAAAAACCCACTGAAATAATTATAGGACACCTATGGGCATGGTTCAAACTCATCTATGCAAACTCAACAACAAACGGGGTAAAATCCTCAATACGGTGAAATACACTAATAATCACGAAGATACTATCATCAACACATATCCACAATCATAAATCCGAACTTGATAAGAGCAATCTATCAAACCCCCAAAAAAATCCCAACTACAAGTGTAGGGATAGATTAACCCGAGGCTAAAAATGCAAAGTGTTCTATTTATATTGGTTGAAACACAGTGTATCCAACACCGTGTTGACTACCATGTCTGTTAAATGCACATGTACCTGCGCAATAAGGTGCAAGGATACGGCACAACTAGTCGCCTGTCTAATGTCGCGTCTCAACAAGGCGCATCAACCGAAGCATCACTCGCGCGTGTTTCCCAATGTCGTGACTCGGAAGGCAGTAGGCTCCAAAGCAACCCGCACAATCACCGGGCGCTCAACAACACCGTGTAACATACGACCGCAAACACATCCATGTTTATCTCATGTTGTTTAGGATGGTCCAGAAAAACTCCAGTTATAGTACGACATTCACAAAATCGAAGAATTTGACTGAACATTATCGTAACATGCCGAACAAGAAGCCTAAGCGTTATCATTCCACACAATAACGACAATGTCAATAATAAACAAGGTTCCACGATGATGCATTATGCGAATGGCATAAAATTACAAATTAACGGATGCTAATTAAATGAGCAAAAGCAAAATAACCACTCTAGTAACTATAATAGTCAACAGACGGAACACACGCGGGTCTAGAAAAAAATGGATCGAAAATACACATAAACTGGAAAATAAAAAGTGCAATTATTACATCATTATGGGGTACTCTCAAATAAGCAAAACATACAGAGTTGTTAACAAAAGAACATTAGTTGTGGACGAAGCACTTTATGCTGTTTTTGATGAATCTACGATCGAGTATAGGAACCAGGTTGAGCAAATCAAGAAAAAGCTTAAAGCAACAACGTTAGAAGAAATCATTGTCAAAGGCATAAGAATCATTGACCCAACTGATGAAGATCCGCCTTTGATGAGCCAGGATGTCCAGAATTAGCTGCCGAGCTCTCGGACTCTACTGCCAAGCAACCAGACACAGCTGCCGAGCAACATAACCCAACTGCTGAGCGATCAAACAAAACTGACGAGCAGCCAGGACCATCAAACCCAACCGAAGCATAAATAAACACAACAAATCCACAGGGCAATCCATCAGCGGGAACAAGCAATGCTGATCAACAAGAACCAATAGGAGATCATGAATATACATTTCCTAAATGGCTAAAGAATCATCCTATCCAACAAATCACTGGCAACCAAACTCGTGGTGTCAAGACTAGGCAAACAAATGACCAGCTTGGAATAGCTATGTTTTACTGCTTCATGTCTCACATGGAACAATTGAAGAAGACGTGTAAGACTACACTTAGGTGAGTGGCATGCAAGAAGAGTTGAATCAAATGGAGAAAATAATATATGGGAATTAGTAGACAAACAATACCACAGGAAAGTCACTAGCATCAAGTGGGTCATCAAGTGGATGAATATATTTTGATGAAACATATGCACCCGTAGCAATAAGACCATTTCTTGCTTATGCAGCCCTCAAGTGAATTTAAATATACCAAATGTGGGAATGGAGTTCCTGAAAAAAAAAAGTGTATGTAGAGCAATCACAGGATTTATTAAAGGATACAATGTGAACAAGCTATTCAAAGCACTTTATGGACTCAAACCGATCCCAAGAGCCTGGTATGAAACTATATCCATATTAATCGAGAAGAATGAATTCAGCAAAGGAATAGTGGACAAGACACTTTTCAGATTGAACATGAAGACCACATATTCTTATTTCATATTTGGCTCAACCAGTCCAGAGCTCTGTAAAAAATTCTCTCTCAAACCCAATGCAGGGAGAATTTAAAATGAGCATGATGGGGGTAAGCTATATTTATTTCTTGTCTTACAAGTTAAACAACTTGATAAATATCAATCAAGCCAAGTATACAAGGGAGCTGGTCAAAAGATTTGGCATGGTGTTACCCAAACCGCTAAGGATACCAATGAATACAACAGATAAAATTTTAAAATCAGACAGCTTAAAACAAATTCAAAAAAATGACTGATCATATAGAAAGTGAGAAACTATTTTCAAAAGATTGAATTATAATTGCACGTCCATCGACAACAAATTACAATTGGTGTCTCCTCCTGCGCAGGTCATTCCTGCACTGCAGTTTCATAAATCAAATGATACAAGCAGTAAAAGATCAATGGAGTAGAAAACAGAAAACATGGGTGGCTAATAAGATAGATGATAGCGATCAATCATGTAATTTTAATTAGGTTGGTTTGGACTTTATTTGATGTTGGGTTTTATTTAATTTTAGACCACTTGATTAATTAGGGTTTTTAATTATTTTAGCCCACCAGTTTTGTGCTTAATCCATTAGGGTTTTATTATTCGGTCTATTTACACTACTTGTAATCCGAGTATTATTTCCACGCTGAGATTAGTTAGATAAGTTTTACTAAATATTGGTTACGATCAACTTAGGAAATTAACTTGTGGTAGAGATTGTTCTATGGTTCAATATCCCAAGGTTGATTAATCTTGCTTTTGTTTATTGTCCTACGTCAATAGAGAGGTCAAGATCAGGCTTATTCTTTATGGTATGCAGCAACATATGCAAAGCTGAGCTGTTAAACAAATGAATGAGTAAATAATATCTTTACCAGCAAAATGCCGACCAACAAGAATATTCAAATGATTGGCAATTGGGCGGTTTCGGGGCGGGGCAGGCTATCCCCGTCCCCGAAATCGAAATCTGAAATCTACCCCGTCCCTGCCCCGTTCCCAGTCGGGGATCTTATCGGGGCGCCCCATTGGAACTACAGCTTACCCCGAACCCCGCCCCATCCCCCGTTTTTGCCCCGAAATCCGAAATTGCTAGGTATCAATTATCAAAATCTAAACACAATATGTAGCTAAAAAATAAAGAAGCATGCTGGAATATATATATATATATATAAATATATTTAACAAATATATATAATATAATATCGGGGCGGGGCACGGTCACCCGGTCACTACCCCGAACCCCGAAAAAATCCCCATTAATGTCCCGATCCCCGTCCCGTAACCCGATAATGCCTGCCCCGCCCCAACCCGTTAAGATCGAGTTTCGGGATTCCCCGTCGGGTTCGGGTTTTCTTGACATCCCTCCAATCAACTGGAGAGTGTATCCTATGGTAGTCTCCAGACTTCAAGTAAATTACGCAATAAAAGAGGCCTTTCAATGGGCTGAAAGAATAAATTTAAACAATGCAGTACAAATACTCCAATTGTCCAATTCTATAGAAATCTAATTCTTTCAATTTACGCAAGCAATAAAGAGTTGTAGGTAGAGCAATTTTGATCTGATAATAGTTATTGCTTAAATACTTTAATAATACCGGGATGATGCAGTATCTCTAACTTTAGGAGAAGCAAAGGAAAATTTCCACCATGACTTTTGGGTCACATCTCTTACGTTGTTCTCTTCCACACCACTTTCTTCATTAGCATCTCCAGAAGCAATCACTGGAAGATGCGAGTTTGCACCAAGAAGGGAAGAAGCGCGATATGAGCATCCGTTTACTTGCTCAATCATAGCCCCTGGTCCTCTTAACTCGCCAAATCTCAGAATAGTGCCATCTACAGGACTGACCTGTATTCATCGTTAAAATAAAGCAATCCAATGACCAAGCAGTTTGAAGATTGCAGCAGGACCATAGAAAGAAAGAGATACCCAAGAATCTCGCTACCAGTTACCAGACAATAACGGTCAGAATTAATAGGCCTCGAGCCTTCTCTCAACATTCGAACAAAAAATTCGCGTAGAGATGCATATTCTTCTAAAGGTAGTTGTGCTTCTTCTAAATCTGAATTAAAGTTGCAAAAAAGAGAGTTTGGTAATATTCAGTTCACTGCATGATTTATCCAACAAATGGTCAAGTATTTTAATGTAAGGACTTTAAGAAGGAAAAGAAACACGTATAAAGAAACATACTAGAGTGGAATGCCGAGCCCAATGCTTTATATACAAATGGGGTTAGCCAAATGTTCCTGGTAGCCAGGATCAACAGCATATTTATATGATTTTCTACTCTTGCATATTAGCTCATCAAGATGTTGATACACTCACCATCGCAGTCAAAGAACCCCAGAATCTTGAAATAGAGCGGAATGGTAGCAATCTCAAGAATCTGGCCTATCAGCATTGAGTAGTTTGATATAAAAGTCATGTAATGAGAGAATAAATAAATCTAATACCACCTAGAAGTAAGAAAATGTTGTTGTACCTTGACGTCAGGATGGAACTCTAATTCGACACCTTTTAACCTGGCTTCCTCGATCTATTTCTCAAACATTTGAGAAGATACACCAGAGAAAATTGTAAAATACATTATTGTCTAGAATAAGGTTGAAACTATACGGTCATGAAAGAACAACCACAAGCTTCATAGTTTAAATGTGAAGAGAAGAAGACAAACATATAATCTAGTACTTAGTACTTAGTATTATGAATAATTTTATTATTAGTAGTAGTGGTAGTAGTATTACTATTATTATTGTTGTTGTTGTGATATAAATAACTTTTTCATTGTTGTATATGTTATACTATCAAACTATTACAACTTTTTATATTAATATTATCAATAATATTATATATAATTTTTTATTATTATTATTCTTATTATTTATTATTATTGTTGTTGTAATATATATTATTATTGTTGTGGTATATATGTTTGTTATCTAATATTAGTGAAAATAATAATAATTATAATATTATTATTATTATTATTCAGTAACTTCAGTTCAGTTCAGTTCAGTTCAGCACAGCACAATTTAGTTCAGTTTAGTTCAGCTTAACAAAATTCAATTCAGTTGAATTCAGCAAAATTTAGCTCAAAAGAACAGAGCCTAAATTATCATGATCACTTCTAGACAAGCATAGTGCCAACAAAAGTTAAGTTTCACACACCCATATACACACACAAGAACAGAAAAAACAAATCAACAAAAATAATTATCATCGGGTATGATCTATATATCGAGAAAGGAAGGTTAACTAAGTTACAAATGAGAAGCAAAGACAAGGTGGTTTGTATAATACCCGGTTGTAATTCAGTCACTATCATTCGGTAATTGTCACTCAGTGGATTTTCACTCATTAATAATCATTCATCAATCATGTTCATTCATCCATGTTCACCGTTCGGAATAACTTCGAGTTGTATATCGATATTGTTCATTGTTTCAACCTTCCACGTATGAGTTCGACTTTGTAAAATCACCATTAATTTTCGGAAACTCCAAAGATTTTGAATCTTTTCAATATTATAGAGCATCAAGCTAGCTTTCCAATGGTTCAAACGGTGAGTCAATCGGAGTCCGAACGAGAGAGTTATGGTCGAAATAGCTCAGACACTCATTTTCCAGTTTTGGCCGAGCAGCCTGTACCATGAGCCGCGGCACATGCCGGCAGGGCCGCGGCACACTGCCGAGTCACTGCCGCGGCACACCCGTTCGGGCCGCGGCACACTCATGTTTCATTTATCGGCCAACCCCTCTGTACCGTGAGCCGCGGCACATGCCGACAGGGCCGCGGCACACTCGTCCGGGCCGCGGCACGCTGCCGATCACTGGGGGCAGATTCGGCCCTGTGCCGCGGCACACTTCGGCTGGGCCGCGGCACACTGTGCAGTCAGCGCTATAATTGCATTTTTTTCAGCGAGTTCATATCATTTTTTCCTTTTTCTTCAACCATACGAGAGAGAGGCTTGTAGGGGAGATTTTCCTTCATCTATCACTTGATTGTGTGATTTTCTTCATCTCCTTTCGATCGTGAAGCTCGGATTGTGGATCTAACACGTGTTCTTCGGATCAAAGTGCTTGGATCTTCAAGAGGTAATTTCTTCAACATCTTGGATTTCGATTTTGTATTGAGTTATGATGTTTTGAATGTTAAGATCATGTTGTATGAAGTGATATACACATGATTATGATATGTTTGATTATTCATTGGATTATTGAAGGATTATTCTAGAACACTTTGAATATTGAATTGGATTTGGGGATTTTCGATTAATCGTTGTTGTAATCACGAATTTGAGTATTCATATTGGATTATTGATCGTATTGAAGATGATTTGTGATTTTGAACTCCAAGTTTTCCATTGTTCGTCGCTTATAGTCGACGATACCCAAGTCATGACCGACAAATTGTTCCAGCGGGTAGAATTAGGATTAATTCTTACCTTTCCGCATTAATGAGACTTGTTGTATACCGTTATTATGATTAGGAACGGAGTTGGGAGGATTGTTCGGACCAAAACCTATTCCTTCGTCGTTTCCTTCGTTTCGTCTTATTCAAGGCAAGTATATGTATTACATTTCATTATGTATGTTGTGTTTTCGAAATGATTAATGAATTGTGGTTTTCGAGTGCGTGAGTTGTGTTCCTTCGACCCGGAGTGTCCGACGGGATGTCTGGGGGTCGATACTAAGGGGTACGGCCGAAGAAGTGGACTTGGGTGCGTGTGTGGTTGAACTTCCACCCGGAGTGTCCGACGGGATGTCTCGGGGTCGATACTAAGGGTTACGGCCGCGGAAGTGGTATCCCACCCGGAGCGTTCGACGGGATGTCTGGGGGTCGATACTAAGGGGTACGGCCACGGGATACCAGTTGTGATTTTGTGATATCGTGATGATTGAAACTGAATTGATTGCCAATGTAGTATTCCGGAATATTTATGGCAAATGATATCTGATTGAGATGATTGTGTAAAAATCGTATTTGTATATAATGTTGTGTAATTGTGGACTTGCACTAGCTATTCGAATGCTAACCCCTTTAATGGGGGAAATGCGTCTTATGCATTTCAGGTACCGAGAGAGCCGAAGAGCAGGCACGGGACATGCATGCAAAGGATAGGCTGGCTTGATGATGTGGCTCGAGTCTGTATTTTTATGTTTTGTCATTGCATTTGTCGAGTACTGGAGTTAGACTGGTTATTTTACTCTTGGTTAAGTCCCCTGCGTGGGCAATGAATTGGTATTTAACTTATGTTTCATGTACTCCGTTAAAATATTTTGGCCGAGGCCACGGCCTTACTTTTTGAGTGCATCATTTGGGATTACATTGAGGTTTATGTGTCATGCGTTAGCCGGGTAGACCTCACGAGGGTTCTACGGCGTGTAATGTCCCATTTGAGAATTGGGGTGTTACATTTATGGTATCAGAGCTTAAGTTTTGAATACCTAGGCTGTCGGTAAATTTTTGGGTCTGTCAGTTGCGTCATTAGAGTCAGTCGTTGAGCCTAATATCATCATGCTACCGTCTTTTCGTGCGACCCGTGGCTGTAAGTCTACTCGAACTCTTATATTTCTGTAATTCGTTTTCTTGCGTTGTTCGGAATTATGAATTGTGATACCAACTTTGTCAATTATGAATCTTTCTGATCTTGTTCTTTTCATTCTTCCTTTAGTATGTTGAGAGGTCATGGTAGACCAGCTAGGGGACGCGGCCGAGGCCGTGGTCGGGGTGCTGATAATGAGGAGGGCTCACTTTCTCAGTCCTCGGCGGACTCAGCCTCTCACTCAGTGCCGTCGGGTAACAATGCCGACGTCGGGGCTCTTGCCAGACAAGAAGCATTAGCCCAACTTACTCAGATAGCTCAGGGTGGACGCCAGAATCCGCCCCAGACACCTGAAGAGGAGGCTAGTAAGTGGCTTCAGACGGTGACTAAGATGCACCCACCTCGTTTCTCCGGATCTTCTGACCCCCTCGGTTGGGAGAATTGGCTCTTTCAGTTGTCCAGGACCTTCGATGCCGTAGCTTGTCCCGAAGACAGGAGGGTACATATTGCCCAGTACCTCCTGGATAAGGAAGCTGCGGAATGGTGGGAGGCCGTTGCGCCCAGAGACCGTCGAGCTACTTGGGAGTAGAGGTGTACATTTCGGGTTTTTTTTCAAACCGGTTCGGGTTGTATAATCGAACCGGTTTTTGGTCGTAGTCAAAAAACCGGTTTTTTGACCAAAACGGTTCGGGTCGGGTTGGGTTGGGGAGTGTAAAAACTCGACCCTATACTAACCGGTTTGGGTCGGTTTGTGACCGGTTCGGGTATAAAAAACCGGTTAAAACCGGTTTTTAAAAAAAAAAATTAAAAATAATATATTCTTATTAAATAAACCCATTATACATTAAATATAAACTTTTATTAAATAAACTCATTACAACATCAACTTTTATTCAAACATTTAGAATTTAAAACATAAACTTTTATTAAATAAACTCATTACAACATCAACTATTATTCAAACATTTAGAATTTAAAACATAAACTTTTATTAAATAAACTCATTACAACATCAACTTTTATTCAAACATTTAGAATTTAAAACATAAACTTTTATTAAATAAACTCATAACAACATCAACTATTATTCAAACATTTAGAATTTAAAACATAAATTTTTATTCATCGAGAGTGATATCTTCTTCTGAGCTAGCCTCGCGCGAAGCTTCATCGAGAGCAATTTCTTCATCGGAGAGTGAGATTGCAAAACCTTCTTCCACCTCGATATCGTGTATTTCTTGTTCAATGTCAAGTTCTCCTTCAAGACTTTGAGTGTGTTGTATACGCTCGGATGCGTCCAAGTGATCCTTCAAGCAAATACACATCTCCAATGATGCGGTGTGAGTCTTGTTCTTCGTATAGATAATACCCTACCACTAAGAGAAAAGGCGGATTAGAAGCTACCGTAGAAGCTTGGACGGTTAGTAAATCTCGGGCCATAGCGGTTAGAACGGGAAATTGAGTCTCCTTCCTTTCCACCAAGCCAAAATATCAAAATTTGCGAATTCATGGGGTCCCATAGTCGATAAAAATCGGTTCCAATATATCTCCCATATTCGCTAGTCGATGATTGATCACCCTCACCCTAGCCCGTTTAGTGTTTTCTTCTCTTAAACTATTATATAAGTTAAGCATGGGATCCGCGCTAGTAGAAGTAGAAAATGATGATGAAAACGAACTTGACGAATCATTTCTTGAACCATACTTTTAAAATAAACCCCGAATAAGTCTTTGAAATTTTTGTTAAAAATGGCTTTGCGTCTCTTGAATAGAAAACATTTTCGTTATGCAACTCTAAATCAATAGAGATTTTGTCGATAAGTAGTTCCACCCGCTAATATTCATACATGGGTTCAAGGCGTGAACAAGTAATTACCGGTGGCATTTCTTTAAAATATTTTCTTAGTTTTTCTTTCATGGGCGAAACCATTTTTCATATAAATCACCACTTAATTCGTAGTCGCTTAATTTTGAACACATTAAATAAATTTGATTAAGTACCAAATGACTCGTGGGATAATAAACACCCGATAATAAAGTTGTTGCGTTTTTAAAAACTTTGAGCAATTCGCTTATTTTTCTAACTATATCCCATTGTTCCGACGTAAATGATGTAACCCTACTCGTCCTATTCGCAAGTTCATCATGAAAAAGTTGTAAAGTATCACGTTGGCGTAAACCACAACAAAACATTTTATAAGTCGAATTCCATCTTGTAGGAACGTCCCAATTAGGGGTTAAAAAAATAGAATTCGTGTCCTTACACAATTTCATATATTGTTTATATCTAGCTTTACTTGAACAAAATATATCTTGTAACATTTTTTTAAAAGCGTCTTTTACCAAACTTATTTCGGTACCGCTAATCCGTCTTGAACAACCAAATTTATAATGTGTGCAACACATCGACTATGATAAAAATACCCTTCAAGGCGGTTTATATGTTAATATTAATTTTTACCGCGTTTGTATTATTAGACGCGTTATCAAATGAGATCGAAAAAACTTTTTCTTGTAAGTTAAAGTTATTTATTACATTTTGTAACATATGAAATAAATTTTGACCCGTGTGAGGGTACTCAAAATTTTCAAAAGCAATCGTACGCTTCATCATTAGCCATGTATCGGGATCAATCCAATGTGCGGTAACACAAAGGTATGAACCGGGCAAACCATGAGGTGCCAACATCGGTTGTTAAGTTTACATTTGTATTTAAGTTTGCAAAACCGTTTACTAGTTCTATTTTAGCCTTTTTCCATAATTTAATACAATCACATCTAAGAGTAGCACGACTTACTTGTTTATATCGCGGTTGAAGAGTATTTTGAATCACCTTAGTCAATCGAGGGTTATCGAAGTGGTTGAACGGCAAACCTTCTTGAATCACGTAGCTTGCAAATTGTTGTCGGCACCGCTCCGCCTCGTATGCAAAAAGACCGCCCTCTCGTGACATAGATGCTTGACCGGCTTCCGGAACGGATTTGAGTCCTTCGCAATACTTGTCGGTATGCATCTTCAACGTCGTGTTGGATTCATGTTTCAAAAACTTACCACAATGTTTACGATGAGCCTTAACTTGCCCATCCGACAACCTCACAAGGTTGAAATTACACCAATTTTTTTGGTTTCGAGTTGTTTCTATAACTTCAACAATCTCGAGTGCATTCGTGGAAGCGGAAGAAGATTGAGTTGCCATTTTAATTGAGAGAAACGAGAATTTTGTAATTTTTTTAGTACTTGAAGTGTTTGAGTATTGTGACTAAACCAAAACACAAATAGGGTATTTATAGTTGGTTTAGGGATGGCAAAATGGTAAAAAAATACACAAAAAACGGTCACATTTTTGAAAAAAAACGAAGCTAACGGCTACATGAAAAAAACCGGTTTTTTCAACCCGGTTTTAGAAACCGGTTACACTAAAAACCGGTTTGGACCGGTTTTTAACGGATAAATGCAAAACCGGGTAGAAACCGCCGGTTTTGCGACAACCCGGACCGGTTTTGGTCAAAAACCGGTTTTGACCGGTTTCGGTTTCAGTTTTTTTTTCGGTTTCGGTTTTTTTGCCCACCTCTACTTGGGAGGAATTCAAGGCTGCTATGGAAGCAGAATATTGTCCACCGCCAGTTAAGGAGCGCAGAATTGTGGAGTTCTTCACCGCTACGCCGCAGGATGTGCCTATTTCTCAGGCAATCATTACTTACAATCAGCAGTTGGGTTTCGTGAGAGATCAAGTGAGGACGGAGGCTGATAAAATCCGTTACTTCAATATGCGCATGAAACCGCATATCAGGCAGAGTATGGCCCCGCTCATGTGTGTCACTTTGAAGGAGTATCAGGATCGCGCTCTAGCGATCGAGATGGCCGCACCGGAATCAGAGTTGGGTACCGAGGCCAAGAAACAGAAAACGGTTGGCAGCTTTTCAGCCGGCAAGAGTGGCCGATTTTCGAGAGCACAGTCTGCCCCTACACCGGGGAAGAGGCCATTTCATCAGGTCGGGGGATCTCAGGGTAATCGTCCAGTTCAGTCCGTCGCTTCTGGTGGCAAGGTTTGTTTTAACTGCAACCAATATGAACATTTGATGAAGGATTGCCCATCTCCTCCAGTTACTTGCTTTACTTGCGGACAGACCGGGCATCGAGCAGCTCATTGTGAGAGGGCCACCAGGGCCGCTAGAGATCCGACTACCACTGCCGATCAGAGGGATCACAGCACTCCAGCTACTCGTGTTCCGCAAAATTCGGGTCGTGGTAGGGGTCGGGGTCAGCCGGATCGCCGTGCAGCATCGAGTTCGGGTTCAGTTCACTATCAGATGAGGCGCATAGAGGAGGCAGACGTTCCGGTGGCGTCAGGTACAACTCAGATCCTTACTCATCCAGTTTCAGTACTTTTTGATTCGGGTGCTACCCATTCCTTTATTGCATCGGATTGTGTGAGTCGCATTGGTTTTGACTGCTTGTTTGAGTGTGAACCGTTTGTAGTGAGTACGCCCAGCGGGGATCGTATGGTTGGGGACCGGGAGGTTAGGGATTGCCCAGTGAGGATCGGGAGCCGGGATTGGCCCTCGAATCTCATTGTTATAGACCTTAAGGGTGAGGATTTGATCCTCGGAGACGATTGGTTAGATCGTCACGGTGCTATTATGAACTATCGGACACGTACCATCTCAATAGTGGCCGAGAACGGCACCGAGCATACTCTCGTCGGTCGTAAGCCGGGTAGGTCGGGGAGTGTGATTAGCGCCTTGAAGGCGATGAAACTTCTGAACCAGGGTTGTGTCGGTTACTGGTGTTACGCTCTGAAGGCGGAAGATGGTGGAGTTTATTTGTCGTCTATTCCAGTTGTTAGTGAATACCCCGATGTATTTCCAGATGACTTGCCGAGATTACCACCACATCGAGAGGTGGAGTTTCCTATTGATCTAGAGCCGAATGCAGCCCCTATTTCTCGAGCGTCGTACCGTATGGCACCGTCGGAGATGTTAGAGTTGAAGAATCGGTTGGGAGAGTTGTTAGATAAAGGGTATATTCGACCGAGCGCATCGCCTTGGGGTGCGCCCGTACTTTTTGTTAAGAAGAAGAATGGATCGCTTCGTTTATGCATCGACTATTGAGAATTAAACAAGTTAACCATCAAAAATAAATACCATTTGCCCCGGATTGACGATTTATTTGATCAGCGGGGGCGACAGTCTTTTCGAAGATTGATTTACGATCGGGCTACTACCAGTTGAGGATTCGGGACATCGATATATCGAAAGCTGCCTTTCGGACGAGATATGGCCATTACGAGTTTGTGGTTATGCCTTTCGCAACTAATGCCCCAGCAGATGTTCATGCATTGATGAACAAAGTTTTTATTGAGTATCTGGACAAATTCGTAGTCGTCTTTATCGATGACATTCGATCTATTCACGAGTCTGGGAGCACGCCTTACATCTCGGATTGTATTAGACATTTTGAGAGCCGAGCGATTGTATGCGAAGTTCTCTAAGTGTGAGTTTTGGCTCGAAGAAGTGATGTTCCTCGGGCATGTGATTTCAGCAGAGGGAGTTCGGGTAGATCCGCAGAAGATAGAAGCAGTGATGGCTTGGGAGCCGCCTAAGAATGTGAAGGAGGTGAGGAGTTTTCTGGGTCTCGTCGGTTATTACCGTAGATTTGTTGAAGGGTTTTCTAAGATCGCTAGACCACTCACTCAGTTGCTCCAGAAGACTCAGAAATTCGAGTGGACCGCAGACAGACAGAATAGTTTTGACGAGTTGAAGAGACGACTAACTACTGCACCCGTGTTAGCATTGCCTCAGGGGAACGAAGATTTCGTGGTATATAGTGATGCTTCGGGCATCGGACTCGGATGCGTTTTGATGCAGAGAGATAGGGTTATTGCTTATGCGTCCCGCCAGTTGAAACCGTATGAGGCGAATTACCCCACGCACGATTTTGAGTTAGCTGCGGTCGTTTTCGCCTTAAAGATCTGGAGGCATTATCTCTATGGGTCGTCGTGTAAGATATTTACAGATCACAAGAGTTTGAAGTATATCTTCAGTCAAAAAGAGTTGAACATGAGACAGCGAAGGTGGTTGGAGCTAATTAAAGATTACGACCTCGAGATACTTTATCATCCGGGTAAGGCTAACGTAGTGGCTGATGCATTGAGCCGAAAACCGGTGGCGTTACAGATGTTAGAGGTACTCACGCCACAGAGCAGGATCCGTCGGGATTTTATTTGTCAGAATATCGAGGTTTGGGTTCAGAGAGTTCGTGGTCGATTATGTGCGTTGAGATCACTTCGCCCTCGATCGATGATATCAAGGCGAAACAGTATGATGATCCTTTTTGGTCCAGCTGAGGGAGGATGTGAGGAAGGGGAAAGCCCCTGGATTTGTGGTTCAGGATGATGGCGTTCTGAGATTTCGCGGCAGATTATGTGTACCGAATGACATTGAATTGAGACAGAAGATTTTGAGTGAGGCTCATACTACGCCTTATTCCATACATCCTGGTACGAGCAAAATGTACAAGGATGTGAGGAGTAACTATTGGTGGAGTAATTTGAAATCGGACGTTAGCGAGTTTGTGGCGAAGTGTTTGACCTGTCGGCGAGTTAAGATTGAGCATCGGCCGCTGGGTTATTATGACCACTTCCCATTCGAATGGAAATGGGAAGACATCTCTATGGATTTCATTACGGGATGCCTAGGACTCGATCGAATGAACATGATTTGGGTTATTGTTGATCGACTAACCAAATCAGCTCATTTCCTGGGTATTAAGGACACTTGGGGACCGGAGAGGCTGGCGCGAGTGTTTATTGCAGAGATCGTGAGATTGCATAGGACTCCTAGGAGTATTGTTTCAGATCGAGATGGCCGGTTTGTATCACATTTTTGGCAGGCGGTTCATCGAGCTTTGGGGACTGAGTTGAGACTCAGTACGTCTTACCACCCTCGGACTTCAGAACGGACGATCCAGACGTTGGAGGATATGTTGAGAGCCTATGCCTTAGATTGGAAGGATGATTGGGAGTCGCACTTGCTGTTAATCGCGTTCACGTACAATAATAGTTGGCACGCCTCGATCAAAATGGCACCATTTGAGGCATTGTATGGGAGGAGGTGCAGATCGCCGTTGTGTTGGGACGATGCGTCCGAGCTGATTGGTACCGAGCCCGATATGGTAGTTGAGACGAGAGAGAAGATTGCTCTGGTTCGCGATAGATTGTTGACGGCCCAGAGTCGGCAGAAGTCTTATGCCGATACGCGTCGCCGGCCATTGGAATTTGAGGTGGGGGATCATGTTTTGCTTAAGGTGTCGCCGACACGGGGAGTTTACCGCTTCGGCCGGAAGGGTAAACTTAGTCCAAGATTTATTGGACCGTTTGAGATTTTGGAACGAGTAGGCGAGCTAGCTTATCGTTTGGCTCTACCTCCGGCGTTGAGCCGAATTCATAATGTGCTTCACGTCTCTCAGCTACGGAAGTATGTTGCCGACCCGAGTCACATACTTCAGTTCGACGAAATCGAGATCGCAGATGATCATTCGTATGAGGAACGTCCCATACGAGTCTTAGAGCGGCGAATCAAACAGTTGAGGAATAAGGCGATTCCTTTGGTTAAAATTCAGTGGTCTAGACACGGAGTCGAAGAGGCTACTTGGGAAACCGAGGATAGTATGCGGGAGAGTCATCCTGAGTTGTTTGACCCTTAGTTTCGGGGACGAAACTCTTTTAAGTGTAATACCCGGTTATAATTCAGTCACTATCATTCGGTAATTGTCACTCAGTGGATTTTCACTCATTAATAATCATTCATCAATCATGTTCATTCATCCATGTTCACCGTTCGGAATAACTTCGAGTTGTGTATCGATATTGTTCATTGTTTCAACCTTCCACGTATGAGTTCGACTTTGTAAAATCACCATTAATTTTCGGAAACTCCAAAGATTTTGAATCTTTTCAATATTATAGAGCATCAAGTGAGTTTTCCAATGGTTCAAACGGTGAGTCAATCGGAGTCCGCACGAGAGAGTTATGGTCGAAATAGCTCAGACACCCATTTTCCAGTTTTGGCCGAGCAGCCTGTACCGTGAGCCGCGGCACATGCCGGCAGGGCCGCGGCACACTGTCGAGTCATCGCGCGCACACCGTCCGGCCGCGGCACACTCATGTTTCATTTATCGGCCAACCCTCTGTACTGCGTGAGCCGCGGCACATGCCGGCAGGCCGCGGACACTCGCTGAGTCACCGCTGCGGCACACTGCCCGGCCGCGGCACGCTGCCGATCAGGGGCGATTCGCCCCGTGTCGCAAAGACACTTCGGCTGGGCCGCGGCACACTGTGCAGTCAGCGCTATAATTGCATTTTTTTCAGCGAGTTCAGATCATTTTTTCCTTTTTCTTCAACCATACGAGAGAGAGGCTTGTAGGGGAGATTTTCCTTCATCTATCACTTGATTGTGTGATTTTCTTCATCTCCTTTCGATCGTGAAGCTCGGATTGTGGATCTAACACGTGTTCTTCGGATCAAAGTGTTTGGATCTTCAAGAGGTAATTTCTTCAACATCTTGGATTTCGATTTTGTATTGATTTATGATGTTTTGGATGTTAAGATCATGTTGTATGAAGTGATATACACATGATTATGGATATGTTTGATTATTCATTGGATTATTGAAGGATTATTCTAGAACACTTTGAATATGGAATTGGATTTGGGAATTTTCGATTAATCGTTGTTGTAATCACGAATTTGAGTATTCATATTGGATTATTGATCGTATTGAAGATGATTTGTGATTTTGAACTCCAAGTTTTCCATTGTTCGTCGCTTATAGTCGACGATACCCAAGTCATGACCGACAAATTGTTCCAGCGGGTAGAATTAGGATTAATTCTTACCTTTCCGCATTAATGAGACTTGTTGTATACCGTTATTATGATTAGGAACGGAGTTGGGAGGATTGTTCGAACCAAAACCTATTCCTTCGTCGTTTCCTTCATTTCATCTTATTCAAGGCAAGTATATGTATTACATTTCATTATGTATGTTGTGTTTTCGAAATGATTAATGAATTGTGGTTTTCGAGTGCGTGAGTTGTGTTCCTTCCACCCGGAGTGTCCGACGGGATGTCTTGGGGTCGATACTAAGGGGTACGGCCGAGGAAGTGGACTTGGGTGCGTGTGTGGTTGAACTTCCACCCGGAGTGTCCGACGGGATGTCTGGGGGTCGATACTAAGGGGTACGGCCGCGGAAGTGGTATCCCACCCGGAGCGTTCGACGGGATGTCTGGGGGTCGATACTAAGGGGTACGGCCACGGGATACCAGTTGTGATTTTGTGATATCGTGATGATTGAAACGGAATTGATTGCCAATGTAATATTCCGAAATATTTATGGCAAATGATATCTGATTGAGATGATTGTGTAAAAATCGTATTTGTATATAATGTTGTGTAATTGTGTACTTGCACTAGCTATTCGAATGCTAACCCCTTTAATGGGGGAAATGCGTCTTATGCATTTCAGGTACCGAGAGAGCCGAAGAGCAGGCACGGGACATGCATGCAAAGGATGGGCTGGCTTGATGATGTGGCTCGAGTCTGTATTTTTATGTTTTGTTATTGCATTTGTCGAGTACTCGAGTTAGACTGGTTACTTTACTCTTGGTTAAGTCCCCTGCGTGGGCAATGAATTGGTATTTAACTTATGTTTCATGTACTCCGTTAAAATGTTTTGGCCGAGGCCACGGCCTTACTTACTTTTTGAGTGCATCATTTGGGATTACATTGAGGTTTATGTGTCATGTGTTAGCCGGGTAGACCTCACGAGGGTTCTACGGCGTGTAATGTCCCATTTGAGAATTGGGGTGTTACAGTTTGCTTCGATGAAACTAAAAAAGATACAGCGCACGAGGCATTCCATACATATATACTTTAGAACCTAAGACAACCCTTTCGGCAACTTCCACATTCTTTCACGCTTAAAGTTAACTTCTCTTTTCTTTTTAATTTTTATCATGTATCACCTTTTCATATTGAGAGTCATGTTCCATGATGTACGTCAATCACGTAATGTGACATGACTATAGCAATTATCTCGACTCATTACCATCTCATGATATTTTCCATGTAACTGGAACAACCTATGATGTTTATGGTTTTGGAATTTCATCTCATTTCTCATTCATGTGAAGGTTTCGACACGAAGGGCATCCGTCATAAAACATCGGCACTTTGTTTTCTTGCATGAATGATAGTGTTAACTAATTTTAGATAATAAATTGGAGTTATAATCTTTATGCCACTGACACCAACATAGTTGGGATTAAGATGCAGCTGATGATTGATGATGATGATCACCATTTCACACTGACCATTCTGCCATCCAACCGATGGAGCCTTCTTTATAAACTGTGCATTAGATACATAAGTAATTGATATCCAAAATGAGTCCATGCTCTAATGAGGTTTAATAGCATAAAATGCTTAAGTATCATGTATATGGGAGAAATAGAACTCAAATGCACAAGCTTACAAATGTAGCAATTCATAAAGTAGCATTACCAATATCAGTAACTATTCTATGTATACTACCACGAACATCAATATTTATGCACTACAAAAAACTTCTTATCATCATATAGTCGACGGGCATGAAGAGAACCAAGCATAAGTATGGTCGCCACGGTTCGCACCAGGCATCAAGAAAGAATTAGCTGCACAAAATTTAAAACATGTACACTAACTTTATTCCAGCAATGGGCACCCAACCTCTTAACCCGTATAAATATAGAATGGAAAATTAAAAAAAAAAATGCCCCTCTACAAAGGGTTTTATTGAGAAATACCCTCGGAGTAAAAAAATTTATTAAACCCTCCTAAAAAGACCACATTATCCTTCTTCCTAAAAATGAGAAGGGTCCAAAAGGGTAGGTGAACGAGCAAAAGAATGAAGAAACGAAAGGAAAGAAACTCAGAAAGGAAAAAATGCAGAAAAAAAAAGAGAAGAAAAAAATGAGCAATTCATATCAACCCTCAACAACCTACAACCACTCCATTTGTTCCATTTTGTGAGTTTCCGCGTTTGACTCTTCTTCTATCTTATTCATTTTTCCTCTTCATTTAGCAACCGAATAGACTGCTAGAAAACAACTAGATGTTAGGCACGGCCATGGACCAGCTAATTAGCAATCCAGGAGGATTCTTATTTTAGGGGGTTTAAGCACACTCGCAACAGAACCCCTGGAACTATTCTTATCTCCATGTTTAGGCTAAAGAGTAGAGAATAAGAGAAAAAAAAAAAAAAAAACTTCTCCTAAGTTTAGCTGATCCCACCAAAAAATTTACACCTACTTAAAAATCCCTAGGATTTACACAATACCAAAAATTTATAAGAAATTTGCCCTTGGACGACTAATAATTAGAAGAGGAGTTTGATAATATCATAGTAATTGAAGTTATAGGATAGGAGAGCTATGTATGAATTCATAAAAAATTAGGACTTGAATATTAACAGAGATGGTTTAGGAGCAACTTTAGGAATAAAATTTTAAGAGTTGCGATGTGACTGTTCTAATGGGAACAAATCAAATTTAATAATTTCAGGACACTCTTCTAAACTACCCTTGAAGAGGGACATTCTTCCAAATCACAAAGTTTTGGAGGTCCAAGGACAATTCAATAATATCTCACTTCCAATCGAACGGCTGTTGGAAATATTGGGCAGGGGAGGGGAACAAAATAATTTCCGATTCCCCTTTTCTTTCGCTTCTTCACAAATCTAATAACTATTAAATCAGTTAATATCAAGCATGACAAATTCATGCTTAATATGCATATAGATTATAAACGACATAGGCTATGAGTAGAACATGAATCTAAAATTACTGTCATTGCAACTTCATTGTGTTTTATTTCACTTGTTTTCCTATCTTTTCTCCTCAGTACGTATGTATGGTCGGTCGAATTCGCCGTGAAAACAGAAATTTCAGTTGTACCTTTCGATTTGCTCCAGTTGCTGTTGCTGCTGCCGCCGCCGCTGTGGGAGGCTCGTGGTTGAGCAGGCTGTACCTTGCGGAGGAATGTAGTGAAGTGAAGACGCCACACGCGTTGATATAGTCTATTGTTGTTGACAATTTGGAGACTTCGTAAAGCGGCCCTCCACTTCATCATCTTCTTCTTCATGCCCGGCGCGAGAGAAAGAACCCTCGATGTTTCTGCACTAGTCCTTTTTTTTTTTTTTTTTTTTTGAGGGAATTGGGTCCAACGACACTCGATCGAACCAAACCAAATATACCCAGTATATCCCGCTCAGAGCAAGGTTTGGTGAGAGTAAAATGTACGCAGACCATGCCCCTACTTAAAAATACACCACGCGCAAAAGGCAATAGGATAAAATATACAATAAATGTAAAAATGCAATGCTCTAGGTCAAAGCTAACCGAGACAACCCAACTCTGAGGCTCTCAACTACAGCACCACTCCCAACTAAAGAATCCACAACTCTGATCTGGCGCCTCCAAGCGCACCTATCAACAGTCATAGTCTCGAAAATGTTTAAGGCCTTCAAATCTAATCTCAGCTGCTCCTCCCACGTCCTCCTCGGTCTGCCTACTAAACTCTCGACCCTCCTCACCGGAGCAGATGCCTGCCTCCTGCGGACGTGGCCAAACCATCTCAATCTCCCTTCCCTAACTTTCGCTGAAATGGGCGCTACTTCTAGCGCGTTCCTGAAGACCCCGTTCGAGATTCTATCTAACATTGTGCGACGTAACATTCTCATTTCAGCTGCTTCCAACTTGCTCTCAAGCGACTTCTTCATCGCCCAACATTCAGAGCCATACAACATTGCAGGTCGGATTGCCGCTCTATAGAACTTACCCTTCAACTTTAGAGGGACTTTCTTGTCGCACAGGACCCCTGTCGCTGCTCTCCACCTTAGCCACCCCGCCTTGATGCGATGAGTAACATCATATTCACACTCACCTTCCTTCTGAATGATCGAACCCAAATACTTGAACTTATCCGTACGGGGAACGATCTGATCCGCAATCATTACCTCTACATCTTCCTCGTTGGCCTCACCACTAAAGTTACACCAGAGATACTCTGTCTTAGACCAGCTCACACGCAAGCCCTGGAATTCTAACTTAGACCTCTATAGCTCCAACTTCGAGTTCACCTCCCTCCTCGACTCCGCCACTAACACAATGTCGTCAGCAAAAAGCATGCACCACGGGACGCCATCTTGTATCCCCCGCGAAATAACGTCAAGGATCAGAGCGAAGAGAAGAGGGCTTAGCGCCGACCCCTGGTGTAGCCCTATCTCAACCGGAAAATACTGGGTGTCAAAAAAAAAAGAAAACAACTAGCGTATAGCCCGAATTTCGACGGTAAATTAATTTAGAGTATAATCTATAAATTGTTTCGGGAGAAAGTAAAAGATGAGTCAATCAATTGTATTCATAACACTGATAGAGGGGCCTTTATATAGGCATTACAATGAGAGTCCTTCCATACATAGGATTCCTAGATAAGGTAAGACATCTAACAGGATCCTACTACCTCTAGAAGGATCTAGAACCTTCCATCTATATATCTACAACCAGTATTAGGTAAGACACATCACGGGAATAATAATTCCCGGAACACTCCTTCTTTGTTGAGCACTAATACAACAATGGTGCAGAAGATGTTGCCTTCGTAAAAACCTATTACAAGCCAAAACAAAACCCCATGGGAAAAATAAAGGCTCGATGAGGAAAAGATTGCAACGCACCAACATAACATGTCATGTATACTCCCCCTGATGTATACATAATGACTCACCCTGATGAGTACCTCAAATCATATGAGTCAGATGCCAAGTTGCCCTCACAACTATACCAAGAAAAAACCCAGTGGGAAAAATTCCTCTTGGTCTAAGTTGAACAGAAGTACAACGCATCATTGTATGGATGTTCTCATAGGTCGCCTCGTTAAAAACCTTACCAAGTGAAAACCCAATGGGAAAAAACAAACCTTGGTCTAAGGACAAAAAGAGCGTGACGCATCCAAAGTGCAGAGTCGCTAAAGACTTATAAAGTTTTCTAAAGTCTTGACTTCCATGCACTGAATCAGTCATAACTTCTTTGATTCAATAGGTATCAACGAAACTGTAAGAACTTATGAAAACTAGACACCCATAGATTTTCATTCACATACAGTACAGTACGTAACCTAGATCGACCTGAGCAGATCACAAAGCTCTATCGAAGTTGACTCAGCAAATTACCGGACATATCCTGTCCTACTTTGCAACAATAGTCATATGTCACTCAACATGATGGATGTGATCAAATGGTTGGTTTCCTTGGAAAGTAGACACAAACCTTTCCAATGGTACTAATTTCACCAGTTTCCAGCAAGTGAGCTAACCTGCAGGTCATATGGGAGATAGACCAATACATTCAGGGCAAATTCGGATATCGATATTCAAGTGTCCTTTTATCGAGATAGAGCGAGCTTCAAGCTTCTTGTCAATCACAGACATTGCGTGAGCGCATCCTAGGCCATCATCACAGTGGCTTTACTGGATTATTACGAATGAGTACATCGAGTCAAACATGAGTACATAATACCGTAGTTTTCTCTTAAGACTACATCATCACTTAAGTGAGTCAAGTCTTATTATGACTTCGACTAGTTACTGGGAATCACATAGGCATTACTTTATCGTCCCTTAGGAAAACCGTCCCTTAGATTGCCTTAGACCGATTGATGAATACGCATCATCAAGTGTCCCCAAGATCATTTCATTCTTAACTTTGGATTTAGCGTAATCTCTTAGTCTCACAAGAGTACATCACTATAAACCCTTAATTTTACACGCAAAAGCTTCATATCTCTTCCAAATCAAGTATGTACTTAGTATGCATTCCCGACAATCACTTGTCGTCGCGCTCTGTGGTCATGAGCCACTTGATTTGAGTCTGATCTACCACGAGATCCTTTTTATTACTTAACTTAGTTCCCCACTAAGATAAGATTTTAACCACAAGCTACACGTCAGTTTTTGGGAAACTATCTAACTGAAAAGATAGTGGATGCTATAACTGTAATATCCGCAATTTTCGATTTCCGGTAATTTCTTTTTTTTTTCTTTTTTTCAGCGGAAGTCCGTTTTGATAACTCTCTCATGACCGTTTCATTATTCTGAGAATGATTAATTCTACACTTTTTGACATCCGAGTTCGTTTCGGTGTCGTTTTGTTGAGTTTCGTGCTTTTTAGCGACTTTTCCGCACTTGAGTTCGATTCTTGCGAATCTCGGTCGAAAATGCTGTTTCGAGTTTCCCGTAAGTTCGTTTAACTTTGTTATACGTGTTGTGAACTTCAGTTTGGTTATTCGATCACGTATCGTGATTTTCGGGCGTTTTGGGCCATTTTGTAATTTCTTGAAAGTTACGGGTATCCGTATCTCGAATTGTTGTCTCGACCCGTTTCTTGGTCGCGTATGATTAATTATGGTATTATGTTTTCATTTCGGGCCGTTGATGTTGTCCGCGAACTTTTCGTCGTGTTCGTTAAAATGCGTTTTCGGAAATCGGGTCGTCGAGCCACGTGGTCGCATCGGGTCGGACGGTTGCGGGGCGCCGGACGATTGCAGGCACCGGCCGGACAGATGCGCGAGAACCGGCATAGCGCACGCCATCTGCCGGAAGAGCTGCCG
This sequence comes from Orobanche coerulescens, assembly GCA_033398695.1. NCBI lineage: Eukaryota > Viridiplantae > Streptophyta > Magnoliopsida > Lamiales > Orobanchaceae > Orobanche > Orobanche coerulescens. The sequence goes on along the minus strand of CM065818.1, from coordinate 83,708,209 downwards.
CTAACCGGCAGTGTAGCGACGCCAGCCTGGTCGACCAACGCCTTGTATCGGGCGGACGGTGGGGTTTCGGGGTTGGAATCGGGAAGGATCGGCGGGTAGCGCACGCTACGCCGGCGTAGCGCGCTAGTCGGCGGCGTAGCGCCTGTCGGCCGGCTTAGCGTCGTTACTGGCCGGGCGATTCGATCCGAGGCTCCGGGCAGTCGGCTAAGCGCGCAGCTTGGCCGTAGCGCACGCTAGCGAGTCGGGCGGACAGTCATGGTCGCAGGTGGTCGGTGGTGCCGGGTCATGCGGGCTATGGCGAGAGTTCTCGGCAGTCTTGGCCGATAAGCGCACGCTAGTCGGGAAGGCTAGCGACGCTAGTTCGACCCGATATATATATGTGAACCGGCCACTTTTTCCTTCGTTTTCATTTCCTTCCTTCTCGTCCATGTTTGGCGATTCATGTGACACGAAGCCATGTTGTTTAACAACAAATCCATGAAGTTCTTGAGTTCATAACATCAATAAATCGTCCGTTATCATCCTTTGATCCAGCGAATCAAGGTAATCTTCCTTAGAACCCTATTTTCGTGAATTTGGGGATTTTTGCATTTTTGTCCGATTCGTTCCGTGTTGTTGATTAATTCATGATGGGTATGATTAATCTTGATAGTATTCTTGTGTTTAACATCATTTAATCCATTGTTCTTCGTCGAATCGAAGTATAATTCTTGATTTCCTTCGAATTGACTTTTTGGATGATTTGTCCCCGATCTCGTTTTTCCTTCATTTTCGATGGATCGATTATGGTTAAATGATGTTGTTAAACATATTCTATGGATTGTATATCCATATTTCAACTTGGAATTCCGTTTTCGTGATTTGACGGAACGAATCGTGTTCTTGGCCGTTTTGGGGGAAATCCTTGAACCTTCGTCATTTGTTCTTTGAATTCAGCGGCTTTGGGTCGTACTTTGGAATTCATTTTCGTTGTTATTGTTTTCGTTCGTAGTTCGTTGTTGTGGATTGTCGTTCGGTGGAGTCGGCGAGTTCGTAGTCGGTTCGTGCCAACCTACTTCGGCCGATTCTCCGCGTTGTGGTCATTCGAGGCAAGTATCTTGCCCATACATTTCATATTTCTTAGGCATAATTATTGATAAATGATTTTATGCGAAATCCAATGTTTAATGAACGTTAAAAAGGATCGGTATGTTCTCGATAAATATTGTCTTTCAACGATAATTCGTATACTTCGTGAATGGATATGTTCTCGGAATATGTGTGTTAGTTTCGCACGTTGAGAGACGTTATGATCGCATTGACCATAATTGTTTGCCGAGGATTGTGCATTGAATTTGAATTGTATATTTGTTCGGTGGGTATTCGACATGATGTGATGTTAGTCGTTACTCCTTTGAAAGGAGGTTGTGATGCTTAGTGTTGCTTGTCTTGATAATCGGTTATTGTTGTGTGCTTGTTGTATGTGATGTGCCTCCGGGTAGGATTGTTGAATCTCCGGGATCCATACTTGCTAGTATGGGTCGGGCGAAACCGTAGGGTTATCCAATACGGGTATGTCTTGCGGGGACTCCGAGGTTCGGGGCTTGCTAGCCCGATGCCGAGATAACTTGTGGGGTTATCATCGGGTATGTCTTGTGTTGCGATTTTTCTTACACGCAAGTGCACGTCATCGTTTACAAGTAATAAAGTGATAAGTAGAGTATCGTTCCCACGAGGATTTAATTTCTAACTACCAATTTTTTCGTATTCCAATTTTATCTGAACAATCGAATTTGGGATTTTGTAATTAATAACTAGAAGAATTACTAAAAGACTAGTATAAAACGATGGCTTGAATAAAATAAATCAAATGATGAATAAGTCTAGGGTTCTGAATCCACCTTAGTTTATACGAATTTACTCTCGATTATTCGTGATAAATAATTTTCCCAATTTATTGAAGGCGGAGATTGCTAATATATTCTACCGCCTCTCCCGAGGTCAATAGATTTATCTAAAGGCGAATAACGCACTCTATCCCTAGGTGAATTAATTCGTCGATAGGCAAAAAGCATGAAATCTCCTAAAGGCCACGTAGTTCCTGTAATATCCGCGTTTTCTATTTTTAATAATTTCTATTTTCAGTGTATATTCGTTTCGGATAACTCGCTTGGCACTGTTTTGGAATTCTGAACCTATTTTGTTCTTGGAGTTTCTCCGCTTAGACGGGTCTCGATGATGCTTTTACGTAATTTCATCTTGTGGTATATTTTGTCTCATGCGTATTCGATTCTCCTTAAACTCGTTCGATTCCGTCACTTTCTTACTTCCATGAGTTAGTATGCTTGATTAGAGCATGTTGTGAGTTTCGGATGGTTAATCCGACGTTGTGTCGTGATTTTCGGATGTTTGGGCCGTTTTTGTAATTTCCTAGAAATTTAGGGAATTTGTTCCTTGTTCAACTTTGGTTGTGTACCTCTGATCGTTTTGGGGTTCCGTACTTCCATTTCGTGTTATTGTTGCCCAAATATCGATTCCTATTGCTTTTATTCTCTTTAGGATCTTTTTCGTCATTTTGGGACCCGAGGGGTGTGAGCCGCGGCACAAGGATTGTGCGCCGCGGCACACATACTACCCGATTGTTGGCCGAGCAGTATGCACCGTGTGCCGCGGCACAAGGATTGTGCGCCGGGCACAGTAGGAGTCGAGCCGCGGCACACTTGTCCGGCCGCGGCACACCGTGTGGCACTGCCGGCTAAAACCTCTGTCTGCGCGTGCCCCGCACGATCAATGCGCGGCACATGCCGAGTCTGAGCCGCGGCACACTCCGAATGAGCCGCGGCACAACGAGCGGTCAGCCGACCACTGGGCGCAATTTTTGGCCCTGTGCCGCGGCACACAATGCGGTCAGCGCTATAACTGTGTGTTTTCAGCGAGATTCGCTCATTTCCTCCTTTTCTCCAACCGTGCGCGAGAGAGAGAGGGTTGAGAGGGGGATTTCTTCTCCATCTACCCTTTTGATTGTGTGTTTTTCTTCATCTTCCTTCGATCGTGTAGCTCGGATTGTGGATCTAGCACGTGTTCTTCGGATTATAGGGCTTGAATCTTCAAGAGGTAAGAACCCCTTTAACCCTAGTATGATTTTTGGGGAGGGTTTGGTGGTGATCTTGTGTTTTAATCCGAATTAACCGATGTTGTTGTTAGATTTTGATAGTGCTCTCGTGACCCTTGGTTTTCTTGTTTATGGTTGGGATGAAATTCCGTTAATTCACCGTTAACCGATTTCAATTCCCTACGCACTCTTGGTGTTCGATAAATTGTCCCAACGGGTAGAACTAGGAGTAATTTCTTCGTATTCATGATCTTGAGATTGATTGTATATCATTATTGTGTTAGGGTCGGATTTGAGAGGATTGTTTGGACCGAAACCTATTCCTTCGTCGTCTCCTTCGCGTCGTATTACCAAGGCAAGTACCTCGATATACGAATTGTAACTGCGTGAGATCATTGTTGTCGAAGTGTATGAGTTTATGTGGATGTATATATACGTATGTGTATATATATATATATATGTGTTTATATATAGTTACATGTTAAATATATGTATGTATATACGTATATTGATATATATGTTTATGTCGGTGATCGACGAGTGTTGAATTCTAACATTAATTGACGTACTCAACTTGGATTGATGGACGAACTATAGTTACTCATATAATATAGTAAGGATATATATATATATATATAAATGTGTATATATTCGGTTGAGTCGCAACATAGAGATATATGTGCGGTGTTGATTGAGTTTGATTGATAAGGTGCGTGTTATTGTTTATTTGTGTGGATATGGACTGGCGGAGAAATTGTGTGACTTGATGTACCGAGTTGAAAATTGTTGTGACGTTTGTCCGTGTGCTTGATGTTTGAACAATGTGGATACTTGTTGTGAGAAACGTCATATCCGGAACCTCGAGGCGGGCGGTGTACTCGGCACGGTGTGCTGTGCAATGTGCGGCTCTATATGGGTGGTGAACGCCGGTGTTACATAATGCGTGTGTCAAGGGGCGGCTCTTGCGGGAGTGATCGCCGGCGCAGTGACATGTTCAAGGAGCGGCCGACATAGTGGAGTGAACGCCGGTGCACAGGTGTGCAGTGGAGGCGCCTGGCAGGATTATTGGTTACGGGTATTCGAGTGTTAGCTAAGACCCCGTTACCGAACGATGTTCGTATCTCAAATTCTTTCAACTCACTTTTTAATATTTGTCTTGATACATACCGCAATTCATGTTTTTGAAAGCTTGTTTCAAATTGTTTTTAAAGCGTTGGTATCAGGGTTAGTTAACCACGGAGGTTTGACGAAATCTCCGAGGGTTAATTAATCGGGGGTCTTGAGCAGGATATGTCGAATGAGAGTTTTGTACCTTTGATTGTATTGTGGTGCTATTCTGTGTTTTGGGTCGAGGACCCTGTGGAATGTAGATATTATTGAATTCATGAAGATGTTATTTGGAATGGGTTGAGAACCCCGTGAGATGTTGTAATGATTTCGTTTGTGACGGTGTTCTATAAATTGGGTCGAGAACCCCAAATAAGTTGACTTGGTTTTTGTGTAATCGTTTTCCATACGTTGGGTCAAGGGTCGAGAGTTTTGAAATTATTTCCAAAAGTATTCCCTTTCGATTTTAAAAACCCCACGGCCCGAGTCAACAATAACGTTTGCAAACTACCTTATCAAAACATTTTTTTCCTTTTTCCAAAAGGGATTTTCTGACTCCTTGGGCTTGGTTAAAATTTTATTGATGTTATGTTTCGTAAAGAGAATATGGCTATGTGATTATCTTGCACCTTGTGTATGCGAGTGTTACTCTGTGTTGATTATGGGAATGTATGGTTTATGTTAAGGCTTCACGGCGGTTGAATTTTATGTTGTTACTGTTCGTATATCTTGTATATTATGTACTTGCACTAGCAAAATTCCAGTTGCTAACCCCCGAGTTTTCGGGGTGGGTGCATTATGCGCTCAGTTTTGGCAGCTCGGGAGCAGTCACGGGATTGGCTTGGAAGGAGATGGAAGACGACGATGCTAATCACACCAGAGTCAGAGTCTTTTCTTTTGTATCATTTTGGTCGGTATTTCTTTGTCGTTCGAGTATTCACCCTTGCATGGGTGTAGTTATCATTTATTAAATTGAGTTGTCATTCTTTTCTATGTTCAAGTTTATTGTGGTCATTGTAATATGAATGTCGTTAGTTTCTGAATTGGTTTATTACATTGTCTGCATTTTCTATTTAATTTTGACCCCGGTCGGTCAATCATCGAGTAGTCTTTTAGAGTTTAGCCTGGTAGATCCTTGCGATAAGGGTCTACGACGTGTGACATTCCCGGTCATATTCTGGGGGTGTTACAGTTCCTATGAGTATATTCCTATCTCACAGAATAAAACGGTCCTCACCAATAGTTCCTCACCAAATCTCCTCTCCCGATTCGAAGTGAATGATTAAATCAATACAACTATTGGCCAGATAATTGCAAGCATTAAACATAATTGGGAAAACTCAATAAAAAGGTAATAAATTGGATAATCTAAATCAATTCGTCAAAACAAAGGTTTCATCAAAACCCTAGATTAGGGCTTTAGCCTGACATACTAAAAGCGAAAATACGAATAAATAAACGAAAGCATAAAATTCAAACGCAGATGAAGCTCGGATACCTCCGTTCTTGACTTCCGCCTCGCCTTGAAGTCTTCGCTTCCCTCTTCTTCCCGTCTCCAAGCTTAAGCCCCCAAAGATTAAAGATCCCTGATTCCAAGATGATTTAATTAGGGTCTTAAACCCTATTTATAGCTCAAGACATCCTCCAAATCGCGTCCATATTAGTCGGTCGGCGGCTTCAAAGCTGACTCAAAATCCGCGCGGGCATACAAAAACCGCCAAGTGTGCCGCGGCGCACTAAACTTGTGCCGCGGCACATCGCCTTCGCTGAATGCCCGGGCGCTAATTAATTCTTACGTGCCGCGGCTCACTGGTGTGCCGCGGCACAGAGTACAGGTTACTCTGCCCTTCGGCTGGTGTCTTCCTGTGCCGCGGCTCAGCTTCCTTGTGTCGCGGCTCAGAGTCCAGATTTGCCGTTTTCGCCCGTTTTGCCTCGTTTTAGCTTCCGGACTTCAATTTCCTGTCAATCATACAAAATTAAGGCATTAAAAGCTCATTTAGACAATTTCACTCACCAAAACACTACAAAATAATGATAAATAAGCGTATAAAAATATGCCTAACAAATACCCCCAAACTTAAGCCTTTGCTTGTCCTCAAGCAAAAAGAATTAAATTCAATAAAAGAATGTCGTGAATCATCGTGCAACTCATAGTGTTCAACCTAATCAATACTATCCTGTAATTCTCTCTAAATAATACGAGTGTCATAAAAGCGAAATGAACCCGAATAATGATTCCGCAAAGTAATCGATTCGATCCTAATCACTCGCTCATGAAGAAATTCCACTCAAAGATTAACAAAACCTTAGTCTATACGACACTCAATAAGAAAGGCTAACACAACCAAGCTAGATTGTCCAGTACAAAAATCGAAAGGCACAAATTAAAAGAGTTTCATAAAAAATAAACCTCGCACAGTATCCCCTTATATATATGCTCAAGAATTTGATTCGAGTTGACCACTAGGTTAGGATCTCAGGATGTTTCATTGGGATAATCCTAGGGTGGAAACTCCATTCTCATGTATTAGGAAACTGTTTGACGTAAAAGACACTCATGGGGCACATGGATGCTTCTAGTTACTAAGTTCCCGTCTACAGCGGAGAAACAACTCGAATATATAATTTCCGCATGTCCGAATCAAGGTTGCCGTTTTACGCGAGAGTAAACAATGGGTCACGCGAATACCCGGTTACTAGGCTTCCTCTCATTGGCACATGTGAAATATCTAAATCACTAGTCTAATCGGGGTCGTCGTTTTACGCGAGAGTAAACAGCGGGTCACGCGAATACCCCCGGTTACTAGACTTCCCTTCATAGAACACATTATCTCGACTTTTTGGGAAAAACTGACCAACTCTAAACTCCATCTAAGTGCCAAAACGACTAAAGAAACAGTACGACTCACTATCCGGAAGATGTAACCAAACGTATTGATGGTGATTTTAAAACAAGTATGTATCGTCTCTTATCTGCCAAGACCTCTACAATCACGAAAAATTTCGGACCTAAATGAATACTAAGCAGAACAGAAATAACTGACTACAACTCGACTAGAACTCGACCGCTTTTTCAGAGAGAAAAACAGTGTCGTAACATCAGTATCACACAAATAGAAGCACGAAAAATTCATGGATAAAGAAAAACTACGACAAGCAAGGCTATCTAAAAAAAAAATTTACGCAAAGAAATGAAAAGTGCAACGAAATAACGTACAGCAATAAAATAAAGTACAACAATGAATGTAGAAACTGAAAGTAAATCCCCCCCAAACTTAGGACGTACATTGACCTCAATGGACAAAAATGATATGCAATAAAAGTAAAAGGTCAAGTACTCCCCTCCAGTCTGCTCAGGAGCTGGTGCCGGCATCGTCCGGTGAGGAGGGTGGTGTGGCTGGCCGGGCGGGCGCAATAAATGGCCCGTCGGGATGCAGGATATGGGCCGTCCATGCGGCGAGGTGCTCCTGATGATAAGCATCCCTCGCAGCAAGACGCCTCTCCGCTCGTCGGCTGGCCCGGCGGGCCTTCTCTCGCATCTCGGCTCTGACGGCCGCAATAACGCTCTCCCGCTCCGCCCGCTGCTCCTCCCGCATGGCAGCCATCAAGCTCTCTCTCTCTCTCCTCATCTCATCTCTCTCTCTCCTCGTCTCCTCTCTCAGCTCCTCTCTCTCTCTCTCCTCAGATCCTCTCTCTGCTCCTCTCTCTGTCTCCTCAAATCCTCCCGCAGCCCATCAAACAACTCCTCCAACCTCGCTCTGTCGGGCTGCGGGCCGGCATCTTCATGCGTCAACAAAAGCGGCTCGGGGGATCCCTCGTGAGCCTCCTCTAGCAAAAATCCTCTCCCCCGAGCGTGCGCCGACGCTCCTCCCCACTGGTCAAAGTGCGATATGATGCGGTGGTCGATCGGAGCCTGGGGGGCAAGCATCGGCTCGTCGTCTGACCAAGTCAGCCCCGACTGCCGGCATAAAGCGCAGATGAGGGAGGGGTGCTTCAACCCCGTCTTGGCCCCCCTGGATACTCTGGAAGATAGATCGGACCAGGATGGGGGCCACATCGAAACGCAGCCCGGAAGTAATAGCAAAAAGTGTCCGGGTGCGGGAGAGAAAGACTGTACGGATCTGGGAGGTGGGGTCAATGCGTGCGCAGATAAAATAAAGCCAGGCACGCCCGAGCCGGCTGAGGCGCGAGCTCCTGAAGTGAAAAGTGGAAGAACTCTGTGCTCATTGCTCCCGGTCGGTGCGGGTTGTGCAATGGTCTCAAGCGGGGCCTCCTTAGTGAGGCCGGTCATCACTCGGTCATAGGCTGACTCGTCAACCACCGGAAACCCAACAAGCCTCCGAATAGCAGCCGTGGAGAAATCAACTGTAACCCCTCGGACGTCAACCTGAGTCCGAGACTCTAAAGACGGCAACGTATGCCCTGCCCGAATGTGCTTCAGCAGTGCACTGGCGTAAAACTCCTGCACGATCGAGATAACTGCTGGCTCGGGAGGTGCGGTAAATCTGGCCCACCCCATCTCGTCAATCATCGTGAGCAATTCCCCGTCCTGAGGAGCTGGAGTAAAACCCCTCTCTGGAATAAGTGGTCGTGGCCGGATCTTTTCATTGAATATCCTGTGAATTTCGGGGTCCGAAAATTGGTGCCCCTCCGCCTCGGCCCGATCGAGTGGGGGATGACTCGGTCCTAGCTCTCTTGCTCAACTTCTTGGTTCTCGCCATAATCAGTCCTGAAAAGTAAGACACGAGGAATAACACTGATTTATGCTCGGCTAACGATGTCCAGCCAGAAATTCCGAATTTAAGAAAATAGCGCATACGTGAGAGAAGGATGAAATTGGATTTAAACGTTTAACCTGGATGTAAGGGTTGGGCTCGCTGTAACTTCAAAACGTATACGTTGCACGAAAATTCAAAACGATTACTTTTCCAAAGAAAATTTTTCATTTAGGCAATTTATCAAACACCTTGAGGGCACAAGTTTACTTGAAGAATAAACATAGTTATCGCTCGATTCAACCCCCAAAAACCGAAACATAATTCAATCTTCATCAACTCAACACATCCAACTCATTGATATTCCGATTTAACCATGAAAATTCGATAAAACTACCATGTTATTCTCTAACAATCCTAAAACTTTCGAAGGAGAATAATCATGTTCCATTCATCCAAAGCAAAAACAACTTCCAAAATAAACCATAAGCAAGTCAAGATTAAAGATTAAAACGTACCTTTTGAAGATTGCAAGAAGAAATCGCAGGGAAAAAAAAATGGAAGAAAACTTCGGCCGGTCGCGTGCTGGGGAGGGAAGAAGAAAGGAAGAAGGCGTACTGAAATGCGGCGAACGCGTGTTATATGTGACACAGGCCTTTGATTCCGCATAGTGTGCGCGGCACGGTCTGATCCCTTTACCTGTGTTCTCGTTTTCTCGTGTTCCGCGGCACAGATTTCGTGTGCCGCGGCTCATTGCTCAAGTGTGCCGCGGATCATTTATGCCGTGCCGCGGCACATGGTACAGTTGGTTTAGCCTCCCATTGCGATTGATGTGTGCCGCGGCTCACAATACCTGGGCCGCGGCTCATACTTCAGTTTCTTCCCTGGGACTTTCCTGCACAGAATTTTGAGAAGAAAACGTTAAAGCGAGAGGCAGAAGCAATTTGAAGCACAAAAATGATGAAAAATAAGAATCACGAATGCAAGAAAAATAAAGAAATGCAAAAAATCTACAACTACGAACTCGGGTTGCCTCCCGAGAAGCGCTAAGTTTATAGTCTTCAGCCGGACCTATTGGAAAACATTAGTTCACTTTTCGCAAACTCTATTTGGGTTCCGCCCCGTTCATCGAACCGTTCATATTTTTGTTAAAATTATGACCATTGGTCATTAGCGGTTCGACTTTCGGTTCGGTCATCAAATGCTGTTTTCAAAAAGGTTTCGACGTGAATAACTTCCCGAAACACCCGGTTTTTCCATGACTAATTGTCCGCTGGGCTTTCGGCTCACTCTCCTCCTTCACAAACGCACTCAAGACTGCAGCAGATTTTTCCTCATGCTCGAGGAACGCCACTCGTTCTATATCCTTCTTAAGACTTGGACCATTTAACACAAAATCTGAATTTTCCCATCGACGATGTTTTCGGTGCTTTCCTCTTTCAACGGCATTTACACTTTCAATTTGTGACCTTTTATCAACACTTCCGGGACATGGAAACGATTTGAATACTTGAAAAGTAACTTGCTCGTCTTGGACCCTCAAAGTTAACTCTCCTTTTTCCACGTCTATAAGGGTTCGGCCAGTCGCTAAAAATGGTCGTCCCAAGATGATTGGAATATTTTCATCTTCCTCCATGTCGAGTACGATGAAATCGGCCGGAAAGATGAACTTGTCAACCTTATCTAATACATCCTCGATCACTCCCCTCGGATACTTTATCGATCGATCCGCCAATTGTAAGGAGACTGTTGTTGGCTTGGCTTCCCCAATATCCAGCTTTTTGAAAATCGACAGAGGCATGAGGTTGATACTCGCACGAAGATCGCATAGTGCCTTATTAAACGAAAGATTCCCCATGGTGCACGGTATGTTGAAGCTTCCCGGATCTTTCAATTTAGGTGGGAGCTTCTTTTGAAGAATTGCACTGCACTCCTCTGTCAAGGTGACCATTTCAAACTCCTCAAGCTTTCTCTTCTTCGATAATATCTCTTTCATGAACTTGACGTAACTCGGCATCTGTTCCAATGCGTCGGCGAACGGAATGTTATGTGAAGCTTTTTAAACACATCAAGGAACTTAGAAAATTGTTTGTCCGCCCTTCTTTGCTGTAATCTCTGCGGAAACGGAATGGGGGACACACATGTCTTCGAGTTATCCGGCTTCAAATCCTTCGACTCCTCTGGCTTTAAATCCTTCTCTTCCTCAATTTCCTTCTTCTTTTCACACCGCTCGGGCTGATCCAGCACCTCTTTCCCACTTCTTAAGCTGATTGCGTTTAGACTCTCTCTAGGATTTGTCTCTATTGTACTCGGCAATGCTCCCTCCGGACGAGCTGTTAACACATTAGCGATTTGGCCCAGCTGGACCTCCAAGTTCCGAATGGAAGCAGAATGATTTTGTAATGTAGCTTCCGTACGGGTCATAAATTGACTCGTATTTGCCGCTAATTTTGCAAGTGCTTCCTCGAGAGATACTTTGGGAGCGGGAGGCCGCTTTGTTGATTCCGGGCGAACGGGGCTGGTGTGAGTTCGTCCGTTTCTCCATGAAAAGTTAGGATGATTGCGCCACCGGATTATAAGTATTGAGTACGGGTTATTCGGCCGATTCCCACTTCCCACAAATTGAGCTGCTCCATCCGATTTTGCTCGAACGGATTTCCAACTTGACATTCCGCTCGGGTGTGATCCGTTACACCAATTACATGTCTCTATGGTAACGGGGTGGTGCGTGCGAAAATGCTGGAGTCATTGTGTCAAAGCGGCGACTTGAGTGACAAAGTGGAAATCGGGTCATTGCTTGAAACTTCCATGACTCTCTTCGGTGTCAATCTTTCCGATGGCCATTGGTATGCGTTTCGGCCATATCTTCCAAAAGCACGTGTGCCTCGGCCATAGATTTTCCCATGAAGGTCCCACCAGAGGCCGCATCCACGAGAGTGCGTGTAGAAGCACTCAAACCATTATAGAACGTATGAAGCTGAAGCCAATCAGGAATGCCGTGATGAGGGCATCTTCATAGCAATTCTTTATATCGCTCCCACGCCTCGTGGAGCGATTCCATATCGTACTGAACAAAGGTGGTTATTTCGTTTCTCAACCTTGCCGTCTTAGCTGGTGGGAAAAATTTGGCAAGGAAGACTTGCGCTAACCTCTCCCATGTTGTAATCGACCCGTGGTAAGGAATTTAACCAAAACTTTGCTTTATCCCTCAAAGAGAAAGGGAAAAGCCTCAATCGGATGGCATCGTCGGTGACACCATTAGTCTTGAATGTGTCGCATATCTCAAGGAAAGAAGCAATATGGGCATTCGGGTCGTCATTCGGCAGTCCACAGAATTGGCTCGCCTGCACCATCTGAATAATTGCAGGCTTGATCTCAAAATTGTTAGCTTGGATAGTGGGACGCGAATTCGAAAAATTAGCGTTGACTGCGGCATGGCATAATCTCGAAGAGCTAGTTCCGTTGAACTTGCCGCACTTGGTTATCTCCTCCTTGGACTTCGATATTCTCGGCCATGTTGGCCGTAAATGCAACTCTCTTTTCTCCTTTTTGTTCCTTCTTAGAGTGCGCTCGAGCTCGGTGTCCAAAGGTAGTAGGCCTTCGTTCTGAGTTTTCTCATGCACTACACGAAAGGTCTGAAATGAAAAACAAATAAACGAAATTAAATACACAAAAATAAAAATAAAACGTTCAAATTAAGACTGGAAATACTTAAATCGATATTAGAAAATTAAAATCCCCGGCAACGGCGCCAAAAACTTGTTGCGATTTTTCTTACACGCAAGTGCACGTCATCGTTTACAAGTAATAAAGTGATAAGTAGAGTATCGTTCCCACGAGGATTTAATTTCTAACTACCAATTTTTTCGTATTCCAATTTTATCTGAACAATCGAATTTGGGATTTTGTAATTAATAACTAGAAGAATTAATAAAAGACTAGTATAAAACGATGGCTTGAATAAAATAAATCAAATGATGAATAAGTCTAGGGTTCTGAATCCACCTTAGTTTATCCGAATTTACTCTCGATTATCCGTGATAAATAATTTTCCCAATTTATTGAAGGCGGAGATTGCTAATATATTCTATAGCCTCTCCCGAGGTCAATAGATTTATCTAAAGGCGAATAACGCACTCTATCCCTAGGTGAATTAATTCGTCGATAGGCAAAAAGCATGAAATCTCCTAAAGGCCACGTAGTTCCTATGAGTATATTCCTATCTCACAGAATAAAACGGTCCTCACCAATAGTTCCTCACCAAATATCCTCTCCCGATTCGAAGTGAATGATTAAATCAATACAACTATTGGCCAGATAATTGCAAGCATTAAACATAATTGGGAAAACTCAATAAAAAGGTAATAAATTGGATAATCTAAATCAATTCGTCAAAACAAAGGTTTCATCAAAACCCTAGATTAGGGCTTTAGCCTGACATACTAAAAACTGAAAATACAGAATAAATAAACGAAAGCATAAAATTCAAACGCAGATGAAGCTCGGATTCCTTCTTCAGCTTCCGCCTTCTGCCCTTGAAGTCTTCTGCTTCCCTCTTCTTCTGCCGTCTCCAAGCTTAAGCCCCCAAAGATTAAAGATCCCCAGATTCCAAGATGATTTAATTAGGGTCTTAAACCCTATTTATAGCTCAGCACATCCTCCAAATCGCGTCCGTATTAGTCGGTCGAAAACTGGCTTCGAAACAGCTCAAAATCCGCGCGGGCATACAAAAATCGCCAAGTGTGCCGCGGCGCACTAAACCTGTGCCGCGGCACATCGCCTTCCCTGAATGCCTGGGCGCTAATTAATTCTTACATTCGCGGCACAGTACAGTTACTCGCCCTTCGGTGGTGTCTTCTGTTCGGCTCGGCTTCCTTGTCTGCGGCTCAGAGTCCAGATTTGCCGTTTTCGCCCGTTTTGCCTCGTTTTAGCTTCCGGACTTCAATTTCCTGTCAATCATACAAAACTAAGGCATTAAAAGCTCATTTAGACAATTTCACTCACCAAAACACTACAAAATAATGATAAATAAGCGTATAAAAATACGCCTAACATCTTGCGGGGACTCCGAGGTTCGTGGCTTGTTAGCACGATGCCGGGATAACTTATGGTTGTTGTTTGATTATGTAAGTATATGTGCTTTTAGTCACGTGACTCCGGTTACGGTGACATGTGATTTGATATAGTTTCCCTGTGGGTTATTCACTCGGGTTAGTTCTACGGGAGCATCTGAGGTCCGTGGCTTGCTAGCACGGGACGCGAATAATCTGTGGAAACAGGTTGTTATGGTATGATCGGGTCGTGGACCCCACTTGTTGTTATCGAATTTATGTTTTGGGAAAATGACTTTTGGGCTGTGTCCCTAAATGTTTTCGAAAGGCCTGAAGATTTTTAAATCGATGTATTCAAAACTCCCGAGGTCGTAAAATGTTTTTCACAAGATGTTTATCGGGTTACTCCTATCTTTCGATTTAATCGTTTGATTAAGTGAATCACCTCGGGAAGTATGTTTATGATTAACATGTTTCGTGGAGTATGATATGTATGGCTCGTTTTCGTATTTTATACTTGCACTAGCAAAACAGTGGAGTTTGCTAACCCCAGTATTCGGGGTGGATGTCTATTTTTGCATTCAGGTTTTGGAGCATAACACAGGGTCGGCATGAAGGATGATGAAAGATGAACGATACTAATCACACGAGGATCCGTTGATGTCGTATTGGTCTAGTTGTATTTTCTTTTCCGCTGCAGTATCTTTTCCCCGTTGTACGGGAGTTTATTGTATTTTGACCCCTACGTGGGTATGTGTTTGTAATCGAGTTGTATATTTTATTGAAAGACCAAATCGGTCTACTGAGTCATTTTAGCCTTGAAGGCATTGTCGAGATGTTAAATGTTGTTACCAGCCTGGTAGAACCTCGAGGAGAGGGTCTACGGCGTGTAATATCCCTGAGTGGATTGGGGGTGTTACATAAATGGTATCAGAGCTTTAGGTTGAGGAAACCTAGGCTTTCGGGTCAAGTCGTGTTGTTTGAGTCTTGTTTCGTCGGATTTTATCTGACTGAATCGTGTCGCGACGCGTTGTCTGAGTTTGTTGGTCGTGATTAGTATCGTGGGCGATCATCATCTTCGTGCGACCTGTGGCTGTAAGTCTCCCTTCTTTGTGTTGTGCCTCGTGTGACACGAGCTATTTTTATGATTATTTGTTAAGTGACGGAATCCTTTTATGAATTTTGATTTCGTGATATGTGGTTACTTGACTCTCATACTTCGTTCATATGAGGAGTAGTGTTGATGGATTGTGCATGTTTGACTTTATTTCTTTTATCCGCTGCGTGAGTTCCTTTGTAATGGTTTTCGGTATTTTACCGACTGAGTTTTATTTGGAAAATCGATTCCATTAACCGAGTTTTGATGTTATGGTCTTGATCATTTTAGCGAAATTCTTATGACGGTATTTAACGTGTGGTAAATGGCTTTTGTAAATTTTTGAAACATTACCGTCATCGGCCTTCTTGGCGTTTTTGTAAATGGTTTTTAGCCTGGTGGGTTTCGACGCGGGATCCACGGCGCTATAGAGTTTCGTGTAATTACCTAAAATTTTTGGGCATTCTAGCCCATTGAATTATCTTTGAAAACCTTGAGTATCTTAGAAAATAAATTTCGAGACGTACTTTTAAAATGAATTATTTTCTCGTGGTACATCCAAGGTGCCACAATATGTTTCCAAATCCTTCTACCTCTAGGACCAAAATGTTTTGAGATATTTTCAATGTTAGAAACACTTATACTTAGACCCGAGGGTCGGATATTTCTGAAAGTTTTCACAAAAAGGAAAGTGTCCTCGTTTTATCAAACGCAAGATGGTTTTCAAAGTCTCGACAATGATTTTGTTCAACTTTTTGTAAAATGATACTCAAGATCAACTGGTGTTTCCAAACTGTTTTCATAAGGTGGTTTTCGTTTTTAAAACCCATCATTTCCTGCTTGTGGTCGGGGAAGGTGGGATGACGATCTTTAATGTTGTCATTTCGTGGGGGCTTGCGTGTTATCGCACTTGTGTGAGTTGTTAAAGCTTGAGTTTGTACGTTTGCGTACATGTGTGATTGTTTTATGATGGTTGTAATTATGTGCTGGTTATCGTTCGGGTCGTTGAGGTCGCCGAACGATACCGTCGTTGTTGTAGTGTTTGTGTGTATTACTTTACGATGGTAATCGTTGTGTATGATATGTGTTATGATTCTTTGTTGCGCTGAGTTGGCATCTCTGGTTTGTTGTTTTGTGATGTTATGTTCCATTGTACCTAGCATTTGTATTTTCGGTATGCCGAGTCGAGGCATTTCAACCGTGATGTGTCGGGGGAATGTACGTGCATTTTGTCCTTCTCGTCAGTACATTTCGAGTGTGGACTCGAGGGACACCGAATTCAGATTTGCGAATTGGCTACCGAGACTTTCGGAGTTCGCGCTTCAGCACAGTTATCAGAATCGTCTTTGAGAAGCCTTCGAAGGATGTTTTTGTCGGTCGCTTGTTGTGTCGTCACCTTGGTTTCATTGTTGTGAGTTTCGGGGACGACACTCCTTTTTGAAGAGGTCGAATATAATACCCGTATTATTTTTGGCCTCTGCATTCCCTGTTTCTCAGGTCTATCGACTCGCTCGTGTTCGTTGATACCTTCTGAACTTGTTCTGTATTTTAGTTTCATCGTTCGAATGAACTGTGATCTTGTTTTGGGTCGATCTGGTATCGCTGTGACTTTTCCGAGTTCGGTTCGATTCTCGTGAACCTTGTTCGGAAGTGACATCATTTGGTTCTACTAGTTCTTTTATTCAAAGTGGATCGGATTTTGAACTTCTGTATATTCTACTTTGTCGACTCATTTATATTTGTTGACATTTGTGAGCTTGTCCTGCCCCTTGCTTTTGTTGATCGAACGAGTGTGGTATTGTTTCGGAATAACTCGTTTGTCGTTGTGACTTTTCATCGCTATTCCCTTTCCTGTGGATCTTATGGGAATGCATGTCTTGTAGTTCTCACCAGATCATCCTGGGAGTTGTTGTTTGAATTTTATTATCCTTCGTGTTTCGAACATGATTGTTCGATTTTTGTTGTCTCGATCGTTTGTTTGTTCGGTTTTTGTTCTCATTTCGTGATTGTTGAGCATTCAGGCTCCTTCCTAATTCCCTCAAGTTCGGGAAATTAGTCTCGTTTTCGATCTTCCAACCCTTGGGCGGTGGAATTCCGTATTTGTTCAGCGATTGACTCGCGTTTTGATTGATGTACCGTTGGGTCGGTCAATCTTATCGATTTTCGTTCGTTGTGTTTTGTGATTGTTCGGATAATTGACTTGACTATATTATCCATTTGATGACGCTTGTCATCTGTTGGTTTTATTATATCCCTAACGGCGACGTTGTGTTGGTCGTCGTGGAGCGTGTTTTCACACCATATATTCTGTTGTGTTGTTTGTAACGTTTCGCCGTTGGGCGTTAGTTACGCGTTTCTTACGTATCTCGTTGAGTTTTCTTGGTGGGATATTGCTTCTCCCTACTGATTAATGGTGGTCGCGTCGAAGAAAGCCGCTGACCAACCTATAGTTGGTTTTTCTGTTGTGCGTCTATCTCGAGCCTTGGCAAGTCTGAAAATCTCTTTTACCCCTTCTTTTGTTTCCAGTCGATTGTATAAGTTTTCATAGGCCATAGTCGCCTTTGCTGCGCTAACCGCCTTATTTGCCTCTCTCTTGGTTGCTTTATACCAATGTTTTAAAAGGCGCGAGGCGAGTTTGAGGCGTTTTGGCCGGACGAGGCGAGGTGTAAGCCTCGAGGCGCATTGAGGCGTAAGCCTCGATTGAAATAAAAAATTATAAGAATTTCATAAAAATATCATAATATTGGTATACATTAGTAAAGAGAAAAAAATATACGAATTGGGTACTAAAATACCATATTATTGAGGCATAAAACTCAATTTCATTTTATTTTTTTAGAGTTGTAAACGACACTAGTTTTTAACGAACAAGTTCCACCTCGGCTTGTTAAGGGCTTGGTTCGGCTCGGTTCGTTAAGAGCTCCAGCCGAGCTCGAACACAAAAATATGTGCGATAAGAAAACGAGCTCGAGCCAAGCTTTCACCATGCGCGGCTCGAGCTCGGCTCGAAATCGTTCGAGCTCGGTTCGGCTCGAAAAAGCTTAAAAAAATGTATGTTTTAAATTTTTTATTTTCTTGGTGGGATATTGCTTCTTGGTGGGATATTGCTTCTCCCCAACAGGGGGTCTGGCCGGCTGGTCAGCGGCTTTCTTCGACGCGGAGGCGGAAGACATGATTTCTGAAAGCTTTCTTTGAAGTGCAGTGAGTGTCACTTCAAGTATCTGCCCCGAGAACAGTGAGTGTTCTTCGGGACGGTAGGTATAAAAATTCGAGAGTTGGAGGCCCTCCTTCTAGCGCCAATTGTTGTTGCACAAAATATTTATCCGAAGATTAATACTGCTGGAAGACGGACAACAAACAACAATTGCGGGAGCACTTCCGAGAGAAGATAAATAATACAAGATTTGCCGGGTTTGTTAGGCCCGGGCTTGAATGCTCTCGCGAGATGATATTAATACGAATATTCGTGGATACAAGTATTAATGAGAGAAATCTAAATACAATGAGTGTAAAAAGACTCTGTTAATCCGGCTCTTGAGCGAAGCTCGGTGTTCTTCGTCCCCGCCGATCGTCTTCCTGATGAGAGAGGCCGGGAGAAGTAAGACCGAATGATAGTTGTTGCCAAGAGTTGGAGATTAGCCAAGTGCTTGATGTTTTGCTTCTGTATTGCGTGAAATCCGAAGGAAGTTGAAGTTCTGGAGCCTTTTGTGCGGTAAAAGTTCGGTCCCCTAGACAAGTGCAGGATGCCTTGTATTTATAGTGGCAGCCGGGTCCTGTCCTCTGGCGGGCGATCGCCTTCCGGCCATTATAATAATGGGGCGATCGTCTGCCGGCCAATATTATAATGGGGCGATCACCCGGACTGTCGGGCTAAAGTCCAAGGAAGATGCTGGCAGTGTGCCTAAAGTCCAAAGCGGCCAGGTGGCGGTCCAATCGGGGCCAAAGACGCGTCCGAGTCGGGCCACATGCGGCCCTACTGACAACTTTCGGCGGCTTGTCGGCTGGTGGAAAGATTCTTCCAGGCTGTGGTCAATGGCCCGTGATCCGCGGATCTTGTCTCGGCCCTTGCACGTGGTGCCAGTCTTGAGGCTCGGCCTTTTCCGACTGGATGGCCATCGGCCCTGATCGTCCTGAGGCGGTCGTCGCTAGCTGGTCATCAGAGGTCGCCATCGGCCAGTTGCTGAGGGTCGGCATTGGTCGGTCACCAAGGGTCGGTCGGCAAGTGCCAAGAGATGATCGTCTCCAGTCGGTCACCAAGGGTCGGTCGCCGAGTACCGAGAGGCGATCGTCTCCAGTCGGTCGCCAGGAGTCGGTCGCCGAGTACCGAGAGGCGATCGTATTGATGTCGATCGCCGCACCGGATTCGCCCTGACCTTCTGGCCGGCCTAGCTTGTCCGCCGGGTAAAGGCTCGCCGCTCGGTCGCTGATCGGCAGCTTCGCTCGCCGGGCAGCTGACTCGCCCGACCTCCGAGGCGATCACGGCCGGAAGGTGTTAATTCTTGACACAACAATTGCCCCCCAGCTTGCTCCTATGTTGAAGACATGGGGCGAGGTGGTTCTTGCTGGCGATCGTGTAAGGATGAGGACGGGCGATCTTGCTGAGCTGACTTAGGATTCGGACTTGGGCTATCATGGTCGATTGGCTAGCTATCTTTCGGTCTTGTACCTGCAAAAACAACATTGGACGATCCCCCTAGGAAACTTGGTGGTTTCGCTTGTTTGAGGAATCGTGCACAGTCGCGGAGATCGATGGACCGACTCCATGACCGTGTCTTGGTGCGCGAGGACATTGAGTGTCTCGTGACTCACTTTATTATGAGGGTCCTCTGTTAGGATGCGCCTCGCCTCGTATTTAAACGAAGGGCGTGCGGTCTCGGTCTAGAGGAGTCCTTGCGCGGGGCAGCGTCGGATGAATCAACTCCACGCCCGCGGCTTGTTGGCTCTGCTTCCACCTCGGCCAGCCATGGAGATGGCCCACCTCGACGGTGTACGTTGAGACGGGGGTTGTGGCATGGGTCCACTGATTAATGTTGGAGAGCCCTCAGACTACGTCGGCCTCGTATTTAAACGAAGGGCAGGCGATCTCGGCCGAAAGGGACCTTGCATGGCCGGCGGTGGTTCCATCACGCTGTGACCATGGCTTTATGATGTGCGGCGGAGGCGATCGCGAGCCTTAGTTCCTCATGTTAAATGCTGGACTGTAGATGGCGATCGTGTCCTCCGGATTGCGGATGATGTAGCGTGATGATCGGCGATCGGGCTGGAAGACTGTCGATCGTCGCTCGGCTGCCGATCGCTTTATTCGTAGGTCGATATCAGCCATCGGGCGGGAGATCGTCGTCCGGGCGCCGATCGCGCTTCTCACAGGCTAAGAAGGAACCTTTGCCTGGCCAGAAAATCTGCGGCTCTAGCCCGGGAGGCTGCGTAGGTTGTAGGTTGGTTCTTCGTGAGATGCCTGAACATAGGCGAAAAACCCTGAAATCCTCCTAGGACCGCGTAGAGGGCGGTCTCATTGTTTACGGGCTCGCCGTTGAGGATGACCACGTCTACCCGGTCGATGTAGTCCGAGTCGGACTCTTCTTCTCCCTGCTTGATTTGCATCATGCGAAGGGGACCTTCTGGCCGTACGACTCAGGTGGCGAAGTACTCCGTGAAGACGTGCGCCAACTCGTTAAAGGAGCCAATGGACCGAGGTGGCAATGATGTGTACCACCGGCGGGCGAGGTCGTCGAGCGTCAGCGGGAACATTCGGCAACGGGTCGCGTCCGAGGCCCCACACCCGGTCATGTAGATGTTGAACTTCCTTAGGTGCACCTGGGGGTCCGATCGCCCCTCGCACACGGGAGGTTGAGGAGGAGCGATCTTGTGCTGCACCGGGGCGAGCTCGATGTTGATCGCGAGCGACTCGCTTGGCTCGGAGATCGACTTCATGGCGCCTACCCTGGATTCCAGGAGCGCTTTCATGTCGTCGAGCTGACGTTGCAATGCGGCAATCGCCGTGGCTCGGCTGCTTGCTGATCGGCTTTGGGAGCGGGAGCCGAGGCGATCGTGTACCGATCTCCGGACTCCGCTGCTGCCGACCTCGGCATTTTGGCGAGGGGGAGCCAGACGGCTGGGCTGCCTTCTGGGAGCCGGGTAGGCCGAGCTCCTAGTGACGGACTCAAACTCCGTCGTCTCGTAGCTGGGGCCGGATCGCCCGGCCGCTGTGTCGGGTCACCGCCTGTGTGATCAAGACAGAGGTGCCTGGCCGCGAGCGCCTCTTCTTGCGACGAGCCTCTCGGCGATCGCTCGGCCGCAACGCCTTGAGTTTCCGCTGACTTCCGGCGGGCGGCCGAGGGGCCGATAGAGGGAGGCGCGTTGAGAGCACTCCGTCGTTCTGAAGGGCGGCTATGGCCTCTTCGATCTGCTCATTGTCCGAATCAACGAGCGAGAGGCTTGGGCGCCGCCTGTGGACGGTATCGAGCGCCTCGATCACGGCGGCTACCTTCCACCATCGGCCGCGCTGACCGGATGGAACAGGGTCCGGCCGGGCCGGGCTTTCTTCGACGCGGAGGCTAAGACATGATTTCAAAGCTTTCTTTGAAGTGCGGTGAGTGTCACTTCAGTATCCGCCCGAGAACAAGTGAGTGTTCTTCGGACGGTAGGTATAAAAATTCGAGAGTTAGAGGCCCTCCTTCTAGCGCCAATTGTTGTTGCCCAAAATATTTATCCGAAGATTAATACACTGGAAGACGGACAACAAACAACAATTATGGAGCACTTCCGAGAGAAGATAAATAATACAAGATTTGCCGGGTTTGTTAGGCCCGGCTTGAATGCTCTCGCGAGAAGATATAAATACGAATATTCGAGGATACAAGAATTAAAGAGAGAAATCTAAATACAATGAGAGTAAAAAGACTCTCATAATCCGCCACTTCAGCGAAGCTCCGTGTACTACGTCCCAGCCGATCGTCTTCCTGATGAGAGAGGCCGGGAGAAGTAAGACCGAATGATAGCTGTTGCCAAGAGTTGGAGATTAGCCAAGTGCTTGATGTTTTGCTTCTGTATTGCGTGAAATCCGAAGGAAGTTGAAGTTCTGGAGCCTTTTGTGCGGTAAAAGTTCGGTCCCCTAGACAAGTGCAGGATGCCTTGTATTTATAGTGGCAATGGGTCCTCGCCTCTGGCGGGCGATCGCCTTCCGGCCATTATAATAATGGGGCGATCGTCTGCCGGCCAATATTATAATAGGGCGATCACCCGGACTGTCGGGCTAAAGTCCAAGGAAGATGCTGGCAGTGTGCCTAAAGTCCAAAGCTCCAGCAAGCAGCCAGCTGGGCGGTCCAATGAGGGGCCAGCACGCGTCCGGAGTCAGTCACATGCGGCCCTACTGACAACTTTCGGCGGCTTGTCGGCTGGTGGAAAGATTCTCGCCAGCCGTGGGTCAATGGCCCGTGATCCGCGGATCTTGTCTCGGCCCTTGCACGTGGTGCCAGTCTTGAGGCTCGGCCTTTTCCGACTGGATGGCCATCGGCCCTGATCGTCCTGAGGCGGTCGTCGCTAGCTGGTCATCAGAGGTCGCCATCGGCCAGTTGCTGAGGGTCGGCATTGGTCGGTCACCAAGGGTCGGTCGGCAAGTGCCAAGAGATGATCGTCTCCAGTCGGTCACCAAGGGTCGGTCGCCGAGTACCGAGAGGCGATCGTCTCCAGTCGGTCGCCAGGAGTCGGTCGCCGAGTATCGAGAGGCGATCGTATTGATGGTCGATCGCTCGGCACCGAGATTCGCCCCGACCTTCTGGCCGCGCCTAGCTTGTCCACCGGGTAAAGGCTCTGGCCGCCTCGGTCGCCGACGCGCTTCGCCGGCCGCCGGGCTGACTGGCCGCCCGACCTCCGAGGCGATCGCGGTCGGAAGGTGTTAATTCTTGACACAACAATTGCCCCGCCTTGCTCCTATGTTGAAGACATGGGGCGAGGTGGTTCTTGGCCGCGATCGTGTAAGGATGAGGACGGGCGATCTTGCCGAGCCGACTTAGATTCGAACTGGGCTATCATGGTCGATTGGCTAGCTATCTTTCGGTCTTGTACCGCAAAAACAACATTGCCGATCCCCTAAACTTGGTGGTTTCGCTTGTTTGAGGAATCGCACGGTCGCGAGATCGATGGACCGACTCCATGACCGTGTCTTGGTGCGCGAGGACATTGAGTGTCTCGTGACTCACTTTATTATGAGGGTCCTCTGTTAGGATGCGCCTCGCCTCGTATTTAAACGAAGGGCGTGCGGTCTCGGTCTAGAGGAGTCCTTGCGCGGGGCAGCGTCGGATGAATCAACTCCACGCCCGCGGCTTGTTGGCTCTGCTTCCACCTCGGCCAGCCATGGAGATGGCCGACCTCGACGGTGTACGTTGAGACGGGGGTTGTGGCATGGGTCCACTGATTAATGTTGGAGAGACCTCAGACTACGCCGGCCTCGTATTTAAACGAAGGGCAGGCGATCTCGGCCGAAAGGGACCTTGCATGGCCGAAGCAGCTGGTTCCATCGGCTGCCAGGACCATGGCTTTATGATGTGCGGCGGAGGCGATCGCGAGCCTTAGTTCCTCATGTTAAATGCTGGACTGTAGATGGCGATCGTGTCCTCCGGATTGCGGATGATGTAGCGTGATGATCGGCGATCGGGCTGGAAGACTGTCGATCGTCGCTCGGCTGCCGATCGCTTTATTCGTAGGTCGATATCAGCAATCGGGCGGGAGATCGTCGTCCGGGCGCCGATCGCGCTGCTCACAGGCTAAGAAGGAACCTTTGCCTGGCCAGAAAATCTGCGGCTCTAGCCCGGGAGGCTGCGTAGGTTGTAGGTTGGTTCTTCGTGAGATGCCTAAACATAGGCGAAAAACCCTGAAATCCTCCTAGGACCGCGTAGAGGGCGGTCTCATTGTTTACGGGCTTGCCGTTGAGGATGACCACGTCTACCCGATCGATGTAGTCCGAGTCGGACTCTTCTTCTCCCTGCTTGATTTGCATCATGCGAAGGGGACCTTCTGGCCGGACGACTCGGGTGGCGAAGTACTCCGTGAAGACGTGCGCCAACTCGTTAAAGGAGCCAATGGACCGCGGTGGCAATGATGTGTACCACCGGCGGGCGAGGTCGTCGAGCGTCAGCGGGAACGTTCGGCAACGGGTCGCGTCCGAGGCCCCACACCCGGTCATGTAGATGTTGAACTTCCTTAGGTGCACCTGGGGGTCCGATCGCCCCTCGCACACGGGAGTTTGAGGAGGAGCGATCTTGTGCTGCACCGGGGCGAGCTCGATGTTGATCGCGAGCGGCTCGCTTGGCTCGGCGATCGACTTCATGGCGCCTGCCCTGGATTCCAGGAGCGCTTTCACGTCGTCGAGCTGACGTTGCAATGCGGCAATCGCCGTGGCTCAGCTGCTTGCTGATCGGCTTTGGGAGCGGGAGCCGAGGCGATCGTGTACCGATCTCCGGACTCCGCTGCTGCCGACCTCGGCAATTTGGCGAGGGGGAGCCAGACGGCTGGCCGCCTTCGGGAGCCGGTAGGCCGAGCTCCCGGTGACGGACTCAAACTCCGTCATCTCGTAGCCGGGCCGGATCGCCTTGCCGCTGTGTCGGGTCACCGCCTGTGTGATCGAAGACGAGGTGCCTGGCCGCGAGCGCCTCTTCTTGCGACGAGAGCCTCTCGGCGATCGCCGCGCAACGCCTTGAGTTTCCGCTTGGACTTCCGGCGGGCGGCCGAGGGGGTGATAGAGGGAGGCGCGTTGAGAGCACTCCGTCGTTCCTGAAGGGCGGCTATGGCCTCTTCGATCTGTTCATTGGTCTGGAACTGAACGAGCGAGAGGCTTGGGCGGCCGTCCAGGGACGGTATCGAGCGTCTCTGACCGCGGCGGCTACCTTCCACCATCGGCTGCGGCTCGGACTGGGATGGAACAGGGGGTCTGGCCGGCTGGTCAGCGGCTTTCTTCGACGCGGAGGCGGAAGACATGATTTCTGAAAGCTTTCTCTGAAGTGCAGTGAGTGTCACTTCAAGTATCTGCCCAGAGAACAGTGAGTGTTCTTCGGGACGGTAGGTATAAAAATTCGAGGGTTGGAAGCCCTCCTTCTAGCGCCAAATGTTGTTGCCCAAAATATTTATCCGAAGATTAATACTGCTGGAAGACGGACAACAAACAACAATTGCGGGAGCACTTCCGAGAGAAGATAAATAATACAAGATTTGCCGGGTTTGTTAGGCCCGGGCTTGAATGCTCTCGCGAGATGATATTAATACGAATATTCGTGGATACAAGTATTAATGAGAGAAATCTAAATACAATGAGTGTAAAAAGACTCTGTTAATCCGGCTCTTGAGCGAAGCTCGATGTTCTTCGTCCCCGCCGATCGTCTTCCTGATGAGAGAGGCCGGGAGAAGTAAGACCGAATGATAGCTGTTGCCAAGAGTTGAAGATTAGCCAAGTGCTTGATGTTTTGCTTCTGTATTGCGTGAAATCCAAAGGAAGTTGAAGTTCTGGAGCCTTTTGTGCGGTAAAAGTTCGGTCCCCTGGACAAGTGCAGGATGCCTTGTATTTATAGTGGCAGCCGGGTCCTGTCCTCTGGCGGGCGATCGCCTTCCGGCCATTATAATAATGGGGCGATCGTCTGCCGGCCAATATTATAATGGGGCGATCACCCGGCTGTCGGGCTAAAGTCCAAGGAAGATGCTGGCAGTGTGCCTAAAGTCCAAAGCTCCAGCAAGCAGCCAGCTGGGCGGTCCAATGAGGGGCCAGCACGCGTCCGGAGTCAGTCACATGCGGCCCTACTGACAACTTTCGGCGGCTTGTCGGCTGGTGGAAAGATTCTGCCAGGCTATGGTCAATGGCCCGTGATCCGCGGATCTTGTCTCGGCCCTTGCACGTGGTGTCAGTATTGAGGCTCGGCCTTTGCCGACTGGATGGCCATCGGCCCTGATCGTCATGAGGCGGTCGTCCCTAGCTGGTCATCAGAGGTCGTCATCGTCCAGTTGCTGAGGGTCGGCATTGGTCGGTCACCAAGGGTTGGTCGGCAAGTGCCGAGAGATGATCGTCTCCAGTCGGTCACCAAGGGTCGGTCGCCGAGTACCGAGAGGCGTTGCCTCGACGGCCGCCAGAGTTTGCCGCCGAGTACCGAGAGGCGATCGTATTGATGTCGATCGCCGCACCGGGATTCGGCCCTGACCTTCTTGGGCTGCCTAGCTTGTCCTTGGGTAAAGGCCTTGGCCGCTCGTCACCGATCGCAGCTCGCCTACGCCGGCAGCTGACTTGCCGCCCGACCTCCGAGGCGATCGCCGGTCGGAAGGTGTTAATTCTTGACACAACAATAACATCAATAAATCGTCCGTTATCATCCTTTGATCCAGCGAATCAAGGTAATCTTCCTTAGAACCCTATTTTCGTGAATTTGGGGATTTTTGCATTTTTGTCCGATTCGTTCCGTGTTGTTGATTAATTCATGATGGGTATGATTAATCTTGATAGTATTCTTGTGTTTAACATCATTTAATCCATTGTTCTTCGTCGAATCGAAGTATAATTCTTGATTTCCTTCGAATTGACTTTTTGGGTGATTTGTCCCCGATCTCGTTTTTCCTCCATTTTCGATTGATCGATTATGGTTAAATGATGTTGTTAAACATATTCTATGGATTGTATATCCATATTTCAACTTGGAATTCCGTTTTCGTGATTTTACGGAACGAATCGTGTTCTTGGCCGTTTTGGGGGAAATCCTTGAACCTTCGTCATTTGTTCTTTGAATTCAGCGGCTTTGGGTCGTACTTTGGAATTCATTTTCGTTGTTATTGTTTTCGTTCGTAGTTCATTGTTGTGGATTGTCGTTCGGTGGAGTCGGCGAGTTCGTAGTCTGTTCGTGCCAACCTACTTCGGCCGATTCTCCGCGTTGTGGTCATTCGAGGCAAGTATCTTGCCCATACATTTCATATTTCTTAGGCATAATTATTGATAAATGATTTTATGCGAAATCCAATGTTTAATGAACGTTAAAAAGGATCGGTATGTTCTCGATAAATATTGTCTTTCAACGATAATTCGTATACTTCGTGAATAGATATGTTCTCGGAATATGTGTGTTAGTTTCGCACGTTGAGAGACGTTATGATCGCATTGACCATAATTGTTTGCCGAGGATTGTGCATTGAATTGTATATTTGTTCGGTGGGTATTCGACATGATGTGATGTTAGTCGTTACTCCTTTGAAAGGAGGTTGTGATGCTTAGTGTTGCTTGTCTTGATAATCGGTTATTGTTGTGTGCTTGTTGTATGTGATGTGCCTCCAGGTAGGATTGTTGAATCTCCGGGATCCATACTTGCTAGTATGGGTCGGGCGAAACCGTAGGGTTATCCAATACGGGTATGTCTTGCGGGGACTCCGAGGTTCGGGGCTTTCTAGCCCGATGCCGAGATAACTTGTGGGGTTATCATCGGGTATGTCTTGCAGGGACTCCGAGGTTCGTGGCTTGTTAGCACGATGCCGGGATAACTTATGGTTGTGGTTTGATTATGTAAGTATATGTGCTTTTAGTCACGTGACTATGGTTACGGTGACATGTGATTTGATATAGTTTCCCTGTGGGTTATTCACTCGGGTTTGTTCTACGGGAGCATCTGAGGTCCGTGGCTTGCTAGCACGGGACGCGAATAATCTGTGGAAATAGGTTGTTATGGTATGATCGGGTTGTGGACCCCACTTGTTGTTATCGAATTTATGTTTTGGGAAAATGACTTTTGGGCTGTGTCCCTAAATGTTTTCGAAAGGCCTGAAGATTTTTAAATCCCAATGTATTCAAAACTCCCGAGGTCGTAAAATGTTTTTCACAAGATGATTATCGGGTTTACCCTATCTTTCGATTTAATCGTTTGATTAAGTGAATCACCTCGGGAAGTATGTTTATGATTAACATGTTTCGTGGAGTATGATATGTATGGCTCGTTTTCGTATTTTATACTTGCACTAGCAAAACAGTGGAGTTTTGCTAACCCCCGAGTATTCGGGGGGTGGATGTCTATTTTTGCATTCAGGTTTTGGAGCATAACACAGGGTCGGCACGAAGGATGATGAAAGATGAATGATACTAATCACACGAGGATCCGTTGATGTCGTATTGGTCTAGTTGTATTTTCTTTTCCGCTGCAGTATCTTTTCCCCGTTGTACGGGAGTTTATTGTATTTTGACCCCTGCGTGGGTATGTGTTTGTAATCGAGTTGTATATTTTATTGAAAGACCAAATCGGGCTACTGAGTCATTTTAGCCTTGAAGGCATTGTCGAGATGTTAAATGTTGTTACCAGCCTGGTAGATCCTCGAGGAGAGGGTCTACGGCGTGTAATATCCCTGAGTGGATTGGGGGTGTTACAATAACATCCATTACGATAGCACAACTTAGTTTCGTGTCATCGTAGTCGATTCTAGTGCATTCATGAGAAACCTCACGCCATGAGGTGAGTTTTACTCTTTCTCTCACTCGCTTTAACAAAGTATACGGATAGATCTTATCTTTGGAGTGTCGGTACCACTTCAACAAAGGGTTATCACTTTGTTTATACTGGAGTCGCATATGTTTCCATTTTAGGCCAAGTCTACAGCGTTGTAGATTTTCAACAAAGTATGGTTCGATTATACTCACATTTCACGTCCTCATGGACCGGCTTTATTCATAGAGTATTCTTTATGGATTGGCATTCATTGAGGCGTCCCCCAATAATGACTATAATCCAGAATCACATGAGACAGATGAGTTCATTTGATCAGATGATCATGTTTCATGTACCAAACTCGCATACATTCTTAGCGAGAGTTTGTATCGAACCAAGTGGCATCCCAATACTCTATGAGATCCATGACCTGGTAACACCGTCTACCACAATTTGTGGTGTTACCATATCACTATTTATAGGTGACGAACGTCCATGACCAGACACAATTCTTGCAGACATGTTTGCAGCATGTATTTAATCTCGTCACTTTAGGGAACTTGGTGAGGCACAGTAGGGACAAACTACGACAATTCCAAGTCGTTCTACGCGAACATGATCGTTCACATCTCCCCCTAATGACGGGAAGACTGGCTCATCAAAGTGACTTACGAGATCGTTTGCCAAGGTATATTTTAAACGGACTATGAGTGAAAGCGCATGTCATATTCGTCATTTATAACCCGTCATAATGCGTTGTGGTGACGCACTTTGGCACATGAACATGTGGACGATAAAGGTTTTTACTGTTAACATAATCCAGTTAACAAAATGCATACGGTTACACTTGTAACTAAGCATTTGAATGATGATAGGTATAGATGATTATGATATGTTGACCTATGCTACATAACCGTAGCTACTGGTCTTGAGAATCCAACAAAACCGCCACCATGCACCACCGGGATCGAACATAAAGAAACGATTGAATCGATGATAGGTTGTTGGTTTTATCGAACCTCTAGTGCTTTCTTGAAAAGTTCACTCCCTTAACTAGCCCGAACACCTCATATTTTCGTGAACATGTATAAACGGGTGTTCGGGTTCCAAAACCATCAACATTGTGGTCATAAACCGGTCGAAATGACATCGAACTGGTCGTTAGGACGGCTGGTGGTATATGAAAACTTCATTTAAGTGGTTCACCTCCTTCCAAGTCTCCAAATGGCACCATAATTTGTGAGAAGGTAGCCTTGGATGTGAGGAAGTACTCGTTAAAATTTCACTTTAAGATTTGGTCTAAAAGTGGGTGAACCGACCTTTACAATGACTGGTCCACAAGTTGGACAACCATAAACTCAGGTTTTATCAACTTATCAATCATTGTCAAAGGAACCACATAACATATAAATGTTATCACTTGAGTACGACCATTTGTGAACACCATCATAACATCATAAGCCACCCAGGTTAATACTTATGATCATATATGTATAAGGACTCGGTGAAAAGGGAGGACTCGGCACCATGCTTATGCGAGTCGTTACATTATTCTCTTTAGCATATGAGGGTGTCATCTCCTAATCGTGCCAAAGAATAGGCTTAAATCAATGAACATGGCTAAGAAGGATCATTGGAGGGGTCTTTGGCGTCACACATGTTTATGAAAACAAGACGCGGATGACATAAATATCATCATTGGTCATGAGCCCTGCTCATGACTCTACCAACGTACTTTGGTGTCTTTGATCCAACTAGTTTATTTGTTCAAAGAAAATGATGTCCATGACAATACCGTGGTATATGGATTATCAAACTGTCCAAACTCCAGACTATTAAAGCCTAAATGTGTCAATGTCCCAATACATCTTCTGGTTACAAAAACCGATGCAAGCCGGACCATATTGACTCATGAATATTTTTCCTTTTCACATATCCAATACAAGTGATGCATAAGATTTTATTTCTCACAAATCACAATGAGATGCTATGAGTGATACACTTTGGCATATATATCATCGAGTCATAACATGGTTCAATTGTTACGGAACATATGTGACTAGAAAACACCATTCGGCGTTCAACAACTTGAGCATTATACCACTCATTGATTGTGATAACTTAGTCATCATAGTCACAATGGATTTATAAACCGAAATCCAAAAATATTGTGTTCCTTGAAAATAGCTTAATACGCACTCAATTTCTCTTGCAAAAGTTTATAAACATGAGCATAGCGAACACTCTAACAACATAGAGATTTTATATCAGATACGATCAAAATGATCTATCATATTGAGTGCAATATTTTCATAGATAAACACCGGAAAATTAGGTAATACAAGCATAAAGTGTGCTTTGATGTATAAACTCCTAACAATCTCCCACTTATACTCAAAGCATGCTTTTGAAGAATACTATCTTGACTATGCCTATCTATCTCCCACTTATACTCAATGCATTGCTGCCATACATCTCAACCCCATTCCTTCCACATGCCCTTCGAATGACTTTGAGGGCAACCCTTTCGTGAAAGGATCAGCTAAGTTGTCTTCAGATACAATCTTGGAGACAATAATTTCCCCTCTCATCACAAAATATCGAATGAGATGATATTTGCGCTTAATATGTTTGCAGCACCGGCATTATCCCTCTCTTCGAATTTGCTGTTGGGATTCGGTGCCTAAAACGAAGGCCCAGCGGAAGCGATAAAACGAAAATTAATTCGATCCGAATCCCTACGAGGATCGATCAAGCTACGTATATACGAATATAAAATAAACAAAGGAAGATTCGAAATCATACCCTTGTCGTCCGTTGATTATATGGATTTCCTTCTCTTGAGCTATTCCCCAAACGATCCAAAATGCTCCAAGCCCTTGGATGATCCAACGCCGAAAAACCGCGTCTCTACTTGTCACGCGTCGGAGAAACGAACGGAATGACAACACTCAATTAACCTCTAAGGTTACGGCTAGAATCAAGTGATGAAACTTTAGTTATAACACTCTAAGTGTTTTAATTTATTTCTCTCAATTAATTTCTTGATTTTTCTCCAAGAACAACAAGAACAAGATGAAGAATGAGATGAAGACTTTGGAATAAACTCTAAGTTCTTTCTCACTGTTTCTCTCTCTACTTCTTACGTATGATTGATTGATTGCCCATGTGAGATAAAGTCTTCTTACCTTTTAATCTTCAACTCATAATATTTTATTCCCAACCAAATAATGTGCATGATACTTGTCCCCTCAACACATGAGATTCCAAACATCATGATGGGGACAAGTCAAAACACACACATGGATATAAGTGGGGGGAGGGGCGGCCTTGATGAATGATAGGAAGAGTTCGATCCGTTTCGGACTCCCGTGAGTCCAAACAGATAAACTCCGATTTCATTCCGATGTATTTATATCGATTAATTAATCCAATTAATTAATCATATCAAATACATAATAATATAATTAATTTCTCTAAGAAATAATTATATTTATGAATTAAATTAATCACCCAGTAATTTATTTAATTCATTAGGCCGTAAATCAATTTATCCAATAAATCGATTTAGACATCCAATGTCCCAAATTTAATTAGACATCCAATGTCCAATAAATTAGATATCCAATATCTAATATTAATAATGAGAGAACAAGCTTGATTCATTCCGTCGTCAATCCTATTGCGCGACTCAGAGGTCCGTCTCACCAAGAATGGGAGGAACCAAAGAGTAGTAGCACCACCTAGCCACTGGCGGCCTACACTGCGTACTTAACCGAGAACGAATGATTGGGATCATTCAAGAACCATTCTGTCGTGAATACCAGTATACGTATAAACCCTTCTTTCAAATGTCCCGATCAAGTTATAGGGTCACGGTCAGTCAAACCCTATCTATTACTTGACGCTATGCATGCGTTAATGCAATCGAGATCATCGAGCTCTCATGTATCCAATACAACTAGCTCCAATGCTTTGGCTAAAGACTTATGATCTCATCTGCCAATAACCGCATAGGACATTTAACCCGTTCACTAACAGGAGAAAGAATTCTATCTTGGTATTCGCAGGACTGCTACTTGCCCATCAAGATGCACGTCGAGGTTGACCCCCGCCTTCCGGTTTATAGGGTCGAACTACTCTAATGAAAATCTTGACGTCACAAGCACATCCCTACTAAATCCTCAAGTCGAAGGTTCACGAATACCTATCACAACCTTTCGATTCCGTCATTGACTGTCCCGGAGTGAAATCCATGTGACGAATTGAGGGTGAGTCGGTTCGAGTATACTAATCCAATTAGCATACCTATAACGTGTGCTCCCACTAAACATTAGCGTTCGATAGGCACTCTCCATGTCAAAGAACACGTCATACAAGTCTTCACATAAACTTAATGCCCAGTCAAGTTTCATCGACGTGCGAACGATTAAGTATTTGAGCTATAAACCTTTCCAGTGCCGACCTCCTTATCCAATAAGGAGTGGAACGTTTTGCTCTCAAATACATGGACTAGTTTCTATATGTATATTTACGAGTTAGGAACGCCAGTAACTATCAGTAAATAAAGAAACATTCATTGCCTTATATTAATGATTTACATAATTACATGTACAATGCCCTCACTCAATATCCTCTGAGTGGCATTCGAGGGCATACTCATAACAATCTCCCACTTGCACTCAATGCCACACACTATGGTATCTAATACCCATGTTCTCCAGATGACGCTCTAAGCTAATCTGAGAAAGTGGCTTGGTCAGTGGATCAGCAACGTACTCGGCTGACTCTACTCTATGCAGCACAATGTATATCTTTGCGAACAAATTCTCTCACGAGATGATACTCTCTCTCAATATGTTTGGTACTGTTATGAAACCTCGGCTCCTAGGCCTGTACTACCACTCTGGCAACAAGAAGACAAGGTGTCATGTGAAGTTTACCCAGTAACTTCTAAGTCCGTCCTTTGAGGCCCCGAGGCCGCTTTATACTCAGCCTAACAGGTGCAATAAGCAGTCGCGCTATACTTGGCACTATGCCAAGATACTGCTCCTCCATTAAGAGTAAATGTAGCCAGAAGTAGACATAGAATCGTCTTTCTGTCCTTGGAAGTTCAATACAGTGAATCCCATCACATTCAGTTCTCCGCCGCGATATATAAGAACCAGATCTCTAGTCCTTCTAAAGTACTTGAGAACGTTCTTTACGGTAATCCAATGTTCCCTACTGGGTTTGCCTGAAACCTACTCACCACGCTTACAGCATGCGCAATGTCAGGTCTCGTACACAATATAGCATACATAAGGCTACCCACGGCCGAAGCAGATGGTATATTACTCATTTCCTTCCGTTGTTCCTCACTTTGAGGACACATCTTCAAGGAGAGTTTTATTCCATGTCGCATCGGTGGGAACCCTCTTTTAGAATCATCCATCTTAAATTGCTTTAAGATTTATCTATATAGAGGGCTTGGGAAAGACCTATTGTTCTCTTCGCTCTATCCCGGTAGAGTCGAATACCAAGAATATAGGTAGCTTCTTCCAAGTCTTTTATGGAGAAATTACTCGAAAGCCAAGCTTTCGTAACTAAGCATTCCCACATCATTACCTATTACTAGAATGTCATCAACGTAAAGAACTAAGAAAGCGATCGAGCTCCCACTAACACTCTTGGCTACATAAGGTTCCTCTTCGCTTTGCATGAAGTCAAACTCTTGATCGCCTCACAAACGAAGGTCCCAACTACATGAAGACTACTACAGTCTATTTCATGGAGTCTACACCCACCATTGCTAGGTCATTTGGTCGCGGGTCGGTCTCTTGTTTATCACCTGGAACCTCGTAGAAACCCAGTTCCTCCAAGTGCATAAAACTATACCTCAGGTAATTGAGACCCCCTACTAGATCTACAAGGTGGTTGTACTTGTGTTTACAGAAGGTTCGGTTCCAGTTTCTTGCACAGGTGTCTCCCGAGGAGTTTCATTGTATTCTTCTAAAGAAATACTTCTACCTGCTCTGCCTTCCTGAATGAACTCATCTTCCAGGAAGTGTACTTGTAAAGCAACAACGATCTTTCGATCTTCGGGCATGTAGAATAGATATCCCATCGTCCCAGATGGGAAACCAATGAAACGTCCCTTTGCGGACCTAGCTTCCAACTTCTCCACCTTAGTCTTCTTGACATAGGCGGGACATCCCCAAATCCTAATATGATTAAGACTTGGTTTCTTGCCCTCCCACATCTCATGTGGAGTTTTAGGAATAGATTTGGAAGGACATCTGTTCAAGATATACGTGGCAGTCAGGAGTGCATACCCCCATAGGTAAATTGGTAAGCCAGTGTAGCCCAGCATGGAACGGACCATGTTTAACAAGGTCTGGTTCCTTCTTTCTGACACACCATTTAACTGAGGAGTACCTGGAGGTATTAGTTGTGAAACTATTCCATGTTCCTTAAGGAACTCGTCAAACTCCGTACTCATATACTCGCCACCTCGGTCCGACCGAAGTACTTTGATATGATTACCAGTTTGTTTCTCGACTAGGGCCTTGAATTCTTGGAATTACTCAAAAGCCTCGGATTTATGTTTCATTAAGTATACATAACCATACCTAGTATGATCATCTGTAAACGTAATGAAATATTGATATCCGCCACGTGCTGCTTCCAAAGCACCACAAACGTCAGTATGGATTAATCCCAGTTTATCAGCGGCTCTTTCAAAAGTCCCTGTGAAGGGGGACTTAGTCGTTTTACCTTTAAGGCAAGATTCACAAGTAGGAAAGGGATCCGATCCCAATGGACCCATAAGTCCATCCTTTTCCATCTTGTAAACCTTGGTCTGACCAACATGACCAAGTCTAAGATGCCATTTCAAAACTTGATTGGTTTCATCCCTACCACGTTTTCTAGTCATAGTATTCACAACTACTTTGTTGCTGAGATTTAGATGATACAATCCATTTAACAATGTAGCAAGATCCACTAGTTTATTTCGAAATAAATTTTGCAGGAACCATCACCAATGAAAAATGAAAAACCTTTTCGGTCCATGACCGGAATGGATACAATGTTTTTGTGCCCCTTGGGCAAAACAAGTACATCTTCTAAAGTCAAAACAAAGCCTGATTCTAAACCCAAAAGAAGTGATCCTATGTCGGTCACCTCGACACTATGCCCACTTTCGACTGTGATCATAACTTCTCCAGCTCCAAGCTTCCTACTTTGTTCCAGATCCTGATTCCCGGTACAAATATGAGAACTAGCAGCAGAATCCAAAGATTCAGAAGTAGAAAATACAAGAGTGTAACAATTTGTTTCCAAAACTAAAAGTTCTCAGACCTAAAGTGCCATGAAGAATCGGACAGCCTCTAGCCCGGTGGCCCACCACCGCACTTGAGACAAGCATCCTTCTTCTTCTTGTTCTTCGGAACCATCGGGGCCTTGCCCTTACCCTTAAGGTCCTTTGCTTGTGGTCCAGTCCGCTTCTTGGTCTTTTTCTTCTTATTCTTAGACTTCCGAAGTCCAAAAGAAATCACAAGGGCCGACTCCTTCATCTTCGGAGTCTTCATCTGAGACTGAGCAGTCACAAGTTTGTTCACTAGCCCAGCTAAATTACATGCAATCTCATTGCAGTTAAAGTTCATCACAAACTGTGAGAAGGAATCAGGGAGAGACTGTAGGATAAGGTCGGTTTGGAGAGAAGTATCCATTTTAAAATCAAGAGCCTCCAATCTCTCGATCATGGATATCATTTTGAGGACGTGTTCCCCAACCTTCTCACCTTCCTTCATCCTTGCACCAAACAGTTGCTTGGATATCTCATATCTAGCGATTCACTGTGCTCACCATAAAGTTCGATTAAGTGAGATAGAATCGCCAGCGTAAGTCATTTTCTCATGAGCTCTCAAGCTCATTAGACATGGAAGCCATCATATAAGCACGGACTTTCACGTCATCCTTAATCCACTTTTCGTGGTTTTCAATCTCTTCCCGATTGGCTCGGGTCCGCATAGAGGCGCGGGAATGTCCGTCTCCAAGACGTATCCCAGTTGCTTCTATACCGAGGACAATCATCGATTTCTGAGCCAATCCACAAAGTTAGGTCCCATTAAGGTGTTCTTTTCGAGTAGAATTGCGAGTGGATTCATTGTCATAATGAGAGTTATGTCTCGCATTAAGTATAATGATTAATTAGTGACTTGTTATATTATGATCCGAGTATTGAATTAAGGTCTTTTCTATTCTTGTTACCACCTCCCACTATTTTATCTAATAACACACTCCCATGTGAAATCCGAAGTATCGTCGCTCTACTTCATAGTGGTGATCGAGTTCTTTATAAATCTTAATAGAGGGCAACCAATGTGTTTCTAGTCTATTAATTTTCATAAAGTGGTGTCCAACACCAACCCATCTAATGAATGATTCGATCTTCTTTTTTCCCCTTGTTCACTCCCCTCAACCTATACGGTTTCTATGGTTCGTGAACAAGTTAAGTTTATACCATCGACGCAAATCGGTTTCACAATTGAATCTTATCCGCAACCTATCGTGTTTCTAGGGATAAAATTTGCTCCAACCGAAGGCATCCAATGCGCTCGCGGTAATTTATCCGTCCTCCCGAACGACTACCCCGATAACTCTAAGCATAGCACATCCGGTTTGGATTTCAATTTCAAAGCTCGATGGAGGGAAGGAAAACCTTGAAACCTTA
This sequence comes from Orobanche coerulescens, assembly GCA_033398695.1. Classification (NCBI taxonomy): domain Eukaryota; kingdom Viridiplantae; phylum Streptophyta; class Magnoliopsida; order Lamiales; family Orobanchaceae; genus Orobanche; species Orobanche coerulescens. The sequence continues at coordinate 83,671,000 of CM065818.1, read as the reverse complement.
TAAACTTAATAATTTGTTGTGGGAGAATTTTCGCGATTAACGTTACGCTTTGCACATTAATCATTTTAGCGTTTGTTGCATTCATACAATATGTAACAACCATTCACAACCTAGTTGCTACCAACATGTGGTTCATGGACCGCTTCCTAGAAAACAAAACTCCGTAATCTAATTACAAGTCTTCGCCTTGAATCCTCGCCTTCTCGAAATGGATCTTCCTCCGGTCTTCGTCATTACATATAAATTTTACATTGAAAAATTGCATCCTAGATACAAATATTTCTAGTAAAATAAATAGGCTCAAACGCCATTACAACCCAATCGAATAAAACGAACGATTCAAACTAAGTCCATGAACCACATCCCCATTCAAAAGCATTCATCCAATAAATACTCAATAAATGGATAGCGAGAAGATTACATATGATCCAATCAATAATTAACAATAAATAGAATTGATCCAATCAATTCAACAATAATCGACAATTTAATTTTCGTCCGTAGTGTACCCTTAAAATATTTTCTTTTAATTTTCCTTCATCAAAAATTCTAAATTAATGATTTTAATACAGAAAAATTCAATAATCGAAAATATACTGAAAAACGAGACCCGACACTGAAATCGCCCAAGAAGATTGTGCACTGGCACCACAGCCGGCGGCCACGCCTGCCCAGACAGAAAGGGGGCCGGCCATGCCTGACACGACCGGCAGGATACAAGACTACCCGGCCGGATACACAGAGCACTCACTGATACAAAGACCACGCCTGGCAGACTCGGCTGACATGCAAGTGTCCTGGCCGGATCCAATGAGCACTCGGCTGACATAAAGAACATGCGGCAGACTCGGCTCGACATAAAGAATCGTCGGCCGGATTCAATGAGCACTCGGCTCGACATGAAGGCGCCGCCGACTCGCGGCAGAATAAAGCAAGCGTCCGGCCACGGCCGATGTGCTCGGCCATACTCGGCAAATGTATGGAAAATCGTCCAACGATTCGACATGACTCTTTTGGCAGATTTCTAAAATCTTGTTATTCCCGATTCGAATATTATTAATATAAATCATATTTCCAAGAAAAACCTGATTTATACCATAACATAAAATCACGCAAAAACGACACTACGACGAACAATAAAATATCTACGATTATCAAAATGATTCTAAATCACAAAATAAGCATTCCAAATGCTAAATATCGTATATACGATCGCAAGACCTCTCTCCGATACCACTGTTGGGATTCGGTGCCTAAAACGAAGGCCCAGCGGAAGCGGTAAAACGAAAATTAATTCGATCCGAATCCCTACGAGGATCGATCGAGCTACGTATATACGAATATAAAATAAACAAAGGAAGATTCGAAATCATACCCTTGTCGTCCGTTGATTATATGGATTTCCTTCTCTTGAGCTATTCCCCAAACGATCCAAAATGCTCCAAGCCCTTGGATGATCCAACGCCGAAAAACCGCGTCTCTACTTGTCACGCATCGGAGAAACGAACGGAATGACAACACTCAATTAACCTCTAAGGTTACGGCTAGAATCAAGTGATGAAACTTTAGTTATAACACTCTAAGTGTTTTAATTTATTTCTCTCAATTAATTTCTTGATTTTTCTCCAAGAACAACAAGAACAAGATGAAGAATGAGATGAAGACTTTGGAATAAACTCTAAGTTCTTTCTCACTGTTTCTCTCTCTACTTCTTACGTATGATTGATTGATTGCCCATGTGAGATAAAGTCTTCTTACCTTTTAATCTTCAACTCATAATATTTTATTCCCAACCAAATAATGTGCATGATACTTGTCCTCTCAACACATGAGATTCCAAACATCATGATGGGGACAAGTCAAAACACACACATGGATATAAGTGGGGGGAGGGGCGGCCTTGATGAATGATAGGAAGAGTTCGATCCGCTTTGACTCCGTGAGTCCAAACAGATAAACTCCGATTTCATTCCGATGTATTTATATCGATTAATTAATCCAATTAATTAATCATATCAAATACATAATAATATAATTAATTTCTCTAAGAAATAATTATATTTAAGAATTAAATTAATCACCCAGTAATTTATTTAATTCATTAAGCCGTAAATCAAATTATCCAATAAATCGATTTAGACATACAATGTCCAAAATTTAATTAGACATCCAATGTCCAATAAATTAGATATCCAATATCTAATATTAATAATGAGAGAACAAGCTTGATTCATTCCGCTGTCAATCCTATTGCGCGACTCGATAGGTCCGTCTACCAAGAATGGGAGGAACCAAAGAGTAGTAGCACCACCTAGCCACTGGCGGCCTACACTGCACTTAACCGAGAACGAATGATTGGGATCATTCAAGAACCATTCTCCGTTAATACCAAGATACGTATAAACCCTTCTTTCAAATGTCCCGATCAAGTTATAGGTCACGGTCACCAAACCCTATCTATTACTTGACGCTATGCATGCGTTAATGCAAATCGAGATCATCGAGCTCTCGTGTATCCAATACAACTAGCTCCAATGCTTTGGCCAAAGACTTATGATCTCATCCGCCAATAACCGCATAGGACATTTAACCTGCTCACTAACAGGAGAAAGAATTCTATCTTGGTATTCAAGAGACTCGCTACTTGCCCATCAAGATGCACGCCGAGGTTGACCCCGCCTTCCGGTTTATAGGGTCGAACTACTCTAATGAAAATCTTGACGTCACAAGCACATCCCTACTAAATCCTCAAGTCGAAGGTTCACGAATACCTATCACAACCTTTCGATTCCGTCATTGATCGTCCCGGAGTGAAATCCGTGTGACGAATCGAGGGTGAGTCGGTCGAGTATACTAATCCAATTAGCATACCTATAACGTGTGCTCCCACTAAACATTAGCGTCGATGTGCACTCTCCATGTCAAAGAACACGTCATACAAGTCTTCACATAAACTTAATGCCCACCAAGTTTCATCGACTTGCGAACGATTAAGTATTTGAGCTATAAACCTTTCCAGTGCCGACCTCCTTATCCAATAAGGAGTGGAACGTTTTGCTCTCAAATACATGGACTAGTTTCTATATGTATATTTACGAGTTAGGAACGCCAGTAACTATCAGTAAATAAAGAAACATTCATTGCCTTATATTAATGGTTTACATAATTACATGTACAATGCCCTCACTCAATATCCTCTGAGTGGCATTCGAGGGCATACTCCTAACAATCTCCCACTTGCACTCAATGCCACACACTATGGTATCTAATACCCATGTTCTCCAGATGACGCTCTAAGCTAATCTGAGAAAGTGGCTTGGTCAGTGGATCGAACGACTCGGCTGACTCTACTCTATGCAGCACAATGTATATCTTTGCGAACAAATTCTCTCACGAGATGATACTCTCTCTCAATATGTTTGGTACTGTTATGAAACCTCGGCTCCTAGGCCTGTACTACCACTCTGGCAGCGCAGCACAAGGTGTCATGTGAAGTTTACCCAGTAACTTCTAAGTCCGTCCTTTGAGGCCCCGAGGCCGCTTTATACTCAGCCTAACAGGTGCAATAAGCAGTCGCGCTATACTTGGCACTATGCCAAGATACTGCTCCTCCATTAAGAGTAAATGTAGCCAGAAGTAGACATAGAATCGTCTTTCTGTCCTTGGAAGTTCAATACAGTGAATCCCATCACATTCAGTTCTCCGCCGCGATATATAAGAACCAGATCTCTAGTCCTTCTAAAGTACTTGAGAACGTTCTTTACGGTAATCCAATGTTCCCTACCTGGGTTTGCCTGAAACCTACTCACCACACTTACAGTATGCGCAATGTCAGGTCTCGTACACAATATAGCACACATAAGGCTACCCACGGCCGAAGCAGATGGTATATTACTCATTTCCTTCCGTTGTTCCTCACTTTGAGGACACATCTTCAAGGAGAGTTTTATTCCATGTCGCATTGGTGGGAACCCTCTTTTAGAATCATCCATCTTAAATTGCTTTAAGATTTATCTATATAGAGGGCTTGGGAAAGACCTATTGTTCTCTTCGCTCTATCCCGGTAGAGTCGAATACCAAGAATATAGGTAGCTTCTTCCAAGTCTTTTATGGAGAAATTACTCGAAAGCCAAGCTTTCACAGAACTAAGCATTCCCACATCATTTCCTATTAGTAGAATGTCATCTACATATAGTACTAAGAATGCGATCTAGCTCCCACTAACCCTCTTGTATACACAAGGTTCCTCTTCGTTTTGCATGAAGTCAAACTCTTTGACTGCCTCGTCAAAACGAAGGTCCCAACTACATGAAGACTACTACAGTCTATTTCATGGAGTCTACACCCACCATTGCTAGGTCATTTGGTCGCGGGTCGGTCTCTTGTTTATGACCTGGAACCTCGTAGAAACCCAGTTCCTCCAAGTGCATAAAACTATACCTCAGGTAATTGAGACACCCTACTAGATCTACAAGGTGGTTGTACTTGTGTTTACAGAAGGTTCGGTTCCAGTTTCTTGCACAGGTGTCTCCCGAGGAGTTTCATTGTATTCTTCTAAAGAAATACTTCTACCTGCTCCGCCTTCCTGAATGAACTCATCTTCCAGGAAGTGTACTTGTAAAGCAACAACGATCTTTCGATCTTCGGGCATGTAGAATAGATATCCCATCGTCCCAGATGGGAAACCAATGAAACGTCCCTTTGCGGACCTAGCTTCCAACTTCTCCACCTTAGTCTTCTTGACATAGGCGGGACATCCCCAAATCCTAATATGATTAAGACTTGGTTTCCTGCCCTCCCACATCTCATGTGGAGTTTTAGGAATAGATTTGGAAGGACATCTGTTCAAGATATACGTGGCGATCAGAGTGCATACCCCACTGTAAATTGGTAAGTCAGTGTAGCCCAGCATGGAACGGACCATGTTTAACAAGGTCCGGTTCCTTCTTTCTGACACACCATTTAACTGAGGAGTACCTGGAGGTGTTAGTTGTGAAACTATTTCATGTTCCTTAAGGAACTCGTCAAACTCCATACTCATATACTCGCCACCTCGGTCCGACCGAAGTACTTTGATATGATTACCAGTTTGTTTCTCGACTAGGGCCTTGAATTCTTGGAATTTCTCAAAAGCCTCGGATTTATGTTTCATTAAGTATACATAACCATACCTAGTATGATCATCTGTAAACGTAATGAAATATTGATATCCGTCACGTTCTGCTTCCAAAGCACCACAAACGTCAGTATGGATTAATCCCACTTTATCAGCGGCTCTTTCAAAAGTCCCTCTGAAGGGCGACTTAGTCGTTTTACCTTTAAGGCAAGATTCACAAGTAGGAAAGGGATCCGATCCCAATGGACCCATAAGTCCATCCTTTTACATCTTGTAAACCTTGGTCTGACCAACATGACCAAGTCTAAGATGCCATTTCAAAACTTTATTGGTTTCATCCCTACCACATTTTCTAGTCATAGTATTCACAACTACTTTGTTGCTGAGATTTAGATGATACAATCCATTTAACAATGTAGCAGTACCCACTAGTTTATTTCTGAAATAAATTTTGCAGGAACCATCACCAATGAAAAATGAAAAACCTTTTCGGTCCATGACCGGAATGGATACAATGTTTTTGTGCCCCTTGGGCAAAACAAGTACATCTTCTAAAGTCAAAACAAAGCCTGATTCTAAACACAAAAGAAGTGATCCTATGTCGGTCGCCTCGACACTATGCCCACTTTCGACTGTGATCATAACTTCTCCAGCTCCAAGCTTCCTACTTTGTTCCAGATCCTGATTCCCGGTACAAATATGAGAACTAGCAGCAGAATCCAGTATCCAGGAAGTAGAAAATACAGTAGCAGAACAATTTGTTTCCAAAACTAAAAGTTCTGTACCTAAAGTGCCATGAAGAATCGGACAGTCTCTAGCCCAGTGGCCCAGCTCACCGCACTTGAGACAAGCATCCTTCTTCTTCTTGTTCTTCGGAACCATCGGGGCCTTGCCCTTACCCTTAAGGTCCTTTGCTTGTGGTCCAGTCCGCTTCTTGGTCTTTTTCTTCTTATTCTTAGACTTAGAAGTCCGTAAGAAATCACAAGGGCCGACTCCTTCATCTTGAGTCTTCATCCGAGACCGAGCGGTCACAAGTTTGTTCACTAGCCCGCTAAATTACATGCAATCTCATTGCGCTTAAAGTTCATCACAAACCGTGAGAAGGAATCGTGGAGAGACCGTAGGATAAGGTCGGTTTGAGAGAAGTATCCATTTTAAAATCAAGAGCCTCCAATCTCTCGATCATGGATATCATTTTGAGGACGTGTTCCCCAACCTTCTCACCTTCCTTCATCCATGCACCGAATGTTGCTTGGATATCTCATATCTAGCGATTCACTTTGTGCTCACCATAAAGTTCGGTTAAGTGAGATAGAATCGCCTAGCGAAGTCATTTTCTCATGAGCTCTCAAGCTCATTAGACATGGAAGCCATCATATAAGCACGGACTTTCACGTCATCCTTAACCCACTTTTCGTGGTTTTCAATCTCTTCCTGATTGGCTCGGGTCCGCATAGGAGGCGCGGGAATGTCCGTCTCCAAGACGTATCCCAGTGCTTCTATACTGAGGACAATCATCAGATTTCGGAGCCAATCCACAAAGTTAGGTCCCATTAAGGTGTTCTTTTCGAGTAGAATTGCGAGTGGATTCATTGTCATAATGAGAGTTATGTCTGCATTAAGTATAACAGATTAATTAGTGACTTGTTATATTATGATCTGAGTATAGAATTAAGGTCTTTTCTATTCTTGTTACCCAGCTCCCACTATTTTATCGGAATAACACACTCCCATGTGAAATCCGGAAGTATCGTCGCTCTACTTCATAGTGGTGATCGAGTTCTTTATAAATCTTAATAGAGGGCAACCGAACAGGTTTCTAGTCTATTAATTTTCATAAAGTGGTGTCCAACACCAACCCATCTAATGAATGATTCGATCTTCTTTTTCCCCTTGTTCACTCCCCTCAACCTATACGGTTTATATGGTTCGTGAACAAGTTAAGTTTATACCATCGACGAAAATCAGTTTCACAATTGAATCTTATCCGGCAACCTATCAGGTTTCTAGGGATAAAATTTGCTCCAACCGAAGGCATCCAATGCGCTCCCAGTAATTTATCCGTCCTCCCCGAACGACTACCCCGATAACTCGGAAGCATAGCACATCCGGTTTGGATTTCAATTTCCCGAAAGCTCGATGGAGGGAAGGAAAACCTTGAAACCTTATAAACTTAATAATTTGTTGTGGGAGAATTTTCGCGATTAACGTTACGCTTTGCACATTAATCATTTTAGCGCGTTTGTTGCATTCATACAATATGTAACAACCATTCACAACCTAGTTGCTACCAACATGTGGTTCATGGACCGTTCCTAGAAAACAAAAACTCCGTAATCTAATTACAAGTCTTCGTCTTGAATCCTCGTCTTCTCGAAATGGATCTTCCTCCGGTCTTCGTCATTACATATAAATTTTACATTGAAAAATTGCATCCTAGATACAAATATTTCTAGTAAAATAAATAGGCTCAAAACGGCCATTACAACCCAATCGAATAAAACGAATGATTCAAACTAAGTCCATGAACCACATCCCCATTCAAAAGCATTCATCCAATAAATACTCAATAAATGGATAGCGAGAAGATTACATATGATCCAATCAATAATTAACAATAAATAGAATTGATCCAATCAATTCAACAATAATCGACAATTTAATTTTCGTCCGTAGTGTACCCTTAAAATATTTTCTTTTAATTTTCCTTCATCAAAAATTCTAAATTAATGATTTTAATACAGAAAAATTCAATAATCGAAAATATACTGAAAAACGAGACCCAGTGCCTGACACTGAAGCGCGGCAAGAAGCTGCACGGCCGGCGGCTTCTACAGCCACGCCGCTCCAGACAGAAAGGCCCCGGCCATGCCGGACACGGCCGTGAGATACTGGCACTACCGGCCGGATACAGAGCACTCGGCTCGTCTGACACCACGCCAGCGGGACTCGGCTCGTCGGCCAAGTGTCCGGTCGGATCAGCGAGCACTCGGCTCGTCTGACAACACGCCGGCAGACTCAACTCGACGGCAAGAATCGTCGGCCGGATCGGCGAGCACTCGGCTCGTCTGACAAGGCGCTCGGCGGACTTCGGCAGAATCGGCAAAGCGTCGGCCACGGGCCGTACGTGCTCGGCCATACTCGGCAGCTGTATGGAAAATCGTCCAACGATTCGATACAGCTCGTTTTCGGGCAGATTTCTAAAATCTTGTTATACCTGATCTGAATATTATTAATATAAATTATATTTCCAAGAAAAACCTGATTTATACCATAACATAAAATCACGCAAAAACGACACTACGACGAACAATAAAATATCAACGATTATCAAAATGATTCTAAATCACAAAATAAGCATTCCAAATGCTAAATATCGTATATACGATCGCAAGACCTCTCTCCGATACCACTGTTAGGATTCGGTACCTAAAACGAAGGCCCAGCGGAAGCGGTAAAACGAAAATTAATTCGATCCGAATCCCTACGAGGATCGATCGAGCTACGTATATACGAATATAAAATAAACAAAGGAAGATTCGAAATCTTACCCTTGTCGTCCGTTGATTATATGGATTTCCTTCTCTTGAGATATTCCCCAAACGATCCAAAATGCTCCAAGCCCTTGGATGATCCAACGCCGAAAAACCGCGTCTCTACTTGTCACGCGTCGGAGAAACGAACGGAATGACAACACTCAATTAACCTCTAAGTTTACGGCTAGAATCAAGTGATGAAACTTTAGTTATAACACTCTAAGTGTTTTAATTTATTTCTCTCAATTAATTTCTTGATTTTTCCCAAGAACAACAAGAACAAGATGAAGAATGAGATGAAGACTTTGGAATAAACTCTAAGTTCTTTCTCACTGTTTCTCTCTCTACTTCTTACGTATGATTGATTGATTGCCCATGTGAGATAAAGTCTTCTTACCTTTTAATCTTCAACTCATAATATTTTATTCCCAACCAAATAATGTGCATGATACTTGTCCCCTCAACACATGAGATTCCAAACATCATGATGGGGACAAGTCAAAACACACATGGATATAAGTGGGGGAGGGGCCTTGATGAATGATAGGAAGAGTTCGATCCGTTTCGGACTCGTGAGTCCAAACAGATAAACTCCGATTTCATTCCGATGTATTTATATCGATTAATTAATCCAATTAATTAATCATATCAAATACATAATAATATAATTAATTTCTCTAAGAAATAATTATATTTATGAATTAAATTAATCACCCAGTAATTTATTTAATTCATTAGGCCGTAAATCAATTTATCCAATAAATCGATTTAGACATCCAATGTCCCAAATTTAATTAGACATCCAATGTCCAATAAATTAGATATCCAATATCTAATATTAATAATGAGAGAACAAGCTTGATTCATTCCGTCGTCAATCCTATTGCGCGACTCGATAGGTCCGTCTCAGTCAGCAATGGGAGGAACCAAAGAGTAGGAGCACCACCTAGCCAGCCTGGCGGCCTACACTGTACCCCAACTGAGAATGAATGATTGGGATCATTCAAGAACCATTCTGTCGTGAATACCAGTATACGTATAAACCCTTCTTTCAAATGTCCCGATCAAGTTATAGGGTCACGGTCAGTCAAACCCTATCTATTACTTGACGCTATGCATGCGTTAATGCAAATCGAGATCATCGAGCTCTCGTGTATCCAATACAACTAGCTCTAATGCTTTGGCCAAAGACTTATGATATCATCTGCCAATAACCGCATAGGACATTTAACCCGTTCACTAACAGGAGAAAGAATTCTATCTTGGTATTGATAGGACTGCTACTTGCCCATCAAGATGCACGTCGAGGTTGACCCCGCCTTAGGTTTATAGGGTCGAACTACTCTAATGAAAATCTTGACGTCACAAGCACATCCCTACTAAATCCTCAAGTCGAAGGTTCACGAATACCTATCACAACCTTCGATTCCGTCATTGATCGTCCGGAGTGAAATCCGTGTGACGAATCGAGGGTGAGTCAGTTCGAGTATACTAATCCAATTAGCATACCTATAACGTGTGCTCCCACTAAACATTAGCGTTCGACAGGCACTCTCCATGTCAAAGAACACGTCATACAAGTCTTCACATAAACTTAATGCCCAGTCAAGTTTCATCGACTTGCGAACGATTAAGTATTTGAGCTATAAACCTTTCCAGTACCGACCTCCTTATCCAATAAGGAGTGGAATGTTTTGCTCTCAAATACATGGACTAGTTTCTATATGTATATTTACGAGTTAGGAACGCCAGTAACTATCAGTAAATAAAGAAACATTCATTGCCTTATATTAATGATTTACATAATTACATGTACAATGCCCTCACTCAATATCCTCTGAGTGGCATTCGAGGGCATACTCCTAACATTTGCAACAACACCGGTATTATCACAATAAAGTGTAATACTCCTAGGCAAATTAGGAATCACACCCAAATCCTTTAGGAAGTACTTGAATCATAAGGCCTCTTTAGCTGCCTTTGAGGCTGCTACATACTCGGGTTCCATGGTAGAGTCCGCTATGCATTTCTGCTTCACACTCCTCCAACTAATGGCTCTACCTCCCAAAGTGAAAACATATCCGGAAGTTGATTTCGACTTTTCTTTGTCCGAACTGAAATCCGAGTCAGTGTAACCCAAAAGGACAAAGTGTATCCGATTAATATACAAGCATATGCTCCCTAGTCCTTCTCAGGTACTTGAGTATTAACACAATCCAATGTCCTGGTCCTGGGTTCGACTGATATCTTGCCACCATGCATATAGCATGACAGATATCAGGCCTAGTGCAAAGCATAACATACATGAAGCTTCCCACTGCCGAAGCATAAGGGACCAGCTTCATGTCATCTATCTCCTTCTGTGTCCTAGTACACATAGCCTTAGATAGATGAATTCCATGTCTGTAAGGTAAGAAACCTTTCTTGGAATCTCCATGCTAAACCGCTTTAGCACGGTATCGACATAGGATGCCTGAGATAAGCACAACATCCTTTTCTTGCGATCTCGAAAGATCCTAATACCAAGGGTGTGCCCAGCTTCTCCCAAATTCTTCATATCGAACTGTTCAGATAGCCATACCCTTACGTCTGATAATACCTTCACATTGTTTTTAATTAGAAGTATATCATGTACATATAGTATAAGAAACACCAACACATTTTCCATCACACTTTTTGTATACACAAACCTCACTAGGATATTGTATAAAACCATACGACCATATCAAATCGCATGTTCCAAGACCTTGATGGTTGCTTAAGACCATAAATGGCTCTCTTAAGCTTGCATTGGCTCTCTTAAGCTTGCACACTAAATGATCCTCTCCTCCAGCAATAAATCCTTCAGGTTGGCGCATATAGATTTCCTTGTCAAGACTCCCGTTCAAGAACGCAATCTTGACATCCATCTGCCAAATCTCCATATCCAAATGTGCTGCTATAGCTAAGATAATCTGGATCGATTTAAGCATGGCTACCAATGAAAAGGTCTCATCACAGTCGACGCCCTCCTTTTGAGTGTAACCTTTCGCAACAAGCCTTGCCTTGAAGGTTTCAACCTTCCCTTCTGATCCTCTCTTATGCTTGTAGACCAACTTACTTCTAATGGGTTTTACCCCATTGGGTAGCTCTACTAGCTCCCACACTTGATTAGAATCCATAGATCCCATTTCGGATTCCATTGCTATTTGCCAGGATTCAGCATCCTTGTCTTGAACTGCCTTCCTATACGTCCATAGATCCATTTCATCCTGGTCCGGAGAGTGGTCCAAAGATGCTCACACGCCAATAAAACGATCAGGTTAACGAACAACCCTCCCACTATGATGAGGCATGTCCTTAGTTTTCGTATCCACAATAGTGTCAATACGTGGTACACTAGGTGTTTGTACAATTGGTATTATCGAAATCTCGTCCCTAAGTTCCTCTAGATTGATCTCACTCCTAGACTTGTGACTTATTACATAGTCCTCCTCTAATAACCGGGCGTTGGTGCTAACAATGACCTTCTGATCTTTAGGACTGTAGAATAAGCCACCTTTCGTTCCCTTTGAATATCCTACAAACACTCGTAATTCGGTACGAGATGCCAACTTATCAGCTTCTTTATTCAGCATGTGTGCTGGTGAATCCTAAATCCGAACATATCCCAGACTGGGATTGCGCCCATTCCACAGTTCTGTGGGTGTTTTTGGACTGATTTCGAAGGCACCAAGTTTAGAATGTACGCCGCTGTTTCTAATGCGTATCCCCAAAATGAAATAGGGAAATTAGAATAACTCATCATTGACCTAATCATCTCTAATAAAGTATGATTCCTTCATTTAGCAACACCATTTTGTTGTGGTGTACCAGGCGCAGTGAGCTGGGAAGTAATCCCCTCATGTTCCAGGAAATCAAAAAACTCTCCAGTAAGATATTCGCCACCACAATCATATCGTAGTGACTTGATACTATTCATGATGCTTCTCCATTTCATTTTTGAATTCTTTGAACTTATCAAAAGATTCAGACTTACGTCGCATCAAATAGACGTATCCATATCTCGAATAATCATCTATAAATGTGATGAAGTATTTGAAACCACCCCTAGCCTGGATGTTCATTGGACCACATACATCGGTATGAACCAACTCCAACACATTTTGTGCATGATTTCCTTTTCTTTGGAAAGCCCTTTTAGTCCTTTTACCTTCTAGACAGGACTCGAAATTGAAAATGACTCACCTTGGAGTGAATCCAATAGGCCATCGCTCACCAATCTTTGAATCCAAGGTTAATATGACCCAATCGTAAATGCCACAAATATGTTTGATTTATGCTCGAAGGTTCCTTTCTTTTATTACGATTACTCAAAGAATTAAGCGATTTATAATTATGCAAGGGAGTTTGTGCAGCACTAATGATGTAAAGTCCTTCATTATAAGTACTTGTGCAAACATATTCACCATTTCTTTTAATAACTGTTTTATCGTAAAAAAAAAACTGAACATCCCTCACAACGTAATTTAGAAACTGAAACTAAATTCATTCTAAAATCCGGTACCAATAATAAATTATTTAGGACTAGAATCCTATCATTAACTTTCAACTGCACGACTCCTACTGCAATAGCCTTCAGCCTCGAATAGTTACCCCAGTTGATAGTAATCTCATCCGCACTAAGCACTTTGGTTACTTGGAACCCCTGCGAGTCATAACAAACATGATCAGTGAAGTCCGAATATACTATCCACGAAGTGATAGAACAGGCAGCCAAACATGTTTTGGCTACTAGTGCATGAGACGTACCTTTCTTAGGGCAATCACTCTTGAAATGCCCTTTCAGACCGCACTTATAGCATTTGCCCCGCGGATTTTTGTTTGCCTCAGAATGATGAGCCTTGGACTGAGGAGCCTTGCCCTTAGCTTTGAAGGTTGCCACTTGCTTCTGGCCAACCTGCTTTTTCTTCTTTCCCCATTTGGGTTTTGAAGAAGTAGCACCAGTTGCTGCCAGAATTTGATGATAACCTTGTTGAAGAGACCTTCAGCAGATTGAAGCTCTGTCAGAAGTTCCGCCAAAGTATATGTCATAAGGTTCATATTGTAGTTAAGGCGGAACTGCTCAAAGCTTCTTGGTAAGCTGCCCAAGATAATATCGACCTGCGACTCCGCATCGATAATAGCCCCCAGTATGCTCAGTTCGTTCAAATGAGACATCATTTTCAAAACATGATCCCTTACTGGAGTCCCTTAGATATTTGGGTTGTCAACAACACCCTCATTGCATTTTGCATAGCCGCCCGGTTCTGATGACCAAACATCTCGGTGGGATTTTTCACCATCTACATGGTTAAGCCCATCGTATGATGCTGATGCTGCAATACATATGTTAGTGAAGCCAAAATGTAACAAAGAGTCATCTCATCAGGCTTCTTCCATTTTCGGAAATCATTCAACTCTTCAGGAGTGGCATCCGATTCTGGATCCAGAGGGCTTTCCGCAGTTAACACAAATTTATGCCCCTCGGCAGTCTGGACAATGTCAAGGTTTATTTTCCAGTCGGCAAAGTTAGTGCCATCAAGTTTATTTTCTTTGATAATAACAGCAACTGGATTGAAAGACATCTGAGAATAAAATTAAAAACACCATTCATCACATAATTTGACGCAAAATATATTGAAAAACCTTAAAACACAATATATATGCAATCAACCAACACCTCGAAAAACCACACATGCAAGCCACGTTAGTGTGGACGTTTACACATACATTTTCAAGTAGATTTTAACGTTTTTAATTTTACTATCTAGTCAAGATACGTTTTGACAAGTAAAATTAATAGTTGGTTCGTCTTGGCCATGTATTGAATTAACATAGACTCCGGTGGGGAGCTTATTAATTAATACTGTTCGGATTCGGTGCCTAAAATGAAGACGCAATGGAAGAAATATACGAATTTAATTCGATCCGAATCCCATAATAGGATCGATCAAGCTACATATATACGAATAAATAAATGAAAATGAAAGTAGGATTCGAAATCATACCCTTGTAGTCCGTTGATTAAATGGTGAAAATATGATGTCCTTTGCGAATCCAATCCGCAACAAGCTTTATGTTGATCCAACGCTGAAAACACTATGTCTCTACTTGCCACGCGCCGGAGAAACGATCGGAACGACAACCACCCAATTAACCTCCAACGTTACTGCTAGAATATGATGATGAAGCTATTTAATTTGATTAATACACTCCAAGTATATTAATTAAATAATTTCTCTCAATATATATATATATATATATTAACTTTCTCTAAGAAAATCTAAAGAATAATGAAGAATGAAAAATAAAGACTCAAACTTTTCTCTCTCTCTTTTTCCAAGTTCTCGCCGAGAGTACAAAGTTGTGGAAGAGAAAAATTAAGTCACTCCATTATATTCTTCAACTAATTAATATAAAGTCACCTACACCATTTCAAAATGAGATATCAAAATCTCTAAAGTCTTTGGTCTTCTATTTATTAAAATGGACACAAAGACCAAGAAGAAAGTTGGTGAACGGGGGCGGCCTCTAGAAGATCCGGAACGAGTTTGATTCGTTTCGGACTCCCGTGAGTCCAAACAGATAAACCTCCATTTTGTTCTGATGTATTATATCAATTAATTAATCATATCAAATACAAAATGATATAATTAATTTCTCCAAGAAATAATTATATTCATGAATTAAATTAATCACCCAGTATTATATTTAATTCATTAAGCAGTAAATTAATTATCCAATAAATAAATTTAGACATCAAATGTCCCAAAATTAATTAGACATGTAATATCTAATAAATTAGATATCCAATATCTAATATTTATAAAAAGAGAATAAGCTCGATTCAATCCATCGTCAATCCTTTTGCGCGACTCGGTAGGTCCGTCTTAGTTAGCAATGGGAGGAACCAAAGAGTAGTAGCACCACCTAGCCAGCCTGGCGGCCTACACTGTACCCTAACTGAGAATGAATGATGGGGATCATTTCAAAACCTTTTTGTTGTGAATACCAGTATACGTATAAACCCTTCTTTCAAATGTCCTGATCAAGTTATAGGGTCACCGTCTGTCTAACCCTATCTGTACTTGACACTATGCATGAGTTAATGCAAATCGAGATCATCGAGCTCTCGTGTATCCAATACAACTAGCTCTAATGCTTTGGCCAAAGACTTATGATCTCATCTACCAATAACCGCATAGGACATATAACCCGTTCACTAACAGGAGAAAGAATCCTATCTTGGTATTTAGTAGAATCTGCTACTTGCCCGTCAAGACGCACATCGCGGTTGAGCCCCACCTTCCGGTTTTCTGGGTCGAACTACTCTAATGAAAATCTTAACCTCACAATCACATCCCTACTAAACCCTCAAGTCGAAGGTTCACGAATACCTATCACAACCTTTTGATTCCGTCATTGATTGTCCCGGAGTGAAATCCGTGTGACGAATCGAGGGTGATTCGGTTCGAGTATACTAATCTCATTAGCATACCTACAACGTATGCTCCTACTAAATATTAGTGTTCGACAGGCACTCTCCAAGTCAAAGAACACGTCATACAAGTCTTCACATAAACTTAACACCCAGTCAAGTTTCATCGAATTGCGGATGATTAAGTATTTGAGCCATAAACCTTTCCAGTGCCAATTCCCTTATCTAATAAAGGGTGGAATGTTTGCTCTAAAATACAAGGACTAGTTTATATATATATATATATATTTACGAGTTAGGAATGCCAGTGACTACCAGTAAATAAAGAAACATACAATTACCTTGTGATAATGATTTATATAATAACAAGTACAATGCCCTCACTCAACATCTTTTGAGTGGCATTCAAGGGCATATTCCTAACAATATCCCACTTGCACTCAATGCCACATACTATGATATCTAATACCCATGTTCTCCAGATGACGCTCTAAGCTAATCTGAGAGAGTGACTTGGTCAGTGGATCAGCGACGTTTGTCAGCTGAGTCTAATGTATGCAGTATAATGTATCCCTTTGCGAACAAATTCTCTCAAGAGATAATACTCTCTCTCAATATATTTTGTACCATTATGAAACCTCGGCTCCTAGGCCTGTGATACCGCTATATTGTTATCGTGTAAAAATGAAAACAGGCAGCGCGGCACATGGTGTCATGTGAAGTTTACCCAGTAACTTCTTAACCCTTCCTTTGGAGGCCCCCGAGGCCGCTTTATACTCAGCCTAACAGGTGCAATCAGCATTCGCGCAATGCTTGGTACTATACCAAGATACTGCTCCTCCATTACGAGTAAAGTGTAGCCAGAAGTAGACATAGAGTCGTCTTTCTGTCCTTGGAAGTCTGAATCAGTGAAGCCCATCACATTCAGTTCTCCACTGCCATATATCAGAGCCAGATCTCTAGTCCTTCTTAGGTACTTGAGAATGTTCTTTACAGCAATTCAATGTTCCCTACCTGGGTTTGCCTGAAACCTACTTACCACGCTCACAGCGTGTGCAATGTCAGGTTTCGTACACAACATTGCATACATAAGGCTACCCAAGGCCGAAGCATATGGTATATTACTGATTTCCTTTCGATGTTCCTCACTATGAGGACACATCTTCAAGGTGAGTTTTGTTCCATGTGGCATCGGTAGGAACCCTCTTTTAGAATAATCCATCTTAAATCACTTTAAGATCTTATCTATACATAGGGCTTTTGAAAGACCTACCATTCTCTTGTAAAAAATGCGAAAATCGTAGCGAAATTCTAGGATATTACAGTAGGTTTCAGGCAAACCCAGGTAGGGAACATTGGACTGTTGTAAAGAACGTTCTCAAGTACTTAAGAAGGACTAGAGATCTGGTTCTTATGTATGGTAGTGGAGAACTGAATGTGATGGGCTTCACTGATTCAGACTTCTAAGGACGGAAAGACGGTACAGAGTGGGACCGACACAGTATGGGTGGATAATTGTGGGAACTGTGACAGTCGTGCTAGTATGTCTATCGAGGTTATTTTAATTCTAGGATATTACATGCTTGATATGTTTTTCGATGTCGGATATACTGTATGAGTATTTGTACAATTGTCGTACTTGGTCGATAGTTGTATTTGAGGATATCATGCATCAGATGTATCGTATGAGAATGTTATCGGAACGAGCATATGTATTCAGTATGCCGTATGTTCGTGTCCAGTATGTCGAGACGGATAGGAACAGTTGGATTTTGGCCAAGTATAGAAGGCCATTAGGTACGCTAGCGTTAAGGACTTATGTATGTTAAATTACACGTTCTACGTACATTATGCGTAAGGCATTACGTACGTAATGTTGTTACCCAAAATATTATCCGGAGATGATATGCTGGAATAGACGAGTAACAAACAAAGTGCAAGAGCACGTCCGTGGGAAAATAAATTACATAAGATTGCTGGGGTTGTTAGTCCCGGGCTTGAATGCTCTCGCGAGATGTTATTAATATGAATACGAGTGAGTACAGATATTAATGTTAGAGTACAATTACAATGAGTGTAAAGACTCTAGTTATCTTAGCTATCGAGTGATGAAGATTACCATAAGAACCAGAGTTGAAGCTCTGTGAGTTCTTGTTACAAAGATGGAGAGTTCTCCGTATTGTTTGCTTTTAGTGTTATGTGTTCACGTTGTAAACTATTACTGTGTTAACGTTCTGACGGTCTCTTTGTCAATGCTGGAGGCCTTCTATTTATAGGTGAAAGGGTTGATGGGACGTCTCCATCAACCGCGGGCAATCGCCGCTTCCTGTCTTTAAATAAGGCGGGCGATCGTCCCAGCACGTGGGACTGCTTCCTTAAAGTCCGCAACAGCTGCTGGCAGCCAGATGCGCGAACCAATGAGGAGGCGACAGGTGCCTCTTCTCTCTGTCCGGGGCGGTCCCACCTTAGGTCCTTTTGGTGGGTCTGTCGGTTGGTGAGGCCGTCCTTATCACTGACAGCTGCTGATGGGCTCGAGTAGGGCCTGTTCTTGCGGCGCCTTTTGCGGATCTGCACGTGGGTCTTCGCCTGAGATTTGGTCTCCGCAAACTTTGACGGGTGTCGGATTCACACGTGGCATGGGACGATCGTCTCCAATAGGACATTAGAGGCGATATCCAGATACCAAAAGACGATCGCTTTAGATGTCGACCGCTAGACGCTTGCCAAGCATCTGTCTTCTTTGGTTGGCTCCTAACTATTATGCCGATCGCCATTGAGGCGTATAAATCGCCGCACAACAATTGTCCCCCAGCTCGCTCCGATGTTGAAGACGTGGGGTGAGGTGGCTCTGCTGGCGATCGCTTGTTTTAGGAGAGCGACTCATCTTCTTGTGAATCGGACGATCGTCCCTCGAACGAACTGATTTCAAATTTGGACGATCTCCTTGGATGCTGGAGAGAGCGGGAAGTGGAGGCGGGCTTTTAAAAAGTCACCAGGACACGCGTCGCGTTCCCATTGGGGGAGTCCTACGGTTTTTGTCAGACTTGTCATCTGGCATGCCCTTGAAACGACGCGCACGCATGTTTCGAGGGCTGCATTAAATGCGGCCCACCGACGGTTGCACTCCACCCCTCGAACTTCCGCCTATTTGCCCAGAAGTCCCTTTTCTTGCCTATAAAAGGGCTAGGGCTACTGGGTTTCAGTCCTTTATGCGCCGTTACCTTTAGACGAAGACTCTGCCGAAATTCCTTGAAGCTTCTTGCGCCGATCGACGTTCTCTCTAGGTAAGAGCAAAAAATTTTCGTCCCTCTTTTTTCTTCGAACATGTCTGGAGGAGGATCCAAAGTGTTTGAGGTGGGTAGCACTTCCGCCGCCGCAACTTCGCCTGCCCGGGACGAAACCTCCGCGGCTCTTCATATGGAGACGGCCATCGAGGCCATTCGTGCGGGAATTGCACCTGCGGAGGTTGAAAAGCTTTTCAATGAAGCTGACGCGGCGAGGTCGGCGGCGGCAGAGCAGAAGGGCTCGCCGGTAGACGAGGATGAGGCGGTGAGACTGTATTGGGAGCAGAATAGTGTGTTCGGCCGGGCTTTTCTGGAATTCGCCGGACTTATGGAGAGGCTGGCCGGACCACGTCCTCAGTTTGATTTCGGCGCATACTCGGTCGCCCACCCCTATGAACCCGTGAAGCAGACGTCATTTCGGGCCGCGGAGCCCTCCCCGTGGACCCTCGGTCAGATCCAGAGTTCGGCGACCAGGAAGGACTTGAGTCATTGGAGGGCGGAGTTCCATATCCCCTCTGATGTTTCATTGTATGTGCCCGCGGAGAACGAACGTGCCGACCAACCTCCCGAGGGTATGGTCGCCGTTAATGAATTGATCTTGGGGGCCGGATTGCGGTTCCCATTGCCGCTCGCCGTGTCATACCTGTTGACCGCCTGGAATGTGGCGCCGCTCCAATTGACGTCGAACGCCTGGTTGCAGATCGTCAGTACCTTAACTCTTTTTGGTGGTCACCAGCTGTTCCGTCTACCTTCTACGCTGGAAATGAACTACCTATTCAAGCTGACGGCGCAGAGGGGTTCAGTTGGCGGCTACCACATTCAGGGTCGCATGGGCAGAGTGGTCCTCGGGTTGCCGAACAAGGTTCGGGGCGACCTGATAAAATGGTGTTGGGTCGGCGGAGCGTGGAGGTCGGCGGCGAGCGATAAACCAGAGGATGAGTTGGATATCCCCACCGGCTTTCGGGAGAGGAATCCGAGTAAGGGTTTTAACTCTTCTTTTGTTCGGATACATCTTGAACTGATCTAATTTGGTCTCCTTTTTGCAGGCTTCCTTATTCCAGCAGTCGGCGACCTTCTATTTGACTTTTTGATCGTCTGGGAGCGAATCTGCGGTCTACCGGACAACTACATCGACGCTCGCACGGTCAACAACGAAGATCATTGGTTGGGCACGCGATTGTTTCGCTTCCCCCGCCACTTGAAGGTCCCAGGTATAAACTTTACGATTCCCCTTTCCGCTTGACGATCGTCTTTGATTGAAAGAGATGTCTAACCTGGTTGAATGTCTTCTTTGACAGAGATCTACTTCCCTCGCTACTACGAGCCGCCGAAGGAGATTGCTATGTCGAACCCCGGCCTTATCAATCGTCTCCGCCAAGGGAAGAAGGCGGGCCGTGACCCTGCAACGACGACCCGTCCTATCCCCGAAGCGAGACCTCTAATAGCGCCGATCGTCGATCCGGAAGCTCGAGAAGAGGAGAAGTTTCAGCGCAACCGCAAGAGGCGGAGGCCGGAGGAGCCCTTGCCGACCGTTTCTGCTGAGGCATCTGTTGTGGTTCTGCCGGTCGCCACGGCTCCTATTTCTGCTGTTCCAGTGGCGGAGGGGCCTACGCCCTTAGCGGCCTTCCTACAGGCCATGGCGACTGCCGACGCCGAGACCCCGCGGGGCAAGCCTTTTTTCGGCCGCAACCCCGAGAAGGACGAAAGGTAAGACTGGTTTGATCTTGCTGAGTTCAGCCACTTGTGTGGAGTGCATACTAACTCCTTCATTTTTTTTGTTGCAGGTTCTGCCTTGCCGACCCGAACACATCGCCGATGGTGCTGTATTTTCTGGCGAGCAAGTCCCCCCACGAGGCTTGCGACGTACCTCACTATGTCTCCTGGGCCATCTCCGCTCTTCCGAAGGCTTGGACGACCGACTTGGATGCGATCGCGCGCCGGCGGTCTGGAGATGCAATGCAGGCGACTCTTGCCTTGACCCTCCAGACGATGGCCACTCAAGCTGTAAAGGATTATGAGGGGCGGCCCTCTACTGCTCGCCTCCATTCGGACCTTGAGGCTGCTCGGAACCAGAATGCCGAATTTGCCGATAGGATCGTGGCCATGGAGAAGGAGTATGCTGAGACGGCCAAGCGAGCTAAACAGGATCTTGACCGGATGAGACAGGAGCTCGATCGGTCCCAGGCGGCGGTCGATCGGATGCATGACCAGATGACGGAGGCTCGTCGGTTGCATGCGGCCTCGCAGGAGGAGGTGACCGGGCTGAAGATGGTGGTGGACCGGCTAAATGGCGAGTTGGAGTCGTCGAAGGGGGAACTAGCCGCCAAGGTTGTCGAGCTCAAGGATGCGGACAAAACAGCCGCGGGACTGAAGGAGAAGTTGGAGGCGATCGAGACCGATCCCTACCTCAACGTGGAGTATGTAGGCGAGTTTGCTTATTACATGGCTGATGCCGACGCCATCCGCGCTGCCAAGAAGGGAGGGATCGAGGTCGGCCCTCTGATCGAAAACTTCAAAGCCTACGTGCTTGAGCATCCCTTGCAGCCGGACTTCTCTCTGTCGATCCTTGACCTCGCCGACCTCGGGATCGATCTGAGCTAGTATCCGTTGCCGGAAAAACTTGTTTATCCGGAAGCTGGTGAGGAATCGCACGCTGATCCATCTGCTGGGGACGAAGGCCAGGCGGGGGCGGCCTAAGTGAGACCGCTGTCATGATGTTTTTTCCTTGTAATTTTCAGTTTCTTCTTGTTTTGCCTTCGGGCGTGTATGTACAAACAACTTGAATGAAATAAAATACGTTTTTGCATCTTATTCTTTATTTGTACGATCGCCTCTCTGAATGTTTCGCATACGAATTTACACAAGTGCTTATATAATTACGCCTGATGCCTTGCTTGTATGATCGTCTTGTCTGAATATTTCGCATCATTTCGACTTTGCACAATTGTTTGGAGAGCGGTCGTTGTATGGATAGCTCCGAATGTATTGGTATACTTGAAATTCTTACTTGTAAATTTCTTGAACAAAACCGATCGTCATATGTGTGTTTGAACAAAGCCGATCGTGTGTGGTTCTGTCCTCCTGATCGCATGTATGAATAGCTCCGCTTTGCCCCTTGTTTTTGTTTACTTAGTGAAAGTAAGGGAACGAAAATAATTCGTTTAGTGGGCTATCTTTAGTTTGGTTCTTGCGATATTCCATTTTGTTGATTCCACGATGGAGGCCGAATGTCCCATCCTGGACAGACTTCGCATAGTCGTGGGGTTCGATGGAACCGACTCCGACGACTATGTCTTGTGCGCGAGCGACATTCTGTCTGATGGTTAACTTCTCACGACTCACTTAATTGTAAGGGTCCTCCGTAGGCTACGTTTTGCCTCGCAAAGTAGCGATGGGGCGGACGGTCTCTGTCTGGAAGATTCCTTGCACGGGGCGCCGTCGGATAAATCGACTTCGCTATCATGGATTGTTAGCACTTTTCTGCCTAAGAGGAGATACGTTGTGACGGGGTAGGATGCGATCGCCTGCCCCGGTCCATCAGATTAGATGATGGGCCCGAGGACGGGCGAGTGCGTCCACTGATTTGTTTTGGAGGGTCCTTCGGCTACGTCTGTCTCGTATTTAAACGAAAGGGCGGGCGATCTTTATCCAAAGGAACCTTGCATGGACTGGCCATCGGTACCATCGACTCCCAGGACCATGGCTGCACTTTTCTACCTCGGACCGCCATGTTAGATGACGATCCTCGACGGTATACGTTGTGCTTGGAGGGGCGATCGCTTGCATAGGTCCGTCAGTTTAGATGACGACCTCTCGTAGGGCGAGCGAGTCGTCCTCTTTTTATTTGTTTGTTTTGTCGAGGCGAATCATATGGAGGGGATCAAAAAATCTCATTAAACTTTTTGTACATTGGGTAACTGAATACAAAGTTTTTATTGGTAGTATTTCTTCAAATGTACGGCGTTCCAGGGATATTGGTCTGGAGTGCCGTCTGGGTGTTGGAGTTCGTAGGCTCCTCTGGTCAGCCATTTAGATATCCTGAAGGGGCCCTCCCAATTCGGGCCAAATACTCCCGTGTGAGTCTGGACCTTTTTGAGGACTAGGTCATCCACTTGGAATCGCCTTTCCTTGACCTTCGAATTGAAGAATTTTTCGGATTTCCTTTTGTGGATCGTGTTCTTCATTTATGAGGTCAGTCGTCGTTCTTCGAGCATATCCAAGTCGATCCGTCGGGATACATCATTGTCCATCGTCATTTCTTGTTCAGTTTGGTGGCTGATGACGGCGATCTCTGAAGGGATCACTGCTTCTGTTCCGAAGGCAAGGGCGAATGGGGTTTCGCTGGTTGAATTTTGGGTCGTCATTCGGTAGGACCACAAAACATCTGGGAGCTCGCTCGCCCATCGTCCTTGTTTGGATTCGAGTCTTGCTTTGATCGTGTGTTTGAGGATCTTGTTTACAGCCTCTTCCTGCCCGTTCGTCTGTGGGTGGTAAGGGGTCGAGAACAACTTTTTAATTCCCCATTTCTCGCAGAATTACATGACTTCCAAACCGTCGAACTGCTTCTCGTTGTCGAAGATGATAGCCTGGGGTAGACCAAACCGGCATATGATTTTCTTCCAAATGAACTTGATTACTTGTTCTTGGCCGATCTTGTTGAGTGGCTCGGCCTCAGCCCATTTTGTGAAATAATCGACCCCCACGATGGCAAATTTACATCCCCCTGGCGCCGTCGGCAAGGGACCGATGAGGTCGATGCCCCATTGGGCGAACGGCCATGGACTGTACATAGAAGTGAGATACTCGGGGGAGAGCTTGATGTTCGGGCCCATCACTTGGAACCTGTGACATGATCGGGCATAGGCGATCGCGTCTTTTTGTAGTGTAGGCCAGAAAAAACCTTGCCTGGTCGTCTTGCGGATTAGAGCTTGCCCTCCAGCGTGATTCCCACAGATCCCATCATAGATTTCGGCTAAAACGAGTCGGCCTTCCTCCGGCATAATGCACTTGAGGAGAGGAAGACTGAAAGCTCGCTTGTAAAGCCGGTCGTCTAATAGGGTGTATCTGGTTGCACGGAGCTGAAGCTGGCGAGCTTTGATACGATCGGCAGGGACCGTTTCGTCCTTCAAGTATTTAATGAACGGGGTCATCCAATTCTCTTCGGCGATGGCAACTGTGGTGATCAGGCTCCTGTCGATCGCCGGCTTTGCTGACTTCGTGATTTGGATGTTAGAGAAGTTTGCCGCCCCATCTGACGATGCTAGTTTGGATAGGGCATCGGCCTGGGAGTTGTGCTCTCTCGGGACTTGTTCGATCAGCACTTCTTCAAACTTTGTGCACATTTCAGCGACCAACTCTTGGTATTTGATCATCTATTCGCCGCGCGCCTCATATTCCCCCTTGACTTGGTTCACGACCAAGAGGGAGTCCATGAATATGTGGAGGCGACGAACATCCAGGGCGAGTGCTAGATCGAGCCCGCCTACCAAGGCTTCGTACTCGGCTTCATTGTTGGTCGCACAGAACCCAAAACGCACATCATTTGTGAAACTTTGGCCTTCAGGGCTGATGAGGACGATCCCTGCCCCTGTTCGCGAGTTGGTTGCCGAGCCATCTATATACAATTTCCAGGCAGGACGGCCGACCTGGGTCGGACTGGACGGGAAAGTTAATTTCACCACGAAGTCCGCCAGAGCTTGGCCTTTGATTGTCGTGCGAGGAGCGTACGTAATACCGTATTGGGTGATCTCCAGTGACCACTTGAGGAGTCGCCCGTTGGTGTCTGGCCGGTGCAGAACTTTCTTTAAGGGGAGAGTCGTCATAACCTCCACTTGATGTTCGAAGAAGTAGGCCCTCAGCTTGCGAACACTCATGACTAAAGCGTAGGCGATCTTATCCAGAGGCGTGTAACGCGTTTCCGCGTCGTGAAGCGCTTGACTAACGAAGTAGATCGGCAGGTGGGCTTGCCCCTCTGCTCGCACTAATACAACACTCAGCACGACCTCCGAGGCTGGCAGGTAAAGAAATAGCTTTTCGCCGGGGATTGGCTTTGCCAAAATTTGTGGATTAGACAGATACTCCTTGATTTTGGCGAACGCCACTTGACTTTCCTTCGTCCATGCAAATTTCTTATTCTTTATGGTGGCGAAGAATGGCTTGCTTTTGTCTCCAAGCCGAGAAATGAAACGGTTAAGGGCAGCTAGACAACCTGTGAGGCGTTGCACCTGTTTGACATTTCACGGCTCCTGCATGTCGAGGATCGCCTGTATTTTGACGGGGTTTGCCTCGATCCCCCTCTGGCTCACGATGTGCCCCAGGAACTTTCCGGATCTTACCCCGAAGTTGCATTTCTTGGGGTTCAATTTCATGTTGAACTTCTCGAGGATGGCGAATGTCTCGGCAAGGTCATCAAGGTGATCTTCCTTTTTGAGGCTCTTGACTATGATGTCGTCAATGTAAACCTCCATGGTTTTGCCGATCTGGTTGGCGAACATCCTGTTGACTAGTCATTGGTAGGTCGCCCCCGCATTCTTCAGACCGAACGGCATTCGGACCCAAAAGTACATGTCTTTTTCTGTGTGGAACGACGTGTGTTTTATGTCTTTCTCAGCCATTGGGATCTGATGGTACCCAGCAAAGGCGTCCATGAATGACATCATTTAGCAACCTGCCGTGCTATCTACCAAGTGGTCAATATGAGGCATTGGAAAGTGGTCTTTTGGACATGCCGCATTGAGGTCGGTGAAGTCGATGCATAACCTCCAGGAGTTGCTCGCCTTTTTGATGAGCACCGCGTTGGCTACCCACTATGGCTCGTCGGTAGCTACTCCGATTAGTTTGTTGTCGAGTAGATTTTTGACTTCTGTGTCGAGCGCTGCGTACTTCTCAGGACAGAATTTCCTACGTTCTGGTGAACAGTCTTCCTTGCCGGGTCGATCTTTAGATAGTGGCAAGCGTGTTCAGGACTAATGCCGACCATATCTTGATGCGACCAGGCAAAGACTCTGATGTTCTTACGTAGTAAACTGATCAGATCATCTTTTAACTCGAGATCGACGCTTGTGCCGATCTACACTTCCCGCTCCGGGAGAGCCGGATCTATCGTTATACTTTCCAACTCTTCGATGGGGACGGTCGCTTCTCGTTTGGAACGATTTCCGGACTCGATCCTTGGATCGATGTCGAGGCTTGGCTCGAAACCAATCCTTATCTCGATGTCGTCCATCAACCGATGTGAGATGTCGTCCTTTGAGTCGGGCTGGTACAAGTTGCTTGGCTCGTCGATCTCCATCGGTTGAATATTGACCTACTCAATGTTATATATAGTACGGGAAGTGTTTAAAGAAGTTACGACACAGGATTAATTCAAACATTTCTTTGCCATTAGCTGGTCTCCTTTTACAGTACCGACTGTCCCGTCGGCAGTGGGGAATTTGATACAGTAAAAGAAAGAGGAGGCAACCGCCTCGAAGGTTTCTAGAAATGGGCGACCTAGGAACCTATTATAGATGCTGGGCCTATCTATGATTACAAAATTGACGTTCCTAGTGATCCTAACCTTGGGATCGTAATAGCATATTAGCTCGACAGAGAGCTTGATCCTTCCATAGGCTTAGACCGTGTTGTCGCCGAACCCTTGAAGCACGATTTCAAATGGCTTGATGAACTTGGTCAGGTTACCGAGCTGGTCAAGAGCAGATTTGAATATGATATTGCAAAAGCTCCCATTGTCAACCAGCACGCGACCGACCATTTTCCCAAGGATACATGTAGAGATTACCAATGTATCCTCTTTGGGGCACTGCACTCCCTCCCTATTCTTATTGGAGAAGGTGATGAGCGCGTCTTTGGAGATGGTTGGCTCTGGGGGCACCACGACATGGACCTCTGCGAACGCCCTCAGCTCGGCCTTCCGCTTTCTATTCGACATGGTGAAAATCGGGGAAAGGCCTCCGAGGTTTCCACCTCCCGACTGAAGCATATTGATCCAGCCGGGGTTGATCGGAGGGATTGATTCGTCTGAGTACTCCGGCTCGTTCTGCTCGATCCTGGCGACCGGATTGGGAGGGATTCCGTCGCTCTATCGGCGATCGCGCTCCTCGGTCCTTTCTGCCCGGGGTTCTGGCTTGGTAACCAAGTTATCCAACTTGCCTTCCTCAAACAGTCTCCAGAGTTGTCTGAGGAGGTTGTTGCACTGACTGGTGTTGTGGCCGGGACTCTTGTGGTAGGCACAAAATTTGCTGCGGTCTAGATGACCGTTGTCCCTCATCAGCTTTGGCTTGCTAAGACACTCGCGCCCCTTGATGGCATTGAAAATGTGGGCCGAAGACAGATTGAGGTTGCGGAGGAGGTGAACTTCCACATCCTCGAAAGCCTTGAACTCACCAGGAGGCTTTGCGACCGCCTTTCTAGGCTTGGCGACTGCCTTCTTAGGGATGGAAGATGGCGCCTTCCCTTCTCCCATAGATCCCTCGCCTAAGCGAAGGGTGAGCGTCCTCTGCCTAGCCAGAAAATCAGTGGCCCTGACGCGGAAGATCGCGTAGGTCGGGGGGATGTCCTTCGTGAGGTGCCTGAACGTGGGTGAATGGCCATAGAATCCCCCTAGGACCAAGTAGAGAGCGAGTTCATCGCTAATGGGCTCGCCGGTGAGGACTATTTCATCCACCCAGTCGATGTAGTCTTCGTCGGGCTCGTCCTTCCCCTGTCTGATCTTTATCATGCGGTGGGGGCCTTCTGGCCGAGCAACTTTGGCAGCGAAATACGACGTGAAGTCGTTCGCCAGCCTCTCAAAACAGTTGATTGAGCGCGGTGGCAATGAGATGTACCACCTATGGGCAAGATCACCCAATGTCAATGGGAACATTTGGCACTTCGTCACATCCTATGCCCTGCACCCGGTCATGTAGATCCAGAACTTGCTCAAATGGGTCTTAGGATCCGACCTCCCCTCATATATATGTGTTTGAGGAGGGGCGATCTTTGGTTGTATGGGGGCGAGCTCGATCTGGACCGCGAGCGGCTCACTTGGTCAGGCGATCGATCTCTTGGCGCCTGCCCCAGTTTCTATGAGCGCCTTCATTTCGTCGAGCTGGTGCTGCATTGCGGCCATTGCCGTAACTTGACTACTCACGGATTGGCTCTCGGAGCGGGAGCCTAGGCGATCATGTACCGATCTCCTGGCCCCATGGTAGGTGACGAGTTCTCCGCTGCCGAGCTCGATTCTGGGCGAGTGGGAGCCCGTTGGCTGGCCTCTCTTCTGGGAGTTGGGTATGCCGAACTCCTGGTGACGGATTCAGGCTCTGATGTCTCCCGGCTGGGGCCCGAATGCCCGGGTTGCCATGAGGGATCACTCCCTAGGCGGCTAAAGATGGAATCGTCCCGCCTTACGAGCACATTTTCCTGTGGCTCGGGGATTTCTGAAGATTTCTCGACATATTGCCCCTTGAGCTTCTGCTTGCCCGCACGGCGGATGGATGATGGAGTAATGGTGGGCGAGTCGCATGCTCTCCGTCACTCCCTTAGGATGGCCATGGCCTCCTCGATCTGTTCTGTGGTTTGGAATTGATCGAGTGAGAGGCTGGGGCCGTCCCTCGAGGGTGGGAGTGAAAGTCTAGCGTCGCCGTGGTCGCCTTCCGCCGCAGGTTGGGACTCGGTATGGGCTGGAATAAGGTGTCCGACAGATCGTAGGGTGGCCCTTTTCGAGGTCGTGGCAGACGTCATGATTCTGAAGGTTTTTCTTTGAAGAACAGTGAGTGTTTCTTCAAGTATATGCCCCGGAGAACAGTGAGTGTTCTTCGAGACGTTCGGAATAAAAAATGAAGGTTAAGATACCCCTTCCTCTAGTGCCAATTGTTGTTACCCAAAATATTATCCAGAGATGATATGCTGGAATGAACGAGTAACAAAAAAAGTGCAAGAGCACGTTCGTGGGAAAATAAATTACATAAGATTTGCCGGGGTTGTTAGTCCCGGGCTTTAATGCTCTCGCGAGATGTTATTAATATGAATACTAGTGAGTACAGATATTAATGTTAGAATACATACAATGAGTGTAAAGATTCTAGTTATCTTAGCTATCGAGTGCTGAAGATTGTCGGAAGAACCAGAGTTGAAGCTTTGTGAGTTCTTGTTACAAAGATGGAGAGTTCTCCGTATTGTTTGCTTTTAGTGTTATGTGTTCACGTTATAAACTGTTACTGTCTTAACATTCTGACTGTCCCTTTGCCAATGCTGGAGGCCTTCTATTTATATGTGAAAGGGTTGCTGGGACGTCTCCGTCAACTGCGGGCGATCGCCGCTTCCTGTATTTAAATAAGGCGGGCGATCGTCCCAGCACGTGGGACTGCTTCCTTAAAGTTCGAAGTTGCTGCTGGCAGCCAGATGCATGAACCAATAAGGAGGCGACAGGTTCCTCTTCTCGCTGTCTGGGGTGGTCCCACCTTAGGTCCTTTCGGCGGGTCTGTCGGTTGGTGAGGCCGTCCTTATCACTGACAACTGCTGATGGGCTGGAGTAGGGCCTGTTCTTGCGGCGCCTTTTGCGGATCTGCACGTGGGTCTTAGCCCGAGATTCGGTCTCCGCAGACTTTGACGGGTGTCGGATTCGCACGTGGCATGGGACGATCGTCTCCAATCGGACATGAGAGGCGATCGCCAGATACCAAAAGACGATCGCTTTAAACGTCGACCGCTAGACGCTTGCCCATCATCTGTCTTCTTTGGTTGGCTCCTGACCATTATGCCGATCGCCATTGAGGCGTATAAATCGCCGCACAACACGTAACAAAGGGAATCGGACAGGACCAAACTGTGGTCGGTAGGTGGGGCCCGGTGTCGGCAGCTTTCGGCGTGGATGTGGACAGGCGAGTCAACCTCGAGCATTATGTACGCTATGCAGGGTGTATTACGTACGTTAAGAGGGTAAGTTACTGTAGCAAGTCAACGGCTATATTACGCACGCTACGGAGAAAGGATTACATACGTAAGGCTTTGTACGAAATGAGTCAGTTGCCTCTGGGTCGGAATTACGTATTCTAGCATGGATATATAACGTACGTAAAGCCTGTTACGTACATTAACTTTGGTATGTTAAGTACGTAACGAGCTGGAAATTTATATAAGTGGATGCCCGTCATTTCATGTTCTTCATAACTCCACTTTGTTTTTCGCCTTCAAACACTCAGAGATGGAGTTTTCAGCCCTTCGGAGTCGATTGTGAGCCTATGAACATGGATTTGGAGCTTGAGAGGTGGAGTTATCATCGATTCTTGAGGTGGTTACTTGTGTATTTCATCTTCTAAGAGGTATGTTGGATAATCCTCTCTTTGAATTCGAATTTTTGATGTTGTTGATGATTAATTCGTATGATGATAGTTTATGGAGTTGTTGTGATGATTCTTGGTATTCATGGGAATTTTGTTAAGGAGGAAGATGATATGATGATTTATACCTTTGATTATGTTAGTTATGATGATGGAATCATAATGTCATTGATGTTCTCGGTAGCATTGTTGCGATTCATGATGTTATGAGAAGTGTATGTTGAAGAACAGATAAAATACATCTTGAATTATGAATGAGGATTGTTTAAATATTAGAATACATCGGATTACGTCGTTTTTTTGGTTACAAATGTGATTATGAATTGATTCATGTTATTGAAGAACTCTTGAGTTATATGTCGTGATTTTACAAAAATTTGAAAGATTACGATCAATTTCGGCATATGGTTATTCGTGATGAAAACCGGTAATTGAATTTCTATGAATTTACAAAGATGAGCCGTGTTAATCCGAAATTAAGATTTAAGTCGGAACCAAGAATGTTGAAGACATTGTTAGAATTATTGATTATTGAATTTCGGCTTGTATTCGTATTGTTAAAAGTTGATATGGTTTGGTTTCGTATGATCGAGATATCGTTGAACCGTTGAGTTTGATTGGTTGGTTATATCGGTGGTTGATTGTTGTTGAACGTATCGTCAATCGATCATTGCATTAGGTTGCATTAAGTGATCATTGATGATTAACCATTGTGCGGCGATTGGAATTAGAGAATGCTTGGATCGCCTTGGTCTGGGCTGCGGAGCTTGTACATGAAGACGACGGGATTGGTAACAACTTCATCATATCGGTATCGAGGCAAGTTATGCTTGTTCAGTTCATAATGTTTAATAAATGGTTTCGCTTTCATTTCATTTATGATTCATATAGCAATGGTATCATGGAATATGAATTGTCGGGATGATGGTATGTATATTATGCTTGGACTGAGATAAGTCATAATGTATATGATTTTAAAGATGTCTAGTGGAAACGGAGATGTGAATTATATTTGGTCTATTTTTTGATAAGTTAGATATCAAGGTTAGTTATCATGCCGAGATTGAACTTGAGATGGTGGGTTGGTATTAGTAATGGACTGTACTTCATTTTGGATTATTCGGATAACCGTGTATTCGTTCAGGGATGTTGGTCGTAGAAAGGTTAGCGTCTCCAGCTTGAGGTAAATTAATATTGCTAGATTATGATAATCATCTTGTTGCATTGTTGTACATGTGTGTATCGATGCTTCATGTGATGAGTGTGCATCATTGTTGGTCTATTTTGTGATAATGTCCGGAGTATTCCTGTGTAGATGCTTCTGCGACCCTTGGCTGTGGCCTTGGGAGTTTATGAGTTGATATATCTTATGGAACTGTGTTGCGGGATAAAACCTGAATGGTACCCACGTCTGGAGTATTCCTGAGTAGATGCTTCCGTGACCCTTGGTTGCGACCTTGGTAGTTTATATGCTAATATTATATGCATTGTTGAGCATGCTGTGAACTGTTGTTCGACGGAAGTACGACACTGTGGTCGTGTCGGTCTTTCATGATCGAGTTATCGTTGCTCGCTTGTAAAGTCTTCTGACCCTTGTTGGATATGCATTTATTCGAGTTTCGTTGTCATGTTGTATCGTGGTATATCTGTAGTCAGATACATTCTGATCGGTCTTGTGTAGGATTTTCAGGGCGGGCACGTGTAGCATGTGTTGGTCTCGACCTCACATTGAACCGTGCACACGAGACATACTTTGTGATACTAATTAGGCACGAGACCAGATGTGTATCTGATCAATACCCGTGGTTGGCTCGTGCACGGACATATTTCCGGATCAGGCGTATCGTGACATCCATCTTGAGTCTTATTGATTGGTCGTTCACAGTCCATGTATAATCGGATCTGTTCGAAAGTTGGGTTTGTCTTCGAGATCCCATATATGTGATTTGTATATGGTTGACGATCTTATCTCCTCGTGTATATGTCCCCGTTGATCCTCTATTGATCTCGTTTGGAGTTACCATATCGATGGTCAACTCGTTTGCTATTAACCCTTTATTAATCTCGTTTGGAGTTACCATATCGATGGTCAACTGATTTGCTATTAACCCTTTATTAATCTCATTTGGACTTCACCCTATCATTAGTAATCTCGTTCGTTATCGATCCTTATTGATTCCGTTTGGGAGTTTGCCTTATCGTCGGTATTCACGGTTGTTGATCCCTTATTGCTCTTGTTGTGGTTTACCATATCGTTGGTATTCTCGTTTGTTGGTCCTTAATTGATCTTGTTGAAGTTTACCATATCGTCGGTATTCTCGATCGTTGATCCTTTATTTCTCTTGTTAGAGTTTACCATATCGTTGGTATTCTCAGTTGTTGGTCCTTGATTGATCTTGTTGGAGTTTACTGTATCGACGGTATTCTCGGTTGTTGAACCTTTATTGATCTTATTGGAGTTTATCGTGTCGTCGGTATTCTCAGTTGTCGATCCTTTATTGATCGTGTTGGGGTTTACCATATTGTTGGTATTCCCGGTTGTTGGTCCTTCATTGATCGTGTTGGAGTTACCACATCATGGTATTCTCGTTCGTGGTTGATCCTTTGTCGATCTTGTGTGGAGTTATCATGTCATTGATATTCTCGTTTTGATGCATTAGTTGTTTATTATTATTGATTGTGTGAGCATTCATACTTTGGATGCGTATACTGGGCTTGTCTTTGTTTCGGGGCAGTTGATTTACAGATGCATCGTGTGTTATCGGTTTTATCAGAATTGGATTTGATTGTGCGATCCAGTGAACAGGATTGGTCATGGATAGATTACTCCGTATTTGAGATATATTTATGTCTTCGAGAATCTTGGCATTGTTTGAATACCGTACAGCTAGTTATTTTGAATTCATTCGTCACTTGAGAATACGAGGTGTGAATTGAGGTAAGGGTTGATTTGATATAAGTTACCACGAATTGGTAAGGTTATTACAGTAAGATGAAATATTCTTACTCTGTAATTACATTGCTATGTAATTGTTTATGTGGATGTGATCATTATCATTGTTGAGTATTGTGGCTGACCCCGTCGTGGGATTTATCTTTTAGGTACTCGGAGTACGAGCTAGTAGCGGTCGTGAAGGGATGAGCTTTCCGGTGATACTGGCTATGGCATGGTTATTGGGATTTGTGTATTCTTTTCTGGTTGTTATGATTCCGCTGCAAATGTATTTAATCATGTCTCTATCCACTGCGTGTGTAATTTTATAATGGCTTTCAGTATTTTTCTAACTCGTGTATACTTTCTAAATGCCCTTTTTGCCTCCTTGCCTTGTGTTTTCAAATGGTATTTTATGACGGTATTTGGGAACTATGTTTTACAAAATATTTGAGTATTTAAAACATTACCGTCTTCGACTCTTTGGCGTATTTGACACGTTTGCGAAAATAATTTTAGCCTTGTGGGTTCCAATGTGGGGCCCACACCGCTGTAATATCCCCGGTTGGCTTTGGGGGTATTACACCTACTTACCACGCTCACAGCGTGCGCAATGTCAGGTCTCGTACACAACATTGCATACATAAGGCTACCCACGGCCGAAGCATATGGTATATTACTCATTTCCTTTTGATGTTCCTCACTATGAGGACACATCTTCAAGGTGAGTTTTATTCCATGTGGCATCGGTAGGAACCCTCTTTTATAATAATCCATCTTAAATTCTATATAAAGGGCTTAGGAAAGTCCTACCATTCTCTTCGCTCTATCCCAGTAGAGTCGAATCCCAAGATATAGATTTCTTCTCTCAAGTCTTTCATGGAGAACCTACTCGAAAGCCAAGCGTTCACAAAACTGAGCATTCCCACATCGTTTTCCTATTAGTAGAATGTCATCTACATATAGTACTAAGAATGTGATCTTGCTCCCACTAACCCTCTTGTATACACAAGGTTCCTCTTTATTTTGCTCGAAGTCAAACTCTTTGACTGCCTCATCAAAACGAAGGTCCCAACTATGTGAAGACTGCGACAGTCCATATCACGGAGTATACATCCACCATCGCTTGGTCATAGGTCGCGGGGTCGGTCTATTGGCTATCACCTGGAACCTCATGGAGACCCAGCTCCTCCAGGTGCACAAGGTCATACCTCTTAGGTAAATGAGACACCATACTAGACCTATGAGGTGGTTGTACTTGTGTTTGAGAAGGTTTGGTTCCAATTTCTTGTACAGGTATCTCCTGAGGAGTTTCACTATATTCTTCCAAAGAAATACTTCTACCTGCTCCGCCTTCCTGAATGAACTCATCTTCCAGGAAGTGTGATTCCAAAGTAATAATGATCTTTCGATCTTCGGGCATGTAGAATAGATAACCCGTCGTCCCAGATAGGAATCCAATGAAACGTCCCTTCACGGACCTAGCTTCCAATTTCTCCACCTTAGTCTTCTTGACATAGGCGGGACATCCCCAAATCCTAATGTGATTAAGACTTGGTTTCCTGCCCTCCCACATCTCATGTGGAGTTTTAGGAACGTACTTAGAAGGATATCTGTTCAAGACATAAGCAGCAATCAGGAGTGCAAAACCCCACCGGTAAATCAGCAAGTCGGTGTAACTAAGCATGGAAGGAACCATGTCCAAAAAGGTTCAGTTCCTTCTTTCCGACACACCACTTAGCTGAGGAGTTCCTAGAGGTGTTAGTTGTGATACTATTCCATGCTCCTTAAGGAACTCAACAAACTCTATACTCATATACTCGCCACCTCGGTCCAACTGAAGTGCTTTGATATGGTTACTAGTT
The DNA here is from genome assembly GCA_033398695.1 of Orobanche coerulescens. NCBI lineage: Eukaryota > Viridiplantae > Streptophyta > Magnoliopsida > Lamiales > Orobanchaceae > Orobanche > Orobanche coerulescens. The sequence goes on along the minus strand of CM065818.1, from coordinate 83,635,490 downwards.
TGTTTTTCGACTAGGGCCTTAAATTCCTGGAATTTCTCAAAGACCTCAGATTTATGTTTCATTGAGTACACATAACCATACCTAGTATGATTATCCGTAAATGTAATGAAATACTGATATCCATCACATGTTGCTTCCAAAGCACTACATACATCGGTATGGACTAATCCAAGTTTATCAGGGCTCTTTCAAAAGTCCCTGTGAAGGGGGACTTAGTCATTTTGCCTTTAAGGGAAGATTCACAAGTTGGAAAGGGATCCGATCCCAATGCACCCATAAGTCCATCCTTTTCCATTTTGTAAACCTTGGTCTGACCAATATGACAAGTCTAATATGCCATTTCAAAATTAGATTAGTTTCATCCCTACCACACTTCCTAGTCATAGTATTCACAACGACTTTGTAACTAAGGTTTAGATGATACAATCCATTTAACAATATAGCAGTGCCTACTAGTTTATTTCTAAAATAAATTTTGCAGGAACCATCACCAATGAAAAACTGAAAAGCCTTTTCGATCCATGACTGGAATGGATACAATGTTTTTATGCCCCTTGGGCAAAACAAGTACATCATCTAATGTCAAAACAAAGCCGGATTCTTAATCTAAAAGAAGTGATCCTATGTCAGTTTCTTCAACACTATGCCCGCTTCTGACAGTAATCATCACTTACCCAGCTCTAAGCTTCCTACTTTGTTCCAGATCCTGATTCACGGTACAAATGTGAGAACTAGCACCCGAATCCAGTATCCACGAAGTAGAAAATACAGAACAATTTGTTTCCAAAACTAAAAGTTCCATACCTGAAGTGCCATGAAGAAATGGACAGTCTCTAGCCCAGTGGCCCAGCTCACCGCATTTGAGACATGCGTCCTTGTTCTTCTTGCTCTTAGGAACCATTGGGGCCTTGCCATTACCTTTAAGGTCCTTGATTTGTGGTCCCGTCTTCTTCTTGGTCTTATTCTTATTATTCTTATACCTCCAAGGTCCAGAAGAAATCACAAGGGCAGACTCCTTCACCTGCGGAGTCTTCATCTGAGATTGAGCGATTACCAGTTTGTTCATCAACCCTGCTAAATTGCACGCAATCTCATTGCAGTTGAAATTCATAACAAACTGTGAGAAGGAATCAAGAAACTGTAGGATAAGGTCGGTTTGAAGAGAAGTATCCATCTTAAAATCAAGAGCCTCCAATCTCTCGATCACAGATATCATTTTGAGGACATGGTCCCCAACCTTCTCACCTTCCTTCATCCTAGCACCGAACAGTTGCTTGGATATCTCATATCTGGCAGTTCGACTGTGCTCATCATAAAGCTCGGTTAAGTGAGATAAGATCTGCCCAGCAGAAGCCATTTTCTCATGAGCTCTCTGAAGCTCATTAGACATAGAATCCATCATATAGGCACGGACTTTTATGTCATCATTAACCCACTTTTCGTGGTTTTCAACTTCTTCCTGATTGGCTCTAGTTCGCACCGGAGGTGCCGGAATGTCCGCCTCCAAGACGTATCCCTGTGCTTCTATACTGAGGACTATCATCAGGTTGCGGAGCCAATCTAGAAAGTTAGGGCCAATTAAGGTGTTCTTTTCGAGTGGTATCGCGAGTGGGTTCATTGTCATATTGAGAGTTGATATTAGTCTGCATTAAGTACGACAGATTTATTAGTGACTCGTTCAATTATGATATGAGTATAGAATTAAGGTCTTTTCCATTCTTTTAACCCAGCTCCCACTATTTTTATCGAAACAACACACTCCCATGTATTATTCGCATTACTTCATAGTGATGATCGCGTTCTTTATAAATTTTAATGGAGGGCAACCGAATAGGTTTCTAGTCTATTAATTTTCATAAAGTGGTGTCCAACACCAACCCATATAATGGATGATTCGATCTTCTTTTTTCCTTTGTTCACTCCCCTCAACCTATACGGTTTTTATGGTTCGTAAACAAGTTAAGTTTATACCATCGACGCAAATCAGTTTCACAATTGAATCTTATCCGGCAACCGAACAGGTTTCTAGGGATAAAATTTGCTCCAACCGAAGGCATCCAATGCGCTCTCGGTAATTTATCGATCCTCCCCGAACGACTACCCCGATAACTCAGAAGCATAGCACATTCGGTTTGGATTTCAATTTTTCGAAAACTCGATGGAGGGAAGAAAAACCTTGAAATCTTTTAAACTTAATAATTTGATGTGGGAGAATTTTCGCGATTAATGTTACACTTTGCATATTAATTCATTTAAGCACGTTTGTAGCATTCATACCATATGAATAAACGTTCACAACCTAGTTGCAACCAATATGTAGTTCATGGACTGTTCCTAGAACAAAAACATCATAATCTAATTACAAGTCTTCGGTCTTGAATCTTCGTCTTCTCGAACGGATCCTACTCCGGTCTTCGTCATCACATATAAATTTTACATTGAAAAATTGCATCCTCGATACAAATATTTCTAGTAAAATAAATAAGCTCAAAATGGCCTTTACAACCCAATCGAATAAAACCGAACGATTCAAAACGAGGTCCATGAACTACATCCCCATTCAAAATTAATGCAACAATCACATTAAAATAATGGCATTCATACTTAATCTAAATATTGATCCAATCAATATAAATTAATCCAAATTCACATAACCATTAATTTAATTTGTTCCCGACAAAAAAAATATTTTATTAAATTAATTCCCTTAAAATAAAATTACCATAATAATATTTTAGTCAAATTAAATCCAATTTAATTTGAGGAAAATTAATTTACCGAACGAAATATAAAAATGGAGCCGAAAACACAAGGCCCGGGCCAAGCCGCGGCCAGGGCCTGCCAGCTCGGCTTCTTTGTCAGGCGATCCCGTGCAGCCGAGAGCCGGTCCGGCCATTTTTTCGGCTCGTCTTTTCCGAATCCAAATATAATATTTTTTAATTTTTATATTACACAATTAAATCAGTTTTTCAAAAGAAAAATAAATTTATATCGCAAAATAAAATTATGAAAAATAATTTTTAGATGAACAATTGAAAATCAAAGATTAAAAATGATTATGATTCCAAATCATAATAACACCCAATCAAGCATTCCAAATGCTAAATATCATATATACGATCGCAAGACCTACGCTCTGATACCACTGTTGGGATTTGGTGCCTAACACGAAGGCGCAACGGAAGCAATATACGAATCTAATTCAATCCAAATCCCATAAGAGGATCGATCAAGCTACGTATATACGAATAAATAAATGAAAACGAAAGTAGGATTCGAAATTATACCCTTGTAGTCCGTTGATTGAATGGTGAAAATATGATGTCCTTTGTGAATCCAGTCCGCAACAAGCTTTAGGTTGATCAAACGCCGAAAACACTGCATCTCTACTTGCCACGTGCCGGAGAAACGATCGGAACGATAACCACCCAATTAACCTCCAAAGTTACGACTAAAATAGGATGATGAAGCTATTTAATTTAATTAATACACTTCAAGTATATTAATCAAATAATTTCTCTCAATATATATCTTACTTTTCTCTAAGAAAATCTTAAAAATAATGAAGAATGGAAAATAAAGACTCAAACTTTTCTCTCTCTCTTTTTCCAAGTTCTGGCCGAGAGTACAAAGTTGTGGAAGAGAAAAATCAAGTCACTCCATTATATTCTTCAACTAATTAATATATAAGTCACCTATACCATTTCAAAATGAGATATCAAAATCTTCCATTTATTAAGATGGAGACAAAGCCCAAGAAGAAAGTTGGTGAAGGGGGCGGCCTCTAGAAGATCCGGAACGAATTTGGTTCATTTCGGACTCCCGTGAGTCCAAACAGATAAAACTTCATTCTGTTCCGATGTATTTATATCAATTAATTAATCTAATTAATTAATTATATCAAATACAAAATAATATAATTAACTTCTCCAAGAAATAATTATTTTCATGAATTAAATTAATCACCCGGTATTATATTTAATTCATTAGGCCGTAAATTAATTTATCCAATAAATTAATTTAGGCATCCAATGTCCCAAAATTAATTAGACACCCAATGTCTAATAAATTATATATCCAATATCTAATATTTATAAAGAGAGAATAAGCTCGATTCATTCCATCGTCAATCCTTTTGCGCGACTCGGTAGGTCCGTCTCAGTTAGCAATGGGATGAACCAAAGAGTAGTAGCATCACCTAGCCAGCCTGGCGGCCTACACTGTACCGTAACTGAGAACGAATGATGGGTATCATTTCAAAACCTTTCTGGTCAATACCAATACACGTATAAACCCTTCTTTCAAATGTCATGATCAAGTTATAGGGTCATGGTCAGTCAAACCCTATCTGTACTTGACACTATGCATGAGTTAATGCAAATCGAGATCATCGAGCTCTCGTGTATTCAATACAACTAGCTCCAATGCTTTGCCCAAAGACTTATGATCTCATCTACCAATAACCGCATAGGACATATAACTCGTCCACTAACACGAGAAAGAATCCTATCTTGGTATTTAGTAGAACCTGCTACTTGCCCGTCAAGACGCACGTCGAGGTTGACCCCCACTTTCCAGTTTTCTGGGTCGAACTACTCTAATGAAAATTTAACGTCACAAGCACATCCCTACAAAATCTTCAAGTCGAAGGTTCACGAATACCTATCACAGCCTTTCGATTCCATCATTGACTCTCCCAGAGTGAAATCCATGTGACGAATCGAGGGTGAGTCGATTCGAGTATACTAATCTCATTGGCATACCTACAACGTGTGCTCCCACTAACCACTAGTGTTCGACAGGCACTCTCCAAGTCAATGAACGCGTCATACAAGTCTTCACATAAACTTAACGCACAATAAAGTTTCATCGGCTTGCGAACGATTAAGTATTTGAGTCATAAACCTTTCCAGTGCCAATCCCCTTATCCAATAAGGGGTGGAATGTTTTGCTCTCAAATACAAGGACTAGTTTCTATATATATATTTACGAGTCAGGAATGCGAGTGACTACCAGTAAATAAAGAAAATACAATTGCCTTCTGGTAATGATTTACATAATAACAAGTACAATGCCCTCACTCAACATCCTCTGAGTGACATTCAAGGGCATACTTCAAACAAATACACCTAAGTGAACACCATGATTTAACAAATCTTAGAATATTATTTAATGATAACAGTCCTACAGATGGAGAGGTCCTATCACAAAAAATAACATTCACCTTTTTGTTATCTAATTGAAGTTTAAAACTAGTGAGCCAATAATTAGTACATCCGATGTGGAGGAAGACTCTAATGTCAGCGCGCATGCTAATTATTTCATAATTTAAACCAATTATGTAGGCCAACTGAATTTTGAAAGAAAAAAATCAATTTTTTAAAACCACTTAGTTATTTTTTTAAAAACATATGGTTTTTAATTTTCTCGTCATAACATGCAAGAAACATATCATGCATAATATACACGCCATACATCAAAACAGTAAAAACCAACAAATAATTAAAACTGGATAATTAAATCCAATTATCATGGCTTTTATTCCTCGTTTTGAATAACGAGAAAATCCTTGGCTCGCTTGCTTCCACTGCTTCAAGCATCTCGTCACCTCCTCCCGGTTGGGCCACAAAAATTGCCAAATTTAGAAACTTTCTTCCATGCAAAAATTAATTTCACAAGAAATTTCTAAATTTAAATTTATTGTGTTCCAATGGATGCAACGAACGGCAGAAAAACTGAACAAGATCTGAAATTGTACGAGGTCCGAAACTGCCCGACCCAGACTGTCGGACCCACGGCCCTGCCCAGCCCAACCCGACCCGCTGCTATCGGCCGACCCGACCAGTGGCACACGCGGCCGGGACCGCATGCTCTCGGCCGAGTCCCGATCGACAGCATGATGGTCTCGGTCGGTTCATCCGATCGGGACTCCTTTTCGCGTTGGACTTCTTTTTTCTTCGTACTTTGTGTACTCCAACTCGATTATAATTTTACACAAAATAAAATACATCAAATTTACAACAAAAATTATATGGAAAAATAAATCCTACTCTACCCATGGATTTTCTCATGGGAAAAATTTATACATGCCTCAAAACGGGCCAAATTACCAAAAACGCGTAAATAAAATAAAAAAAATCACGTAGCCATGATAAGTGGACCATATTTACCTGCAAGATAATTTCTAGCAAAAATACTCCAATACCATACTACATGAATGTTTAAATTGCTAGCAAATTAATCACCAAATTAATTAATTTGAACATAACCTAAAGAGCGGCTCCGATACCAATTGTTGAAATATAAAACGCGGTGGAAGTGAATTAGTATATATTTTATATTCGATTTTATATACTAACCAACATAAATAGCGGATCTATTTAGGCTTATCAATTAATTAATTAAACAGATTAATAAGTAATTTAAATACACCTATTTATGCAGTACAATTGATAATTCATACATTTGTCGCGAAGTGGTAGTATTATTCCTTTAGGGTCGATCGAAATCTCCTCCTTGCTCCTAGTTGATCTCCTTATATTTCTACCTTTTATATTTTCTAGAGTATATCCCACCTAAGATCCAGATGCTGTGTGGGCAACAATCTACCGGATCAAACTTGGACTGCAGTACAGGGTGAGACGGCCGAAACTTGATCTTCAAGAATTACCTCACAAATTTTCTCTCTATTTTTCTTGAATATTTGTGTATTTAGAAAAATATTGTGTTAGCTAAATTATGGAACCCAAGATACAAGTCAAGATCCACAATTAAACACAAAGTAGAGAAAAATCGAAAATTCTTGTTCAATGAAGGATGATAATCGGCCAACCCCTTTGTCCTATTTATAGGTGTTATGGGCTACTCTAGAGACCTTAAGGGGGATAAGGTAAGGACTCCCAATAGATCTCATCTTACCATATTAGGAATCTTCCTAATATTATGAGTCTATTAATATCAACTTAAATTCTGGATTTTTGAATTGAGAGAGATATTGAGAGAGATCAATAATTCTCACTATTACTCAGATTCATGGTACTAGATAGTTGATATTGCACTTCCTACCAAAATTCCAAATTACGAAATTGGGCTCCTTCTTGAATTAATTATTTCCCGTGTTTAAGATATCTCATGTCCATTAATTAATTTAAGCTACTGACAGCTTTAATTAATTAATATATTATATATGAGGATACCACTCGACCTTTATTATTATATCGAAAAATTAATTCTACCTGCAGGGTTTAATATAATAATCCTTTCGAGTGCCCCAAGGTACATGATCAGCCCGACTGGTCGGGACACAATTTCTAGCTATAATATTAATTTATATAAATAATAATATTGCCCAAAATATCGAGCATATTGAGTCCATTGTGGCTCTCACCCATGATAAATCAAAGCAATAAATATAAAATATATATAATTAAATATTAGTTACTAGAATTAAGAAATAATAATTGTCCGACGTGCAAAAAATCTATCTCACCTCGATTTTGTTCAACGTATACCGAATACACCAATATATGCTAATGGTCAAGACCAACCAATATCAAGCATATACTACAACCTCTCACATAACCGTCTGATTTTATATAGGTTGTAAACTAATTATTACTATATAAAGAACCGATAATGTGATCTTCTGTATGACTAGACACACCACATTATCTACAATATAAAGTAATTTGACAACATTTGCATAACCATAATGTGAATAAATATGCAAAACATATGATGAAATAAATTAAATATTTTCATAGATAAAGACCGGGAAGGTATACAAGCATAAATTATGCTTTGATGTATACAACCCTAACATACCCCACCTCTGAAACCACTATAGAAGTGTTGTGTGGTTTACTGCTATATCATCATATTTAACTGTTGCATACATATTTACTGTTCCATTATAGAGTCGGCTATCTTTCCGTAAAACAAGTTTTACAGCTGAGATAAGTCATCTGCATTTTTGTCAGCTGTGTCTTCCGCATTACTTATCTACAGTCGAGGTTTGTTAGCTGCACACAATCACAATTGAGGTTACTCAACTGATATATTCTGTAAAAGTTTTTAGACAGTCTATTCACCCCCCTCTAGACTGTCCTCTGATTATCTGTGACCTACAAGTGGTATCGGAGAGGTTGGTTCAATTTTACCGAACCAGATCCACATATATTTGAGCATATTTATTTTAATCTCTCATAAATGGAACACATGCACCGTATACATTCTAGATTACCTGTTTTCTATGTTGATGAATATGACTTATGGAAAATAATAATGTAGGCACATCTATCATCCATCCATAAATGGCAGCTAGGAAACCACACCAGATTCCCAAGAAGAGAACAAATATATCCCCTGAAGAAAGAAAGCTGGCCAACCTTGATAACCGGGCCAGAGAGGTCTTGTACCAGACTCTTGATAAAGCCACAATAGTGAAAATCAAGAATTGTAAAAATGCAAAAGAGATATGGGACAAATTACTGTAATGTGTGAAGGAATAGAGCTTATCTGTAATATCCGCACTTTCTATGTTTAGTAATTTCTATTTTTATTGTATTTTCATTTTGGGAGACTCGCTTGTTATTGTTTGGAATTCTGAAACTATTTTGTTCTTTATCCATGACCATCCGGACGAGTTTCAGAGTTGTTTTGATGAAGTTTTACTTATCGTGTAACTTTTTCGCATTGAGGCTCGATTCTCGTAAATCTCGATCCAATCTGACGTTTCGCTACTTATTCGAGTTCCTTTAATAATTCTGGATATGTTACAACTTTCTGAGTTGTCGTTCAGACCTCGAACCTAGATTTTCGGATGTTGGGTCATTTTTGTAAATTTTTATTATCTTGGGCGTTGATGCTAATATTCATTTATACCGTCCTTCGAACGACCGGAGACTTGTGATGGTTTTTATGTTTATCTCGTCTATAAGATATTCGTATATCTATAGCTTCATTCCTCGTACTTTTAATTTTGGTTGTTGGCAAACCGTTGTTTCAGGCTATTCTGGTCTGCTGCCAGGTATGCATTATGGCCGTAAGGTGGTGTGCATTATGGTTGTAAGGCTTCATACATTACGACCGTAATGTCCCTTTCATAGAGGACGTAATGGGTTTGAGCAGATTGGTTAGTCAAGTCGTATACACCATTACGGCCGAAATGGTGTGGGTGTTACGGCCGTAACGGCTGCCAGTATTTAAACCTGGCAGCGGACGATTTTCAGCCATTTTTCACTTTTTCTTCTTCCTTCCGCGACGAAATGCTTCTTTGAGCTAGGGCTCGGCGAATCTTCATCCAAACTTCAGTTGAGAAGCAATTTGGGGCATCATATCATCACTCTAACCCCATCTCATCCGTGATTCGCCTTCAAATCGAGGTATATTTCTTTAGAACCCTAGTTTTTGGGGATTTCGGAATTTTAACATGATTCTACCCCTTTGAACCCGATTTAGCCTCGATAAGTTGTTAGATTACGATTGTGTAGTCGTAATCCCTTGCTTTCATTATAGTTTAACGGATTAAACTTCAAGGTTTTCACCGTTAATAGATTAAAATCGATCATGACTTCTTAGTGACCGACGAATTGTCCCAATCGGGTAGAACTAGGATGAATTCCTACATGTCCGCAATATTGAGATTGTTTGTATATCATTATTATATTAGGAACGGAACTTCGAATGGAGTTGGACCAAAACCCTTCCTTTTCACCATTATCTTCATGCCGTGTGATTCAAGGCAAGTACATGTATTACATTCCGTTATATGTGTTACGGTTTCGATACGAATGATGAATTATGATATCGTGTGCATGTGTTGTGGTTCTTCCACCCAGGGACGGTTCGACGGGACCTCTGGGGGCCGATACTAATGAGTACGGCCGTGGAAGTGGTTTTCCACCTGGGGATTGTCCGACGGGGCCTCTGGGCATCGATACTAATGGGTACGGTCGTGGGTTACAAGCGTGGATAGTTGTGATGTTGAGACGTGATGATTTACTGTTTTGTTGTAAATGTGGTATTCCGAAATATTAATTGCAAATGATTTCCAAAGGATTTGACTATGTTGAATCGTATCTTTATAAAATGTAGTGTAATTGTGTACTTGCACTAGCTATTCGAATGCTAACCCCTTAAATGGGGGAAATACGTTTTATGCATTTCGGGTATCGGCAGAGTTGAGGAGCTGGCACGGGATATGCACGTAAAGGATGGCCCAGCATGATGATGAGGCTCGAGTCGTTGTTAAATGTTTTGTTATTGTATTTACTTGGATGATTTGGAGTTAGGCTGGTTATTGTACATTCTGGTTAAAGTCCCCTGCGTGGGCAATGAGCTTGTGTTGACCTATACTTTATGATGTCTGATTAAAATGTTTTGGCCCACCGCCCTATCTTAATATTATTATGGTTTCCTATGAGTTTTCATTGGTGGATTATGTGTCATGTGATATCCTGGTAGATCTTTTGAAGGTTATACGGCATGTAATGTCCCTTACGAGATTTGGAGTGTTACATTTATGGTATCAGAGCCTTGGGTTATGAATACCTAGGCTGTTGGTTAATTTCGGGTCTGTCAGTCGTGTGTTACGAAATTTGGTAAACGCAAGTGCACGTTGTCGTAAGCAAGTAATAAAGTTGTAACACCCCCAAAATATCCCGAGGTATTACAGTGCCATGAATCCCATGCGGGACCCACAAGGCTAGTTAGAAAAATAGGCATTTTAAGAAAATCGCGATAAAACCTTAAATTCAAGGATTACATAACGTGAATCGAAAGATTTAAGGGAAAATGTAATTTGAAGTTCAATTATTACACAACAAGGTTTTTCCAAAGAAAACAATTTATTCCAATTAAAGCAGCGGCTAGAGATAATTCCAACACCGCTCAAGTCTGACCGGACCCCTCGGGAATGTCCTGCACATGATGAACAATTTTACCTGGTACGACGAGTCATACTGTAACTGTGGTCAGAGAATGCATACCAAATAACAACTATTAACAACGATATACGACATCTTTACAATCACAGTACCTAGTAATCACAGGGAATATTTCATCACTCAACCGACGAGTCTTTCTCTTTAACACATAAGCCCCCAAGGTCGCAACCAAGGGTCACGGAAGTATCCACACGAGAATACCCCGGAACATAGGTGCCCCATTCGGGTCTTACCCCCTAACACATTTCCACACGGGTACCATACAGGTTTTATCCCCAACACACCGGCCCATTTATAACATCTTTAGAGAAAGACAAACGTCGGCTTTTATCAAAATGGCACGTACACACATACGGTATAACATTGATATTAGAAAATTCACGAGCAAGATTTCACTTGCCTGTGATCCGATAGTAGGTGCTTTATGATAACGAAGTCCCCACGCTCGCTCGAGCTTAACCTAGCCACGAAACATCCGATTAACACCTCGTACGGATTATAATGAATAAAACTAGTCTCCCTTTCCTAACCGGATTCGAGTGTAGTTTTAATTGTCGGTATGAGTATCGTTTCTAAGTTTTCAAGTGTTGTGTACCATTATCTCGTTCAATAATTAACATTAGGTATATCGATTTACTTAAGAAGATAATCCTATCATTCTTCGGTTGTCAACGAATTATTACGGCGAAATCGAATCTTAAGCCTTCTAATACAATTCTATACTCCGAATACCACAATCGACAGATTTTATTGCACAACAACTTCGGTGGTTTGACAACCAATATTGATTATACTATCGAATTATTTTTCCTTAGTTTGCTAAGTGTCAGAAATCACAAGGTAAGGGTGGCTACGAACAATGGAACATACGGTGACGGATTACTACGAATTTCCCCATAATTGATTCGTCAAATTTTACATTTTAGTGATGATTTGAAGTGAAATTTCATTTGCATGAAACGAAACATATGAGAAACGGAATTCCCGGTTACTACAATTTCATCCGACAAGATTGTCTACGAAGTTTAGCAAAATCTACCCAATACCCGCAATATAATAAGTATAAATAAGAAAACATCGAAGATATAACTCCAGGGATTGGTGGCTTACCTTATTGGAAGAAGATTAATGAAGATAGTTGACGGATTCACAAGAACTACGAGGAGAACGATAAGTGACTTGAACGACTTGGATAATCTTCACCGAAGCTCAAGAATCCACCTCCTCAATGTTAATTCAAGTGTTTAAGAAGCTTAAGAACCGGGTATAGGGCTAGGAATTTCTCCAAGGGTGGTAGTTTGTGATGTTGGGTCGTGCAAATGAAGAAGGGAACTATCATTTTATAAAACTTGGTTTTGATAACGTACGTTAACGATAAGGGTGTTACGTACGTAAGGTGTATTACGTACGTAACAGTGTGCTAATAACGTACGTAAAGAACTCGCTGCCCGAAATGTGCCCAAGTGTTACGTACGTTAAATTTGGGACATAACGTACGTAACGAACAGTTGACTCGTTTGTCCTCTAGCCCGCCGAAAGTAGCCCTGTCCGTGTCAAAAGAAAGATTCTGGTCGGAAGACCGACCCACCCGTTACGTACGTAATGTAGCTGCCTTAACGTACGTAACGATCGAAATATAGCGTACGTTAGGCATGGGTTATAGCGCGCGTTAGACAGAACCTTTTAGCCTCAAACCACATTCTAACCATCTTGGGGTGACCATCCCTTCCACTCGTCAACAATTATCGGGGAACAAGACGTTGGCCACCGTCATATTCGCACCGACGATCGTCCCACGGCGTCAAGGTGTGTCACCCCCGTTTCATTCACATCGTACAATTATATAGCACTCAATGGAATACATAAATAGAAATGACGTCACATTACCAAACATTCACACAGTACAAAGTAATCAAGCATGGAATACCGGAGGTATTACATATCACCCCTCTTAAAATAGTTTCGTCACGAAACTTAAGAAAATAACTCGGGATGACTCTCCTTCATACTCGACTCGGTTTCCCAAGTCGCCTCTTCCATGCCGTGGTGCGACCACTGAATCTTCACGAGGGGTATGGCTTTATTTCTTAACATCTTCACACGCCGGTCCAGAATGGCGGTCGGCACCTCCCTAAAGGTAGCGTCATCGGAAATTTCCACTTCTTCAAAATTGAGCTTGTGACTCGGGTCATAGACATACTTTCTTAACTGGGAGACGTGAAAAACATTATGCACTCCATCTAGTGGCGGCGGTAGAGCTAATCGATACGCGAGTTTCCCTACCCGATCCAATATCTCAAACGAACCTATAAATCTCGGGCTTAACTTGCCCTTCTGGCCGAAACGCCGAATACCTCGCATAGGTGATACTTTGACCCAAACATGATCCCCGACCGTAAATTCTAACGGTCGCCGGTTGCGGCATAAGATTTCTGCTCAGGCGGCCAAAGATGTGCTTCCGAACTATAGAGATCTTCTTAATGGACTCCTGGATAAGATCCAACTCGGTAACCGCGGTGTCGGAGGCATCATCCCAGCATAACGGTGACTTGCATCTTCGCCCATACAGGGCCTCAAACGGTGCCATGCCTATGCTTGCATGCCAGCTGTTGTTGTACGAGAACTCCACTAATCCCAAATGTCTAGCCCAATCCTTTCCCCAATCGAGCACGCACGCCCTCAACATATCTTCCAAGGTTTGAATCGTACGCTCGGTCTGTCCATCTGTCTGAGGATGATAAGCCGTGCTAAAGTGTATTTCTGTCCCCATAGCTTTATGGACGGCTTTCTAAAAACGAGACACATATCTGGTGTCCCTATCCGAAATGATGGATGAGGGAACACCATGTAGCCTGACGATCTCTCTGATGAAAATGACGGCCAGCTGCTCTGTCCCGGTTGTCTCTTGAATAGGAATGAAATGTGCTGATTTTGTCAATCGATCAACAATGACCCAAATCGTATCCTTTCCTCCCACCGCCGTAGGTAGCTTAGTGACAAAGTCCATTGATATGCTCTCCCATTTCCACTCCGGGATGGGTAGGGGTTGCATAATTCCGGCTGGTCTGCGGTGTTCGATTTTCACCTGTTGGCATGTCATACATCGGGCGACGAACCTAGCAACTTCCCACTTCATGTTCTTCCACCAAAAACTCTGTCGCAAATCCTTGTACATCTTGCTTGCTCCGGGGTGAATAGAATATGGAGTGGAGTGCGCCTCCTTCAGTATAGTTTGCTTCAGTCCGTCATTCGGTGGAATACATATCCTGTTCTTGAACCTCACCAAATCACCCTGAATCTTATAGTCGGAAACATCTCCTTTCTCGATTCTTTCACCAATCGCCCGTAATTCAGGATCTTCCATCTGTGCTAGACGTATCTCGTCTAGTAAGGACGAAAGTATATTGATTGAGCATAATCGTCCTTGCCTACGTTGTACCCATACTTCGGTGTTGCTTCTCCTGATCTCTTGCTGCAGTTTGGGCTGAACTGTTATGTTGGATACCATCACCTCTTGTGTAGTTTTCCGACTAAGAACATCAGCTACCACGTTGGCTTTTCCGGAATGATAAGAAATTTCCACATCGTAGTCCTTGATTAGCTCCAACCAACGCCTCTGTCTCATGTTTAATTCTCTCTGCGTGAAGATATATTTCAAACTCTTGTGATCCGTGAAAACTTTGCAAGTAACTCCGTAAAGATAGTGCCTCCAAATCTTGAGGGCATGCACCACCGCGGCTAGCTCCAAGTCATGTGTCGGGTAATTTACTTCGTACGGCTTCAGTTGTCGGGATGCGTACGCAACGACTCTGCCATTCTGCATGAAGACACACCCTAGTCCATGCTTGGATGCGTCTGTGTATATAATGAATCCTTCTGTACCCTGTGGTAACACTAGTACTGGGGCAGTAGTTAGCATACTCTTGAGCTCGTCAAAGCTCTTCTGGCAGTCTGCAGTCCATACAAATTTGGTGCTCTTTCTCAGTAGGTTCGTTAACGGTCGGGCGATACAGGAAAAAGCCTCGACGAATCTTCGATAGTAACCCGCCAGTTCTAGGAAGCTCCTAACCTCTTTAACATTCTTCTGAGGTTCCCAACTCATTATTGTCTCGATCTTTTGTGGGTCAACCTTGACACCTTCTGCCGAGACAACATGTCCGAGAAAAATTACCTCCGGCATCCAGAATTCGCACTTGGACAGTTTCGCATAAAGTTGATGTTGTCTTAACACGCCCAGCACTTGCCTCAAATGTTCCTCGTGTTCTGTCGGCGTCGAGAATATATCAGGATGTCGTCGATAAAAACCACCACGCATTTATCGAGGAAATCAATCAAAACTCTATTCATCAGTTCCATGAAAATGGCTGGGGCATTAGTCAACCCGAATGATACCACGATATATTCGTGATGCCCATACCTCGACCGAAATGCAGTCTTAGGTATATCTTCCTCCCGAATCCTCAATTGGTGATATCCGGACCGTAAATCGATCTTTGAAAACACGACTGCCCCTTGTAACTGATCCAAGAGGTCATCAATCCTTGGTAGTGGATAACGATTCTTGATAGTAACCTTATTCAGCTCCCTGTAGTCGATGCACAAGCGTAGAGAGTTATCTTTCTTCTTAACGAAAAGTACCGGCGCGCCCCACGGTGAGGTGCTTGGGCGGATCATCCCTTTCTCCAACAGATTTTCGAGTTGTATCTTTAATTCCTTCATCTCGGCCGGTGCCATTCTGTAAGGAGCTTTGGAAATAGGTCTCGTCCCCGGTTCGAGTTCAATGGAAAGGTCAACTTCTCGGTGCGGTGGCAGCCCTGGTAGTTCATCAGGAAAAACGTCTGGAAACTCATTCACCACCGGAATGTTTGTGATTGCAAGTTGTGAAGTGTCCTCTCGAAGAACATAACACCAGTAGTATTCACTTCGAGAGCTGCAGGAGGCTTCCGATGCGATAATGCTGAGAGATCCTTTTGTACTAAAGTGTTCACGTCCGCTGATGACATGTATGGTACCATCAAGAGCCGAAATAGAAATAGTCAGGTGGTAGGTATCCAAGATTGTTCTGTGCAATGGCATCCAATCCATTCCTAATATGATATCTTCATTCTGGAGTGGGAAGACCATAAGATTAGCGGTCCAACTATGGTCGTTGATGCTGATCCGACAGTCTCGAACCTTTTGATCGCCGCTAAATCTACTACCCTCGGGTAGTTTAACAGTAAAGGGCTCACAAGGTACACAAACAAGATTTAAGCGTTCAACACATTCTATAGATATAAACGAATGTGTGGCTCCGGTATCAAATAGTACATGTACTGGCTGAGAGTTAACAAGAAGAGTACCTGAGATAGCTGGCGCAGGCTGACCATCCGTAGCCCTCAGCTCAAATACACGAGACGGCACTGACTCCAAAAAGGACGAGGTACCTCCGCCGCACCCACGGCCTCGTCCGGCACCATGCAGTGGTGGTTGGCTCTGGTGGGATGGAGCTCGGTAGTTGGAAACAGCAGGCGTCCTAGGGGATTGCACAGAGCCTTGTTGACTTGGTTGCGAAGCTGGGCTCTAAGTGGAATTGGCCCGCCACCAGTAGCGAGACATGTGTCCACTCTTTCCGCAAGTGAAACATTTGGTAGCCGTCTTCTGACACCGATCCTTAGTATGCCCGGTCATACCACAATTGAAACAGTCCTTACGGTAAGGCCGATCAGATACACCCTTCTGTTGGTACGAAACCGCCGGCTTAAAAGAAGATGCGGGCCCCGAATTCGTTTTGTTGTTGCCCCCAGGCTAAACTGATGTCTTCTGCTTCTTCGAGTTATGCCCGATGTCGGTATTAACAAATGTACCGGCATATGCTGTGACTACGTCTTCGTATGCTCTCAGGGTCGTGCAGTGAAATCCGGCGGCATAGCGTTGTACATCCTCCGGTAACCTCTGTGCAAGATGGCATATTCGTTGATCTTCTGATGGAACCATCTGGGAGATGTAGCTTAGCTCGGTTTGGTAGGCCCGAATGATCTCTGGTACTGGCATGTTCTGAGGGCCGGCACTGAAAAAGTCTCGTGCGCGAGCGGTTTGGGCTGATCTGGGACAGTACTCGCTCCGTAGCAGTCGGGCAAATTCGGTCCACCCGACCACTTGGTCCTCTGGCCTGTAAGTCCTCCACCAACGTGCAGCAGTGTCACGGAGTTGATTAATTCCGAGCGGCACCTTTCTGTTTTCTAGGCATCCGATTACTTCGAAGGCAGTTTCCATTTCCGAAATCCAGTCGTCCACGTGTTTCTCTCCTGTCCCGTCAAATAATGGAGGCCTAGCCTTCAGCATCTCTCCCAACCATCGATCTCTTCCTGCGTTTTCTTCCACATTGATGACCGGTATCCGTTCTGCCTGATTGACCTGAGCAATTCCCATGGCGATAGCCTGGGCAAGGGCCTGAACAAAAGCTGGATCCATGCCTCCAGGGTTGTTATTTTGGCGTTCCACCTCCTGATCGTTTTGGTTAACTGGTGGCGGCTGGCCCCCAGCAGGATGGGTCTCGGCGGTGTTCCTGTCCTCATTGTGGTTCGCGGCGGAACCCTGAGCGTCATTCACCACCCTTCTAGCTCCTCGGCGTGCCATCACTAACGGTATCAATCTAAAGCCAGTTCCACGCATGGTTTACAATTAAATGTAGTACAAAAATAGAAACACACACATATCACTTACTTGCATTCCCACGAGGAGCTTCGATCGCTTGGGGTGTTGGATTTTGAGAGAAAGAAAAAAAATATAGGAGAAAGTTTTATTCAAACCAGGAGTTTTCGCTCTGATACCATTTTCTGTAACACCCCCAAAATATCCTGAGGTATTACAGTGCCATGAATCCCACGCGGGACCCACAAGGCTAGTTAGAAAAATAGGCATTTTAAGAAAATCGCGATAAAACCTTAAATTCAAGGATTACATAACGTGAATCGAAAGATTTAAGGGAAAATGTAATTTGAAGTTCAATTATTACACAACAAGGTTTTTCCAAAGAAAACAATTTATTCCAATTAAAGCAGCGGCTAGAGATAATTCCAACACCGCTCAAGTCTGACCGGACCCCTCGGGAATGTCCTGCACATGATGAACAATTTTACCTGGTACGACGAGTCATACCAGGTAACCAGGGTCAGAGAATGCATACCAAATAACAACTATTAACAACGATATACGATATCTTTACAATCACAGTACCTAGTAATCACAGGGAATATTTCATCACTCAACCGACGAGTCTTTCTCTTTAACACATAAGCCCCCAAGGTCGCAACCAAGGGTCACGGAAGTATCCACACGGGAATACCCCGGAACATAGGTGCCCCATTCGGGTCTTACCCCCTAACACATTTCCACACGGGTACCATACAGGTTTTATCCCCAACACATCGGCCCATTTATAACATCTTTAGAGAAAGACAAACGTCGGCTTTTATCAAAATGGCACGTACACATATACGGTATAACATTGATATTAGAAAATTCACGAGCAAGATTTCACTTGCCTGTGATCCGATAGTAGGTGCTTTATGATAACGAAGTCCCCATGCCCGCTCGAGCTTAACCTAGCCACGAAACATCCGATTAACACCTCGTACGGATTATAATGAATAAAACTAGTCTCCCTTTCCTAACCGGATTCCGAGTGTAGTTTTAATTGTCGGTATGAGTATCGTTTCTAAGTTTTCAAGTGTTGTGTACCATTATCTCGTTCAATAATTAACATTAGGTATATCGATTTACTTAAGAAGATAATCCTATCATTCTTCGGTTGTCAACGAATTATTATGGCGAAATCGAATCTTATGCCTTCTAATACAATTTTATACTCCGAATACCACAATCGATAGATTTTATTGCACAACAACTTCGGTGGTTTGACAACCAATATTGATTATACTATCGAATTATTTTTCCTTAGTTTGCTAAGTGTCAAAAATCACAAGGTAAGGGTGGCTACGAACAATGGAACATACGGTGACGGATTACTACGAATTTCTCCATAATTGATTCGTCAAATTTTACATTTCTAGTGATGATTTGAAGTGAAATTTAATTTGCATGAAACGAAACATATGAGAAACGGAATTCCCGGTTACTACAATTTCATCCGACAAGATTGTCTACGAAGTTTAGCAAAATCTACCCAATACCCGCAATATAATAAGTATAAATAAGAAAACATCGAAGATATAACTCCAGGGATTGGTGGCTTACCTTATTGGAAGAAGATTAATGAAGATAGTTGACGGATTCACAAGAACTACGAGGAGAACGAGAAGTGACTTGAACGACTTGGATAATCTTCACCGAAGCTCAAGAATCCACCTCCTCAATGTTAATTCAAGTGTTTAAAAAGCTTAAGAACCGGGTATAGGGCTAGGAATTTCTCCAAGGGTGGTAGTTTGTGATGTTGGGTCGTGCAAATGAAGAAGGGAACTATCATTTTATAAAACTTGGTTTTGATAACGTACGTTAACGATAAGGGTGTTACGTACGTAAGGTGTATTACGACGTAATGCAGCCGATAACGCACGTAAAGAACTCACGCCCGAAATGTGCCCAAGTGTTACGTACGTTAAATTTGGGACATAACGTACGTAACGAACAGTTGACTCGTTTGTCCTCTAGCCCGCCGAAAGTAGCCCTGTCCGTGTCAAAAGAAAGATTCTGGTCAGAAGACCGACCCGCCCGTTACGTACGTAATGTAGCTGCCTTAACGTACGTAACGATCGAAATATAGCGTACGTTAGGCATGGGTCATAGCGCGCGTTAGACATAACCTTTTAGCCTCAAACCACATTCTAACCATCTTGGGGTGACCATCCCTTCCACTCGTCAACAATTATCGGGGAACAAGACGTTGGCCACCGTCATATTCGCACTGACGATCGTCCCACGGCGTCAAGGTGTGTCACCCCCGTTTCATTCACATCGTACAATTATATAGCACTCAATGGAATACATAAATAGAAATGACGTCACATTACCAAACATTCACACAGTACAAAGTAATCAAGCATGGAATACCGGAGGTATTACAAAAGTGATAAGTAAGATATTGTTTCCTCGAGGACTCACTCACTAATTACCAATTTATATGTATTCTAATTTTATTTTAACAATCGAAATTGGAGGTGCAAGTAATATTAAAGAAAAACTAATAAAGGAATAAACTAAGGACAAATAATAAATTCGATTTTTCGAAGAAAGAAGATCAAATAAAGAATTAATCTAGGATTGTGAATCCACCTCGATTTATCCGATTTACTCTTGATTTATATGAATTAAATGATATCCCAATTTATTGAAGGCGAAGATTGCTAAAATACTCTACCGCCTCTCCCGAGGTCAATAAAATTTTCTAAGGCAAATAACACACTCTATTCCTAGGTGAATTATTTTGACAATAGGCAAAAAGTACGAAATCTTCAGACACGCCACGTAATTCCTATGAGTATATTCCTATCTCACAAGATAAAACGTTTCTCACCAATTTTTCCTGCCAACTCTCCTCTCCCGATTCGAGTTGTGTAATCAAAGTAAATCAATCATAGGCCACATAATTGACAGCAATTAAAACAATTGGGGAAACTCAATAAGAAAGGGAAATATATTTTTATAATGCAAAATCAAAAGTTAATTCGTCAAAATCTCGGTTTCATCAAAATCCTAGAATAGGGTTCTAGCCTGACATGCTAGAAATTAATACACAAAGAATAGAAGAAAGCATAAAAGAAATCAAACACAGTTGAAGAACTTGAAATCCTCCGTTCTCTAGCTTCTGCTCTCTGCTTGATCGGTGTTTTTTTCTCCTTCTCTTCGATCCTCTCTCTTTAGACCTTTAATCCCTATTTATAACCATCATTAGTCTCCAAAATGCGTTCGGGAATTAGGTCGAAAACGACAAAATGCATCCAAAAACGAGGGCAGCGGCTTTAGTGTGCGCGGCCCGCTTTAGTGCTGCCGCTGACCACAGCAGGGCGCTGTTTTCTTTATGGGCCGCGGCTCAGCTTAAGTGTGTCGCGGACCCCGGTACATATTGTACCGTGCCTTGCTATTGTCCTCGTGTGCCGCGGCCTGTACTTGGTGTGCCGCGGCCCCTGACCAGAAATTGTCGTTTTCGCCAGTTTTTCGTCGTTAGGCTTCCGGACTCCAATTTCCTTCAAAACATATAAAGATAGTGCATTAAAAGCTCATTTATGCAGATTTAGACTTAAATGGATATAAAATAATGATAACTAAGCGCATAAAAATACATCTAACAAATACCCCAAACTTAAGCCTTTGCTTGTCCTCAAGCAAAAATTAATTTCAAATAATAAGTATCGTGAATGATCGCGCAAATCCATAGTGCTCAACTAATCAATACTACCCTGAAAATCTCAAAGAATAATACGAGTATCGTATTAGTGAGTCACATCACGGACACTGATTCCACAAAGTAACCATTTTTAGTGATAATCAATCGTTCACGAAGAAAATCAAGCTCAAAGATTAACAAGCGTGAATTTAACCGACCGCCAATATGAAGGGTTAGATTAAACAAGACAACTCGCCCAGTCCCACAGTCTAGTGGCAAAAATTCAAGAGTTTCATCGTCAATAATAATCTTCGGACAACATTCCCTTATGTATGATCAATAAACTGATTCGAGTTAACCACTAGGTCTCGGCTCTCAGGGTGTTTCATCGGGATAACCCTAGGGTGAATTTCCATTCTCATGTATTGGGGAACCGTTTAACGTAAAAGACACTCATGGGGCACATAGATGCTTCTAGTTACTAAGTTTCCCTCTACAGCAGTGAAAAAAAACTCGAATAGCTATTCCCGCACGTCCGATTCAAGGTTGCTGTTTTACACGAGAGTAAACAACGGGTCACGTGAATACCCCCGGTTACTAGGCTTCCCATCATTGGTAATGCGATATTTCTAAACCATTAGTCTATTCAGGGTTGTCCTTTTACGCGAGAGTAAACAACGGGTCACGTGAATACCCCCGGTTACTAGACTTCCCATCCTAGAACATGTATAATATCTCGACTTTTTGGGAAAAACTGTCCGACTTTAAACTCAATTTAAATGCCAACAAGACTCATGTTACTGTACGACTAGGTACGCGAAAAGTGTAACCAAATGTATAGACGGCGATTTGAAAACACGTATGTATCCTTTCTTATATGCTAAGATTTCTACAATAACGAAAAATTTCAGACCTAAATGAATACTCAAAAGAAACAAATATCGCAGACTGCAAAATCGACCAAAACTCAACCGTTTCTTCAAAAAGAAATCACTATCATATCATCAGTTTTACACAAGGAAGCACGAAAAATCCACGAATGCAAATAAAATCAAGACAAGCAAGGCTAGAGTTAAAAATAATGAAAAATAACAACGAATAAGTAACTAGTAACTGAAAGTAACCCCCCCCCCCCCAAAAAAAGAACTTAGGACGTACATTGACCTCAATGGACACAGATAGTAATATGCAATATGATAAAAGGTCAAGTACTCCCCCAATATCAGCTCAGGAACTGGTGCCGGCCTCGTCCGGCGAGGAGGGTGGTGTAGATGGCCTAACTGGCGGGATGAAGGGCCCATCCGGATGGAGTATATGGCTCGTCCACGTAGCAAGATAGTCCTGATGATAGGCATCCCTCGCCGCCAAGCGCCTCTCCTCACGTCGATTGGCCCGGCGGGCCTGATCTCTTATCTCCTTCCGGACAGCTGCGAGGAGGCTGTCTCTCTCAGCCCGCATCTCCTCTCTCACAGCAGCTAGATGGCTCTCTCTCAGTCCGCATCTCCTCCCTCAGGCTGTCAAACATCGCCTGAAGGATGTGATCTCTTTTGGGCGGCAGGCTAGACTCCGTTTGCTCATGCGTCAGAAGAAGAGGCTCGGGGGACTGCTCATGTGGCTCGTCAAGAAGAAATCATCATCCCCGAGCGTGTGCACGCGCTCCACCCCACTGGTCAAAGTGAGAAATAATGCGATTATCTATCGGACCCTGAGGTGCTAGCGTTGGATCATCATACCAAATCATACCCGACTGGCGGCATAGAGCCCAAATGAGAGAGGGGTGCTTCAGCCCCGTCTTGGCCCCTCCATGAATGCACTGAAGGATAGATCGGACCAGATGAGGGGCCACATCGAATCTGAGTCCGGTAGTGATAGCATACAGTAGTCGGGCATGAGAAAGTAAGACCGAGCGGATCTGCGAGGTAGGGTCGACTCGTGCACAGAGGAAGTAGAGCTAGGCTCGCCTGAGCTGACTGAGGTGAGAACTCTTAAAATAAAAGGCTGAAGAACCAGGGGCGCGTGTCTCCCAGACGGAACCGGGCTGAGCGAGTGTCTCAAGCAGAGCCTCCCTCGTGAGGCTAGTCATAATCCACGTATACTCCATCTCGTTCACCTCCGGTGGCTCGTACAACCTCCAAATTACGGCCACCGAAAAGTCTACGGTTTGGCCTCGGACGATGACCTCAGTCCGCGTATCTGGTCGCCCCATCATCTGCCCCGCCTGAATATGTCGCAAAAGAGCACTGGCGTAGAACTCCTGGACGATAGATATCATAGCCGGCTCGGGTGGCGCAGTGAAACGAGTCCATCCCATCTCGTTGATCATAGCCAAAAGCTCACCGTCCTGGGGGGCGGGAGTGAATCCCTGCTCCGGGATTATTGGTCGAGGCCAGATTCTCTACGTTGAATATTCTGTGAATGTACGGATCAGAGAATTGGTGAGATTCCAAATCAGCTCGGTTTTGTGATGTCTCCCCTCTTGTGGGGGATGATCGTGTCCTGGCCCTCGTACTCATCTTCCTTTTTCTAGCCATGGCGAGGTTCCTGAAAAATAAACACCGGAAATTACACAACTTTTAAAGAAAACTACTCCCCTCTCGACTTAAAATACGCAGAACGTGAATATAGAGTCGAATGAGCTTGCACCATCGTAAGAGGGAATTAAGGCTCAGCTTTCAAGTTTAAACATGATGTAAGGGTTGGGGGCACAATGTAATCCGATAATCAAATTCGTTGCTTATAATTTGAAAATGTTTGGCTAAAAAAAATTTCATTGACGCATTTTATCAAACACCTAGTATGCATGGGTTTAAATGAAGAACAAGAATGATAATGGCTTAATCCAATCCCCAACATCAATCGATAGTCACATATAACATCAACAATCCATATATAATCAACAAATAACATCAACAATCAATCGATAATCACCATATTCCAACTCAACTTTGATAGAACTTTAAGAAAACTAACAACATATTCAATCATGAATGAGGAACATTACCTCACTTTTCAATCTATGTTGAAATTAGGATTAAGAAATGAGAATTACCTTGTTTTGGATTGAAGAAGGTAAGAAGAAGGCTTGAATGGAGGTTGTCCGAGCGCCGTGTGAAGAATAGAATGAAACTTACCTGTTTGTGTCGGCCGATCGAGTTTATGAAGGAGTTCTGGGCGTTTTGAACCCTAAAAGAAAAGCCCTCACTAGTGAAGATCAAATTCAAGAGAGAGTAGAATCAAGCAGTGGATTCTTCTCTGATGATGATGATGACTACAACTGCCTTATGGCTAACATGGATGATGAAGAGGTAACATCTAAACCTCAAACTACAGAAGGTTTCAATTCTGATATGTCTTAAGATCATATTTATCTTCACAACTCTGTAAATCAACTGCTAAAATATTTTGAAATCTTAAGAACTGCTCACCTGACTGTGACAATTGAGAATGCACAGTTGAGAAATGAGATAGTCCAGCTGAAAAATGATTATGACAAACTCAGTCAAGAGTCAGCAAAACTTAAAAACATCAGAGCTGAGTCTTAAAAACACTGAAAATAATTTGAAAAACTCAGCTGAAATTACCACAGCTGAGATTAATAGGCTGACTATTTTGAACAGTGAAAAGTCAGTTGCACTTACTCATATCAAAACTGAGCTTTCAAAATTAAAACATTTGAACAGTGCACAAGCTAAAGAGATAACATCTCTAAAAGCATTTGTAACCCTTGATGGATTGTGTATAAACCAAAGGCCACTCTATTTAAAATTAGGCTTTGGATATGATCCCAACACTCCCACCACTTCCAAAATCACTTTTATAAAGGGAGAAACATATGTCCAGACTGCTGAGCCAACGAGCAAACCTGTATTTAAAAACAGGCAGCAACCCAATAAATAGTATAGGCAGCATCCACGGTTAAAAGGAAGCCACCTAGACAAAAGCATTCTGTTAAAGTCGAGATTAGAAATTACTAGGTAATGGCCAAAGAAGCATCAGCAGTCAAAACAATATTCTGCTTATTACTAAAGACTCCCACAAAATAGATTTCATAATGGGAGAGGTAAATGGAAACCTCAAGGTTATCCAAACTTTCAAAATAATCAGGTATGGAGACCTCAAAACTTTCATCATAGGCTTCGACCAAGACTTTACAATGGCCCACACCACTCAAATTATCAGGCATATCCTGTATATAATTCTAACTAGTGATATAGACCTAGATAGTATGCACCTTATAGGGGTAATCAATATAATTTTCATAACACTAGGAGAAACCAATTCTCCAGAAAAATCACTAACCCCAAAGGACCCACTCAGATTTGGGTACCTAAATCTATTCTTTCCTAATTGCAGAAAAGGTGGGAGGACTACTACCATATCTCCTCAAGTTCAACAATAGGAGGTGAAGAATGGTTTGTAGACTCTAGATGCTCAAGCCACATGATAGGAAACAAGAAGATTATGTCAGAGTATGTTAAAGAAAAAGGTCCAGATGTAACATTTGGAGATAGCTCAAGTGGACAACCAGAGGTTATGGGAAGCTGCACAGAGGAAACATAATCATTACAAAAGTGCACTATATCAAAGGGCTCAAATACAATCTCCTAAGTATAAGCCAATTCCGTGATGAGAACAACCTGGTAGTCTTCACAAGATGGAAATGTATGGTGATTGATATCCTCACTGGAGAAGTGAAGCTACAAGGATACAAAAGAAGAGATGTCTACCTAATAGATTGGAAATCAGGATCACCAAACACTTGTTCCTTCTCAAAAACAATTGCTGAGGATGGATGGCTCTGGCAAAAGCGACTATCACCTGAACTTCAACGCCATCAACAAAATAAGTTCTCAAAAGTTGGTCAGAGGACTTCCAGGAGAAGTATTCAAGAAAGAGACTCTTTGTGATGCATTCCAAAAGGGAAAACAAACCAAAGCATCTTTCAAATCAGTTCAACCTACTACTCTCACCAGCAGAATTTTGGACCTACTTCACATGGCTGAGTGGAAGGAAGCATGCCTTAGTAGTTGTGGATGACTACTCTAGATATACATGGATTGCTTTCCTCCATAGAAAAGAGTGAAACATTGAGCTTCCTGAGCTGATGAGAAAGATTCAAAATGATAAATCCCTCTCCATCTTAAAGATCAGATCAGATAGAGGAGGAGAATTCCTCAACAAGGCAATCACTGAATATAGTGATCAGAATAGAATCCAACATGAAGTCTCTGTCGCAAGAACACCACAACAAAATGGTGTATCTGAAAGAAGGAACAGAACCCTGAAGGAAGCAGCCAGGTCAAAGATTGCTGAAACTGACCTGCCAAAGAGGTTCTGGGCTGAAGCTGTCAACACAGCATGCCATACTTAGAATAGGAGTATGATAGTAGGGAGACACAGCAAAACTCCGTATGAAGTTTGGAATGGCAGAATACCAATTGTTGCATATTTTCACATTTTTGGTTGTAAGTGTTTCATCCACAACAATAGTAAAAACCAACTGAATGCCTTTGATGCTAAAACCGATGATGGTCTCTTTATGGGATACTCAAAAATAAGCAAGGCATATAGATTATTTAATAAAAGAACATTAGTTGTAGAAGAAACACCTCATGCTGTCTTTGACGAATCCAACTATTGAGTACAGAAAACGGGTGGAATTAATTGACAAAAAGCTCAAAACCACCTCCCAGGAAGAAGTCTTCATCAATGACACAAGAATGATGGACACCAATGGTGAAAACCCAACTCAAGATCAGCCAGGATCTCTAAACATAGCTGATCCAATCATAGCTGGTCCATCTACAGCTGATAAAGTTACAACTGAACCAACCACAACTGATGAAAATTCTCAAGACACAACTGCAACTGATAAAACCATAGTTGAACCTAATGCAGCTGCAGACCATCAAATCCAAGCTGATCCAGAGTTAGACACAGTTCCTCCAAGCAATTTAATAGGGGGAATGAACAATAAAGACTTTCAATCCAAAGTAGAAGACAAAAATGAAATTCCCAAGTGGCTCAAAGATCATCTCATCCAACAGATCATTGGAAACCTATCAGATGGAGTCAAAACTAGGAATTTAAAAGAACCAACCGGAATGGCCATATTCTCATGTTTCATGTCTCAAATGGAACCTAAAACAACTGAACAAGCCCTGGAAGACTATACATGGATAAATTCCATACAAGAAGAGCTCAACCAGACAGAAGGAAACAGAGTATGGGAAGAGGTAGAAAGGCCACTTCCCAATAAAGTTATAGGCAGCAAGTGGATTTACAAGAACAAATATGATGAAGATGGAAATGTTGTTAGGAATAAAGCAAGACTTGTTGCAAAGGGATATGCTCAATGTGAAGGCATAGATTTTGATGAGACCTTTGCACCTGTAGCAAGATTAGAAGCAATAAGACTATTCCTAGCCTATGAAGTATTCAAAGATTTTGAAGTGTACCAAATGGATGTCAAGAGTGCCTTTTTAAATGGAGTGCTGGAAGAAGAAGTCTATGTGGATTAGCCCCCTGGATTTGTCAAAGGAGACAAAGTGTACAAATTGCTCAAAGCTCTATATGGACTCAAACAGGCACCTAGAGACTGGTATGATACTCTGTCCATATTCCTAGAGACAAATGGATTCACCAAATGAAAAGTAGACAAAACACTATTCATATTGAACATGAAGACCATATATAACTTGTCCAAATATATGTAGATGATATTATTTTTGGATCAACAAATCCAGAATTATGTGAAAAATTCTCTAACCTTATGCAAGGAGAATTTGAAATGAGCATGATGGCCAAACTAAGTTTATTTCTTAGTTTGCAGGTCAAACAAGTTGACACTGGAATATTCATCAACCAATCAAAGTACACAAAGGAGTTGATCAAGAGATTTGGCACGGAGACAGCCAAACCCCTAAAAGTACCAATGAGCACATCTCTACACATTGATGCGGATGATGGAGGCATTCCAGTAGATCCAATACATTACAGAGGATTAATTGGGTCTTTACTATACCTAACTGCAAGCAGACCAGATATATCATATGCAGTTGGAGTATGTGCAAGATTCCAGTCCAAGCTAAAGCAATCCCACCAGGAAGAAACTAAGAGGATTATTGGATACCTAAAATCCACAATCAATGTTGGATTATGGTATCCCAAAGATGATAACTTTGAGCTATCATGATATTCAGATGCTGATTTTGCAGGCTGTAAAATCAACAGGAAGAGCACAAGTGAAACATGCCACTTTCTTGGAACAAAGCTGATCTCACGGTTTAGCAAGAAGCAAACATAAAGTTCTATATCCACAACTGAGTCGGAATACCTAGCTGCATGTAGCTGTTATGCTCAAATTCTTTGGATCAGACAACAGTTGAGGGACTACAACATTATTGCAAATGAAGTCCCAATTTGGTGTGACATTACAAGTGCAATTGCCATCACCAACAATCCAGTGCTTCATTCCAGGACAAAGCACATTGATGTGAAACACCATTTCATCAGAGACCATGTGATCAATAAGACAGTTCGAATAGAAAGAGTCAGCACGGAGTATCAAATAGCTGACATATTCACAAAGCCTCTACCTGAAGAAAGCTTCCTTGAACTAAGTAGGGAACTTGGTTTATTGGATTGGGAATCAAAATTGTAGCTGATGAAGAAGAACAGTTGACTGATCAGAACCAGATGAGAACAGTCACCTGATCAGAAGCAGACAAGAAAATCTAGCTGATAAAATCTCAGACAAGATATATCAGGTGATCAGGAACAGATGATGGAAATACACCTGATCAGACCAAACGGTGATAAGCCCCCTGATCAGACAGACGATGGAAAACCACCTGATCAGAACAGGTGGTGAAAAGCCACCTAATTATAGAAGATGAGGATCCAAAGCACATATGAGGAAATCTAGCTGATCAGA
Organism: Orobanche coerulescens; assembly: GCA_033398695.1. Taxonomy (NCBI): domain Eukaryota; kingdom Viridiplantae; phylum Streptophyta; class Magnoliopsida; order Lamiales; family Orobanchaceae; genus Orobanche; species Orobanche coerulescens. The sequence goes on along the minus strand of CM065818.1, from coordinate 83,606,284 downwards.
AGTCAAAACGTCAACCAGCTAAGTTTTCAATTTATTTAAATACTCACTTTTATTACATGTGGCTTAAAACACACGATCACAATAACTCCATGTCTACATCACGTTGTCCAATCAGTCGCACAAACCGCTATTTCTTTATTTAATTATTAATTTTAAAATCGACTATTGGACTACCTTTATAAGACAATTGAAATCATTTCAGAAAAACCTTATCGTCCTCAAGCTCTAGAACCCTGGTTTTCAAATCAGAAAAACTTTCTAAATATTCACTACACTAAAAAATCTCGAAAAATTTATAGATATGGACACTGCTACCTATTTCAAGAACATCAATATGAGGATGGTAAATGAGCAGATAATCTTCAGCATTGTCATAGACTTCGTCGGACTGCTAGAATCAAACAAATCTGTGCTAATGGCGCATATGATCCAACTGATGAAGAAGAATGGAATTTATCACTTCCTAGACATTAAGTCAACTCAATTATTTAAAGAAGCCGTCATCTGTTTCCAAAAAGAGGACCAGGTCACCGAGAGGGGCATTGAAAGCTCTATTTTCGAAGAACCAATTCTCATAACCAAGAAGACCATCGCAGACACATTCAAGATGGAGAATGGGGGCATTGCAGTCGAGGCCCTGGAACAAAACCAAATAGAGGTATGGTACAAAATTAAAATGCCTGATCAGCCGATGAAGATGAAGTTTACTGCTCGGAAGTCTGACCTGAAGAAAGAATACAGATATATGCTGGACATCACGAACAAAATTGTGATGGGTATGGCAGGGAGCTTCGACCAATTGTCGTCATCGAAGTATATTGTTATGGGTGCAATGATTCAGTGGTAAAGGATTAACTGGCCTGACTACATTTACAGACAACTAGTCAGGGAGGTCAACAAAGTAAGCTGGGACAATGACAATAAGAAATGTGTGCAAAAATTAGCTTTTGGAACCCAGATCAGTTATATTCTAGTATTCTTGGGAAAAGCTAAAAGAAAGGCTGAAAATTTCCATAGCGGTAAGAGACTTGGTAATCTGTACCAAGCTGCCCTGGAGAAACTTGTGGACAAGCAGTCCAGAGCGGCAGAAATAATTGAGAAGATGAAAACTGGAACCACTACTACAAAAATAGGCAAAAAGACCCGTCCATATAAGGCTAAGAGACCGCCTCCGGACAGGTCTCTATCTCAGGGGTCTCTTTGATAAAGAGACCGCTTCATTAGAGGGGGTCTCTTTTTCATACATAAGAGACCCGTTATTATAGAAATTAGGTCTCTTAGGTAATTACTTTGAAAAATTATTTAAAAGGGTAAGAGACCGGTTATTAGAGATATGGGGTCTCTTTGAATTTTTTAATGTTTATTATGTAAAGCATAAGAGAGTTGTTTTCACACGTGACTGGTCTCTTTGATTTTTTTAATATTTTTTATTATAAAACCTGAGAGAGCCAATTTCCCACCTAACGGGTCTCTTTGAATTTTTAAATATTTTTATTATAAAACTTGAGAGAGCCGTTTGCATACCTAACGGGTCTCTTATCATTTTTTTTAAAAATATCAGCATAAACCTACTTGATAATCCGTGATTATTTACACTATAAAAAAAATGCACCCCAATAATTTATACCATATAGTCTCCAAAACATAAAAAGAACACGAAAAAAATTCTCTAACGATAATCTCCAAAGCATACAAACTTCACATCAGTTGTAATCTCAAAAAACATAAAAATAATAAAAATAATGCTCCAAAATCTAATCATTCACAACATTAATTGACTGCTAAAGATATCGAGTTCAACGTCTTCATTCGTGACCGATGTCATCCTTCGTGACCGATGTCATCCTTCGAATAAGGTTTTTCCATATCAAATGTCTGGAAGTTAACAAAAGTCCATCAATTGATCAAATATTCATAAACATTTTATTGTGAAAAATCGATCAAGTATCGAGCAATTCTGAAGTTATACTCAAAATTTTACACCAATTAATATGAATGTGAAATTGAACCAATAAACACTGATCAGATATCCATCAACCAAGTATTAAAGGCCAGCAGCACAAGTTCAGAAAAACTTGTCTATCCAAAACTACTTGTTTACTACTGATTATAATCATATGAGCTTTTCTGTAGGAATCCGTCTCTCTATCGCAAGTTTTCAGCTCTTTCACTTAAGAGATACTACAAGATTAGTCCAATAAATACTGAATCGCTTTATTTTAGGCCGATTTTTTCAGCAAGTGTGGAACCTCTTTTTACCGACATCTACTTGTTTACTAGTTGTTCACCGAGATATAAATGGGAAGCCTGACATACAACAAACATAAAATAATCAAAAATGCTTAGATATCTGACGAAGGCAAACTCATTTGAAGAATTTGCACCTGGAGATTTTATCATCTGATTATACAAAAATGTTAACAACTCTCGAGAAAAAGAGTTACAGACGGATGATTTTCAAATAAGAGGTGGAAATGTTGCAGTAAATGAAATAACGGAACAAAATAGTGAACTTTCTGATCATAAGGATGATAGGAAAACAAGAATTCAGATGCCTGAGAAAGAATTTAAGGGAAACATCAGCTTTCGAGTTTGGATTATAATACATCTGGATGCAGAGCAATGCATTTTTAGTAACCTCTGCATTCTCATGGTTCATCAATTTCATCACGCGCTCTTTTGCTTTGAGGTTGGTCACAATTATACGACCAGCAGGATGGATGGTACTGAATGAACTGTGAGAGATCATAGCAAGCAACAGCAAGTGTCCTAGGATCAGATGATGTGTCCAAAACTGTGATCAGGACCCTTAAGATCTGCAGCAAAACCCAACAAACTATTAATTTTGGGCCAGAAAATATTAGAAAAGTAGTCCGCCAATTTATGAAATTTTACTGCTAAAAAAGTTGTCAGACATGAATCTCCCTCTTTATCGTCTGTGCGTACAATTCCTAATCCATCATTACAAAGGACATAATCTCACATAGAAAGTGCTGCATTAGCAGCAATTGAGCTAAAATATACTTGCAATAGAGACGAACGTGGATGATACCTGGAAATCGTGTTCTTCGGAATTCGTAATGTTGTCACGCCAGAATATTGGATCTTTATGCATCGACGACCAATCAAGATGTTCAAGGAGGACTTCCTGCTTGTACTTATCAAAAGAACTTAGTTGCTTGATGTTAACCTTCAGTTGTTCTTGTAATTGATTCAGTCCTGTGAGGAAAAACATATCACGGCTGTGAAGGGATTGGGGAGATACTCAACAGACGGCCAGTAGTACGGGAGTGAAGCCACATATCACTTTAAAAGGGCATAAAAGAATTGAATAAGTTTACAACTGCAACACCGAATAAACACTTACGATGTTCATTCTTACAGATATTACATATTTACATTTAAATGGAGAAAATGATTATTAAAACTGTCTTAGTTGCTTAGGATAGAAAATAATTTAAAGGCACTGTGCCCATCTAAATTAAGGTAAATAGCTTATTGGTTGTATTCTTCCTAATAATTAGTGATTAAAATAACAATCCCTACTCTGTGATATCATGTTTACATTTACTCAATTTATGCAAGAAATAAATAACAAATATAAGGGATCCTTGGAAAGTATTTTCTCACCTCGTCACTCCATGCCTGAGCTTTTAAATTCTGAACAAGCTGCGGTAATCCCAGGTCTACCATCTGAACACCAAATGTCCCTTTGTGCAGCAAATTCTTCAGAGTCAAGATAACTACCCTGACAACGTGCATAAGTTGATCGAAAGTCATTCTCAGAGGGATATTCCATCTTAATAAAATTTCCATGAAGGACTCCCGGTGTGTATAAACTAATAATACTGGTACAGCCAATAATGAGGAGGCAAACCATGATGCAACTAAAATGTAAATGGGTAGGCACCAAAAAAGGTAGAAATAAGTAATCTCAAAATTAATTATATGAAGGCATTTACTTTTTCCTTTGTGGATCCTTTAACAACTTCTATCAACCGTGGCAAGGATCTAGAAGTGGCCAAGTACTCGATTGCAGGTTCATCGTACGAAAGGAGCCATACACAAAAGCAGGTCTCATAGAGGAGCTGTTTCAAAGTTAAAACGAAAAGTTAAAGATTAGATATTGTAATTAAAAAGCCAATACTAGATGCACATGAATAGAGGATTAATAAGTATACTGCGATAAACTTCATACTTAATAGAATTTGATACATGCATTAGTATTAAAGTGTAATATTTTCCCATATAGAGAATGCTGAAATGCAGTTACCTGGATGGATTGTTGAGTGGATGCTGGAAAAATGAGGCGAATGAGCAACTTAACCCCACCTGCTTGAACAAATGAAGATCTTACCATAGGCTGCAAGGCAATTAATAGCGGTGGGAACGCCACGGCTAGGATGAGATGGATTCTTCAACTGTATAATAAAAGATGCAGAAGTAAAAACTGATATGGCAATTAGAAACAACGAAAATGAAGTGTTTTCTTCTAAAAGAGCGCACCAACTTCAATTTTCTCATATTTTCTCATACCTTGATAGTCATCAAACACCAGAATCACACAAACTCGGTCCCAAGTTTTCTGATCTAACATTAAAACATCGTACATCGTTCTTCTCATCCAAAAAAACCACAACAAAAAATTAGTGCAAACACCAAATCCAGGATATGGCTTGAATCCGTAGCACCCATTTCAAACATCAGATTCAGCCTGTATAGCTGAACAGTGTCAAATCCAAATCAGTCCACAAAAATTATCATAAACCAACATTAGAAAAATGAAACCTGAATTTTCAACATCGCTAGCTCAATTAAAAATAAAAATAAAATCGGAACTCACCTAATCTCGTATGGTAATGAAATGATAAATTCCCCTTCCCTTCCTCTCTGGAAGGCTCTGCTAGTGAAGCCCTACTTGGGCCGAATTCTTGAAAGCGAATGAGCCTAGCGGAACAAATAAGAAAGAAGAAGTTCCCTCTTCTGACATCAATCACTAACAAACAAGAGTCTCTTCAAGACCTTGCTACGATCCGATCTAGATAAATCAATCTTTCTCTCGGCTAGCCAGAAACAAAACATGAGGAATTCACCCGGATAGACCAGGATTCGGACAACAGGATCAAAATACCCATTTTAGCTGATAGAACTATGATCAACCACCCTTCAACGGATTTGCCAGTTAATCAAGTGCGTAGATGTGTGTGTGTGTTTTGAATTTGGACTGAGAAGAGAGAGAGAGTGCAGCAGAGAGGGGAGACGGTTAGGGATGGGAAATTAATCCGACCCGATGGATACCCGATCCGAAACCCGATTCCTTAGATTTACTGAACCCGAATTTTTGGATTTGGATATGAATATGGATTTAAATTTTAAACCCGAAAGATTTTGTATATGGATATGGATTTTATGTATATCGATCCGAAACCCGAATCGAAACCCGAAACCCGATCCAAACTCGATCCGAACCCGAAACCCGAAAAAACCCCAGAATTTATTAAATATATTTTTTAATTTAGATATTGTATATTATTTATTGTACATATCATATGTTGTATATTATACATTACAATATGTATATACTTTATATGTATTACTATTATTTATTGGATAATGAAATATTAATAATAAAGTAAAGTATTAGTATATAAGACTCATTACTAATTTAGGGTTATTGTCTACTGTCTTATTGAGTCATTGACACTTGACAGCCGCTCACAACAACCCCAACCCATAAGATGGCAAGAGTGAAGAAGTGAAGTTCTTCAGTAGTGCACACCTTCGTGGTCCTGGAGTTCATGTCCAGAAAAACGTGAAGTCTGAAGAGTAAAGACGGACTGCAACTTAGGGAGGCGAGCGACAATTGACGAGTGACGGCCGACGGAGGTTCATTCTTCAATTAGGTAATCGTTAATTAGTGAATCTATTATTCGTATTTTATCTTTGATTGTGGGCGTTTGTGGACTCCGTATGTTAAACCTTACTGCTCACCTTTGCACACAAAGATTTTGCTGGAGTGCCCTTTTGGACTCGATGATATTAAGCAAGCTGAAAACAAGAATGAGGGTGTTACTGTATTTTTTTTTTCATGCGAGCTACATCTCCAGGAGTACAAGAGCTCTGTGTTCTGAGGGTGTTCTGTATTTTTTTTTTCATGCAAGTCTTTCTTTAGGGGTGTTTGCAAACACTGTGAAAAAAGCATCTTTTCTTTGGGAGAGATCTGAATCTATGTTTCCTTAATTAGTAAAAATAGTAATATTGTTAGTATTTTGATAAATTTGCTTCAGTTTAATATAAAACCCATTTTTGTTGAATTTATGTTGAATTTTATACCCATCTTGCTTTTCCAGTTGATAACTGATATGCACGAACTGTATGTTTATATTTTTGTTATGTACATGCAGCCATGTCAACTTCACAATCAGACCCTAATTCTCAGCCCATTCCGGATGTAAATTCTCAACCGTCATCAATGCCGGAGCTACAATTAGCCCCTACTGTTACTGGCACTAACAGCAATTCGAGCCCTGGACCTCATGTGATTGAAATCAGTAATGATGATGCTACGGCAGAAGAACCAGTTTGTAAATAATTGAAGAGTAAAGCTTGGTTGCACTTTGATAAGAAGAAAATTGATGGTGTTATGAAAGCCGTGTGCAAATATTGCAAGGCCAAACTTAGAGGTGATTCAGGTTGCGGGACTTCTCATTTACTCAGTCACTTCAGAACAAAACATCATAACAAGGGTTAAAATAGTATAAGGCAGAAACTTTTGGCAAGCAACTTCAACAAAGAACACCCGGAGTTAGCCTCGTATAGTTTTAGTCACGACGGAGCCAGGAAAGAACTTGCGAAGATGATTATCATGCACGAATATCTTATTTCTATTGTGGAACATGTTGGATTCAGGAGGTATTTATTATATCTTCAACCATTGTTCGAGGTGCCTTGTAGAAAAACGATAAAAAATGAGATATTTCGAATTTATGAATTTGAGAGGGCGAAGACAATTAGTTTATTGGATAGTAACATAAGTCGGGTGGCCATCACTAGTGATATGTGGACCGCAAGCAATCAAAAGAAGGGATACATGGCAATCACAGCACATTATATTGATGATTCCTGGCATCTAAAAAGCATCATTATGAGGTATATTTACATATTGTAGTTATGGTTAGTATTTGAGTTCGATGTTAGTTTATAATGATTCTTATTAGTACTTGTTTTATTTGTTTTAGGTTTATCTATGTTCCTTGTCCACACACTAAAGACGTCCTATGTGATCAATTATTTGAATGTTTGATGAATTGGAATTTGGATAGAAAAATATCTTGTCTCACACTTGATAATTGTTCGACTAATGATGCCATGGTTCAGCTTTTGTTGGAGAAGTTGGATAGTTCTAAACTTATTGCAGGTGGTTGCTTATTCCATATGCGTTGTGCTGCTCATATTCTCAATTTGATTGTTAAAGACGGATTGGATGTGATGAAAGCTGGACTCGAAAAAATTCGAGATTCCGTTGCTTATTGGATAGCAACCCCTAAGAGGGAAGAAAAATTTGAAGAAACAGCCCGACAGCTACGTAACACAAATACAAAAAAATTGGGGCTGGATTGTGCAACTAGATGGAATTCAACTTATTTGATGCTTGAAACAGCTTTTTTGTATAAGGATGTGTTTGGTCGATTGGCTCAAAAATATTCTCATCAATACAAATGTCATCCTTCAAAAGAAGAGTGGGAGTTTGCTGAAGATATTTGTAGTAGATTAAAATTCTTTTTCAAGGCTACTGAGGTATTTTCCAGAACAAAATATCCCACTGCCAATTGCTGTTTTATTACTATATGTGAGATTCGACTAGCAATCACGGAATGGCGTAAAAGTTCAAACATTATGATTCAGACAATGGCAGAACAAATGTTGATAAAATTTGATAAATATTGGAAAGTAATGCATGGTGTTGTAGGAGTTGCTGCAGTGTTGGATCCTAGGTACAAGATGGACGTAGTGGAATTCTATTTTGAGAAGATCTTCGGAGAAAGTGCATCGGCTAAAGTTGACCACGTTCGGGTTCTTTGTTATTCTTTGCTTAAAGAGTACCATCAAAAGAGTATCGTAGATAGTGAGTGCAACAGTGATTCATGTGCTACAGGCTCTAGTTATATTTCTAACTCCCAAAGTGCATCACAATATGATTTATTCATTAGTACTAAAAAGCGAAAAAGGGGGGACCCCATAAAAGCTGAGTTGGAGCTTTATTTGGATGAGGAGGTCGTGCAAAAAAGTGATGTATTGACTTGGTGGAAGGTAAATGAGCTTAAATATCCTGCATTGCAACTTATGGCTCGGGATTTCTTAGTCGCTCCAAGATCATCAGTTGCATCCGAGTCTGTATTTAGCACCGGTGGCAGGTTGGTAAGTCCGCATCGCAATAGGCTTAATCCTGAAACAATAGAAGCTTTAATGTGCGCTCAAAATTGGTTGTGGGCTGCCGAAATGCAAGGTAATCACATGTTTTATATGATTTAATGCTTTAATGAAGATTTACTGATTTAATGCTTAACTTGTCAAAATTTCAGGTGAGGCGTCTACTGGATATGCAACTATATACAAAGATTTAGAATTGGAAGATTCATGTATTACACGCGAGTTAATTAAAACTGTTCAAATTAGTAAAGTTTAGGGGTTGTTTACTTGCGGAAAAAATTTCCACTTTTTTGTCTTCTAGTTTTCAGAAAATTTTTCAATTTTTAAAAAAACTTGGTCCTGCTTTATTGATATGTTTATCTATGTGAAATACAAAATATGAAAAAATATTGATGAAATGCAAGCTGGATCGATTACATTTATTCTTCTCAGATCTGACTACTGTTTTAAAGTTGGATTACTGCTTGATTTCGTGTCTTTTATGCACAATGAATGACTGCATGTGCATGTTTCCAAGAAAAAAATCGTGATATTTTTTTTTTATTTTCCTAAAGAAAGAAGTGTTTTGTTACCAGATGCAGTTTCTACATTGTTTAATAGATTTTCTCTTTCTTCCAGATTTATATATTTTATGTTGTTTCCCCCCTTTCCTATTTTCTTGAACCCTTTGGGACTAGTTTTCGCTGTTTCTCAACACTGTTGTCCTGTGTGATGTGTTGTGAGAACTCACTGAGTTTCATGTGTGTACTCGGTGAGTTTTTAAAGACGAGTGCAGGGAAGGAAAAAAATGATATTGTTTTCTGCAGAATTAAAAGAAATGGAAATGTTAATTATACATGTTGAAACTGGAGATATCAGGAGCCCTAAATTGGTTTTCTGAATGAGTCGAAAACCCGATTCGATTACTGAGCTTAAGTCCCATCCGAAATTTGGCATCGGAATAAGTCGAAAAACCTAATTCTGTTAGTTACTTATTGGTAACCCGCGCATTTCGGACTACGTGTCGCGATCAAATTAAGCATATAGTTTAGAATACTGGATGAATATATTGTAAAGGAAGTAGGGTTGATTGAATGTGTATTCGACGTGTTTACAGTTTTTTTCCTCCTTCGTGTGAAGTTTGCGACACGAATGCGATTCTTACCTACAACTTTGCTTTTTTTTGGGGGATGAATTTGTTGTTTTAACTCAATTTGCTTAGGTATAATCTTACAAATTGCTGCACTGCAATTTTCATTGAAAGGTTATGAGATAGTTGCTATATATATAATGAATAAATAGGCTATTCTTTTTAATATAATGAAATTATTGCTATTAAAGAAAATCACAATGAATAAATAGGCTATTCTTTATTGATGAAAAAACTTGGTCCTATGAAAAAACTTGGTCCTACTTTTCTGCTTTATTGATGAAAAAACTGGTGAAAGAAACAAGCCCCCTGATGTTTTAATGTTTCTAATTTGCTTTTTTTTTTGTTGGTATATCTTAAGCATGAAAGAAGCAGGTTTTTTTTGGCTATTTTAATCTCTGCCGTGCAAGGAAAAAGAATCAAGGATCCCTGTTGCAGTGCTATCGATCTGAATTTTCTTGTAGCTTATTTTGTTGTTCTTGGGTATAAACTGTACTGAATTTTACTGAAAATAAATTTTGCGGAACTATGCTTGTAAACCTGAGATGTTGGATTGAATATGCTGTATTTTATGAGTTCTGCTTCTGCAAACTGGATAATTGATGTTAATAACTGGATTTTATTTTCGAGTTTCGGATAATATTCAAATCCAGTCCAGAAATTTCGGGTTTCGGGTATATCCGAATCCAATCCGAAATCCATTGGATTGGATTTGGATATTAATTTTCGGGTATCTTTTGGGTTCGGATCGGGTTCGGGTAAGGCTTAAATTTTCGGGTTTGGATATGGATATTGCCATATCCGAGCCTATCCGACCCGATTCCCATCCCTAGAGACGGTGGAGAGAGAGAGAGATTTTGTGTGTGTGAAGTAGAAAAAAAGATTCGAACGCTATGAGATTTTTTTTATGAGATTTTCTTTTTATGGTGTGTGGCTGAATAAGAGACCCGTTAATTTAGACAACCGGTCTTTTTTCTGTTTCACAAATTAAAGACCCTTTAAATCAAACGAGTCTCTTTTCTTACACATGAGAGACGCGTTACATCAAACAATAGATCTCTTATTTTTTATAAAATTATGGTGGGCCCTTTTGCCATATAAGAGACCTGTTATTTCTAATGGTAGGTCTCTTATATTAAACAGACCCGTTATCTTAACCAACAGGTCTTTTATTAAGGGTCTTTTTGCTTGTTTTTGTAGTAGTGAACATCCTCGTACAGAGGACCCTCAGACTCAGATGAAGTTAAATCAGATACAGCTGATAAAACCGCAGTTGATGCTCCGTCGGTTCCAACCACAGCTGAGGAAACTACACTTGCAGATGAGGATATCTCACCTGCTATTCAAACCGCACCGGAAAAAGATGCAGCTGAGACCCAAAGCACAGTTGAGATTCTCGCTCCAATCCTAGCTGAGAAAACTGCAAAGGAGATTTTGCCAGTCCCAACCACAACGACAGCTGACATACCTAAAAAACTAGCTGCAGGGGACATTCTACCTGCACCTGAAACCTCACCTGTTCCTCCAACTACACCTGAAATCGCACCCGCAGATGACTCAGACAGCGACAACCTCCCAATCTCAAAACTCTTAAAGAGAAAGTCACCTGAGAGAGAAGAAGTTGTCCACATCACCTACTGAAGAAATATAGGTAGCCATCTTAGCTGCACATTCATCACCTAAAGATCAACCAGCTCATCCTTCTGAGCTGATCCCAAAAGTTATTCCACTCCTGACACTTCCTAGTGTCACTGAAGAAGAAGAGGCAGAAGAGCTTTGAGGAACAAGATGTCCAATACACCTTCAACCTCAGGGAGAATAACCCCTGAACCTAACCAGAGCACAACTAAGACTGGTAAGAAAACTACCCTTGAAATATTCACTTATCAACATATATAAGGAATGGAAGGGACTGAAGACCCTCAGCTTCTCTGAGCTTAGAGAGGCAGTTGAGAAAATTGGATGGGATTATCCCATGGCCACATAACAACTCCTCACTACATTTTGTCATGAGTCTGACATAAACTTGTTCATGGATGAGAACTGGTTCATATCCAATTTTAAACAAAATATGGATCAGTTCATATTTCATACCATGAAAGGGGTGGCTCAAGGGAAGACATTTGATGATGAGGAGAAATCTGATGAGGGAGAAGGAGAAAATAAAGATGGACAAAAAGAATTAGTTGAAAAGGAGAAGGAGAAAGAAGAAGAAAATAAAGTAGAAGAAAAAGAATAAGTTGAACAAAAAGAGGAAGTAAGAGAAGAAGAGAAGGAAGAAGTTGAAAAGGAAGTCAGAAAATAATATGAAATAGAGGAGGAAGAGAAGGAAGAAGAAGATAATGAAGGATAAGTAGAAGGTAAGGATGAGAAGAAGCAAGATGATGAGGACCATGATCAGGCCTCTAGCTCAGCTCAGCCATCACAAGCTGAGAAATCTGAGAAGCAAGGGGATCAGGGGAAACAGTCTAGGAAAACCCTCTCTGATCAAAAGTCATCTGCTTCAAGGGTACCTGAAAAATCAAAATCACCTGCAGCAGAAGACATAGCTGAACATACCCCAAAGGCACCTGAAGTCCAACTACCATCAAACCTCACTAAAATAATCAGATCAATGGTAGAAGAGGCAGTTGCAAAACTCCTTGCAATCGAAGTAAACCCTCACCCGCTATCCCTCGATGACAAGATGGACTCACTTCTCAACAAAAAGGAACCCTCTCCACCAGCAACATCTGTAAGGACGCCTTTAGACATGCAAGATTTCATGACTAAAGTGAGGAGCAGCTGGCTCAGACTCTTGATACTGGCAAAAAGGGAGAATAAGAGATGAGAACCAAGAGAAGGCAGGAGGCACTACCCTTGGTCCCCAGAAATTCAGTTGCACCTAACACAATCACTCATTTTCCTGAGGCTGGAACTTCAAGTTCCCAGAAAAGTAAAAGCACACAAAAAGAAGGCCCTGCAGCTAAGAGAAGGAGAATCAGGCATGAATCACCCCAACCACTGGAATGGGAAGGGAAAGAACTCTATTATGTGGAGGAATCCTACCTACAGAAGCTCAATCACAAAAAAGGCCTTGCAGCTAAGAGAAGGAGAACTAGGCATGAATCACCCCAACCACTGGAATGGGAAGGGAAAGAACTCTATTATGTAGAGGAATCTTGCCTACAGAAGCTGAATCAATGTGGGGAATAGCAATGAAGCAATTTAAACAAATACTACTTATGGGAAATCATTCAAGACCCTGACTGTTCCCCACAACAAATCTTTATTGACTTTATGGAGCTCAACTGGCCTAATCTATGGGAAATTTTGAAGAAGCGTGCTAGGAAACTATTAAATGCATATATATCCAATGATTCCAGACTTCAGACCTGGAGAAACACCCACACTGATGAATGGAGAACTGGATGAGATTGCCCTCCAAAAGCAGATCAGACAAGTATGCATTGAAAACAAATGCACCTCTCCAGAAGAGCAAGAGTTTGCTTCTTCAATTGTCAAGAAGAAATATGGCCTTATCCCAGTTATGACAAGGCCAATTGGAGCAAAATCACTGAGGTCTCTCCCTCCAACAAGGACCAAAGGAATAAGGAGATGAAGAATGAGATAATAATTTTGACACTGCCAATCACTTGTAAATTTACTTGTAACTTTTCGTTTTTACTTGTATTTTCATTTTAAGATTGTACTGTAAGCTTAAATATTATAAGTTTTATAACAGTCGACTGGAATGACAACCTCTAGTTGTCTCAAACAGATTGAGTTTTTATATTTCAGTTATTTTAACTATCTATGTCTGATGTTTTTACTACATTTTAAGTTTTGCCATCATCAAAATAGGGGTATTTGTTAGGAACATTATTTTAGATTTTGATGATGTCATCCCTGTACTCATGATTATTTCAAATGTATGTACTTAACATTGTAAAGAAGAACCAAATGAGTATTTTCTGTAGGCTTTAAAATGATTAGGCTAAGTATTGATCATGTTGATCAAGTAGAAATTTAGCTAAGTATAGAACAGGCCTATTAGCAGCCGAGGTTTGATCAACGCAAGATATCAGATAGATTTGACCGATACATCATGCGAGTTTTTATCAGGAAAGCTTCGGTCAAAGAAAATATCAGCTGAGTTTGACTAGACATAATATCAGGCAAGTTTTTATCAGGCGAAGTTTGGCCAAGACATGATATCAGCTGAGGTTGACAAAGGGAATAACAGCCAACTTTCTAAAGACCGTATATCAGACAGCTTTTATCCAGACAGAACATCATAGAGGTTTCACCAACATATAAGAGAGGTTTGACCAAAGGAAATATCAAATGAGTTTACCCCAGACGATATATCAGTCGAGTTTTGGATATCAACTATCCACATCAACAAATGTTGAAAAGTCAACAATAACGGTGAGACACATGAAGACGCAAAAGCCAAGGGGACAAAGTGATTGATTCCCGAAAGTTAAGAAATATTCTATTCCTAGAGATTCGCACCCTGAAGACTTTCTAATTATAGTAATCAAGAAAAGCAGCGCAACGAGAAGATACATCTTCAAATAGTCATATTTTAAGAAAGAGACAAAGCCTTGGATGAACAAGATAAACAATGAAGTCCACTCTCCAACGGACATAATTGTTACAAAGTGCAACGGCTATGAAGAAGCTCAAGATCATACTATAAATATCTAAAGCAAGATTGAACAGAAGTACGATGCGAACAATACTTTCAAGCGATCAAAGCAAACGAAACAAACAAAGCAATCTATAGCATCGTGAAGAGCTAGTTTCAAAAATATTATAATGAGAAGCTCTTGAAAGTTGGAGAAGACAAAAACTCTTGTCTTAAAGTCTGAGTATGGGGTACTTCTTTGAACGAGGTTCTTAGAAGTTCAAGGTTGTAAACGCATCCCCGAGTTCTTGATGGAAGGTGATAGACAGCTTGCGAGTTGTTGAGGCATCTACGTGTTTTCGATCAAGAGGTGCTAGGCAGCCAAAGAGAGTTGCAACGGCCACGGGTTTCCACTGGTTGGAAGCTATTGTAACGAAGTTCATTATAACATAATTTCACTGGTTGAAAGTTAGAGTGAATATCTCCAACTGGTTTGGAGAGAAATGGATTAGTAGAGGATTACCCCAGTGTTGTGTGGTTTACTGCTTTATCATCATATTTAACTGATGCATATATATTTACTGTTCCATTATAGAGTCAGCTATCTTTCCGTAAAACAAGTTTTAGAGCTGACATAAGTCATTTGCATTATTATTAGCTGTGTCTTCCGCATTACTTATCTGCAGGTGAGGTTTGTTAGTTGCACATAATCACAGCTGAGGTTACTCAACTGATATATTCAAGAAAAGTTTTTACACAATCTATTCACCCCCCTCTAGACTGTCCTCTGGGTATCTGTGACCTACAGAAGGTTCACAAATACCTATCACAACCTTTCGATTCCATCATTGACTGTCCCTGAGTGAAATTCGTGTGACGAATCGAGGGTGAGTCGGTTTGAGTATACTAATCCTATTAGCTTACCTACAACATATGCTTGTTATCAATATAATTTATCTCTTAATCTCCATCACACTTATCATCACTATACAACTTATCATTCGATGACATTCAATTATTTACCTAAATATAATAAAAGAGAGAGGGGGGTAGAATTTGTGTTACCAGCTACCACCGCCTAGGGCTGTGAGTAACGTAAAAAGTCTGATTCGGCTCGCATTATTCGGCTCGAAAGAGTTCGTCTTGTCTCGATTCGCACATGCAAATTTATACGCAAATGTTAAAATTAATTGTTTGGTGGACCGGATCAAACGGTGCGAAAAGGATTGGTCCGATCGTCAAAGGGTTTAGAAGTCCGTTTGATCAATTATTCATTTGATATGATGTAAACCTATGTTGAAAATCTTATAAAGATACAAATTTATCATCATTTATCTCATTTTCGTTCATTTCTCAGCAACCTCATCCATTTAATTCAGTCACTCGTAAAGAATTTGAAACATTTGGTCAAATGGTTTGACTTGATTCGTAAAAGTTCGACTCGGTTCGAGGTGTCGTATACTCAAACGTTAAATTCTAAGATTCGACACTTTTAAACATGTTTGAACCTAAAGTTCGACATTTTCAAACGTATACCCAAACATACCATAGTTCGATATAAATCAGTCCGTTTATGCCACGGCCATTTGCGGCTCAAATTCACCCAATTTAGTGAATAAATATTATTCATTGTACGGTTCATTATGGCAGCACATGTGGTCTCTCATAATTTATTATTGTTGGAATGTATCTACCTCAACTAAAACTCTCAGATTCTGAATTCCATCCCAAAAGATTCAGTTGCCATGTTCAACATCAGGATTCTTTAACAAACTACCACCGTTTTGGTCCGAAGATAAAAGCAAAATGGAAAAATTCTCGGACCAAATCACAGCCTCTCTTAGTAAGCCTTGTTTGTTTCGTTAACATGATTGGTTCATGTATTTCAGCTGTTTGATCAGCTTTTTGTTTACATGTATAATCTTTCTTGCTGTCTGGAAATATTAGCTATACGAAGAAGGGGGAAAAGAATTAGAACATCCCATGTGGCAGTAGTTTTTACTTTAGCTTTATGTTTTTTGAATTCCTAATATTGGCATCTTCTTGCAAACTTAAGAAAATAGATGATTCAATCACATTTTTTGTATTTCATTTCGTAATAAGAGTTTGCAAAAGAAAAAAAAAAAGATTCTTAAATATCTATCTCTCTCTTTAGACTATATGCAATATTTAATTGTGATAAAAAAATATTAATTAATTTATGTTCCAGTATCTAAGCAAGAGGAGAAAAATGAAGATCAGAACCCTCCATCCAGTTCTCAACCTAAGGTCCATGATCTGCTTCCTGAATCCGAGGAAGAAAACTCACCAATCAGAGAGGTGGCCCTCACTGTGTCCACCACAGACGATCCTTCTCTCCCAGTCCTAACATTCAGGATGTGGTTCTTAGGCACACTCTCCTGTGTCCTGTTATCCTTCCTTAACCAGTTTTTCTGGTATCGGACGGAGCCTTTGTCCATAACCGCAATCTCGGCTCAAATTGCTGTAGTGCCATTAGGCCAACTAATGGCGGCCAAGATCACGAGCCGCCTTTTCTTCGAAGGGACGAGATGGGAATTTAGTCTGAATCCAGGGCCCTTCAATGTCAAGGAACATGTCCTCATCACCATATTTGCAAATTCGGGTGCAGGGACGGTGTATGCTATTCATGTTGTCACTGCTGTCAAGGTGTTCTACAAGAAGAACATCACATTTTTCGTTTCCTTCATCGTTATTATTACAACACAGGTAATAAAAAAAAGGTTGACTTGTCGACCACTTTATGGTAGAGAGGTGGCCAAATGTCGAACTCTACTAGATGAGTGTGTGAGTCAACTAAAAAAAATGATCGACTTTGAATATTATAATTTTTTTCCACATAGTGGAAGGTGAAACTATGTGAGAGAAATAGTTTTTTTGTTGACCAAGATTCTTCTAAAAATGGTGCAACACGATAATTTGTCCTCGATCACTACTACCTTCGCTCATACGCACTTAATTTCGGAATTTTTGATGGATCTGTGCATTGAGTACTGGTAACATATTTTTGTTTGAATGGTAGGTGCTTGGATTTGGATGGGCTGGTATTTTCAGAAGGTATTTGGTGGAGCCAGCTGCCATGTGGTGGCCAGCTAACTTGGTCCAAGTCTCACTCTTCAGGCACGTTTTCTTTTTACATCGTTACCAAAAAAAAAAAAAATTCATCTGTTGAAAATTTATATTTTTCTCAGAACATTATATTTTTTTTAGTAAGTTTGTAAATCATTTTTCCTAATCAAATCGAGTTTTTTATTTATTAATTTCCAGCACATATTCATAATCAATATTTTTTGCTTTCATCAACCTTTAACTGGAATATCTCGAGTAATTACTATAAAAATAAATAAAAATGTTACTTTTATCACAGTTTTCATTTCTCAATTTACAGAAATAAAGAGAATATCTTGAGTAATTACTATAAACATAAATACAAGTGTTACTTTTATCACAAAGTTTTCATTTTTCAATTTACAGAAACAAAGAGATGATGGACGTAGTTTTACTGTAATTGTTATAGGCACTTTAAGGCGGTCTCATACAATACCTTTTTTTTTTTTCTTGGTAGGTGTAGAAGTGTTCGGCGGTTCAAAACCGCCAGTTTTTTGAACCGTCTGTTCCAGTTTGTCAAAAATCAGAATCGAAACCGAACCGCCTTATAGCGGTTCACGGTTACAGTTTTGAACAGTGAATCGCTGATTCCGAACCGGAACCGAACCGGCGGTTCGGCGGTTCGCCGTTTTTTTTTTTTGAATTTTTTAAATTTTAATTTAAAAAAAAAATATGGGGCAAAAATTGGACTTGAGCTTAATTCAAGTATTAAAGTTTAAACTTGAATATTGTAATTTCAAATCTTTGAATTAAGCGCCTACGTATTTGATATCCGTAACTTTAGAGTTTACGAATCAAAATCAAAATTCTCGTAGTTGATTTTTAAATTTGGTGGGGGATGGAGAAAAAATAATAATGGACTTGAGCTTAATTCAAATATTCAAAGTTAAAATTAAGAATTTCAACTTTAAATATTTAGATTAAGTTGTCTACGTACCCCCTTACCTTAGAAATCAAAATCCTCGTAGTTCACTTACCTTATACTTACCTTAGGGAGCGGAGCGGAGGCGGAGAGGAGATGGTTCAATCACCCAAGTCAACCGAATCATTGCTAGATCCGATATCATATATATCACTGTCTTCTTGTTTATTATAATTTGGTTCTTGTTGGCGTAACTCAGCTTTCACCCAATCATTTGGTCGTCGGCAAAGTTAAACGGAAGAGATTTACCACAAACAAATCTAGCTAATTCATTTCTAGCGGTAATTGGATTAAATTTAATAAAGAACTATTACCTTGATTGGGGGGCATTAGACGACGTCGCCGTGCCTCGAAGTTGGGTTTGATTAGACTCAATGCCAACTTTGTCTGAATGTTGTCTTTGTATATGGCCATTGAGTGTCCCGTAACCTCCTCAATTTTTAAACTCGTACATTTTATCGTAATAGTTGCACTTGGCCAAGAAATGACCGGGATCGGATGCAACGTCGTCCATTTTTGTATAATAGAGCGCAAATAATGGAGATTTGAGCTTTGATGGTTTCCTTTGTTTTGGTTTTGTTGGTTGCTCATCATCTTCATGAATCGATTTTGAGGCTTCAAACATTTCGTTGATTTGTTCATCGGTTAATTCATCGGGAACATAATCTCCAAAATTCGAACTTGGAATAGAATTAGAACTCGGAGTATGAGTACGAGTACTACCACTAGCACCGCCTCTTCCTCGTCGAGGAATGCCGGTGATGGCCTTTCCCTTTCCCCGGTTGAATTGACCACTTGGTATTTTTTTGAATTAAAAGTATAATACTTGAGAGTTGAGAGAATAGAAATTAGAGAGAAAGTAGATAGTTGGTGTGAGAAAAATGAAGGATGTAAGGGGGGTATTTATAGGTGTAAAAATATATAAAAAAATTTGAACTTGTGATCGTTGGAACCGCCGGTTCCGGTTTGAACCGCCGATTCACAACGATCACAATTTTGAATTTTTGAATTTTTTTTTAAACCGACGGTTGAACCGGCGGTTCGCGGTTTGTCAAAATGACGAATCGGAACCGAACCGTCTAAAAATGGTTCACGGTTCCAATTTTGAACGGAACTGTGATCACAGCTCAAAATCGGCGGTTCTATGCCGGGACCGTGAACACCTCTAGGTAGGTGGGGGTGGGGGGCGCCGGCGCACTTAAATTTTTTCGTCCCATAATTTTTCATCTTTTCTAAAGTTATTTTATAAAAGTTGTTTTTTTTAATTATGTCACAAATTTTTTTATTCTACAATTTACGTTATAATTTATTTTTTATCACCGAAAATTGTTAAAATAACGTCGTTTTTTGAGAAAATATACTTCAAAACTGAATGTTCTCGGACCGGATGCTGAGTGGATATGCGTCATTTTTCGGATACTTTTGGAAAATAGAAAATTATCAAATTGGTCCCATATGGGACTAATTGGCCAAAAAAACTCATTTGTCTTCGATGGACCAAAAAACTCCACATCTCTCCCTTACTTTAGCCAATTTAGTCCTCCGTCGCCGGCCGGAGTATTTTCCGCCACGGTAGCGTGGGATGACGTGTAAAAAAAAAAATATAAAAACCAAAATAATATAAAAAAATCTAAAAAAATTAAAAAATCTGGAATATTAAAAAATCTAACTTTAAAAAATTTAAAAAATCTAAAAATATTTCAAAAAATTTTAAAAAATTGAAAATCTAAAAAATTTTAAAAAAATATATAAAAACCTAAATAATATAAAAAATCTAAAAAAAATTAATTTTTAATTTAATTTAATAGAACCTTAGGTAATTATTTTTAATTATGAAATATTAATATAAATATATTAGAATTATTTATTTATTTTTTAATTTTATATATTCTGAAAAGATCTTTGAAAAAGATCGTTTTGATAATTTTCTCATTTTTTTCAGAATTATAAAATTAAAAAAAATATAATTTTTTTTCAGAAATTAAAAAGATTAAAAAGTTTTTTTTTTCAGAACTATAAAATTAATCTTTTGAATTAAAAATTTTATTTTTATGAAAAAAAATATTTTCATAATTATAAAATAAAAAATATTATTATTTGTTTATTTTTATGTCAGAATTAAAAATAATTACCTAATGTTCTATTTTTTTAAATTTTTTTACAATTTTTCAGATTCTTTAAATTTTTTTAGATTTTTTAAATTTTTTTAAATTTTTTTATATTATTTAGGTTTTTATATTTTTTTAAAACTTTTTTAGATTTTAAATTTTTTATTTTTTTAAATTTTTTTAAATTTAGGTTTTTTAATATTCCATATTTTTTATTTTTTTTAGATTTTTTTATATTATTTAGGTTTTTATATTTTTTTTTGCCACGTGTCAGCCACGTGTCGTCCACGTCAGCTTCGGTGGCCGGAACATACTCCGGCCGGTGACGGAGGACTAAATTGGCTAAAATAGTGGGGAGATGTGGGGTTTTTTGGTCCGCCGGAGACATATGAGTTTTTTTGACCTATTGATCCCACATACGGGACCAATTTAATAATTTTCTCCTTTTGGGAAATATAAAGAGTTATGTAACGTATAAATTGTATTCTTAGAATTGAAATAGAAAACAACAAAATAAAAATCCAAAAAATAAACTTTTTTTTAAAAAAATCAACCATAAATTAAAGAAAACCTGAAATTTTGCAAGATAGGGAAAAAAAGAAAACTAGGTAATTTTTTAGATTTCTTTTTATATCTCTTTATTTTTATAATTATCATCTAAATTATAAAATAATTTTTAAAAATTATAATAAAATTTTTATGAATTCTAAAATTGCAAATAAATATGAGACACTACAAAATAAATCTGATCAAATATTAATATTTGAGAAAATACAAATAAATTCCAAATAATACAAATAAATGCTAAAAATATAAGAAATAAATTCTAAAATAATAATCAGTTAAAAATTACAAAGAATCATAAACATAGATCAATATAAATAATTTAAGTTAAATAAAAATTAAAATATTATTCAAATAAATCAATAAAATACAAAAAAATGAGAATATCCTAACAGCATAAATAAGTTTATCAAATTATACATTAAGATGCAAATGTTTCTTATCGATTTTTAATAAGTTTATAATGTTGCTACCCAAAATATTATCCGGAGATAGATATTGCTGGAATGGATGGATAGCAAACAAATGCGAGAACACTTCCGTGAGATAGATAAATAACACAAGATTTGCCGGGGTTGTTAGTCCCGGGCTTGAATGCTCTCGCGAGATATTATTAATACTAATATTCGGGGATACAAGTACTAATGTAAGAATACAATTACAATGAGTGTAAAGATTCTTGTTATCTTAGCTAGTGAGCGTGTAGATTGCCGGAAGAACCAGATGTGATGCTCTGTGAGTTCTTGTAACAACGGGGATGAACTGTGGCGGCGGTGAGAGATCGACCGTCTCTCACGGCGTATCTTAGCAGTATGCTCGAGCTCCTGGGCTTATGAATCTCTTGGAATCTGTCTTGTGGAGACTTCTTGCCTCTGCCGATCGTCTTCTGGAAGAGAGATTCGGAGAGAGAAATCCTGAGATGGATTCCGGCGAGAAAGCTGGGAGCTTGATGGTATGTATGTTCTTCTGTATTTCCGTGAATGAATTCGGAATGTAAGAGAATGAGTTGGGAACCTTTTTCCAGAGGAGGTTCTCTATTTATAGGACTTGGATCTGCCGGGCGATCGCCTTTGCTGTATTATAATAATCGTACGATCGTCTTTTAGCACATGGGCTTGTTCCCTTAAAGTCGCATGGCTAACTGTGGCGGCAGTCTGATCTAATGGGGAGCTCACGCGTCTGAGATTCTTGTCACGGGCGGTCCCACTTCGTAACTTTCGGCGGACTTGTCAGTAGGTGAGGTAGGTGACAGGCTGGGGTCAAAGGTCTTGTCTGTCAGCGCCTTTTGTGGATCTACACGTGGGTGCTGTTCTGAGATCCAGTCTTCGATGACTTTGACGGACGATCGTCTCTGTTCGGGGCATAGGCCGGTTGTCCTTAGCCGGGCACTAGAGTCGATCGCCGGATGCCAAAGGGCGATCACCTTGGGAGTTGATCGCTAGGTACCTGACGGTGGTCTGGTACTTTCATTTAGGCGAGTTAGCCAAAGCTTAACTGGTTGTGCACTCGGTCGCTCGGCCTTATAGTCGATCGCCTGTCGGGATGAATAAATCTTGACACAACAATTGCCCCCCAGCTCGCTCCTATGTTGGAAACGTGGGGTGAGGTGGTTCTGCTGGCGATCGCTGAACTTTTGACGAGCGACTCTTCGTTTAACTGAACTGGCGATCGTCTTTGAGCTGATAGATTCTGAGTTTGGACGACCTGGTTGGCCGCTAAACTACGCGGGAAATGGCAATGGCGTGGAAAAGTCTCCGCGCACGTGTCAGGCTTCTGTTGGAGGATATCAACGGTCATTAATGACTCCTCGACTGACGCGTCCTTGAAAAGACGCGTACGCGGGTCTCGAGGGAGTCAATGAATGCGACGGCTGCACTTTCGACCCCTGAGATTCTTCTTATTTGCACAGGAGTCCTTTTTTGCCTCCTATAAAAGGACGTGAGGATGCAGCGTCAAAACTCTGACGCGCTTCATCTCTGGAGAAAAAAGGACTTTGCTGAAGAACGCTTCTGAGAGATTCGACTTCCGGGATTACTCGATCGTCTATCCCTATCAGCTTGCCAAACGGTCGCAGTACCGGGCTGCGCAATGATTTTTGTGGTCGCTTGGCCAGATCCGGAGTTCGGCGACCAGGAGAGATCTGGCCGTCTGGAGGACGAGGTTCCACGTTCCTTCAGATGTGGAAATATTAGCGCCGGCGGAGAATGAGCCCAAAATATTATCCGGAGATAGATATTGCTGGAATGGATGGATAGCAAACAAATGCGAGAACACTTCCGTGAGATAGATAAATAACACAAGATTTGCCGGGGTTGTTAGTCCCGGGCTTGAATGCTCTCGCGAGATATTATTAATACTAATATTCGGGGATACAAGTACTAATGTAAGAATACAATTACAATGAGTGTAAAGATTCTTGTTATCTTAGCTAGTGAGCGTGTAGATTGCCGGAAGAACCAGATGTGATGCTCTGTGAGTTCTTGTAACAACGGGGATGACCTGTGGCGGCGGTGAGAGATCGACCGTCTCTCACGGCGTATCTTAGCAGTATGCTCGAGCTCCTGGGCTTATGAATCTCTTGGAATATGTCTTGTGGAGACTTCTTGCCTCTGCCGATCGTCTTCTGGAAGAGAGATTCGGAGAGAGAAATCCTGAGATGGATTCCGGCGAGAAAGTTGGGAGCTTGATGGTATGTATGTTCTTCTGTATTTCCGTGAATGAATTCGGAATGTAAAAGAATGAGTTGGGAACCTTTTTCCAGTTGGAGGAGATTCTCTATTTATTGGACTTGGATCTGCCGGGCGATCGCCTTTGCTGTATTATAATAATCGGGCGATCGTCTTTTAGCACATGGGCTTGTTCCCTTAAAGTCCATGTTCTGTGGCGGCCAGTGCATGGATCGATAGAGCTGCACGCGTCTGAGTTCTTTATCACGGGCGGTCCCACTTCGTAACTTTCGGCGGACTTGTCAGTAGGTGAGGTAGGTGACAGGCTGAGGTCAAAGGTCTTGTCTGTCAGCGCCTTTTGTGGATCTGCACGTGGGTGCTGTTCTGAGATCCAGTCTTCGATGACTTTGACGGACGATCGTCTCTGTTCGGGGCATAGGCCGGTTGTCCTTAGCCGGGCACTAGAGTCGATCGCCGGATGCCAAAGGGCGATCGCCTTGGGAGTTGATCGCTAGGTACCTGACGGTGGTCTGGTACTTTCGTTTAGGCGAGTTAGCCAAAGCTTAACTGGTTGTGCACTCGGTCGCTCGGCCTTTTAGTCGATCGCCTGTCGGGATGAATAAATCTTGACACAACATATAATAATATAAATAATTCTATAAACCAAATAATATAAATAAATTCGGAAAAAGTACAAATAAATGCAAAAAATACGTAATTTTTTTAAAAAAATAACAATTAATTCTCTAATTTAAAAATAAATCTTAAATTAGAAATAAATGATAAAACTAACATAAGTTCTCAAAAGAATTATAAATACTGTAAAATATATTTATTTTAATAGATCTAGAAATATAGAGTGAAGAACAAAATTAGAAAAATACAATAAATTCTGAAAAATATAATTAAATAATATAATTGTATCCTTCAGAATAAATATTTTATCAGTAAATCGAAGCATACAATGTAGTTCGTGCATCCTACATTATTTGACCATCATGAATAAAATTAAGTTAAATGAAGGTGACCTGTAAATACAAAATGGATAAGAACAACTATTCCAAATATTAAGCACATACTCAAATTTGAAATATATATTATATTTTAAAAGCAAAACAGACTTTGATTACAAGTAGTTCGAAAAATTACATATAATCCAAATGATTAGAAAATACTAATAAATTTTGAAAAATAAAAAACGCTAAAAACAAACTTTCAGTCTAACAATAAAAATTACCTAAAATATTATAAATAAAACTTAAAATACTATTAATTCTAAAATTAGAAATTAATTCAGACTTTTTTTTTTTTTCATATTCTAGTCTACATAAATATTTTTCTATATTTTGGTTTTTAATAATTATCTTAAATATTTCCGAATCTATTATATTTTTTTTTTGGAATTTGACTGTATTTTATAAATGTTTTATGATTTATATATTTAATTAATTTTAGGATCAATTTTTAAACTTTAAAATTAATTTGTATTTTTACAGAATTATTATTTTTAGCATTTTCAATCTTTCACAATTCATTTATATTTTCTCGTTTCAGCTTATGTAGGCAAACAAAAAGACGAAAATGTAATGAACGAAAAGTCAAAATTAAAATATTTTTATCTATTATATTACAATTTTTCTAATTATTAATTAAAGTTTTTTTCATTCTAAAATAATTTTAATTTATCTGATAATGTAGTTAACCTATTTTGGAATTGGATTTTAATTATGAAGTTAATAATTATCTAATAATATGATTATGTAGCAAAAAAGATTACTTTAGAAAGTTAGACAAATTAATAATAGTCTTAGTTGTGCTAACATAATATGAAATAATGTATTATTTCTTATTAGTGTAATAATAAGAAACTTTCATATTAGAAATAATGATTTACGTTATTTTTTATTATAATAGAAATAATTTCATTATTTTCTGAGAAATAATGTATTATTTCTTGTAATAAAAATTATTGTAATAAGAATAATAATTATTATTTATTTTGGCAAATAATATATTGCATTTAGCAAATGATTTATATCATTATGTTTAGAAAATAATGATATCATTTATTTTAGAATAATAATATCATTTTTAGAAATTATTTCTCTTATTATTCTAAAATAAATGATATCATTATTTTTGTAAATCATTATTTCTTATTATAATAATATATTGTTCTCAGAAAATTATATTTTTTAGTAAGTTTGTAAATCAATTTTCCTAATAAGAAATAATGTATTTATTTTATATAATAATCTTTTTATTAATAATGTATTATTTTAGAATAGAGAAAATTATCAAATTGGTCCCGTATGTGGGACCAATTGGCCAAAAAGCCCCTTCTATCTCCGGCGGACCAAAAAACCCCCACATCTCCCCCTGCTTTCGCCAAAAGAAAAGTTCTATCGCTCATCAACTTTTCATTTGATAGAATCTTTTTGCCAAATAATTTAAACTCAATTAAATTATAGTTCTTTGTATCATGTGCCATTAATATTTATTAAATTTATTACATTTATTGAAAAATAATTTCACACATATATATATAATGAGAAAATGATCAAATTGGTCCCTTATGTGGGACTAATTGGCCAAAAAGCCATGTCTGTCTTAGGTGGACCCACTATTTTTGCCACGTGTCAGCCACGTCAGCTCCGATGGCCGGAAAATACTCCGACCGGCGACGTAGGACTAAATTGGCGAAAGCAGGGTGGAGATGTGGGTTTTTTTTGTCCGACGGAGATAGATGAGGCTTTTTGGTCAATTGATCCCACACACGGGACCAATTTGATAATTTTCTCTTTTAGAATAATACATATTATTAGATAATAATGTAAATCATTATTTCTTATATAAAATTATTAATAATGCTAGTTTGTAAATAATTTTTCCTAATAAGAAATAATATTAATTATAAGAAATAAATTATTATAAGAAATAATATTTATAATGTATTACAAACTTACTAAAAAAATTATATGTATTAGGAAAAATGATTTACAAACTTATAAGAAATAATGTATTATTTCCTAATAAGAAATAATGTATATAATAAGAAATAATGTATTTTTAGGGCCCATATATTATAAGAAATAATGTATTTATATGTTTTTCGGATTAAGGAGCATAGGGCGGTGACAAGTTGTTAGTAGGTTAGCTCTTTGCTTTTTGTATAATTGAACACACAACAACAACAACAACAACATCTAAGCCTTAATCCCAAAATGATTTGGGGTCAATTTAATGAATCAAACTTTGAAATAAATCAATAATCGTTACATAAATAACATAAAAGGAAAAAGAGGAAAAAGTAGAGAAAAAGCAAATAAAAAAGTGAAAAAAAATAAAAAGATAACATGAAATAAAAGAAAATAAGAATTAAAAAAAAAAAAAAGAATCGACTCATCCACCATCCGTATTCTTTCCCGCCACATTTGGCTCTCCATCGCCATACTTTCTCCAATTCCAAGAAACCGCATATCATTTTCAATCATCTTTATCCAAGTTTTCTTGCCTCTACCTTTCACAACATTACTGCTTTCCCAACTTTCTAGCCTCTAATTGAACACACAACTTCAAAAAAAAAAAAAAAAACTTCAACTCCCAACGGCTCCATTATTTGTCTAATTTTTCACCTTTTTTTACTTGCAAGTTGTTTCTTTTTATAATGTTTTAGAAAAATGATTTAATAAACTATATTACTTTCGGAATGTATTCAACCAAAAGATAGATTTTTTGAATAAATATTTAAATATTTCCAAAAATTAATTCCACCATTTTAAGACTACAATTAATTAAATTTACATTTGCTTTTAAATTATATTTATTGATGATTTTGACCTCAATTAATTATGTAAAATTTTGTCAGTAAGGAGCTCAATTTGATAAAAGAGCTAAATTTTTTAAGATTTAAACAGGGCTCCCAATTGTTTGGGACGGTCCTGCATGGCCCTAAATTTGCACTTCTTTCATGGGTTCAACGAATAACTTAAGTTCATAATAATTCTTGTAATGCTACTGCTGTAACAGGGCTCTACACGAGAAAGAAGAGCGACCCAAAAGCGGGGTGACACGAACACAATTCTTCGTCATAGCCTTTATCTGTAGCTTTGCATACTACATATTCCCCGCCTACTTGTTCGAGATGTTAACATCCCTTTCATGGATCTGTTGGGTCTTTCCTAGATCAGTTCTAGCCCAACAGCTCGGGTCGGGCCTTAGTGGTCTAGGAATAGGTGCTATAGGGCTCGACTGGTCCACTATTTCTTCCTATCTTGGAAGCCCATTAGCAAGCCCGTGGTTTGCCACTGCCAATGTTGCTGCTGGTTTTTTCTTTGTTATGTACGTCGTGACCCCACTCAGCTATTGGTTCGACATTTACCAAGCCAAAACCTTCCCGATATTCTCCGATGACCTATTCACTGCATCTGGTCAGATATACAACATTTCTAGCATAATTGACTCGAATTTCCATCTCGATAACAAGGCTTATGAACGTCAAGGGCCTCTTCATCTCAGCACGTTTTTTGCCATGACGTATGGTGTTGGTTTTGCTGCGCTCAGTGCCACGGTTATGCATGTTATTCTTTTTCATGGGAGGTAATTAATAATTCAATAGGTCGGGTAGGATACGGGTATACCACCTCCATACTCTATCTTATTTGATTCTAATTGGATTCGAGTATTGCCCAACGGGTGATCGGGTATCCAATGGATATTCGGGTACCCCCGGTACCGTACCCGCATACCCTATATTTAAGAATTTAAATATTTTTTAATATATATTATATGATATATAATGTAATTAATAAATTCAATCTAATATAATAAATATTTAAAATTTTATATTTTATATGATAAAATATACTAATATATAATATAATATAGTATCCAAGTATAATATATAATAATATATTTATGTAATTAAAACAGGTACGCGGGTCGGGTAATCGAGTAAAATCCTATACCCATACCCTACCCATACCCGATCATAAATTTTTGTGTTCGGTCGATACCCGACCCTATTGCGGGTTTATCCAATGAGTAGGATCGGGTATAAAATGGACATCCATAGTCAATACTTGTATTATTATTAGGCTTAAATTTGTTTTTGGTCCCCTAAATTAGGATAAGATGTATTTTTAGTCCCTCATAAATTTTGCGTATCTTTTTTGTCCCTAAATTTCATAAAGTGTGCTCCGCCTTCTAGGTAACTCCGTTGATTTTTTTTGTGGCTTAAATATATTTTTGGTCCCCCAATTAAGGTAAGATGTGTTTTTAGTCCCTCAATTTTTTTTTTGTATTTTTTGTCCTCCAAATTTCATAAATTGTGTTCTGTTAGTCTCTTTAGGTAATTTCATTTATTTTTTTGCTGATGTGTCTCATTAATCCTACGTGGCAGCCCGTTTTATATAAATCCAATTTCACTTTTCTGTACGCGTCTTCTTCTTCCCCATTTATCCATTCCCAAATTATGATCCATAATTTGAAGCTGAAAGGAAGAGAATCGTGAGGAAGAAAGGCCGAGGCAGCCATCACAGAAGCAAATCAAGGTAGTAGATAAGCCAATCCTCGAGAGTAAGACATATGTACCCCTTGATCTAAAAGGCTAATCACATAACAACAACAACAACAACATCTAAGCCTTAGTCCCAAAATGATTTGGGGTCGGCTAACATGAATCAAACTTTGAAACCGTCAATAATCGTTACATAAATAAGAAAAAAGAGGGAAAAAGTAGAGAAAAAAGCAAATAAAAAAAGAGAATGAATGAAAAAAAAAAAGAATCAGACTCCATCCACCATCCGTATTCTTTCCCGCCACATTAATCTATTTAATTGCAATCAAACCAATTGCTGGTAACAAGGCTACCTTGTACTAGAAAATGAGAGTTTTAGATTAAAAGGTAGCCTTATTAAATTGCAATTTATTTAAAAAGTAGCCTTGTTACCACCAATTGGTTTGATTGCAATTAAATAAATTTATGTGAATAGCCTTTTAGTGTAACACCCCGAGATATTCGGAATAATTACAACGCCGTAAATCCTTTATATAAGAATTTACAAGGCTAATTTTGAAAAATGTAGAAGTAATACAGAAGTACCATTAACGTTTAGAATACAAAACCAGTTCAAATTAGTCCATTATTATAAACACCTCGAAATCACCACAAGACACGCGTACTCGAGTACTGAAAATAAACCAGAAAGACAAGACAACAACAATTAACATCACTGAGCCCCTTCATCGTCATGTCGGTACTGTGGCTGCTTTCCCGCTCCTCGACTACCTGAACATCAAAACAAATGTCCACACCCGAAGGGGTTAGCAAAACGATGCTAGTACAAGTATCATAATACATAAATTGGATATGCAACAACAATGCATCATAAATTTCATGAGACGGACTTCCGCTATCGGAATCCAACGATGCGAATCCACGTGATTCCATCAACATAACACAGGGTAATTCAACGATCCAGCGCCCTCAGTATAGATCCCCATGATGATCCCGTCGGACCAATGCATGGTGGAAAACCCGTCCAACGATCCAGCGCCCTCAGCATAGATTCCCATAATGATCCCGTCGGACTAACGCATGGTGGACATCCGATCCAGCACCCTCAGCATAGATCACTCGATCCCTTCGGATCATCACAACATACACAAACACAAACCATGCATATACATATGCCAAACGACATGTCCATGAACATGAACATTCAAGAAATCAATAACGAATACCATGATATTTCAAGGGACTAAACTCATGTTCAACAACATAAATAAACTGTATGCATGATCAAAATTTCAATATTAACAAATTTTCAAATACGATACTTGCCTCAAAGATGGCAAGAACTAAATACTCCAATGATCTCAACACACTCGAAGGCCGCCTCCTTCGATCAATCGTTCGCAATGCTCGGCCCTCTAAACAAATAGGAAAGTAACGACAACTCAAAACAAATTAAACGTACGAACATCTAACGTCTGCTACGGCCGGGTTAACACTCTAAACTAGCCGGCTCACGGTTCAACTCACCCGACGAACGTTCGGTCGAGTTAGAGACACTCAAATCACCATAAATTCTTACTTCGATTCCTGATTATCGATTTCATTACCAGGTTCAGTTATATAACACCTTCAATCCGAGTTTAAGGTTAATTCATCTCTACACTTCGTTTTTCTACAAGCTATCTTCTTTGCCAAAGTTTTACGTTCATAGTAATTGTCACCCACCAACCCCTTGGTTCGAATCATCAACATGAAGATAAACATATCCAGAAATCATTACGAGTTGTGAATTACGTTGAAGCTCACCTCATACTATCCGAGGATTATTTCTTAGTGACCACTCTAAGAATTCATCTCCTTGCAAAAATCTCATTCTAGGTAATGATAATAACAATACACCAGCATACAAGTGATTCGGAAAAGACAACCAAAAATATACAACAACCTCAGAAATCAATTCTTAGATTCAACTCAATAAGGTTCGGTTGTGATCTTCTTACTCAAAGGAGTTCTAATATGATTACTTCAAGTTTATAAGGTATGGTGTTCAACCTAATGAGTTATCAACAACCTTAATAGTTCCAGGAGAAAGGTCAAGATCCGAATAAGAACACGAATTCTAAGCTCGGGCAGCGACATATACCTTATATGGAAAGAAAAGACGAAAACACTTGATGAACTCAACATTAGACGCTTGAACACCAATCCTCAAAGCTCCTCGCCTTCAATGATATGTTAGGATGCTGTTATGAAGGTTGAAGATGGAGAGGGTAACTCTCAAAGTCGCGGAAATTGGGTGTGGTTTGAAGTGGCAGTCTGAAAAATGAAAGTGAGTGTTGTCCTATAAATAGAAAATGGTTATTAGCGCGCGTTACGGCTATATCTTAGCATACGCAAATGGGATTGCAGTCTACTGTCTCTGTCTGGTCTCGGCTTAGCGTACGCTAGACATCCTTTACATGCGCCAAGTACAGCAATTAGCGTATGCTACCACTCAATATAGCATGCGCTAACGACCATACGAAGCTTTACTGACCTCACTGTACTCAACTTTAGCGTGCGCTAGCCTCAGACCATTAGCGTGCGCTAAGCACCGTTGACTCGACTTTTTCAAAAGCCGTCCAGACTCATTCCGACATATCCCAACAAAGCTCCGCGGTCTGATCTCACCTACCACCCTGTCTCAAACAAGTTAACTACGTATAGCGCGCGCTAAGGCTCATACGTAGCGTGCGCTAGCTAACTCAATTAGCGTGCGCTACGCTCAGACGTTAGCGTGCGCTACAAGTGCACAAATACAAGTATGAACAATATTCATGAAATCGTACGCTCAACAACACAGGATCATGAAATACGAAGGATAATACTCAGATCAAATACAACATATACAATGTCACAAGGTTCAAAATACACATTAGAATCTCGGGTATTACATCCTCTCTCCCTAAAAAGAAGTTACGTCCCGAAACGTAAGATGAAAATAACTCTGTATATCTAGTCTTCATACCATCCTCTGTTTCCCAAATGGCCTCCTCGACTCCGTGTCGTAACCATTGCACTTTAACCAAGGATATTGGTTTATTCCTCAATTGTTTGATCCGACTCTCGAGTATTTTGATTGGTTTCTCTTCGAAGGTCCCGTCATTAGCTATCTCGATCTCGCCAAAATCAATGATATGACTGGGATCTAATACATACTTCCGTAACTGGGATACGTGGTGTTGTGTCGAGAATTATACTCTTCGACCAGCGATCGCCTCAGTGATCGGGCGACCTAGCCATTCTTAGGCGTAGGCGAGCTGCCGACCAGAGGCACGGCGACCTAGCCATTCCGAAGCGGTAGAGATAGATCGGCCGACCGAAGGTCCCAGGACAAGTCCCGGTGCCAAGCGATCGACATCTAAGACGATCGTCTCTCGGTACTTGGCGATCGACTCATGGTGGCCGACTAGCAGACGATCATCTCTCGGTACCTGGCGATCGACTCCTGGTGGCCGACTAGCAGACGATCATCTCTCGGTACCTGGCGATCGACTCCTGGTAGCCGACTAGCAGACGATCATCTCTCGGCACTTGCCGATCGACCCTTGGCGACCGACCGATGCCGACCCCTGGTGACCGACCAATGACGACCGCCTCATGCCGCTCGGAGCCGATGGTCATCCAATCGGCAAAGGCCGAAGCCCAGGACATAGCCCACGTGCAGCGCCAGGATAAGATCCGCATTTCACGGATCATTGACCACCGCCTGTCAGCATCTTTCCACCAGCCGACAGGTCCACCGATAGGTGTCAGTGGGACCGCCTGTGACAGCAACTCCGGACGCGTGCTGGCTCCTCATTGGACCACACAGCTGGCTGCCAGCAGTAGCCTTGGACTTTAGGCAGACTGCCCATGTGACTTAAAGACGATCGCCCCATTATTATATTGGACGAAAGGCGATCGCCCGCCAGGAGACAAGGCATCTCAGCCCCTATAAATAGAAGGCTGCCTGCATTTGTCCAGGGACGGAATCTTCAACTCCCCTCGGGATTTTACACACAACTTGGCTTTCTCCTACTCTTGGCAACAGCTATCTCTCGGTTCCTTCTTCTCTCTCAGCCTCTCTCACACAGAAGACGATCGGCTGAGAGCAAGAACACCAAAGCTTCGCTCAAGAGCTGGATTAACAGGATCTTTTTACACTCATTGTACTTAGATTCTCACATTAATACTTGTATCCACGAATATTTGTATTAATAATATCTCGCGAGAGCATTCAAGCCCGGGACTAACAACCCCGACAAATCTAGTGTTATTCACACCCCCTCGGAAGTGCTCCCGTAACCTTGTTTGTTGTCCGTCCATTCCAGCAGTATTTCATCCTCGGATAAATATTTCGGGTAACAACAATTGGCGCTAGAAGAAGGGCAAATCTAACCCTCAATTTTTATTCCTACCGTCTCGAAGAACACTCACTGTTCTCTGGGGCATATACCTGAAGAAACACTCACTGTTCTTCAGAGAAAGCTTTCAGAATCATATCTTCCGCCTCCGCATCGAAGAAAGCCACTGGCCAGCCCGCCAGACGTCTCGTCCCGTCTCAGTCCGAGCCACAGCCGATGGCGGAGGGTAGCCGCCGCGGTCCGAGACGCTCGATCCCGCCCCTGGGGGGCGGCCCAAGTCTCTCGCTCGATCAGTTCCGAACCACGGAACAGATCGAGGAGGCCATGGCCGTCCTACAGGAGCGATGGAGTGCTCTCGACCCGCCTCCCGCTATCACCCCATCGGCCATCCGCCGGATGACCAAACGGAAGTTCAAGGCAGTGCTGACCAAGCGATCGCCAGGAGGCTCCCATTCGCAAGAGGAGGTGCTCGCCAGTCGGGGCACCTCTATTTTCGATCGCTTGGGCAGCGACCCATCATGGCGATCGGGGCAGTCTGGCCCCAGCCACGAGACGACGGAGCTCGAGTCCGTCACCAGGAGTTCGGCGTATCCGACTCCCAGAAGGCAGCCCAGCCGTCTGGCTCCCACTCGCCAAATATCCGAGGTCGGCAGCAGCGGAGTCAGGAGATCGGTACACGATCGCCTCGGCTCCCACTCCAAAAGCCGATCCACGAGCGACCATGCTACAGCGATGGCCGCAATGCAACGCCAGCTCGACGACATGAAGGCGCTCCTAGAATCTGGGGCAGGCGCCAAGAGCAAGATTGCCGAGCCGAGCGAGCCGCTCGCGGTCCACATCGAGCTCGCCCCCGTGCAGCACAAGATCGCTCCTCCTCAAACACCTTTGTACGAGGGGAGATCAGACCCCGAAACACACCTGAGCAAGTTCAACATCTATATGGCCGGGTGTGGGGCATCTGACGCGACCAGGTGCCGAATGTTCCCTCTGACGCTGGACGACCTTGCCCTCAGGTGGTACGCCTCATTGCCGCCTCGGTCCATCGGCTCCTTTAACCAACTGGCGACCGACTTCACAGCGTACTTCGCCACCAGGGTCGCTCGGCCGGAAGGTCCCCATCGCATGATGCGAATCAGGCAAGGGGAAGATGAGTCCGACTCGGACTACATCGATCGGGTAGACGAGATCATCCTCAACGGTGAGCCCATAAGCGATGAGATTGCCCTCTACGCGGTCCTAGGAGGATTCCATGGTCTTTCGCCTATGTTCAGGCATCTTACGAAGGACCAACCCTCGACCTACACGATCTTCCGAGCTAAGGCCGCAGACTTTCTGGCCAGGCAAAGGTTTCTTCTTAGCCTTTAAGCAGCGCGATCGGCGCCCGAACGGCGATCTCCAGCCTTCCAGCCCGATCGCCGGTATCAACCTATGAATAACGCGATCGGCATCCGAACGACGATCACCAGTCTTCCAGCCCGATCGCCATTATCAAGCAACATCAACAAAACTGGAGGACTCGTTCGCCATCGATAGTTCACCATCTAACATGGTGGACTACGGCACGAGATCGCCTCCACCGCACAACATACAGCTATGGTCCTGGTAGTCGATGGAATCGGCTGCTTCGGCCATGCAAGGTCCCTTTGGGCCAAGATCGCCCGCCCTTCGTTTAAATACGAGGCCGGCGTAGTCTGAGGGCCCTCCAAAACTACTCAGTGGACACGATCGCCCGCCCTCAAAGGATCATCATCTAACATGGTGAACCCGGACAATGCGACGTGCCACTACCCCCGTCTCAACGTACACCGTCGAGGTTCGCCATCTTCATGGCGGGCCGAGGTGGAAGCAGAGCTAACAAGCCGCAGATGTGGAGTTGAATCATCCGACGCTGCCCCGCGCAAGGCTCTTCTAGACCAAGACCGCACACCCTTCGTTTAAATACGAGGCGAGGCGCAGCCTAACAGAGGACCCTCACAATAAAATGAGTCACGAGACAGTCAATGTCGTTCGCGCACAAGACACGGTCATGGAGTCGGTCCATCGAACTCCGCGACTGTGCACGATTCCTCAAACGACGAAACCATCAAGTTTCTGAGGGGGATCGGCCAATGTTGTTTTTTGCAGGTACAAGACCGAAAGATAGCTAGCCAATCAACCAGATCGCCCAAGTCCGAATCCAAAGTCATCTCAGCGGATCGCCCGTCCTCATCTTACACGATCGCCATCAAGAACCACCTCGCCCCATGTCTTCAACATCGGAGCAAGCTGGGGGGCAATTGTTGTGTCGAGAATTATACTCTTCGACCGGCGATCGCCTCAGTGATCGGGCGACCTAGCCATTGCCGAGCAGCCGAGGCAGAACTGCCGATCAGAGGCCTGGCGACCTAGCCATTGCTGAGCACCCGAGATAGATCGGCCGACCGAAGGTCCCAGGACAAGTCCCGGTGCCGAGCGATCGACATCTAAGACGATCGTCTCTCGGTACTTGGCGATCGACTCCTGGTGGCCAACTAGCAGACGATCATCTCTCGGTACCAGGCGATCGACTCTTGGTGGCCGACTAGCAGACGATCATCTCTCGGTTCCTGGCGATCGACTCCTGGTAGTCGACTAGCAGACGATCATCTCTCGGCACTTGCCGATCGACCCTTAGCGACCGACCGATGCCGACCCCTGGTGACCGACAATGACGACCGCCTCATGCCGCTCGGAGCCGATGGTCATCCAGTCGGCAAAGGCCGAAGCCCAGGACAGAGCCCACGTGCAGCGCCGGGACAAGATCCGCATTTCACGGATTATTGACCAAAGCCTGTCAGCATCTTTCCACCAGCCGACAGGCCCGCCGAAAGGTGTCAGTGGGACTGCCTGTGAGAGCAACTCCGGACGTGTGCTGGCTCCTCATCGGACCGCACAGCTGGCTACCAACAGCAGCCTTGGACTTTAGGCAGACTACCCATGTGACTTAAAGACGATCGCCCCATTAATATATTGGACGAAAGGCGATCGCCCGCCAGGAGACAAGGCATCTCAGCCCCTATAAATAGAAGGCTGCCTGCATTTGTCCAGGGAGGAATCTTCAACTCCCCTCGGGATTTTACACACAACTTGACTTTCTCCTACTCTTGGCAACAGCTATCTCTCGGTTCCTTCTTCTCTCTCAGCCTCTCTCACACAGAAGACAATCGGTCGAGAGCAAGAACACCAAAGCTTCGCTCAAGAGCTGGATTAACAGTATCTTTTTACACTCATTGTACTTAGATTCTCACATTAACACTTGTATCCACGAATATTTGTATTAATAATATCTCACGAGAGCATTCAAGCCCGGGACTAACAACCCCGGCAAATCTAGTGTTATTCACACCCCCTCGGAAGTGCTCCTGCAACCTTGTTTGTTGTCCGTCCATTCCAGCAGTATTTCATCCTCGGATAAATATTTCGGGTAACAACACGTGGAAAATATTATGAACGTGACTCAGTGATGGCGGTAAGGCCAACCTGTACGCCAACTCCCCAACTCTCTCAAGGATCTCGAATGGTCCAATATATCTCAGACTCAGCTTCCCTTTCTTCCCAAATCGAAAAATTTCCCGAGTAGGAGAAACCTTCAACAACACGTGGTCCCGAATGTCGAACTCCAACGGCCGACGATGCACGTCTGCATAAGCCTTCTGTCGACTCTGGGCAATCAACAGCCTTTCCCGAATTAGAGCTACCTTCTTTCGAGTCTGAACCACCAACTCTGGTTCTGTCCTGATCAAATCAGAAGAATCATCCCAACACATGGGCGATCTGCATCTTCTCCCGTACAACGCTTCGAATGGTGCCATCTTAATGGAAGCATGCCAACTATTGTTGTAGGTAAATTCAATCAACGACAAGTGAATCTCCCAATCGGTCGACCAATCCAAGGCACAAGCTCTGAGCATATCATCTACTGTCTGTATAGTCCTTTCGGACTGTCCGTCCTACTGAGGATGATAAGCCGTACTCAAGTTCAGCTCGATTCCCAAAGCCTTATGAAGTGCCTTCCAGAAATATGACACAAAGCGACCATCTCGGTCCGAAATAATGGTCTTCGGCGTACCATGCAATCGAACTATCTCCATAATAAATACTCGTGCTAATTTCTCGGGCCCCCAAGTATCCTTAATACCCAAGAAATGAGCCGACTTGGTTAGTCGATTAACTATAACCCAAATCATGTTCATTCCCGTCTTGGTCCTTGGCATATTGGTGATGAAGTCCATCGATATATCCTCCCACTTCCACTCAGGAATCGGAAGTGGCTTTAACATCCCGGTAGACCACTGATGTTCAATCTTAACCTGCTGACAGGTTAAATATTTCGAAACATATTCCGCTACGTCCTTCTTCATATTTCCCCACCAGAAATTTTGTTTTAGGTCCTTATACATCTTACTGGTGCCCGGGCGAATAGAATAGGGCGCGCTGTGAGCTTCCTTCAGGATTGTCTGTTTTAAAACATCATTATCGAGGATGCAAAATCGACTCTGAAATCTCAGAACTCCATCGTCCTGTATTACGAATCCTGGGGCCTTCCCTTTGTTTACTTCGTCACGT
Source organism: Orobanche coerulescens (assembly GCA_033398695.1). NCBI lineage: Eukaryota > Viridiplantae > Streptophyta > Magnoliopsida > Lamiales > Orobanchaceae > Orobanche > Orobanche coerulescens. The sequence goes on along the minus strand of CM065818.1, from coordinate 83,568,240 downwards.
AATCGAAGAATCAGAGAATCATCCAACTGCTTAGATTTGATTTCTTCGACTAACGACAAGGTTAGTTCCATCACACACAGTTGCCCTTGGACTCCTTGTGACCATACTTCGATTCCTTCACGAATCAGTTCTCGTTGAATGCTTGTTTGGGACATAAGCACTTCCAACACTCGAAGAGAAACAGGTTTGTGGCTCAGTGCGTCAGCTACCACATTCGCTTTGCCTGGATGATAGAGGATTTCCAAGTCGTAATCCTTGATCAATTCCAGCTACCTTCTCTGCCTCATGTTTAATTCCTTCTGACTAAAAATATACTTGAGGCTCTTATGATCTATGAAGATTTGACAATGAGTGCCATACAAATATTGTCGCCAAATCTTCAAGGCAAAGACTACAGCTGCTAACTCCAAATCATGAGTCGGGTAATTTACTTCGTATGGTTTCAACTGTCGAGAGGCATAGGCAATCACCCTATCCTTTTGCATCAACACGCATCCCGGATCCTAATTTGAAGCATCGCTGTATACCATGAATCCATCGGTTCCATCCGATAACACACTATTATAGGCGCTGTCGTCAGTCTTCTCTTAAGTTCATCAAAACTAGCTTGACATTTCTCATTCCACATGAATTTTTGAGTCTTCTGCAACAGGTGAGTAAGCGGACGAGCAATTTTGGAAAATCCTTCTACAAAACGACGGTAATATCCAGCAAGTCCTAAGAAACTTCGGACTTCTTTCACGTTATTAGGATATTCCCACTCCAAGATTGCCTCAACTTTCTTCGGGTCTACCTGAATTCCGTCAGCTGATATCACATGCCCAAGGAAAGTTACTTCCTTCAGCCAGAACTCGCATTTAGAAAGTTTCGCATACAACTGTTCATTCCTCAAAGTACTCAAAACGATACGCAAATGCTCTGCATGCTCCTCTGGGTCTTCCGAGTAGATCAAGATGTCATCAATGAAAAAGATCACGAATTTATCCAAGTATTCTAAGAATACCCGATTCATCAATTGCATAAATACCGTAGGAGCATTGGTAAGTCCGAATGGCATCACCACAAATTCATAGTGTCCGTACTGAGATCTGAATGCAGATTTTGGTATATCCGATTCCTTAATTCTCAACTGATGGTATCCTGATCTCAAGTCGATCTTCGAGAATACCCTTGCCCCCTGCAGTTGGTCAAACAAGTCGTCGATCCGAGGTATTGGATACTTATTCTTGATCGTCACCTTGTTTAGCTCCCTGTAGTCGATACACAATCAGAGGGATCCGTCTTTCTTCCGGACAAAGAGAACGGGTGCTCCCCAAGGAGAAACGCTAGGATGAATGTAACTCTTTTGCAATAATTCCTCAAGCTGCTTCTTTAGTTCATACATCTCGGTTGGTGCCATACAGTATGGTGCTCTAGAAATAGGTGCGGCTCCAGGCTCTAATTCGATATTGAACTCTACTTCTCTCCACGGAGGTAACCCAGGTAGTTCGTCAGGGAACACGTCTGAGAACTCGTTCACAACTGGAATAGATGAGATTTCTACTTCTTCTTCTCTCTTCATGGCATAACACCACAGTCTGTGACAATCCTGCTTCAGTAATTTCACTGCTTTCATGGCTTTGATTAATTTTCCTGAGCTTCCCAGTCTCCATCCTTTGAATAAATGTTCAGATCCGTGATAGAAATGACTCTCTTTCGGTAATTCAAAATAGCCCCATAACGGTTGAGCCAATCGTCTCCGAGAATTAAATCGTCACCTTGGATGTCGACCATAATAAGATTTGGTGGACAATCTCTCCCTCCTATAGACACTGAAAAATCTCTAGTTTCTAGGGTTCCCACAATTCTCTCTCCACTCGGTAATCCCACAACACAAGGCTCACAATCATATAAACAAGAGATTTTCAAACGATTAACACAGTTTAGTGATATGAAAGAATGTGTAGCTCCTGAATCGAATAAGACACTAACTGGTTGCAAAAGGATCTGAATCGTACCTGATGCAACAGCAGTGTTCTGATCGTTTGACCTCCTCATCTCGTAAAGGCGCGGAGGAACTGACCCAGCACTGGACGCCTCTCTTTTCCCAACATTCTGCTGCTGGAAACCACTTTGCCGTGTCTGGTTCACACTTGTCTCCTTCGGAATTGGTGCAGCAGTGCGAGTACCAATAGATCTAGTCATATTTCTGCAAAAAGTCGCACGATGGCCTTCTTGTCCACACTCGAAACAGGTCACAGAAGGTGCGTAGCAATCACGCCGAACATGCCCTGCTTTACCACAGTTATAACATTTCTTCGCTGCGTCTGAAATTATTGATGTTGTTCGGAACTTCTTTCCGCCTCGGGAAGGATGCGGAGGTCTCCTAGATGAATGAAATGAAGACTGGCCCTTGAGGGGCCCACCACTCTTGTTCTCCGTGAAGTTGCCAGATACTTTCTGCTTCTTAGCTTCCGTCGATTTCTCCACCGCTGCCTCTTTCATGTCGTAGGCCAGCGCGTTGTCCTGATACTGTCGCAAGGTAGTACATTCAAATCCGGACATATATTGCTGAATCTCGGGTTTCATCCGCATGTCGAAATGGAAAATCTTCTCCGCCTCGGTCCTGACCAAGTGTCGCACACAAGTCAGCTGGTGATTAAAAGTCTTGATTATGTCTGTCACAGATGCCTCCGAACTCTGCGGGGAGAAAAACTCTCGGACTCTAGCCTCTCTAAGGGGACGAGGACAATATTGTGCTTCCACCATTAATCTGAATTCCGTCCAGTCAGCATTATGATCCTCAGGTCGAACAGCCTCCCACCAGTCAAAAGCCTCCCCAGTCAGAAAATACTGGGCGATCGGAAATTTTCGGTCATCGGGAGTTGATCCCCGCAAATATCTTTTCCAACTCCTTCAGCCAGTGATCCCAAGTAGGCATCTCAGCATAACTGTCAAGTTTTGATGGGTGTAATTTGACCACCTCCGTAAGCCACTTGTCTCCACGATTATCCTCGTTGCGCTGTTGGCCCATCGCTGTCTGCATGCGGTCAACCACCTGAGCAAACTGGGTCATCTGAGCGGCCACTTGTTGAAGCACCCCCAGCATGTTAGGATTTGCTTTATCATTTGCTAATCCCTGCTGTCCTCCAGAATGGGAATCGGTTCGACTAGCCGATAATTCTGGGGTAGTCGCTGAGTCCTCCTGTCTCGCATTACCATGGCCGCGTCCACGACCGCGTCCTCGTCCACGACCTCCCCTCAACATACTGTAAATACAAATGCTCAATGTCTAGGGCAAAGTTTTCTAAAAGAAAGTCCGTCAATATTCACAAAATAGAAATTAAATAAAACAGTAGTATAAGAGATTAGGAGACTTACAATCACGGTCCAGATGACGACGCTGGCTGAGCAGTGATGTTACAAATGACCCATAAATTAAATAACATAAACAGACCCAACTAAACCCGACTGCTAAGATATACATGAATCTTAGCTCCGATACCATATTCTGTAACACCCCGAGATATTCGGAATAATTACAGCGTCGTAAATCTTTTATATAAGAATTTACAAAGCTAATTTTGAAAAATGTAGAAGTAATACAGAAGTACCATTAACGTTTAGAATACAAAACCAGTTCAAACAGTTCAAATGAGTCCATTATTACAAACACCTAGAAAACACCACAAGACACGCGTACTCGAGTACTGAAAATAAACCAGAAAGACAAGACAACAACAATTAACATCACTTAGCCCCTTCATCGTCATGTCGGTACTGTGGCTGCTTTCCCGCTCCTCGACTACCTGAACATCAAAACAAATCTCCACCCCCGAAGGGGTTAGCAAAACGATGCTAGTACAAGTATCATAATACATAAATTGGATATGCAACAACAATGCATCATAAATTTCATGAGAAGGACTTCCGCTACCGGAATCCAACGATGCGAATCCACGTGATTCCATCAACATAACACAGGGTAATCCAACGATCCAACGCCCTCAGTATAGATCCCCATGATGATCCCGTCGGACCAATGCATGGTGGAAAACCTGTCCAACGATCCAGCGCCCTCAGCATAAATTCCCATAATGATCCCGTCGGACCAATGCATGGTGGACATCCGATCCAGCGCCCTCAGCATAGATCACTCGATCCCTTTAGATCATCACAACATACACAAACACAAACCATGCATATACATATGCCAAACGACATGTCCATCAACATGAACATTCAAGAAATCAATAACGAATACCATGATATTTCAAGGGACTAAACTCATGTTCAATAACATAAATAAACTGTATGCATGATCAAAATTTCAATATTAACAAATTTTCAAATACGGTACTTGCCTCAAAGATGGCAAGAACTAAATACTCCAATGATCTGAACACACTCGAAGGTCGCCTCATTCTATCAATCGTTCGCAATGCTCGACCCTCTAAACAAATAGGAAAATAATGACAACTCAAAACAAAAATTAAACGTACGAACATCTAACGCCTACTACGACCGGGATAACACTCTAAGCTAGCCGGCTCATGGTTTAACTCACCCGACGAACGTTCGGTCGAGCTAGAGACACTCAAATCACCATAAATTCATACTTCGATTCCTGATTATCGGTTTCATTACCAGGTTCGGTTATATAACACCTTCAATACGAGTTTAAGGTTAATTCATCTCTACACTTCGTTTTTCTACAAGCTATCTTCTTTGCCAAAGTTTTATGTTCATAGTAATTTTCACCCATCAACCCCTTCGTTCGAATCATCAACATGAAGATAGATATACCCAGAAATCATTACGAGTTGTGAATTACGTTGAAGGTCACCTCAAACTATCAGAGGATTATTTCTTAGTGACCACTCTAAGAATGCATCTCCTTGCAAAAATCTCATTCTAGGTAATGATAATAGCAATACACCGACATACAAGTGATTCGGAAAAGACAACATAAAATATACAACAACCTCAGAAATCAATTCTTAGATTCAACTCACTAAGGTTCGGTTGTGATCTTCTTACTCAAAGGAGTTCTAATATGATTACTTCAAGTTTGTAAGGTATGGTGTTCAACCTAATGAGTTATCCACAACCTTAATAGTTCTAGGAGAAAGGTCAAAATCCGAATAAGAACACAAATTCTAAGCTCGGGCAGCGACACATACGTTATACGGAAGAAAGACGAAAACACTTGATGAACTCAACGTTGGACGCTTGAACACCAATCCTCAAAGCTCCTCGCCTTCAATGATATGTTAGGAGGCTGTTATGAAGGTTGAAGATGGAGAGGGTAATTCTCAAAGTCGCGGAAATTGGGTGTGGGTTGAAGTGGCAGTTTGAAAAATGAAAGAGGGCGCTGTCCTATAAATAGAAAATGGTTATTAGCGCGCGCTACGGCTATATCTTAGCATGCGCTAACGGACTTGCAGTCTACTGTCTCTATCTGGTCTCGGCTTAGCGTACGCTAGACATCCTTTACGTGCGCTAAGTACAGCAATTAGCGTACGCTACCACTCAATATAGCGTGCGCTAACGACCATACGAAGCTTTACTGACCTCACTGTACTCAACTTTAGCGTGCGCTAGCCTCAGACCATTAGCGTGCGCTAAGCACCGTTGACTCGACTTTTTCAAAAGTCGTCCAGACTCATTCCGACATATCCCAACAAAGCTCCGCGGTCTGATCTCACCTACCACCCTGTCTCAAACAAGTTAACTACGTATAGCGCGCGCTAAGGCTCATACGTAGCGTGCGCTAGCTAACTCAATTAGCGTGCGCTACGCTCAGACGTTAGCGTGCGCTACAAGTGCACAAATACAAGTATGAACAATATTCATGAAATCGTACGCTCAACAACACAGGATCATGAAATACGAAGGATAATACTCAGATCAAATACAACATATACAATGTCACAAGGTTCAAAATACACATTAGAACCTCGGGTGTTACATTTAGATGAGGGGGTACATATATCTTACTCTCCAGAATTTGGCTTAGCTACTACCTTGGTTTGCGTCTGCGATGGCTGTCTCAGTCTTTCTTCCTCACAATACTCTTCCTTTCAGCTTCAAATTAGGGTTCGCAATTTGGGAATTGATAAATGGGGAAGGAGAAGAAGAAGATAGATGCAGGAAAGTAAAACTGGATCTATATAGAACGGGCTGCCATGTAGGATTAATGAGACACCTCAGTAACAAAAATAAACGGAGTTACCCAAAGGGACTAACGCAGCACACTTTATGAAACTTGGGGGACAAAAAAATACGAAAATTTATGAGGGACTAAAAACATAATATACCATAATTTGGGGGACCAAAAATATATTTAAGCCGCAAAAAATAAACGGAGTTATCCAGAGGGACTAACGGAGAACACTTTCGAAATTTGGGAGACCAAAAAATTACGAAAAATTTATGAGGGACTAAAAACACATTTTATCCTAATTTGGGGACCAAAAATATATTTAAGCCATATTATTATTATTATTATTATTATTATTATTAATATTATTATTAATATTATTATTATTATTACTACTTCCTAGCTATGTGTTGTTTGTTGTGAGGTAAAATTACAAAATGCATCCACTAACTTTCATCCTCACAATTTGTATCCACACTCTTATTTCGGCATCAATTTACATGCAACGTGCCGATGATTCCGTGGTTGTGCCCTGTTGGTCAATTTACCCGTCAAATCTACGTGCCACATTGTAGAATTGCCTAGATGGCTGGTGATGCGGAAAATATCAAATTTAAAAAAAAAAAGTGTTGTTAAAAAATGGTGCATGCCCATTTACTGCTGCCTTTTGCTATATTTTTTAAATTTTTATTAAAAAAATCCATATTTTCCATGTTACCAGCCATCTAAACAGTTCTACAATGTGGTATATAGATTTGACTAGTAAATTGGCGAACAGGACATAACCATGGACACTGGACACATCATCGCATTGTACCTAAATGGATACCAAAATAAAAGTGGATGCAAATCAAGGACGGGTGGAAGTTGGTGGATGAATTTTGCAATTTTGCAGTTTGTTTTGATGAGAAGTTAATTAATGCTATTTCGCGTGGAATTAATGTAGGGAAATATGGGAGCAGAGCAAATCGAGTTTTAAAGAGAAGAAAATGGATATACACACTAGATTGATGAGCAAATACCGGCAAGTGCCTGAGTGGTGGTTTTGGTGCATTCTTGCGGCCAACATTGCACTCACAGTCTTTGCATGTGAATATTACAAGGAACAGCTTCAGCTGCCATGGTGGGGTGTAATTCTAGCATGTGTAATCGCCATTTTCTTTACTCTACCGATCGGAATCATTACTGCCATATCTAACCAGGTAAATCAATATTTATATTTTTACGTACAATATATTATTTTCGTGAATTTCATATATATATATATATATATATATATATATATATAGTGTAACTTTATTTTCAGAACCTGTTAAGTGCGAGAACCACTTTTTGTACTCCTAATAATACATAACGTACATCATGTCAATGCATACAACCCCTACTTATCATAACCTCTACTATATAGTAGGGGTTATATATATAGTAGGGGTTATCATCAGTAGCGGCTATTATAGTAGGGTTGTATGCATTGACATGATGTACATTATGTATTATTATTAGTACAAAAGGTGGTTCCTCGCACTTAAGAAAGTTCTGAAAATAATATATATATATATATATATATATATATATATGGGTGGATTCAGGTTAGAATGCAAGTTAAGTTAAGAAATAAGAATGAATTTCATCCATAGTCTTGATAAATGGATGACCTAAATTTATTCTCACAAAAATTTGATATATATAATGCAATATTTTAATGCATGGATATTTTGATGCATATAATGCATATTTTAATGCATTGCAATTTTGATACACGAAATGCATATATTTCATGCATAATTAGTACAAAACTCATGCATATTCGCAATTCGCAGGAATAGAACCATTCTCATTTGATCCTAAATCTATATATAACTTGTTTCTTTCTCAAGTAAGTTATATTTAGTTTTTTGTTATAAAAAATTGCAGTCGCCGGGCTTAAACATCATCACGGAGTACATAATCGGATACATTTATCCCGGATATCCTATCGCTAACATGTGCTTCAAGGTCTATGGTTACATAAGTATGACACAAGCTATTACTTTCCTTCAAGACTTCAAGCTTGGACATTACATGAAAATCCCACCAAGAACAATGTTCATGGCACAGGTCAGTTCAATCCACTGATTCTAGTTTTAGAGAGTGCCAATTCGCATCATTGGGTCATATTTTTTGTACATGAGAAAACTAAATCTTAAGATAACTAACTACTAGGGAGTACGGACCGATTACCATCATTAGCTAATTTTCTCCACTCTGTCTTGATACAAAGTGTTTTTTGGTCGTATTAAACATCTAAAAAAATTATTGTACTCCTCACTTTCCCCTGTGTTAAACGTGCCCAACAATAACAAATTTCCAAAAGTAAGTTTAGAACTAATCTTCAAAAAAAAAAATATCGTTCCTGACGGGGGATTCTCCAATCGATTGGGTTTTTCATTTACTAATCTTCAAAAAAAATATCGTTCCTGATGGGTTTTTCTTTTGGGACACCTCCACCGGCCGACCAGTTTTTTTTTTTCATTTTTTGGCGGCCGGCTTGTCGGTTTTTTTCCAGCGGAGCTGCCATATGTCCTTTTTTTATTTATTATTTATTATTTTTTGCGGCCATCATGCCATCTTATTTTCGGTCAGGCCGCTGCCGGCAGACCTCCGACTACGGTCATTTTCTTTAAACGACTGCTTTTAAGCGGGGATGCCGTCAAACCTCCGACGACCAGTCAATTTTTTCTTTTCTCTTGGTGCGGCTGCCTGCCCTCCTATGCGCCGACGGTCGACAGACCTTCGGTGACGGTCAACTTTTTTTCCCATGTTTTTTATGTGGCCTCCTGCCGGCCTGTATGTCGGTGGAGCTGACAGTGACCCTCGGCTCACTCTTGCGCCGGTCATTTTTCTTGGTGTGGCGCCTCCGGCGTTCGCCGATGCGGGCATATTTCCGGTAGTCAAATGTTTTTTCTAGCAAGGTAATCTGGTATTTTATTATTTTAAATTAATTATGGCACTACTACCATGCTATTATAGCATTTGTTATAATTAGTCTATAATATAAGGGACAATTATGATTTTTGTTCGTCGTCATCCACACCTGAAAGGACCATTATACCCCTCCCCTCCCATCCGTATTAAATTTAATAATATCAAATATTCAATAATAATAAATTTCCAAAAGTATCCTTAGACCATGAATAACAGCAACCACTTCAACTGCACCCAACCTCCTCAATATTAAATTAATTTCTCTTTCATCCACATAATCAATATTCTTCCGACCCAACCATATTGAATCATTTATTCATGACCACCCAACCACCTAACCACAAAATTAAATATATTTATTTTACTATTTCTTTTAAGTAAAAATTATCATAATTATAATAATCTTAACCATTTATAACTACAACAAGAAATATAAAATTATATTATAGAGTGAAAAAATACAAAAATTTTCACATTTATAGAGTGAAAAAAATACCAATTTTTTGATATAAAGAAATATAAATAAATTAATATTATATATAATATCAAATTATATTATACTATTTAAATTTAATATAAAATCAATAAAATATTGCCAAGTGTCCAATTTGGGTAGAGGGACCACCAGGTCTCTTTTGTGTCGCATGGAGATCGCGGTCGATTGATTTGGGGGCTGCCCATATGATTTTTTAATTTCTTTATTTATGTAAAGCTGATGTGTCTGGTCGACCAGGGGAGAAGTGGTCGTGGTCTTAGAATATTGGACTAATCTTCAAAAAAAAATCGTTCCTGATGTGGTGCTCCGGCGGGTCGCCGATCGGTACTTTTTTTTGGGACACCTCCGGCAACCGACCTTTTTTTTTTGGTGCAATTGCCTACCGATGTAACACTCTCGGTCCAGTTCGAGAATATTACAGCACCGTAGCCTTTCTCGCAATGATCTACTAAACTGAATACCGACTAATAATCACACTTTTGACCGACAGGGTCAAATAACACAATAGATACAAACCAATAAGTCAAGATTAAAATATGTGGGCTATCAAGGCCACTCGACAACATAATAGTAATAAGTTCACACGAAACTCCAATACAACTCATTCCTACGCAGAGGGTACAAATACAATACTATACTCGTACAATAGTAGGAAACATACAATGGAAGGACATACAACTCAACAAATAAAAGCATACAACGACTCTCTTGCGATTAGCATCGTCCCATTTTATCATCTTTCATGCCGAACCTGCGAATGCTCCCTTGACCGCAAGTATCTGGCACGCATACAAGATATCCACCTCCAGATTGGGGGTTAGCGTTCGTGATATATAATGCTAGTAAAGTACTATACCATGCAAACATCAACTATGAGTCAAACAACGACAATCATTTTTGAGAAATTCTCGAGGGGTTTTAATTTATGAGAAATTCTCGAGGGGTTTTAAAATTTAGAAATCAAACTCAAGTCTTTAAAAACGTTTCATCAATCTCGGGAGTTTTAGAAAACAAAATCCTTTAGAACGTCAGTCCAAAGTTATAAACCATTTCAAAATTGGTAGAATCTCGATCCAAAAATTTATTCCATAGCAACACAAGTCGCACTTGACAAATACCACAACACAATCGCAAGTTCGCAACACACAGTACATGACTAATTCCAACTAATCATCAATGTAAGAATATTTGATCCAAAATGACAGATAATTTAAGACAGATGGAAACGAAAATCTTGAGTATACCAACCTATCTTCGGTGATGGTTATTTTGTTTCTTTTTCTTTTTCTTGGTCCGGCCGCGTGCCGACCTGCTCTCCGGTGGAGCCGCGGTTGGTAGACCTCCATGAGCCTATATTTTTTTCCTAATAAGTTAATCTGATGAATTGATTATTTTAATTTTATTATGGCACCACCACCGTGCTATTATGGCACGAGTTATCTCTAGAACACAACTAAAGATGGGTAGTAGCTAAATCTTATAAGTTCTGAATTTCAAAAAATGTAATTACAATAAAATTTCAAATAAAGACCTATTAACATTTTAGTAAATTAAGAACTTGAATAAAATACAACTTAGCAAAGGCGAGTAGAACTCGTTTGGTAAGATAATTCCCCTCCATATAAGAACAGACGACTTAGGCAAGATGTCTCCAAGATACAACTGCTATGTTTTTGTTAGGTGTGTTGGGATTCCGGATATAAAAACGAGTACGCAGCGGAAAAGAAGAACTCAAAATCAAGTATCCCAATTAGGATCGATCAAGTAACGTATATACGAAATGTACGAAGATAAAGGTTAAAGTCCCATACCTTTTGAAGCCTTTGATAATATCTTCGCAATATGATGATGATCACGAATCCGAGCACGAGCACGAAATTCCTTCGTCCTAAGAACCGAAAATAAGATGTCTCTACTTCACACTGGTCAGATGTTGCCCAGAAAAATTCAACGAAACCCCATTCTTCAAGAACACGGCTAGGAAGTTATCGTAGGAATTTTCTCTCTAATTTTTCTTGCTATTTCTTATCTCAAAGATGAAGAACAACCTCAAGAAAATTATTTTCTCTCCCTCTCTATTGCTCTCGGCCGAACCATCAAATGTTGATGGTGGATGGTGGAAAAAGAAAAGATATGAAAAGATACCATATTCCTACAATTGAGGAAGCATGTAATGGAAATAACATGCCATGTCTTCACCAAAAACCAAAACAACACCAAGACAAAAGGGAGGAGAGGGGGCGGCCATTGGGAAGGTGCTAGGAAGCGGACCAAGTCACTCAGCTCGCGTACCGGACGTTCGTCAAACGACTCCATTAAATACACCCTGTTTTATCATCAATATATTTATACTAATTAATTAATCTAATTAATTAATTATATTAAATATAAATATATTTCTCTAAGAAATATAATTTATGAATTAAATTAATTACCCAATAACTTAATTCTAATTCATAAGACCGCTATTTGATTTATCCAATAAATTATAATTAGATATCTAATATCTAATATTAATAGAGAGATAATAAATTCATATTTATCCGTCAACGATCCTGATGTGCGAGTCTATAGGTCCGTCTCAGCCGGCATTGGGAGGAACCAATGAGTGCGGGTAGCACTTAGCCAGTCTAGCGGGCCACACTGTAAACTCCGACTGAGAACGAATGAAGGGATCATTCCAGAACCATTATGTCGTGAATACCATATACGTATAGACCGTTCATCAGATGTCCCGGTCAAGTCTTTGGGTCACGGTAAAGTCAAACCCTACTGTTGACTAGACACTATACATGTGTTAATGTAAATCAAGACCGAATGATTACTAGTGTATCTAATACGACTAGATCAGAATGCTTTGGCCAAAGACTTATGATCTTATTTGCCATTAACTGTATAGGACATTCGCCTGCTCACTAATATGAGATAAAATCCTTTCTTGGCGTACAGTAAAGACTGCTACCTGCCCGTATAGTACGCACTTCGAGGTTGACCCAGCGATTAAGCAAATGAGTCTAACTACTCTAATGACAAACTAAACGTCACAGGCATATCTCTTACTGAACCCTCAAGTCAAATGTCCACGTATACTATCACAATCTTTCGATTCGTCACCGACTCTGTAAGAGTAAATACCGTGTGACTGAATCAAGTATGAGTCGTGTTCGAGTGCACTGGTCCTACCAATATATTTATAACTATGCTATCAAGACATGCACATGTCCTAGCATCAGTTATACAAGTCTTACTCAAAACTTAATGCCCAATTAAATTTATCGACTTGTGAACGGCTTACGTAAATAAGCTTAAGCACTTCCAGTGCATTTTCTCATAGCCGATAATGAGAGTGGAATATTTGCTCTTATTTATATGGACTTCACTTTAATGTTTACCAAATCAAGAATGCATTTGGAATGCAATAAACAATGAATGAATCATATTGCCTTTTATTAATTATTCCATAATTACAAGTACAATACCTCTTCTTTCTCATCCCCTGAGTGGCATTCGAGGGTATATTCCTAACAATCTCCCACTTGCACTCAATGCCATACATCATGGTATCCAATACCCATGTTCTTCAGATGTCTTTCCAAGATAGCCTGAGCTAACGGCTTAGTCAGCGGGTCAGATACATTGTCTTCTGTATCTACTCTTTGTAACGAAACATATCCTTTTTCAACCATCTCTCGAACGATGTGATACTTTCTCTCTATATATGCTTGGTGCTATGGTGAACCCTTGGCTCTTTGGCTTGGGTGACAACTCCATTATTATCACAGAATAGTGATATAGGCAGCTCCGCATTAGGCACCACTTGAAGTTCTTGAACAAACTTCTGCATCCAAAATGCTTCCTTGCTAGCCTCTAAGGCAACTTAGTACTCTGCTTGGCAGGTGGAATCTGCAGTAGCGCTTTGTTTGGAGCTTCTCCAAGATACTGCTCCTATACTGAGAGTAAACAAATACCCAGATGCCGACTTAGAGTCGTCCTTGTATCCTTGAAAATCAGAATCGGTGAATCCAACCACCTTCAGTTCTCCACCACCGTAAGTAAGAACGATATCTCTAGTTCTTCTTAAGTACTTTAGAATGTTCTTGACGGCATTCCAGTGTTCCCTTCTTAGATTTTCTTGAAAACGACTTACCACACTTACATCGTATGCTAAGTCCGGTCTCGTGCACAACGTAGCGTACATAAGGCTACCCACTGCCGAGGCATAGGGTACCTTACTCATCTCTCTTTTGTATTCCTCACTTTGAGGACATATTTTCTTGGTGATATGAATTCCATGTCGCATGGGAAGGAACCCTTTTAGAATTATCCATCTTGAATCTTCTCAGGATCTTATCTATATAGAGGGCTTGGGAAAGTACTATTATTCTTCGTGGTCTATCTCTATAAAGACGGATCCCTAGAATATAGTGTTGGGTTTTTATCGAACTAATAAGATTTATGATCTCATAATATATCGAAATAGAGCAGTAAAAGTATAATATAATATGTAAAAACCCTCCGAGGATCCACGTATATTATCAAAGTACGAAGAACAAGATTGTTACCTCTTATAGCGTGTTTTCGATCGAGCCTATAGAGACGTTGCAAGAAGCGAGCGTCCTCTACGGTATCCACACAACAAATAAGTCTCGAGCGTCTAACAGATTGATAGCTCCGATTCAATAAAGATTTCACTTAAATCAATTTGAATATAGGTATGGTCTTGATTATGGTAAGAACAAGAACACCAAGAATATTATTCAAATGTTCTTGAACTTTGATCTAAAATAACAACTATGAATCTTATTCAATATGTTACTAAAGATCAAACTCACAAGATTAGATGAAGATTAGAAGAGTATTCTAAATATTTTCTTGGTCAAAGATTCAACCTTTAAAGATATGAAGATATATTCTTGATCCTTTTGATTATTCAACTTTTAAATATATCTTCAAGACTTTGAGAGAGAGAAATATCAAAATCAAATTTATGAGTTTCTCTCCATAAATATGTCTTCACTTGTGATTAAGTCTTATGTGAGGGCTGTCACAAGACACTCTTTTATAGTCCTCAAAATGGCTAAGGGTTCACCAACCTTTTCACCAACCATAATTAACCGGAACAAAATAGCTACTCTGCTCGTTTAAGTGTGTGACCCTGTAGGTTCTAATTAATACGAAAATGAGTATAAAATAATTTTTATGATTCATACATCAGAAGCGGCCTCAAGCTAGACATTATGACTACCCGTATTAAAAGAACTAATTCGACGGCACGAACGAAATCCCGTTACTGTATAATATTTAATCCTCTCGTCGCGCGATATCCTAATTAAGCATAAGTCATGGATAAGTCGACCTTATATAGCTTAATTAATATTCTTGATCTCAAGTAATAATTGTCCAATTCAAATATTTATCAAAAACTCTTTATTGATCAATTTGAGCATGGCCATGCATTTAAACAATTTAACTTATCAATGGCCCGTGGATATCTTCTCCATTTTATAGAAGGGGCAAGTCCCCTCTGAACAAACTACTTCTCTCTGCATAAATCGTACCGTAACCAATCACAAACTGTATGGTCCCTTGTTACAGAAGACGTTGGTATTGTGTTAAAATACGATACTCATTATGTAGGAAACTGTAGTCTCTTTAGGTAATAAGGACTTAAATAATATATAACAATCACAGGAATTATAATGACCTAATCCATATATAGTTCCCTTTGTTAGGTCATATCCAATACGATGTCTCTACATGTATCTATGACGTGATATAACACCTCATGTTCATGACCAGTAAAACATAGTCATCGTATCATCATCATACTAGTAATCATATTACTAGGGATATCTAGAATAAACATTCTTTAATGCTTTAACGAGCTGTACTATCAAGTCACATACTTGATGATCGTAAGCAGAATATTAATTCAATAATATAATCAATATTATATAATAATAAATGTCTTCACATTATTATTAACCAGTAGACTTAGAGCATTATACTAACATATAGGAAACTTCTCCCAAGTCTTTCATGGAAAACGTTTTAGAAAGCCAAGCTTTCACTGTGCTGAGCATTGCTACGCTATTTCTCACAAGTAGAATATCATCTACATATAGTACTAAGAACGTAATGTTGCTCCCACTGACCTTTTGGTAAACACATGGATCCTCCTCATTTTGCATGAAATCAAAATCCTTGACTGCTTCGTCAAATCGAAGGTTCCAACTCCGAGAAGCTTGCTTCGGCCCATAAATGGCTCGTTGCAGCATACACACCTTGTGAATATTAGCTTTGGACACAAAACCCTTAGGATGTTCCATGTAGATTTTCTCCTCGAGGTATCCATTTAGAAAAGCCGTTTTGACGTCCATTTACCATATTTCATAATCATAATGAGCAGCAATAGCAAGCATCATGCGAATCGACTTGATCATAGATACAGGCGAGAAGGTATCATGATAATCGATCCCTTCCTTTTGGGTATAACCCTTCGCCACAAGTGTGGCCTTATAGGCGTCAACCTTGCTATCCCCATCAGTTTTTCTCTTATAGATCCATTTACTTCAAATAGGCTTCATGCCAGTTGGTAAATCTACTAGAGTCGAGACCTGATTGGCATGCATCGAGTCTATCTCAGCTTCCATAGCTTCGTGCCATTTATTGGAGTCCATATCCACTCTCGTTCGGTCATAGGTGACAGGGTCGTCCTCACGGCTATCAAGTACGTCGTGGAGACCCAGTTCCTCGACATGTGTATAGCCATACCTCTCAGGTAAGTGAGACATCCTATCAAACCTTCGAAGTGGAGGTTGTGTTACAATAGGTTCGGTTCGTGATCCTTGATCAGATGTCTCCTCAGGACTTTCATTATGCTCTTCCAAAGAGACATTTCCACCTGAGCCATCTTCCTGAATGAATTCATCCTCAAGGAAGTGTGCTTGTAAAGCCACAACGACCCTATGGTCTTCTGGCACGTAGAATAGATAACCCATCGAGTCCTCTGGGTATCCAATGAAATGTCCTTTGACGGACCTCACTTTCAGTTTATCCACCTTAGCCTTCTTGACATAGATTGGACATCCCCAAATCCTTATATGATTAAGACTTAGTTTCTTACCCTTCTACATCTCATGCAGAGTGATAGGAATGGATTTGTAAGGACATCTATTAACGATATAGGCAGCAGTAAGTAAGGTGTACCCCCACAGGTAACTTGGTAAATCAGTGTAATTCAACATGGAGTGGACCATATCCAACAACGTCCGACTTCTCCTTTCTAAAACACCAATTAACTGTGGGGTTCCTGGCGGCGTGAATTGTGAAACTATTCCATGTTCCTTAAGGAAAACATCAAATTCGATGCTCATACACTCGCTACCTCGGTCTGACCGAAGTGCCTTGATATGACATCCAATCTGTTTTTCAACTAGGACCTTAAATTGCTTGAATTTAGTAAAGACTTCGGATTTATGTTTCATCAAGTACACAATCCCATACCTAGTATGATCATCTCTGAACGTTATGAAATATTGATATCCATTTTGGGCTGCTTCCAAAGCACCACAAACATCGGTATGTACCAACCCAAGTTTCTCAGCAGTCATTTCAAAAGTCCATGTGAAGGGGGACTTAGTCATCTTGCCTCTGAGGCAGGATTCACAAGTTGGATAGGGTTCTTCACCCAATGTACTTAAAAATCCATCTTTCTCCATTTTGTGAACCTTGGTCTGACCAACATGATCAAGTCTAAGGTGCCACATAAGAGCTTGATTAGTATCATGCCTGCCACGTTTCCTAATTATAGTATTCACTGCTGATATATTTTGCAAGTTCAGATGATATAAACCATTCAACAATGTATCCGTACCAACAATTTTATTTTGAAAATAAATATTACAACTACCATTGACAATGAAGAAAGAAAATCCTTTTCGGTCTAAGACTGGAATGGATACAATGTTTTTATGCCCCTTGGGCAAAACCAGTACTTCATCTGACGTCAAAATAAAACCAGATTCCAAACCCAGTAGGAGTGATCCAATATCGGTTGCCTCGACACTTTGTCCACTTCTGACAGTGACCATTACTTCCCCAGCTTCAAGCTGCATACTTTGTTCCAAATCTGATTCATAGTACAAATATGAGAAGTAGCACCTGAATCCAGAATCCATGAAGCTTAATATACAGTAGCGGAACAATTGGTTTCAAAAACAAAAAGTTCCGTACCTGATGCGCCATTGATCTTGGTACAAGTCCTACGCCAGTGGCCCAACTCACCGCATTCAAGACATTTGTCCGTAGGTTTGGGACCGCCTACCTTCTGAACCTTTAGGGCCTTGTCCTAGCCTTTCTGCACCCTTTCTTGGGTTTATACCGCTCGTAGGTCTTTTTCTTCTTGTTCTTGGACCTCTGAGGCCCAGAAAAAATCACAAGAGCAGCCTCCCTCGGCTTAGTCTTCATATTAGAATGTGCCATCACCAGTTTGTTCATTAGGCCAGCTAATGTGCATGAAGTTTCATTACAGTTGAAATTCATTACAAAATGCGTGAAGGAGTCAGGCATAGATTGAAGGATGAGGTCAATCTGAAGGGATAAATCCATATCAAAGTTGAGAACCTCGAGCCTCTCAATCATAGAGATCATCTCGAGGACATGGTCTCCCACTTTCTCCACTTCCTTCATCCTAGCACTGAATAATTGCTTTGATATCTCATATCTAGCAGTCCTACTGTGCTCTCCATAAAGCTTGGTCAAGTGTGCGAGAATCTACCTAGCAGAAGTCATTTTCTCGTGCGCTCTCTGCAGCTCATTAGTCATTGAGCCCATCATTAATGTAACACCCCAAGTTATGCAGGGTATATTACAGCACCGTGAGCCCCACCGTGGGACCCATAAGGCTATTCACACGCGGAGCTATGAACTTTGACTGATAAGGTTCAATCACAATCAAATGGAAGACAATAAAATTGGTACTCAAAATAATATCCAATAAAACCGAATACAATGCATCAAGGATCAATCCCATAGCAACTCCGGCGGAAACATTAAGAAACCCGAAACAGGACTCGAGTATTCATAACCATTTGAAGTACAACAACATTGAATAGAGGAAATACAAAGCATAATCATTGACAAGACACAACATCACACTTGCCCATCATCTTCATGCCGACCCGGTACATGCCTATCCGCTCTCCTGGACCCTGAAATACATGAAAGGTATTTCCCCCATAAAGGGGTTAGCCGTCGAATAGCTAGTACAAGTATATCGAATATGAAACACAATACTTCTCGATAATAAAATAAATGTAATCATCATTTCATCAACTCAAGACCAGTATTCCGGAATAACTAAATCTCATAGCATTACATTTCAATACATACGTGATTAACCGTGGAACCACACCAAAGGCAACAGAACCCTCAGAGGCCCTGTCGGACCCTCCCAGAGTGGTTAACCCAAAATATTTGCGGAACCGCACCAAAGGCTACGGAACCCTCAGAGGACCCGTCGGTTCGTCCCAGAGTGAATATATACGATCATGCCATTCATATACCTTACTTTCAAAGTCGAGAACGTACAATCATAAACATACACTTGCCTTTGAGACATCAAGAGTCGGAAGGAAAAGAATACAAATTCGGTAGGTCCAAGAACGCACTTCCGGCACCTAAAAAATTCGTAAGGAATACGATAATCAATAATCCATACTCAAATCACACGAAGAAACTCGTGAAACCTGCCTACGATTCACAAAACTACAAGGATAATCTCCTAGAGGTTTGGAAATCACCCAAACCCACTCAAGTCCGAACAAAGTACAAAAACATCCATATAATCGTAGGGGAAATGCGGGTACGAGGTAGATACATCATAATCTCAAAGATCTCAAGCTCCAAAACAGATAAATCGGACGAATCTAAGAAAATCCCCAAAAATTCCCCAAACTAGGGTTCTAAGGAATTTACCTTGATTTGGAAGGTACAAACGGATTAGATGTTGTGTAATCTTGGTTATCCAACCAGAGATGATGATGGCTGATGAAAAATTGCCCTTAAATCACCCCCAAAACGCCTTCGCGTGCTCTCCTGTCGGAAATGAGTAAAAAAAGGTGAAAAATGACGAAGAACAGGGTTGACTCTCCCTTATATACTGTGCCTGAATAGCGCGCGCTAAAATTCAAGGCTAGCTTGCGCTAACGGGGTAACTCGGTAGTCCGATAGCTTCTGACCTGCGACGTTAGCTCACACTACCACGTTCTTAGCGTGCGCTACCTGGTATCATGCAAAAATTCCAACTCACTGCCCAATCCCGCTAGCGTGCGCCACATCTAGGCACTAGCACGCGCTACGCAATACCCATAGCGTGCGCTGGCTCAGGCCTAGCGCGCGCTAACTGCTAGTCCAGAAAATAGAAACACCCCACTGCCTCTGTCGACTCAGCCCATTAGTGTGCGCTACGGGCGACGCTAGCACGTGCTACTCAACACGAATAGCGTGCGTTAGCTCATACCTAGATACGCCATCTGCCTTTCTCAAAACATCGCCAAAAGGTCCAAACAATACGAACATGTTCCGAAAGGTATGCAACTCTATAATCAACGACAACATGTCAATAAGTGCTTACAAAGCGAAAATAGTGAAGAAATGTCAAAGCCAACAATTCATATAAAGTACGGGTATTACATTCCCCCCTCTAAAAAGAAGTTTAATCCCGAAACTTAAGAAATAAAAAGTTCGGGTTATTCTGATTGCATCTTTTCTTCCGTATCCCAAGTCGCTTCCTCGACTCCATGCCTTGACCATTTCACCTTAACTAACGGAATGGTTTTGCGCCGAAGCTGCTTCTCACGACGTTTCAGGGTCTTCACCGGTCTCTCCGGAAAGGTAACATCCTCGGCTACATCAATCTCACTATAGTCGATAATATGACTCGGATCTGGCATATAATTTCTCAACTGAGAAACATGAAAAACGTTATGGACATGACTCAAAGCTGGAGGCAATGCCAAGCGATAAGCTAAATCTCCAACCCTGTCCGAAATTTCAAACAGTCCGATATACCTCGGACTAAGTTTCCTCCTTTTTTGGAAGCGAAAAAACTCCTTTGGTCGACGATACCTTGAGTAGAACATGGTCTCCAACTTCGAATTCCAATGGTCGAAGACGAGTATCGGCATAAGATTTGATATGTTGAAGGGCATTCTCAAATTACGAAATGAACTCAACTACAACCATCTGTACTGTATTCAAACAATACCAAGAATCCCCAAAACATCATCATAATTCATAAGTGTGGAATGAACTATCTGTGCCAAATCCTGCCCATCGGGTATCACACAATATATCTGTAGATCAACTACCACAAAACAATGATAACAAGTCCCGAAACATCGACGTACGGTTCAAATGCTCATACGATCAATAACAATTATCAACCAATAAATCTACTGAGAATATCATCAAAGTGATAAACTCCAACACGATCAACAAAGGATCAACAACGACCGAGAATACCATCAACATGATAAACTCCAAACGATCAACAATAATGGATCTCAAAGAAATAACCCCGACTGTCGGACATACCCCTCGGGCGTATGAACAACCAGTTGCAACCCGTCGAACATACCTAACCATAAATGGAGGATGAACGACCAATCCTTGTGGCTCAAAGATGGACATCACAGTACGCCTGATCCGGAAATGTGTTCGTGCACATGTCCACCTCGTATATGGTGTAACACCCCCAGAATACGTCCGGAAATGTTACACGCCGTAGGCCCTTCTCACAAGGATCTACCAGGCTAAACTCCACTAGACTACACCATGATTGACCGACCGGGGTCAATCTAAATACAACGCAGACCGACAAGGTCATTAACCAATTCAGAAAATAACGACATTCACATTACAATGACAATAATAAACTCGAACACCGAAAAGAATGACAACTCAGTTTAATAAATGAAAACTACACCCATGCAAGGGTGAATACTCGAACGACAGAGAAATACCGACCAACTGAAACAAAGGAAAAGACTCGACTCGCGTGATTAGTATCATTGTCCTCCATCTCCATCCAAGCCAATCTCCGATCGCTCCCGAGCCGCCAAAACTCGAGCGCATAACAGGCACCCACCCCGAAAACTCGGGGTTAGCAACCGGAATTTTGCTAGTGCAAGTACATAATATCCAAGATATACGAATAGTAACAACACAAATCTCAACAATGTGAAGCCTTAACATAAACCACACATTCCCATAGTCCACACAGAATAGTATCACATACACAAAGTGAAAGATAATCACATAGTCATATTCTGCAGACGGAACCTAACGCCAATGAAACTTTAAACGAGCCCAATGAGTCGAAAAATCCCTTTTTATACAAGGAAAAGTATTTTGATAAGAAAGTTTGAAAACATCATTATTGACTGTGCCATCATGGGATTTTGAAAATCAAACGGAATACTTTTAGAAAATACTTCAAAACTCTCGATCCTCGACCCAAAGATGTGGAAAACAATTTACAAGAAAACCATTACAACGTTATTCGGGTCCTCGACCCAATGCATGTAATAATCATCACAAGACAATCAAAGGCACCTCTCATTCGACAATTCCGCATTAAGACCCTTGATTAATTAACCCTGAGATTTCAAACATCCTTGGTTAATTAACCCCAATACCAACGTCTTAAAAACAATTTGAAACAAGCTTTCAAAAACACGAATCACGATCTATATCGAGACCAAGATTTTAAAAGAGTTGAAAGAACTTTGAAATACGAGGATTGTTGAGAACGGTCTTAGCTATCACTCGAATATCCGTTACCAATAAGCCCGCCAGCGCCTCGCACACTGCACCGGCGTTCACTCCACTATGTTGGCCGCCTTGAACATGTCACCGCGCCGGCGATCACTCCCGACAGAGCGCCTCGCACGCGCATTAGGTAACACGGTGTTCACCAAACATATGGAGCCGCACATTGCAACAGACACTGTGCCGGAGTACACACCCGCCCTCGGAGGTTCCGGATACGACGTCTCTCACAACAAGTATTCACATTATTACAAACATCAAGTACACAATCAATCAATTCAACAATTATCAAATCAATACTCCAATTCACACAATTTATCCGACAGTCCATAACCACACAATAAACGATAACACATACATTATCAATCAAGATCCAACCCAATAAGCCTTCGGCACAACCAACCAATACTACACATATATCCTTGTATTGCGACTCAACCAAATATATATATATATAGATATATAGATATATATATGTATATATACATATAACCTTACTATATTATATGAATAACTATAGTTCATCCATCAATACAAGTTGAGTACGCCAACTAGTGTTAGCATTCACCACTCGTCGTTCACCGACATAGGCATATATATCAATATACGTATATACATACATATATTTAACATATAAATATATATAAATCTATATATATACACATATATATATATATACACACACATATATATATATACATATCCGTATAAATTCATACACTTCGACAACGATGATTTCACGCAGTTACAATTCGTATATCAAGGTACTTGCCTTGGAAATCTCTCACGAATACTTCAGAAAATGCGGTTGATTGAAGAAATCCGGAATCCCAATGAAAACGGCGATCGGAAAGGCTCAACACTAGATTTTTGTAGGGAATTCGTCCCTAGAATCCTATCATCAAATAAACAACAAATCACACGAGGAAAACATCGCAAAACGACCAATTTTCTCTCTGCGGCATTTTCCCGGACACCTTGAAGGCGTCAAACGAAAGTTCATATAAACGACGAATCGGAAATGGTAAAACCGAGGGAAGATGATAAAAATGATAGAATACTACTTAATCTACAATTATCCATCAGAAATATGAGTTAAAACGATCAAATCGGACAAAATCAACTAAAACCCCCAAAACTAGATTTTAAGAAAACTTGCCTTGATTCGGTCGATCGGAGCAAGTTATGGAAGGATTAATCGATGTTATGAACTCCAAAACTTCATGGATTTAACCCCTAACAACATCCCTCCATGATCATGAAATCTCCAGCCGCGGAAGGGTATGAAACGAGTGATAAAAATGAAGAAAAACCCGACTGCTCTGCCATATTTATACCCCTGCCGGACACGGCGCAGCAAACGGCCCAGACAGCGCCGTGTGTCTCGGCCGTGTCTCGGCAGGCTGCCAGTCCTGGCCGACCCGGCGCAGGACACGGCGCACAGCAGGGCCGTTTTCAGGGCCGTGTTGCCCAGGCCTGGGCAGGCCCCTCCCGACAGCCCGAAAATTACGTCCGAACGACCCCGAAACCCGAACCTGAATACGAATCGAAGTTACGGTTACGAAGTACTCGCAAAGACGAATCTAAGAGCTAATAGAACACACGATTCCGACCACCCGAAGGCTCGGAATTCGACAACGGAAGTAATTACCCAAAACTTTGGGAAATTACGAAAATGGCCCAAAACGTCCGAAACTCACGATACGCGATCGAAACACCAAACCAAAGCTCGCAACATGAATAATATCATTAAATGAACTTACGAGAAACTCGAAACAACAGTTTCGGACGAGATTCGCAAGAATCGAACTCAAGTGCGGAAAAGTCGCTAAAAAGCTCGGAATTCAACAAAACGATACCGAAACGAACTCGGATGACAAAAAGTGCAGAATTAATCATTCTCGAAATGACGAAACGGTCATGAGCGAGTCGTCAAAACGGACTCCGGCTGAAAAAGAAATTTACCGAAAATCGAAAATTGCGGATATTACATATGGAATCCAGGATATATGTGGGAGATGTACCTAATTAGCCTCACGAAGTAACGTCCCATGTGCACGGTCCAAGGCGGAAACATCCACGCACGACCATAGTGTGCCCGACTAAAAATCCTACACAATAACTAATCGACATGCAGATATGACTCTAGGTATGTCACGATGCAACATGACAACGAAACTCAAATAATCACATATCCAATAAGGATCAAAAGACTCACTAAAGTGAAGAATGACAACTGAAAATGAAAAGTCGACACGACTAATCGATATCCAAATAATAATCCTGGGATCATCATTCCCAATGAATGATCAACACGATCAACGATCTCAATACAAACAGTCATGGGATCAGCATCCCTCAACGAAACAATCAACATGAATCACATCATACGAAATATCAACATACAACATATACAACAAGTTACCAGAATAATTATCCTCATGACGGAACAATACTTAAATTACCTCAATGCCGGAGATAATATCCTTTTCCACAAACAACATCACTGAATGAATACACAGTTATTCGAATAATCTCGAATGAGGTACCACCCATTAATATCAATAGGCCACCATCCCGACACCAATGTCGACACGATAAACTATCTTTGATATCCGACATTCCATATCACAGACCGAACGTAACTCACCCCTCCGTCTTTATCAAGCACATTTAAATCATATACATTATGATTTATCCCAAATCGAAGCATAACATACAAACCATCATCCCGATAATGTATATTTATAATGTCATTGCTATATGAATTTTAAACGAAATGAAACCGAAACCATTCATTAAATATTATAAAATGAACAAGTATAACTTGCCTCGATACCGATACAACAAAGCCGTTACCAATTCCATTGCCTTCGTCTACGAGCTCCTCAGCCCCGACCAAAAGCAATCTACGAACTCTTCAACCTCAACCGCAACACAACGATCATAATCAACGATCAATTATCGCAACCTATTGCAACAATCGATTAACACACACTCGATAATAATCAACACTCGATATAACCAACCAATCAACTCAACGGCCCAACAATACCTCGATCATAGACGAAACCAAAACTCATAATCATAATTAACAACTAATATAACGGACCAGCAAACCCAACAGTTCTACAATATCTTGATTAAACATAAATCCGAACAACCCAAGTCAACAATCACGAACCCATAACTATAATACGATTCCACAATCTGCTAATCATACCAACGGTCAATTTAACCAAGTGTCTTAACATACTCGACTCCAACTTCAACTTTAAATACGATTAGCGAGGTTCCTTCTTGTTCATATTCGTAAATTCATAGAAAACAAACTACTGGTTATTATCATGAATAATCATATCAACTTATCCCGATACCGAGGATTACACAACATACCCTATTCCGAATTCAACCGTAAATTCAACATGATATGTTTTACCCTGGTTCATATTTATCAACCTCACACCAATACTATACATTAAGATTATCAATTAATCCAATCATCCGATCCTTCAACCCGTATGAATGCATATACTCAAAGAAGGATAATACTCTCGTCAAATTCATAATCAACATTCGTATATCATCAAGACCATACGAAAATCATAACACCTACTCACATAACTTGTCTCTTGACATCTACAATCATCATCAATATCCGAAAATGAGGAGAAGGATTAACCAACGTATCTCCAGAAGACGAACAACGTAATTCATATCACAAGAATCATATCAATGTCTATATATCAACAACAAGGTCAACATAATTCGGCAATCCATCTCACAATCATACTTATCAACTTGTTTATATGATAATCATCAACTCAAGGACACCAATATTCAATCCAAAATGAAATTAAAAGTGAATGTTATTTACTTTTTCGAATAAATGGGTTGATTCTCAAGGTTGAATCCATTTCCAAGCTTAATGATGTTACAAACGATCAAATCCATGATACTCAAGTGTTTGAAACCTCAAAATATCCTCCAAGAACACTCTCTATCGGATGAAAGGAAGAGATGGACGAAATGAAAAATAATCCCCAACTTCACATATACATACTGCACATTATTAGCATGCTCTACTCTTACAAGATAGCATGCGCTACTTGACATAGCGTGCGCTAACTGACTTTGTTAGCATGCACTATCTTAGTCCAGAGGCTACTGCCTTACTCCGCACTGTGATTTGCGTACGCAATGCCCATGCAATAACGTACGTAAATACCCTGTTAGCGTACGTAAGTATCCAACCTTAGCATGCACTACTCGTAGTTGACTTGTTTGTCTGCACCTACTCCGAAGATGGGTCCGCATGCTGAAAGCAACCGACAAAGCCAAGATTCCCTTTGACCGATCTACAATTAGCGTGCGTTAAGCCCATGCTTAGTGTGTGCTAATCCTTCATAGTAAACATCTGTTGACCTTATCGGAACATGTGCCGAAAGTAGCTGGGTCCTCACGTGGATTCCCTCTGATATGTTCTGCATTGGCGTGCACTATCCTTCGCCTTTAGCGTGCGCTAAACCTACACATTAGCGTGCGCCGTGTCCTCATACTAGCGTACGTTAATTCAGGCTACACTTAGCCAATTGCAACTGTTCTGTCGTCATCTCGACATACTGAACACGTATATACGACATGTTGAATACATATACTCGATCCAATAACATTCTCATATGATATACCCGATATCAAACTTAAAACAACCTGATACACGATATCCTCAAATGCAATTGTCGACCAAGTACGACAATTATACAAATACAGTTGTCTCAGTTCTCAAATTATTTTATCCATACTGTATAGACACCATGCTATCCAGTATATCTCAGATAAAATAATACGAAAAATTTATACTGAAAATTTATACCGAAAATCCGGATATTGCATACTACCCCCTTTAAAATAAGTTTCGTCCTTGAAACTTGCAATCCTGTCACCAACAACAAATCAACCGAAAATTTCCAAACTCACCACAAGAGCAATCAATCGTCGCCACAAGCGAATAACCAAAACAATATACTTACAGGTACGTGAAGCCGATGACCTCCCGTGATACTAGCATACGACTCTCATACAAAGTCTCAACACAATACCAACACACACCAATATTGCAATTAGCAATTTTGACAATATCTCAAAGAAGAGTCCGCATCCGCGACCACGGCCTCGTCTCTGTCCCCTGTCAACAGACATTCTGAAGGACACACACATACGTAAGTATAATCCAAATCGCATGTGCTCGAAGTGACCGATTCCCAAGCATACCAAACTAAAAGCGAAGCGATTAAGAAAACACAAGGAGAGTAAGAAGACTTATAAATACCGGTCGCATTGTGATGATGGCAAAGTGGTGATACTGTAGACAAACGATGACTCAATCGACCCAAAAGACCGACAGCTTAGGTATCCATAAATCTAAGCTCTGATACTATATTCTGTAACACCCCCAAGTTATTCAGGGTATATTACAGCGCCGTGAGCCCCTTCGTGGGACCCACAAGGCTATTCACACGCGGAACTATGAATTTTGACCGGTAAGTTTCAAGCACAATCAAATGGAAGACAATAAAATTAGTACTCAAAACAATATCCAATAAAACCGAATACAATGCATCAAGGATCAATCCCATAGCAACACCGGTCGAAAGATCAAGAAACCCGAAACAAGACTCGGGTACTCATAACCATTTGAAGTACAAAAACATTGAATAGAGGAAATACAAAGTATAATCATTGACAAGACACAACATCACACTTACCCATCATCTTCATGCCGACCTGGTACATGCCTATCCGCTTTCCTGGATCCTGAAATACATGAAAGGTATTTCCCCCATAAAGGGGTTAGCCATCGAATAGCTAGTACAAGTATATCGAATATGAAATACAATACTTCTCGACAATAAAGTAAATGTAATCATTGATTTCATCAACTCAAGACTAGTATTCTGGAATAACTAAATCTCATAGCATTACATTTCAATACATACCATGAAACCGCACCAAAGGCAACGGAACCCTCAGAGGCCCCGCCGGACCCTCCCAGAGTGGTTAACCCAAAATATTTGCGAAACCGCACCAAAGGCTACAGAACCCTCACAGGACCCGTCGATCCATCCCAGAATGAATATATACGATCATGTCATTCATATACCTTACTTTCAAAGTCGAGAACGTATAATCATAAACATACACTTGCCTTTGAGACATCAAGAGTCGGAAGGAAAAGAATACAAGTTCGGTAGGTCCAAGAACGCAATTCCGGCACCTAAACAGTTCATAAATAATACGATAATCAATAATCCATACTCAAATCACACGAAAAAACTCCCGAAACCCGCCTACGATTCATAAAACTACAAGAATAATCTCCTAGAGGTTTGGAAATCACCCAAACCCTCTCAAGTTCGAACAAAGTACAAAAACATCCATATAATCATAGGGAAAATGCGGGTACGGGGTAGATACATCATAATCTCAAAGATATGAAGCTCCAAAATAGATAAATCGGACAAATCTAAGAAAATCCCCGAAAATTCCCCAAACTAGGGTTCTAAGGAATTTGCCTTGATTTGGAAGGTACAAACGGATTAGAGGTTGTGTGATTTTGGTTATCCAACCAGAGATGATGATGGCTGATGAAAAATCGCACCCAAAACGCCTTCGCGTGCTCTCCCGTCGAAAATGAGTAAAAAAGGTGAAAAATGACGAAGAAAAGGGTTGACTCTCCCTTATATACTGTGCCTGATTAGCACGCGCTAAAATTCAATGCAAGCGTGCGCTAACGGGGTCACCCGGTAGTCCAGTAGCTTCTGACCTGCGACGTTAGCGCGCGCTACCACGTCCTTAGCGTGCGCTAACTGGTATCATAGAAAAATTCCAACTCACTGCCCAATCTCGCTAGCGTGCGCCACATCTGGGCACTAGCGCGCGCTACACAATACTTATAGCGTGCGCTGGCTCAGGCCTAGCGTGCGCTAACTGCTAGTCCAAAAAATAGAAACACCCGACTGCCTCTGCCGAATCAGCCCATTAGCGTGCGCTCGCTAGCGCACGCTACTCAACATGAATAGCGTGCGTTAGCTCATACCTAGCGTACGCCATCTGCCTTCTCAAAACATCGCCGAAAGGTCCAAAGAATACGAACATATTCCCAAAGATACGAAACTCTAAAATCAACAACGACAACATCTCAATCAGTGCTTACAGAGCGACAATAGTGAAGAAATGTCAAAGCCAACAATTCATATAAAGTGCGGGTATTACAATTAAGCCACGGACCAGCACATCATCCTTGACCCATTTTTCATGGACGTCAATTTCTTCCTGATTACCCCTAGTCCGTACTGGAGTCGGTGTAATGCCCGCCTCTAAGACGTATCCCAGAGACTCCATGCTGAGTACAATCATCAGATTCCGCAACCAGTCAACAAAGTTGGGGCCAGTTAAGAGATTCTTTTCAAGTAGTATTGCAAGTGGGTTCTTTACCATTTTAAGAGAGATATTGTTTTGTTTCTCTGCATTGATTTAGACAAGATTGAATTAGTGACTTGTTTTATTATGATTGAGCGTAGAATTTAAAGGCTTTTATATTTCTTATCTCGCACTAATTTTATCAGAATTACACACTTTCATGTTATAATCCGGAAGTCATGGTTAGACTGACTTCTTAGTGGTGGTCGAGTTCTTTACAAATTTTAACAGACGTAACCTGTCAGGTTTCTTGCCTATTAATTTTTGTAAAGTGGTATCCAACACCAACCCATCCAACGAGTGATTCGATCTTCTTTTACCCCTAGTCTTCATGCCCTCAACCTATCAGGTTTCTTGGCAATCCGGACTATCTAAGCTGTTGACCATCAACGTCAATCAGTCTGACAATTGAATCTCGCCCGACAACCTATCAGGTTTCTAGGGGTGAAATTTATCACCAACCGAAGGCATCTATTGCACTCAAGAATTTATCAACCTCTACCAAACGTACTACCCTGATAACTCGGAAGCATAGCACACCAGCTCGGGTATTAATTTTCTACGAGTTTGATGGAGGGTAGGAAACCTCATAACCTTTTCAAACTTAGTCTGTTTGTTGTCGGGAGAATTTTGCGATTAATGTTACACTTTGCACATTAATTCATTTATAAGCGCGTTTGAGTTTGTCAATCATTCAAAATGAAAAACAGTAAATATCAACCTAGTTACTACCAACATATATCTCATGGACCTTTTCCTAAGTACTGGGCCAAGCAAATAACCCAATAAATAAAATAAAAAATACAGTCTCGATTCTTCATCTTCTCGGTCGGTTGTCTTTGGTCTTCGTTATAGCCAAATAAATAATTACATCATTGAAAAAGCATCCTATTATACAAATTTTTTAGTAAAAATACATAGGCTCAAAACGGCCTTTACAACCGAATCGAATTGAACAAATCAAAAACTAAGTCCACGAGCTATATCACCATCACATAAGGCATTACATACAATTAATTCAATTAATTCAACAATAATCGAAAATTTAATTTTCATCCATAGTAAACCCTTTAAAATATTTTCTATGAATTTTCCCCTCATCAAAAATTCCAAATTTAATGATTTAATATTGGGAAAATCAATTTTTCGAAAATATACTGAAAACTAGACCCGATGCCCGGCAGTTTCCGGCAATTGTAGGATCTGACCGGCACCTGTAGGATCTTGCTCAGCGGCTTACAAGTGTTGTATCTGTGGCGCTCGGCAGCTCTGATCTTTGTATGCAACGCTCGACAACCTCTTGTCTTTGTATGTAGCAGCGCACAAAGACCGATGCGTATGATTTATCGTCCAACGATGGCAAATTTCCAAGAAAAACCTGATTTATATCATAACATAAAATCAGGAAAAAACATTACTACAATGAACAATAAAATCTCTATGATTATCATATGATTCCAAATCATAAAACATCAAATCAAGCATTCCAAATGCTAAATATTGTATATACGATTGCAAGACCTCGCTCCGATACCACTGTTGGGATTTCGGATAAAAAAACGAGTACGCAGCGGAAAAAAAGAACTCAAAATAAAGAATCCCAAACAGGATCGATCAAGTAACATATATACGAAAAATAAATATACGAAGATAAAGGATTAAAGTCTCATACCTTTGAAGCCTTTGATATATCTCTGCAATATGATGATGATCACGAACTCGAGCACGAGCACGAAATTCCTTCGTCCTAAACACCGAAAATATGATGTCTCTACTTCACACGTATCGGATGTTGCCCGGAAAAATTCAACGAAACCCCATTCTTCAAGAACACGGCTAGGAAGTTATCGTAAGAATTTTCTCTCTAATTTTTCTTGCTAATTTCTTATCTCAAAGATGAAGAACAACCTCAAGAAAATTATTTTCTCTCCCTCTATATTGCTCTCGGCCGAACCATCAAGTGATGATGGTGGATGGTGTTGTTTTATTTTATAAGTGAAATATCTTCAAAAGGGGAAAAAGAAAAGATATGAAAGGATACCATATCCCTACAATTGAGGAAGCATGTAATGGAAATAACATGCCATGTCTTCACTAAAAACCAAAACAACACTAAGACAAAAAGGAGGGTAGGGGGCAGCACATAATTGATGGAAGATTTATCAGATAGATCTCAAGTCAGCATTCCTAAATGGTTATCTCGAAAAGAAGTCTATATTGACCAACCACCTGGATATGTTCAAAGAGGCCAGGAAGATAAAGTCTACAAATTGAATAAAGCATTGTACGGGTTGAAGCAAGCTTCGAGAGCTTGGAACACAAGGGTTGATGAATATTTTCAGAAGAATGGTTTTGTGAAAAGTCCATACGAGCATGCACTCTACACAAAAACAAATTTAGGGGGAGATATCATGATAGTATGCTTGTAGGTGAATGATATGATTTTCACTGGCAACAATCATGGTATGTTCGATGATTTCAAGAAAGTTATGACTAACGAATTTGAGATGACATATATTGGTCAAATGTCTTATTTTTTGGGAGTCGAGGTGAAGCAAAGCGAAGATGGGATCTTTATGTCACAGAAAAAATATGCGGAGCAGATTTTAAAGAAATTCAGAATGGAAGAATGCAGGCCGGTGAGCACACCAGCAGACACTAGCATAAAGCTGAGAGTTGACTCAACCAGAGAGTCGGTAAATCCGACATTATTCAAAAGTTTGGTTGGAAGTTTGAGGTACCTAACTTTCACTAGTCCCGATATTATGTACGCAGTTAGACTGGTTAGTAGGTACATGGAGAAGTCGAAAGCTAAACAAATTTTGAGATACATTAAAGGTACACTTGATCATGGTTTATTTTATACGCATTCTCAAGATTCAAAATTAGTTGGCTACTCAGACAGTGATTATGGTGGCGATTTGGATGACGAGAAAAGCACTTCGGGATATGCTTTTCATATCAGTTCGGCGATATTTTCGTGGTCATCAAAGAAGCAACAAACAGTTGCTCTCTCAACATGTGAGGCAGAATACATGGCAGCAGCAGCGTGCACATGTCAAGCTATGCGGCTAGACTACATATTGAGCGAGTTAAATCTTGCAAAGGAAGATCCGGTTACCATTTACGTGGATAATAAATACGCTATCTCTCTTGCAAAAATTCGGTGTCACACAGTCGAAGCAAACACATCAACATAAAATATCATTTTATTCGAGAACAAGTGAATGATAAAATCGTGGAGCTGGTGCACTGCAGGACCGAAGAAAATTTAGCGGATATATTTACGAAACTATTAAAGCCATATGTGTTTCAGAAAATGAAAGAAAAGCTCTGAATGCAAAGTCGGGTTTGAGGGGGAGTGTTAGAATTCAAACCCTCTAGAAGGGATGATTCAAAGCTTCTAGATTGAGTCAAAAATGGTTGTCATTCAAAGATTAACAAGTTCAAGATTGGTGGATGTTCAAACATTGTGGCTGTGGAATATATAATACTATAGCTTAAATGTGAACTGAAGAAGAATGAATAGCTCAAGGTGTATGCTTCTGGATTACATGAAGGTGGCACATGCATGTAAACGGAGGAAACCATATGCAGCAGCTCCTGGTATTCTGGCAGGTCTCAAGCTTGGTCAATACATACTAGAAGAGTATAGTAAAGCTAGCTGATGTCTAGTCCCACTTGATAGGCTAATAAATACAGCAGATGTAAGCAGTGATGTCAGATAATTTGAAGCCTATTGCATGAAATAATATCAAGTGAAGTGAAGATAGAGTAGTATTAATTTGAGAGAAAAGAAGGCAGTAGCCTTGTTTCTATTTGTAAAAGAAAGTTGTAGCTTTATTTGTGTTTGTGAGAATAAAAAAGAGTGTGTTTGTTTTATTATCCAAGTTATTTTTACATATACATAGAGTGTGTGTGTTTGAGTCATATCAATTTCATATATATTTCCAAGAGCCTGTCTACGGAGTCATGTTCCATGATGTATGTGTTGATTTTACAATATCAATCACGTATTGTGACATGACAATAGCAATTATCTCAAACTCATCGCCGTCTCATGATATTTTCCATATAAAGGGAAAAAACTATGATGTTGACGGTTTTGGAATTTCGTTCTATTTCTCCTTCATATGAAGGTTGCGACAGGAAGGGCATCCGGCGTAAAACTTTGCCACTTTGTTATTTGCATGAGTTATGGTGTTAACTAATTTTAGACAATTAAACGACACTATAATCTTCATGCCACCGACCCCAACATAGTTGGGATTAAGGTGTTGTTGTTGTTGAGCCTATCTACGTTTCCAACAAAATCTGTTTCCAACAAATTATTTGATATCTCTAAAATCTATTTCCAACAAATTATTTGAATGATATCCAGGTAGTGGGTACTCTTATAGCAGGTTTCGTCTACTTGGTAACTGCGTGGTGGCTAATGGAAACAATTCCCGGTATCTGTGAGAAAACTTCAGACGTGTGGACTTGTCCCAGCGATCACGTCTTTTATGATGCCTCAGTGATTTGGGGTTTAATAGGCCCACATAAGATCTTTGGAAACCAAGGACCGTACGAGATGATCAACTGGTTTTTCCTCGGTGGGGCCATAGCTCCTCTATTAGTTTGGTTGGCCACAAAGGCCTATCCCAGTCAAGAATGGATAAGACTCATCAACATGCCCGTCTTAATAGGCGCGTGCGGGATGATGCCCCCAGCGACTGCTGTTAACTACACGACGTGGATTGTTGTCGGCTTTCTGTCTGGTTACGTAGTTTATAGATATATGCCAGATCTATGGCAGCGTCACAATTATGTTCTGTCTGGAGCATTGGATGCTGGGTTGGCATGTATGGGGGTAACTTTGTACTTGTGTTTGGGGATTGAGAACATTAGTATTGATTGGTGGGGGAACGATCTTGATGCTTGTCCATATGCTTCGTGCCCGACGGCCAAAGGTGTCATGTTCGAAGGCTGTCCAGTTATATACTGACACAGAATAACTGAGAAGAAAACTCAGCTGGCTTCCATTTATATGCTTATGGTTTAATTTTTTTACCTGCACAAGATCGACAGTTTTAATTTTTTTACGTTTCAACTACTTTAAATTAAATGTGTAATTCAATGTAGGCAGACAAGACAGGGCGCATTGTTCACATTTTGTTGTTTTAATTTTATATGACCCCACAAGAGGGCATTTCCTCATTACTGCAGTAACTTCTCTTCATTATTGAATTTAATTATGTGATGAAAAAGAATTAAGTAAAATAATATAGCAGCAGGAGCAACAGTTACAAACTTTTACTTTATCTCATCATATGTTTTGGATCTTAATCCCTCGGTCTCAAAGTTCAAACTATTTTTTAGATTGAATTATATGCAGAAGCTCATTTATGAAGTCATTTGAACTACAACTAGTGCAAAACCCGTGAAGAACTTCACGTTCTAAACATAATTTTTTTATGAGAAAAAGTTATTTTTATTTATTAAAAGTTATACTACCTCCGGCCCTATTTAGTTGTCCTGTTTTGACTTTCAACGGTCAAATTAACCAATTTTTAATCAAAAATTATGAATAATTCTTTTATTATTTCTAAAAAGTAAAAATTACATTTTAAAATAGATTATATGTACTTTACAATGATATAATTTTTTTTTATTTTATCAATTATATAAAATTCATAAATTTCAGTCAAATTTTAGTCAATTTGACCGATCAAAAGTCAAATTGGACAACTAAAAAGGGACGGAGGGAGTATATATTTAGATATTTTTTGTATCTTGATAGGTAAAAAACATATATGATTGATTTGTACAACTAATGCCTTTTCATTGGACTGTTTTATTGGAGACGACTTGGCGTTTTCAGATATTAATTTATGTTAGTCGACCCCAATATATTTTGGAACTAAGATTCTAATGTTGTTGTATAGGTAAAAAAAGGTAAAAAAACATGTAATGAGTAAAAGTGCAACACTGATTCATTATTCAAATAGAAAAAGGTAAAAAAAGTACTCTCTTCTACCAAAAGTGTAACTATTATATAAAATATTTAGCTGTGTAAGCGTATATTAGATTGATCTTAATGTGTGTTTTCAAAATATTATTTTTTTTATAAATTTTATTCGTAACTAAAATTATTAATAGTCAAAGGTGTATTTTGAAGACCGTGGAAGTCAAATGTGACACTTTTGATGGACGGAGGGAGTATGTATTTTGAAGACCGTGGAAGTCAAAGACAATATTTCAGTTTTAGAAAAACCTCTTTGTACACCATGTTAGTTGTCTTGTTACATGGTTTGTCATCTTTGTCACAGCAAAGGATCTTGAGTTCGTTCTTCTTTCTCACTCGGGATATTGCCACATATAACTGACCATAAGTAAAAATAGGCTTTGGTGAAAACAAATCAACGTGAGAGAGGCTTTCTTGATTTTTATTTATGGTAATCGCAAAAAACACAACTAAGGAAAATTGTTTTCGCTTGAACTTAAATGCCAATCTGTTGTGAGAAGGACTCATTGTCGTTTGAGGGATGTGTACTTTATCTCCGATATTCTTTTCAGATAAAATCCGAGCCTCAATAATATGAGTTCCAAGTTGAGTGATCAATAACCTTGTCCCGTTACATAATCCATTAGCTTGATCAATATTCCATAACAACATCACTCGTACACCAACTTTCAACCCGAGTTTGTGGTTTGGAACTCCAGAGCATCTAATGCTGTTGAGGAAATATGCAAAATAGATCTGTGGGTTAATATCACTATCTCTATTTTATTCATATGATCACTATCTCCACGTGATTCACATATGCCATATGCACTCATAAAGTCAGTAATCATCACGGGAAGAAGTTTTAAAATATGATCATTCACCACTTCAACAACATTATGAGTTGGTGCAAGGATAGCTCTCTCTTAGAGATAATTTGGATCAAAATTATTAATAATAGTTTAGGTAAATGCAAAGTAGGCCCCCTTCCGTATGTCCAGTATCTCATGACTACTGATTTGCTTTAATGTCGAATCCAATCCCCGATGTTGTATTCCATTGTGGGATTGCAAAAAGTGGGGGATCCCGAAACTTAAGACAAAACCGAGAAAGGCAACCCAATCAACCAAGACTCAGTCACGACCGCGAGACTTTTCCTTAGAGATCAACGAAATGTGCGGAGTCTTAATTTATTTGCATACTAATGATGGATAGGTATTGGCAACTATAGCTTCTAGTGGATTATTACATATTTGATCAAAAGATCTTCAGGAATTTCTATAATCGAATCTCCATCAGAGGGTATACCCACATTATCATCACCAACTTTCAAAATCCGTTATGAGAATTCCTTTATTTCGATCGGATTAGTATGACGGTCATCAGATCCATGGTCAACTGCATATTTTTTGTTAACCTTAGTACAGTACAATAGTTCCACAAATGCCAGGAGTTGATTCTGGAGTTAACTATATCTTCACGGTTACTCTTAGGAATACTGGCAGAATTTGTTAAAAATCCCATCCAATAACCACAACTTTTCCACCAAATGAGAGTTGGTCTTTTCCTTCCGGCGAAGGTTGCATAATTGGTTTCAAACTTTTGTTAACCTTAGCTTTAATTAGCAAATTGGCCAAATCTATTCCACCACTTATTTGACATCCAGAACTTTCATGGACAACTAACAGATTCCCGAACCTTAAATGAGTTGTTCAACCTCCTCGCAAAAGTAAAGGAACATATGAATGTCAACCTTCATGTGACATTCACTTGATGCCACATTCATTACAATTTCTCATTTTGCTCGAATGGCCACTAACAAAGTATTCCATATGAATGTCTTCCCTATGCCTCCATATCAATAAACAAAAAGAGACCACCCTCACCTTTTAACACAACATTCATTATCTTGTCATGAATACCTCAGTTGCTCATCAGTTAGACTATTGAATAGCTTGGATGTTCTTCTTCCATACTTTTTATCATATCTCTTCCTCTATCAGTTTATTCTGACCTTCAATAATGACATTCATTTTCGAAAATGGTGTCGAAGGAAATTTTTTGAGCGAACCACCACAGCGGTTTTACAACTCGCTTACGTATCTGAGGAGCACAATAGATGTGAATACTTTCCTCATTATCAGAACTATCAAATGCTGAGAATTTGTTTCGTTTGCTATGTTGATCAATTTGAGAGTTACCAATATCCACAACTAAAACAAAGATTGTTTTTTTAGTGAGATGATTCTAAATGTTAGCCATTCCAAAATAAAAGATGTCAGACTTATTAAATAACAATTAATATATGAAATTGATGTTATTCTTGGTCTTTTGAGGATGAAACTACGTGGGAACACAAGAATCATAGTTACACACAGTGGCGGAGCCAGGATTTCTTGGTACGGGAGGCGATATTAAATTTTTTTTTTCGACGCAACGACATTAATTTTTTTTAGATAAATTATTAGCAACAAAAATCACATTAAATAAACGAAACTATATTAATACGTAAAACCATACTAATAAAACTCATAAAAATAGATTCGTTTACATACCAAACATGACTTCTAAATAATTATTTACTCATAAATGCGATTAGATCATTACTTGTTTGAAGCTTCCAATACTCTATTCCTTGTTTGAAGTTCCATGGCAATTAAGTCTACAAATAAAAACAAGAAAAACAACAATTAAAAATTTAACAATGTAAATGTATAATGTAAGAGTATAAGAGTTAAACACAAAGTAGATACCTTATTAACCTGTTGATTAAATTTAGGCTTCGTAAATTGTACTCGACGTTTTTTTTTTACTTCAAACTCATCAATGAATGAATCAACATCAAAAGTCTGAGCAATTTCTTTCTCAATGTACATGATCAATGAACTAGCCAGAAAGTCATCTTCCATTTTATTTCCCAATCTTGTCTTGACGAATTTCATAGCAGAAAATGCACGCTCCGATGTTGCAGTGGAAACGGGAAGAGTTAAAATTAGTCAAATTAATCTATCCACAAGATAGTAAGTAGATATTTTTTCCATCTCTGATAGCCGTTGGCACAACTCCGATATAGTTGACAAATTCTGAAACATAGGATTGCGCCGAATATCAAGTTCAAAAAGTTTCAATTGATACTTTATATGCATCTTCTCTTGACTGGTGAAATCATCTGGATAAAATTTCTCAACAAGTCGGCAAATATCATCGGTATTGAAAGACTTGTATCCATCTCTTGGATCCAGAGCTGAGCTGAGCCTGAGCAACTCAATTGCCTTTTCGTCAAATCGGTAATTCATCTCGTGCAATATAGAATCTATTGTGCCAGTAAATATATCAATTCGATAATGATGTTCCAAGGTAATAGGATTTCCTTTACGAACTCTTCCTCTACCTGATCGACGAGTAACATTCATGTCTGGGACTTCTATATCATGCTTTTCACAGAAACTCTTCACATTATCAAACAATTGATCCCATCCATCATCTCTAAGTTTCTGAATAAGTTCTTTCGTATTAATAATTGCATCCATTGCATTTAAAATATCTTGAGACTGATATTGTAAAATCCTACAAAGATCATCAGTCATTCCCAATAACTCAATCATGAAATGTAATATAAATACGAACTCAAACGATGTCATCATATCATAAGCTCCATCAGCACTTGCTTTGGCAGATACACTACCTTTGTCATTGATAATCTCACTTAAAACGTGAAGAATAGAATCAAACATTTCAAGTACACCAAACAAAGACCTTAAGTGAGAGCCCCACCTTGTATCCCCAGGACGTTGTACTTTCTTCACTTGGTTTTTTTCCCTTCCAGTTTCCAGCTCATTAGTGGATGTCAACTCCTCAATCCGGATAGCTTGAGCAATCTGTAGTTGATCATGATGTTTAGCAGAAGAATCTACCAAATTTACGATAACAAGCAGATGAGAAAAAAAATGCTCAATTAGTATAACACTTTGAGCTGTCGCCACTAAAACCAATTGTAGCCGGTGAGCAAAACAATGAACATGATATGCATATGGACACTCTTTCAAAATGAGAGCTTGCAAACCATTCCATTCTCCTCGCATAGTACTGGCACCATCATATCCCTGTCCTCGCATATTTTGTAAACTAAGATTGTTATCAGAAAGAACTTTACATATTTCTCTTTTCAATGTAGACGCTTTAGTATCCTCCACATGAACTATATGAAAAAAACGCTCCTGAATAAAACCTTTCTTGTCAACAAATCTCAAAACAATAGCCATTTGCTCTCTTTTCGACTCATCACGAGATTCATCCACAATAATACAATATTTTGCTTCACCAATTTCTTCTCTAATGTATTTCCAAATCTTGCTCGCATAAAGTGATAAGATCTCTTTTTGAATTGGAGGTGAAGTGTATGTAGCATGGCCGGGAGCATTTCTCAAAACAATTGAGTTCACATCATCATTGTAACAAGCTGTGTGCTTAAAAATTTCTAAGAAATTACCACGATTTTGCGACTCTTCGCGCTCATTGTGTCCTCTAAATGCTATACCTTGAAATGAACAATATTTTGCTGCATCAATTGAAACTCTCAACCTCAATCGATTCTTGGCAATTAAATCTGAAGATTGTTTGTCAACAATTTTTTCAATGTGTTGCAATGGGTTCATCAAAGCATGAGAATGTTTCACAGCTTTACTGTGATAAGAATTAGGACTACTTCCTTCATGAACAAAAAATGAGCAGTTCTTACCATCATTCACCTTTTTCCAAGAGTGAAATCCATCAGCAATAAATGCACTTGACCCAAAATGCGTAGACGGCTTGACAAAGAGAAAGCACTGAAGACAATAAGCGGCATCTTTTGAAGGAGAATATTCCAACCAATCAGAAAATAGCTTGAACCATGTAGGTAAGAATTTTCTACCATTTCTATCAACCTTTGTAGAGAACTTATTTGGGATGACTTGATATGGGCCAGCAACTAAATAAGCACGTCGAATTTCATCTCTTTTATCTGTTGGATAATCCCATATCGACTTGCGCAAACCAGGGTCTCGTTCAATAAGAAGATCAAGAGAAGCTTCTTCAGTTTTTTGATTTTGTGTTGGAGAAGAATCTGACAAAGGAATTTGATTCGTCAAAATAGTTTGGACCTTAGAAGAAAATGGTCCATCACTTTTTTGATTCTTTGTTGGAGAAAATTCTGGCAAAGGAGTTTGATCATTCGAAATAGTTGGAACCTCAGAAGATTCATTAATCAAATGCTCTATTAGTGTCTCAAGAATAGAACTAGCATTATTTTCAACAGAATCTGTAGACCACTGCTTAGAAGAATTCACCAATTTTTCTATTTTTCATTATGAACCTGCACCAGTGAATTAAAAAAAAATTGCATCAGTGAATTAAAAAAAATTGCATTAATGAATTTACCCACTTCAACCAAGAAATTCAACAAAAATAGGGATTATCATACCATGTAAACTCATCAAGCCAACCAAAATACTCACTAATTATGTGGGTTATTCGCTCAAAATATTAAGACCCAAAAGCACAATTTTGCCCTAAATCAGCTAGAGAAGAACTGAAGAAGGACGAGAGGGGAGAAGATGTGTGTTACCTGTAATGCGCGCCGACGACACTTGGAAGAAGTTCAGGCGAGCCGAGCGGGGCGGAGCTATGGTGGCCGTGGTTCTTCTCGGTGCTTCTATGGTGTCCGTGGCGTGGCCGTGGCTTTCAGTGTTTCTCCGCAATTTTTTCTTCTCTCTGAGTGGAAATAGCGTAAAGTGAGGGAGAGAAAGTATAAAGCTTCACATATTATTATTATTTTCTTTAAATTATAAAACTAGTAATAAAAAATATCAGTAATTTTTTTTTTGGGAGGGGGGCCACAAGCCACCCCCCTCCCTCGGCCTCTGGTTACACAATAGGATTTAATCCTAGTATTTTGTTGTTTTGTAAACTCCATATTAATCCATTTACTCTGCTTCATGATGTGCCTCGTGCAAACATCAAATAAATGATTAAAATGTTATATTCACTTACCGTAGAGACAAAAACATTCATCTATGTGTACAAAAGTTCGAAAAATATATACGTACCAATTTCTGTAATAGTTTTCTTCAATGCCTCGTGAGTAGATGTATTAGTAATCTATCTATACTTCTATTAAAAGAGAGTGGTGACACATGTCACTCTCTAAGTATTTTGATTTTTTATTTTAAAATACTGTCCTCCCGTGCGATGCACGACGTAAAATATTAAATATTTTATTATATTAATAATATATGATCGAATTTCAATAATATTATAAAATTATTATAAAATATACATGAGTCAACATACACACACATATACATATATTATGATTTGATTTAATTTTACTTATAAACTCTTATCATGTGATCTAAGGGCACATGATAAGAAACTGTAAATTAATTAAGCACCGGTATTTATTTTTTCATATAGAACAATATGAGTCTTATATTTAATTTTATAAATAAGAAATTAAATTATATTTATTATTATCAACTTTCATTATAAGCCAATGCAGCGTTTTGGGACTAAGGCTCTATTGTTGTTGTTGTTGTTGTTGTATTATCAACTTTCACTAAAAGTATACAACCAATATTCTTACAAATGTAATTTTTTATATGATTTGACATATATGTAATATATTTTACTATTTTATAATCAGAACAAAATAATTTTTAAAAATAAAATAATTGTTAAAAAGGTATGAAAATAATCTAAAATATATTTTTCTTCAATATTCTTATATTTTTATATTGAAATATTTTAATCATCTAAATATATAATAATTATATTTATATTACTTTATATATATATATTATATGGATGTCAAATTAAAGAGCACGAAGTAAGAATTAATTTGATATATTTTTTCAAAAATAAAATTGATATATAAAAATTATAATTGTTTAAACTATTAGCTTAAAAATAAAAAAAATAAAATGAGAGAAATTTTTTAATTGGTAGATAGTATATAATGAAATCTCTAA
Organism: Orobanche coerulescens; assembly: GCA_033398695.1. Classification (NCBI taxonomy): domain Eukaryota; kingdom Viridiplantae; phylum Streptophyta; class Magnoliopsida; order Lamiales; family Orobanchaceae; genus Orobanche; species Orobanche coerulescens. The sequence continues at coordinate 83,525,332 of CM065818.1, read as the reverse complement.
CCCCCTCAAAAATTAAATGTCCATTTTTTAGGATTTTAAAAAAGAGGATTAACGTGGAGATGACACATGTTTCCTTATATTTTTTTCCAGCTCTCTTTTAATATTAAGTATAGATGTGTAAAAGTTCGATATAAAATATATAAACATGATTGTCATCTATATGATCATTGTATATTGATAATATTTATATTAATATACTAATATAATTATTTATCAGTATACAGGCGAAATAACGTCGTATATTTTTGATAAATATTTAGATTAAAGTCACGCATTTTATACTTAATAATATACCATGAGATCCACAATGATATTAATTCATTAGGCATATGGTAATAAAGTATATTATTGTGACGTATTTAAATAAAAATATAATCAACTTATTATATTTGTTTATATAATTTTTCTTTTCACAAAAAGAAGAATCAATCAAAAAATTATTTTAACTAATAATAGATCTTTCTAGTGGGAATTGTAAGTCTAACATGTCTATAATTCTTTTCCCAAATATTTTTAAAATAAAACAACTCAATAATCTAAAATAATTATAAGAATGTGAAAACTGAAGTAAAAATATTGATCTTTTAAAAAGATAAATACTTCAAAGAAATTATTTGAAAGTTATCTGATTTTTATATTTTTTAAAATCAAGATATAATGTAATAATTATTCAAAAACAATTTATATTCAAAAGGAATATTTTAATTATATATATGCCTAATGATTGTTAAATCAAATAGTAAAAGGAAGATTAATTTAAAATATTAATAATAAAAAATAGAGTTAGGACAATAAACTATTATATTTTAAACATTGAGAGAAAAATAAAAAGAAAAAAAAAATTAACTCTCATTCAAATGTATAGGAGTGTATTTTTAGAAAAAAAAGATAATTAATCTAAAAAATCTACATAAAGACACTTGTCTTGTAAAACTCTATTTTAATAGTAAAGTAGATAGTTTATATATAGAGATGTATCCTTAAATTTCTTAAAAAAAAAAATCTAGATATGTATTGTGGGAGTTTTATTCGACAACTTACACTCATCTACCAATAAAAAAATCTTTCCTTTATTTTTTTAGCTTAAAATTTTAAATATTTATAATTTTTTAAATCAAATTTATTTTTAATAAAAATATATCAAATTAATTTTTATTTCATAATTTTCAACTAGACATCCATTTGAATATAATAAATTTGATGGATTTATAATAATGATCGATTGCACAAAAAAATTATATTATAAAAACTATGAATATTTATTTTCAGTAAAATTAATTGATGCAAAACAAAAATATATTAACTCATTTATTGCTTACATAAAAAATAAATTATGATATTTATTTAATTATAATAACTAAAAATAATAAAACATACACTGCGCACACACACATATATTAATACTTAATCACATATTACTTTCATCTCTAAAATTTGTTCCTACTTTTTTTCGGTATGTCGAGGAAATTTGTTCATGTAATCGACACTAATTGACTTAACACTCCGCTAATATGGTACTCTTTCTTAAATTATATTACACCCATAATACACTCACGCTAATATGATATTCATGTCGAAGATTATCAAAAATAAATTTAGAGATCGAGAAATTATTTTCTAATAAGAGAATATCTTATACGGTGCATCGCACCGGAGAACATCTAGTACTTCTATTAAAAAAGAGTCGTGACAAGTGTCACTCTCTAAGATTTTTTAATTTTTTTAAAAAATCTACTTTACTATTAAAATAATGTTGTACAAAATACGTGTCTTTACGTAGATTTCTTGGATTAATTATCTTTTTTTTTTTAAATACACTAACTCCTATTTGAATGAGAGTTAATGGATCTTTTTATTTTTCTCTCAATATTTAGAAGTTAATAGTTTTATCGTCTCAACTCTATTTTTTATTACTAATATTTTAAATTAATCTTCTTTTTACGATATTTGATTTAACATTCATTAGGCATATATATAATTAAAATATTTCTTTTTGAATATAAGTTGTTTTTGAATAATTATTACATTATATCTTGATTTTATTTGTATATAAAATACAAAAATCAAATAATTTTTTTGAAATAAATCTATCTTTTTACAAGATCAATACTTTTACTTCACTTTTCACCTTATTATAATAATATTAGATTATTGAATTATTTTATTTTGAAAATATTTGGGAAAAAAATTATAGACATGTTAGACTTACAATTCCCAGTAGAAATATATATTATTAGTTAAAATAATTTTTTGATTGATTCTTCTTTTTGTGAAAAGAAAAATATATAAATAAATATAATAAGTTGATTATATTTTTACTTAAATACGTCATAATAATATACTTTATCACCCTATGCCTACTGAATTAATATCATTGTGGATCTCATGGTATATTATTAAGTATAAAATGTGTAACTTTAATCTAAATATTTATCAAAAATATATGACGTTCTTTCGTATGTATACAGATATGTAATTATATTAGTATATTAATATAAATATTACAAATATACAATGATCATATAGATTACTGTCATGTTTATATATTTTATATCGAACTTTTACACATCTATCTATACTTAATATTAAAAGAGAGTCGCCAAAAAATCTAAGGACATATGTGTCATCTCCACGTTAATCCTCTTTTTAAAAATCTTAAAAAAATGGACGTTTAATTTGGAAGGGGGTTAGAGGGTTATTCCATTATATACTATCTACCAATTAAAAACTTTCTCTCATTTTATTTCTTTTATTTTTAAGATAATACTTTAAACAATTACAACTTCTACGTATCAATTTTATTTTTGAAAAAAATATATCAAATTAATTCTTACTTCGTGTTTTTTAATTTGACATCCATATAGTATATATAAAGTAATATAAATATCATTATAATATATTTAGATGATTAAAATATTTCAATATAAAAATATAAGAATATTGAAGGAAAATATATTTTTAGTTTATTTTCATAAACAATTATTGATTTTTAAGAATTATTTTGTTCTGATTATAAAATAGTAAAATATATTACATTAATGTCAAATCATATAAAAAAATTATATTAGTAAGAATACCGGTTGTATACTTTTCATGAAAATTGATAATACAACAACAACAACAATATCATAGCCTTAGTCCTAAAATACTTTGGGGTAGGCTATAATGAAAGTTGATAATAATAAATATAATTTAATTTCTTATTTATAAAATTAGATATAAGACTCATATTGTCCTATATAAACAAACAAATGCCGGTGCTTAATTAATTTATGGTTTCCTATCATGTACCCTTAGATCACATGATAAGAATTTATAAATGAAATTAAATCAAATAATAGTATATGTACATGTGTATGTATACTGACTCATGTATATTTTATAATAATTTTATAATATTATTGAAATTCGATCACATATTATTAATATAATAAAATATTCAATATTTTATGTCGTGCATCGCACGGGAGGACATCTAGTATCATTAAAAGTAACCCTCAAATATTCATAATCTAAAAAAAGAACATTTCATGTTAAAAATCCGATTTTGTTATGCTATAGATCTGTCCAGATGTCGACTGAATTTAATAAAGTGAATTCAAATCAGCATTTTCTCCCCAACGTAAGAAGGTAAATATATAAAAATTAGAATTGTACGTGATGCTTTGGATTCTTTTTAGACACTATCGATATTCCACAGGAGGTACATTATAATTAAATATTATACATAATTTACATATTTTCTCCACGTGTAAATATATAATAAAATTCCACCATCATAATATAGTACCTTTACGTTTTTGATGTAGAATAGCTTTTCTTGAGCTTCTCGCATCTCTAGCAACAATATATCAATATCATTCAGAAATGATAAAGGATAATTATCTAACCAACTGCCTTGGCGCAGTTGGCCACCTGACCTTCAATTTAGTTGGAGGTCAGGGGTTCAATTCCTAGTGGCAACACTTTGGAATTGAATTTCACTAAGCGATGATCCCTTGGCTTAGGGTTAAATAGCCTACTCCAGTGCGGTGGAACAATTAAATATTGGCGCTTGCGGTGTGGGAGGCCAGATCTCGGTGGGAACTGCGGTTGGATTTGGGGGTCCGTGGAGAATCATTTGGGGACGACTCGCATGCGCGGTAGTTGAGGATATTTAAGAACCTGGGAGATACACATCTCGCGATTTAACCTGGTAGCGATCTTTGTGCAAAAATATCCCGGCGACTAGAATTAGTCAGTGTAACCCTGTATCAAAAAAAAAAAAAAAAAGATAAAGGATAATTATCTGCAACCAATTAGTTCACTTACAATAAGATGCTATACCTGTGCATCGAAGCAAATTAAAGACTAAATCATTATCATTATCGTTATCATTACAAAACAAAAAATTCACCCAAAGAGATGGCAATGGACGGCGCGGCAAGTAGGAAGTGCACTTGTCTGCATTATAACATGGTTAGAATTGAAGTGCACTTTTCTGCATTATAACATGGTTAGAATTAATTTGGTGCAAAACAATATATTAGTTTAATATTAAAATAATCTTATCTGAATTTCAGAATCTATTGCAATTTTTTTGGCATTTTTAGCCGAGAATAATCTTACAATTAAATATCCATAATAAATATTGGCTGGACCACAGACTACACAAACCTCAAATAAAAGCTCAAATATGCTGAATACATTTTCCAAATGAATTGCAAGATAGTAACTTTACGGAATAAATAGTCATTAGAAACTAAATAACAAAAATATTAGGAATTAATGAGACATAAAAAAAAAAGAACAAAAGAAAACAAAGAAAGAAAAGAAATCTTCCTCACGACCAACTCTCTCTCAAGGTAGTAAATCTACTTTTTGATAACTCTACTTTCACGGTCGCCAATATGAAGGATTGAGAATAAAAGTGTCATAGTAGTATTTATAAACAGAGGAGGAGGTCACGTGTCAATCTCCATTCCCTTTCCAAGAAAATTTGGAGATCCAACCTGATCTATCATCAAGGTGGCACCACTGTGCCCGGGCCCGATCCCGTCTGACTCACATGTCAGCAGTTTATTGGGAAAAACACGACTAATATAATGTCACAACGAAAAATGCGGAACTTCGTTTGACAATTTCCCACTCTTCAATTGTAACTTTGTGGTTACCGACGAGTAGAACACACAATTACAACTCGACAAAAATAATACAAATGATATACCAAAAGCGATAAATAACGAGATACAATTTTAGCGTGGAAAACCCTCAAGACGAGAGAAAAAACTACGGGACCGAAGCCGCTTAAATCCACTAATCACCAATACACAATACACACTCGTCCCTAGTACAAACTAGAGGTATACAACACAATCGTCAAATACTCGGTAATAAATATTTTTCAAGTATTTGGAATACAACAATAACAACAAGATCGGGAAAAGGAAACACCGTAAATAGCTTACATGAAAAGCTAACGAAACTCGAAACCTCGATCTACCCCGGTGAAAAGATTTGCCCAATAGCTACCAAGCTCTTGTCAAAATATCACGACGATCCGACCGATAAATCTCCGGGAAATTGAAGAAATGTATTTCTCTCTCTATCTCTCTTTTTTGCTCTCTAAAAGTGTGTGTGTTGAATTGTTATGAAATCCCGCAGCAAAATGCTGCTAAAAAAGGCACCCCCCAGCTGAGTTGACCCCGTGTGCCGCGACCCGAGCAAAGTGTTCCGCGGCACACACCAAAAAAACTGCACAGGTATGTTGCTGGGGGCCGCGGCCCGGCTGGAAGGGGCCGCGGCCCAGAGTACAGTCTGCCGAGCCTTTGTAGAGAAAATTCGGGGGGCCGCGACCCGGCTGCTGTGTGCCGCGGCCCTAAGTGAAAAACTGGGCAACTCCCTTTTTAAATGTAGTGCCGCGGCCCGGAGTCCAGTCAACTCCGAAAATGCCTATATTTCGGATAAAGCTCCTACAAATCTCCCCCTTTCGGGAATATAGAAAGAGTTCGCCATCCCGGCGATCGAACAACACACTTTCACCTTCTCTCTACTCAACGTCTTGGTTAACATATCGGAACCATTATCATCGGTATGAACTTTATCAAGTTCAAACAAACCATCCTCCAATGCATCTCGGATCCAATGGTACCTCACATCGATATGTTTCGTTCTCTTGTGAAAAGTCGCATTCTTAGCCAAATGAATCGCACTTTGACTGTCACAAAGAACCACGTAACGTCGTTGTTGGAAGCCTAGCTCTCGTAAAATCATTTTCAACCATAAGAGCTCTTTACTCGCTTCCATCGCCGCAATATACTCGGTTTCCGTTGTAGATAAGGCAACACACTTTTGCAATCTTGATTGACACGGCTCCCCCTGCAAATGTCATCAAATAACTGGAAGTGGATTTTTGGTTATCTTCATTACCGGCCATATCCGAATCGGAATATCCAACAAGCATTGCTTTCCCATTTCCAAACGTAATCCCCAATTTGGAAGTACCCATAAATATTTAAATATCTATTTTACGGCTTCCCAATGCTTCTTTCCCGGATTCGATAGAAACCGGCTCACCACTCCCAAGGCATGAGCAATGTCGGGCCTAGTACATACCATAGCGTACATCAAACTCCCGACCGCCGAGGCATAAGGGATTTTATCCATATCCTCAATCTCTTCCTTCGTCTTAGTGCAATCTTTGCTCGTCAATTTAAAATTGTTAGTAAGAGGCGAACTAACAACTTTAGCTTTGTTCATGTTGAAGCGTTTAAGCACATTCTCGATATATTGATCTTGCGACATGTGTAATTTCCGAGCTGCTCTATCCCGAGTAATTCTTATCCCAAGAATTGTTTAGCCGCCCCCAAGTCTTTCATGGTAAAAGACTTATTCAATTCTTTCTTCAAGTTGGCAATCCTTTCGGCATTCTTTCTAACGATCAACATGTCGTCCACATAAAGTAATAAGATGATAAAATCATCATCTCTAAATTTCTTGAAAAATACGCAATGGTCGAGAGTCGTCTTCTGGTAGCCTTGCTCCCCCATAACCGACTCAAACTTCTTGTACCATTGCCGTGGTGCTTGCTTCAACCCGTATAAACTCTTCCGGAGTTTACAAACATAATCCTCTTTGCCTTTAACCTCAAACCCTTCCGGTTGCTTCATATAAATTTCTTTGTCAAGGTCTCCATGAAGAAATGCCCTCTTGACATCCATTTGCTCAACCTCAAGATCAAGACTAGCCGCAATACCAAGAACTAATCGTATCGATCCTATCTTCACAACCGGAGAAAAAAATCTCGTCAAAATCAATGTCCTTCTTTTGACTAAATCCTTTCACTACGAGTCTAGCTTTGTATCGAGGCAACGAAGTATGTTCCTCCGACTTCACACTGTATACCCAATTGTTCCTCAAAGCTCTCTTGCCTTTCGGCAACTTTACCAACTCGTAAATATTATTCTCATGCAAGGAACTCATCTCGTCTTGCATGGCATCCATCCATTCCTTCTTCTTTTCATCCTCTATAGCCTCCGCAAAATATTCGGGCTCTCCCTCGTCGGTGAGTAAGGCATACTCATCGGCCGAATAACGAGCGGAGGGATGACGATCCCTCGTCGACCGCCTAAGTGGAACAAAAGATGGCATGTTAGTCACGGGTAGCCCGTGATGAGCTCCATCAGTGTCATCTTGTCTCAACTCATCGTTGTCACCGGCATCATGTTGTTCATCATTTTGGACATTGTAATACCCGGTTGTAATTCAATCATTATCATTCAGTAATTTCATTCGGTAATTGTCACTATGTAGTTTTTCACTTCATAATAATCATTCATCTGTGTTCACCATCCGGAATAACTTCGAGTTGTGTATCGATATTGTTCATTGTTTCAACCTTACTCGGGAAACAAGATAAGAGTATTATCTTGATTTTTGTAATTAATTCATTAGCCGATGTTGACGTTGGAGTTCATGTCATTTCTAATCTCCTCATTGTTCAAATTGTGTTTTGTTGGGCGAACCCTTGTAATCATTGCTTGGAACTACCGTTTTGATGTTTCCGTACTTCCATTTCGTGTTATTGTTTCCCAAATATTGATTCCTATTGCTTTTATTCTCTTCCCGGATCATTTTTCATCATTTTAGGACCCAAGGGGGGTGTGGGCGCGGCCTGAGGAGTGTGCGCGCGGCACACACATTTTCCGATTTTGGCCGAGCATCTGTCTGCGTGGGCCGCGGCTCATCTTTGGCGGGCCGCGGCACAGCTGAAGTCATCGCGGCACACTCGTCCGGCCGCGGCACACTCATGTTGCAACTTATCGGCCAACCGTCTATCTGGGGCGCGGCTCATGCCGACGGGGCGCGGCACCTGCTGAAGTCATTGCCGCGGCACATTCGTCCCGGCGCGGCACGTGCCGATCAGAGGCGATTTTGGCCTGTCTGCGGCATACTTGGCCGGGCGCGGCACACTGATGATCGGCACTATAATTGCGTTTTTTTGAGCGAGATCAACTCATTTTTCCCATTTCTTCAACCTATACGAGAGAGAGGGCTTGAGGGGGGAGACTTTCCATCATATATCACTTGAGTGTTTGATTTTCTTCATCTCCTTTCGATCGTGAAGCCCGTATAGTCAATCTAACGTGTGTTCTTCGGATCAAAGTGCTTGGATCTTCAAGAGGTAATTTCTTCAACATCTTGGATTTCGATTTTGTATTAAAATATGATGTTTTGGATGTTAAGATCATGTTGTATGAAGTGATATACACATGATTATGGATATATTTGATTATTCATTGGATTATTGAAGGATTATTCAAGAACACTTTGAATATTGAGTTGGATTTGGGGGTTTTCGATTAATAGTTGTTGTAATCACGAATTTGAATATTCATATTGGATTATTGATCGTATTGAAGATGTTTTGTTGGTTTGAAACACTTCTTGGGGATTTGATGTTGGTATTATTGAGGTTTGGTTGTGAATAATCGTAGTTTGGCCACAAAGTGTTCGATATAATGCCCCAATGAACTTGGTTTAGTCGTATCGACATTTTGAGTTCGTTATATTCGTGTTTGATTCGTATGATGAATGGATTGTTGGTGATTGTGTTATTCAAGGTTGTTCGAGCGACCGATATCTCAATTAGGACGTTGTTCGTGGAAGGATAAGTGTCACCGGTGTTGTGTAAGTTAATTCTTACTCGGTTAAAAGGATATTCATTCCTTTTGTTGTTGTTCATTCATAATCATAACTCATTCATCATTGTATTAACCGTATTGAGACTTGTAATTGTCGAATAATCATTTCATTCATGAGGGACGACGGTTCCAATCATTTCATTGGGTTATCAATCACTTCGCTATTATTTGCATCTCGGTGAGTCATTCTTGACCTTGTCGAATTATTATCCCTTGATATTCATTGTGGTCATTCTCGTTCATATGACCTTCTGGGTTCATATTGCGTGGCCGGGTGCGGATGTGTGGAATTTTTAGTCGGGCACGCAATGACCATGTATTGGGAGTGATACATTGGACTGTGCACACGGTAATGATTACCTCCGTGAGACTAATTAGGTACAAGGACGGGTGTGTCCGGTCATCCGTCTTGTACACTTGCACAGAACACTACGGGCGTACTATGATACTCCTCTTCAGCGCAATTCATAACTAACGATATTTCATAACTTCAGATATATCATGATTGTGTATTTTCAACCCTTGAGGATTATTGTTCTGTGTAACTGACCCCGTTGGGGTGGATTTTGTTTTCAGGTCACGGCAAGGCAAAGGCACGGGAAGAGCATGTTGACGGCGAGGAGTCCCAGTGATACTAGTAGGGGGCCCTAGTCATTCCGGTTATTTCAGTCATTTCAGTCATTTCAGTCATTCTTACTTCTCTTCATTTGTATTTCCGCTGCAAATTCCGTTTGAGATGTTTATTTATTCAGGGTGGTGCATTTTATCTTCATATAAAATATACTAGTATTCTTTATTGTCCTGGTGTATTGTACTTAAGCTCCTCATCGGAGTATTTGGTAATATAATGTGGTTCGGTACTACAATTATATTATTTAATCCATCAGTTTTCATTCGCCTGGTGGGTCCCAGTCGGGGGCCCACGACACTGTAATATCCGCCTAGTTTGGGGTGTTACAGAGTTGGTATCGGACCATGGTTTTGAATACTACCTTCTGAGTCATGTCTCATTTGAAATCATCGTCATCGGACTAGTATCATTGGACTTTCACGTCACGTGTGACCTGTGCAGATGCCGAGCCAAGGAACTGTAAGACTTCTAATGCCATGGTATAATTTCTGGCAATAATCATTCATTCATAACTCATCAGTTAACAATCCTCAATCATCATTTTCATTTTTGACCAGGACGGTCATGTTAACTCATTAATCACTCAATTCATTTCATTACTCAGTTGTTGATCTGGAAGATCATATCATTAATCTTGTTAACTTGTTCAAGATAATCATTTCAAGAATTTCATCATATAATCATGTTGCCTCAGTTAATCATTCATGTAATCACTGTGTTAGAGCGTGTATGCTCATTTTCATCATCTCATGACATAATCATAACGTGATATTCATGTGGGAAATATAATCATCATGTGACTTTCCTACTTCAGTATGGAGAGAGAAAGAAGAGGACGGGGAGGACGAGGCCGTGGTGCGGGCCGAATCCCGAGAGCTCTTGTGAATACACGTGCGAACACAAGGAATAATGCTAATTCATCGAGCAGCGATGCTGCCACTCATTCACCTGGACGTGATCATTCACTATCGGGGAGTCGTACCCGGGGCACAGCTCAGTCAGAAGGTGTTCGGGTTGACCCACTCGCTTTTATGCAGGGGCAAGAGAGGAATGTGAGCAGTATCATCGGCGACACCTCTCGCCAAAGGCCACCTACTTTTGAAGGCTCATTTGAGCTGGCGGATATTGTTCATTGGCTCGAACATTTCGAGAAGTTATTTGCTATGGTAGAGTGTCCCGAAGGACATAAAATTTCAGTTGCGGCTTACTACCTGGGTAAGAGCGCTCATTCTTGGTGGTTATCGTTGAAGCCCACCGACGGATCATGTACTTGGGATCAATTCACGACTCTCATGATGGAGAGGTATTATCCGGCCCCACTCAGAGAGGCCAAGCTGTCAGAATTACTCACTCCCGACCCCTCAGCAGACGAGGATGTTCTCGCCATTGCCGAGAAATTTCAGGAACTTCTTCCGTTCGCCTCATCTATCATTCACTCCGAGGCGGATAAGATTAAGTATTTCAGCAAGAGGCTGAAACCCCGTATGCGGATGTAGTTGCTTAATCATAATTGCACCACATTGGCCAAATTCATTGAGAAAGCTCTTACCTATGAGCTTACTGCTAAGGAGATTGCTAAGCAGCAACCTTCATCTGCTAGCAAGAAGTCCAAGAACCGTAATCAGTCTGACGGTAGTCAGGCCACTTTCAAGAAACCTCGTGCGGGCTCTGCTTTTTCTGAGCGACCTCCTGTGACGCCTAAACCCTCGGAATCTCAATCACGAGCGGCCAGTTCGGCCATCACCTGTTTTAACTGTGGGGATCTTGGTCATGTCAGCACCAAGTGTCCGAGACAGTCTGTCATGTGTCATAACTGTGGGATTGCTGGGCATAAGACCCGTTTTTGCCGTAGGGACTCCAAACCTACTCCGGCGTCATCTCTGGCCCCAAAAAAGTCAGTTGTTCAAAATCAGGCCACTCAGTCTGCGTCGTTCAAGACGACATGAGCGAATAAAGGTGGAGCCTATAGCCAGCAGACGGGAGCGTCCGGTGGCGGGACTAGCAAGCCCCGGATTTATGAGATGAAGAAGACCGACGATCCAGAGGCCCGGATGATCTCAGGTACACTCGATATTCTATCTCAACCTGTGTGTACCCTTTTTGATACTGGTGCATCGTATTCATTCATTTCTGAGTCATGTTTGAGTAGACTATGTCTGGGTAGTGCTACTAGTTGTGAGCTTTATGTCATTAGTCTACCTGATGGTAGACGAATTATCGGAAATCGTGAGATTCAGAATTGTCCGATTCAGCTTCATGGCCGTGTTTGGCCAGCAGACCTAATCGTAGTATATTTGCCGAGAGACGACGTCATCTTGGGTATTGATTGGATGGATCATCATGATGCCATCATTAGTGCCCGTAAGCGTATGGTCACTATCATTTCAGACGATGGGGTCGAATGTGTGTTTCAGTGAGGTAATCCCAGTTGTTCTAGAAGAGTTACTAATTTGATGAAAGCAGTGAGATTACTCAATCAGGGGTGTATTGGTTATTGGTGCTATATGACTAAAACCGAGAAATCATCGATAATGTTGGCGGATATACAGGTAGTGAAAGAATATGCCGACGTATTCCCAGATGAGTTACCTGGTTTGCCTCCACAGAGAGATGTGGAATTCACGATTGAGTTGGAGCCTGGTACATCTCCAATATCGAAGGCACCGTACCGGATGGCCCCTACTGAAATGCAGGAGTTGAAAAATCAACTTGAGGAATTATTCAAGAAAGGTTATATCCCACCGAGTGCGTCCCCGTGGGGAGCACCAGTGTTGTTTGTCAAGAAGAAGGATGGTTCATTTCGTTTGTGTATTGATTATCGGGAGTTGAACATGGTGACAATCAAGAATAAGTATCCCTTACCCCGTATTGATGATCTCTTAGATCAACTTCAGGGAGCTTCAATATTTTCCAAGATCGACCTAAGATCTGGATATCATCAGTTGTGAATTCGAGAGTCGGATATCGCAAGGACAGCGTTTCGTACACGCTATGGTCATTATGAGTTCGTAGTTATGCTGTTCGGGCTAACTAATGCACCTGCGGTATTCATGGAGTTAATGAATCGGGTTTTCATCGACTTTTTGGATCAGTTTGTTGTTGTCTTCATCGATGACATTTTGATTTATTCTCGTGACCGAGAGGAACACGAGGTTCATCTTCATCAGGTTCTCGACGTGTTAAGACGAGAGCAACTTTATGGAAAGTTTTCCAAGTGTGAGTTCTGGATATCCGAAGTGACTTTTCTCGGGCATGTAATTTCATCAGATGGAGTGCGTGTTGATCCTCAGAAGACGGAGGCTATCCAAGATTGGTTACTGTTGGTAGCCCATCCTACTCATAATCCACGTAGGCACTCAGCTAAACCGGCCGAGCAGAGTATGAAGTCGGACCGGATACAAAATCCGATTTCCAACCGGGCTCGCTAAAAACCGGACCGGACGGTGACTCCAAGGCCGACCCGGTATCTGATCCGGGAAGGCCGAGCAGAGAAAGGACAAAAATGTCCCGATTCAAGATTGCGTCAAGACCGACCTGAACGGCGGGAGACCCGAAGCCGACCTGAACGGCGGGGGACCCGAGGACCGACCCCATCGGATAGACATCACCGGAAGTCGGCAAGACGGACCCGCATGCCAATTAACGCATGCAGTCACGCCCCTTCCCCAGGCACTCCTTAGAGGCCGCCACATGTTCAAGACTTAAATGCATACTGACAAGTGTTATGGGCATATTTCCCAAACATGCGCCAACTGTCATCTCTCCACTGGCCCAGATTGTCTATATATAGAAGAAATGTACAGTGAAAAGAGGATCTTTGGATTTTGAGCATTAATAAGAGAGAAAAAAGAGAGATTCGAGATATACTGTAAAAGAACGAAAAAGACTTGTAATTAACAAGCAAACTGGATAGACCGGCACACATTATTCTGCTCGGCTCTATGCTATAAAAAGGTCATTAATAAAATTTAGTGATCAAATATCTTCCACTTTATTTGTTATTTTCTACGTGTCTTCGATCCATTTGTCCAGATCAGCACACGTGACGTTGACCAAACCAGACGTCAACAGATTGGCGCTAGAAGGAGGGGGGCACCTCCGATAAAAAAGGTAGATATAGACCCTTCACCAGCGATGTCTCACAACAGTTCGAAAAACCCTCAGCCCGCGACGGAGGAAGAAAACCTCCTTAAAGTGGTTGAATGCTTTAAACACCCTGCCTTCATCCAAGGCATGGCGGCCCTTATGGCAAGAGTTACAGGGGGCGGGACCCTTCAAAAACCCGAGGATCAGCTCGAGGCAGAATCTCAGACGGCCCGCCCCGCTGCCTCGGGACGAAACAGAAAAAGGACGGCCTCTGGGGCCGCCGGAGAAAGGGCAGAGAGCCACGGCGAAAGCTCACATCCCTCACGGAAAAGTAAGCTTTCGCGCCCCCCGTCCGTTTTTGATCGCCTTGGGGCGGGAAGGAAAATCGAGAAGGCAGCACCGGCTCCTACTGTCCAGAGTCAGAGCCGTAAGGAAGAGAAGGCTCACCACCCGTCCCTAAATCCAACGCAAATATTGCCTCCCACTCCGGGCGATAATTCGAGCAAGATCGAGTTTCTAAAAAAGCGCCTTACAGAGCTCGAAAATAAATAACTCCAGCCATCCCAAAGTTCGGAATGGCTCAACAGCCAGGAGAGTCCCCTGGCCCCTGGCGTACTGGCGGAACCCCTCCCGGAAAAGTTCAAAATTCCTCAAATTCCGCCATACAACGGGGAAACAGACCCTAACGCCCATCTTGGGCATTATAATTCCTGGATGGATCTACACGGGTCTCAGGACGCGTTCCGATGCCGAATATTTTCCCTAACTCTGGGGGAGAGGGCCCAGAGGTGGTATCGGACGCTGCCCCATCATTCGGTTCAAACGTGGGCTCAGCTTTCGGCGACGTTCCGATCCCACTTCATGGGGTCCCTTGTGCGGGTCGCCCCACGCTCATCCATTGCTTCCGTGATCCAGGGGCCGAACGAGTCCCTTAAAGATTATAGATCCCGTTTCAATAAACGGATATTAGAGACGGAGCCTATGTCCGACGATGCGCTGGCCATTATTGCCCAGGCCGGCCTTCTAAAAAATTCTTTCTTTCGCTGGACGGTGTGCCAGAGTGTCCCACACACCTACCAGGAATTTTTGGAGCGCGCTAGCTCCCACATAGCTGCCGAGGAAGCCATGCCGGCACCAATGTTAGTCATGCCCTCCGATCATAAAGGATCGTATAAAAAGAAAGAAGAAAGGCGTGACTACAAAGAGACCCGTCAAGAACCTCGATGGGAAAATAAAACCCCTGCCTCTTCCTCGGCAGTCCCAACCACTCAAAGCTATCGCCGGCCCGAGCTCATGGCCAATTTCGCTGAAATATATTCCATCGGAGCCGCGGCGAAATTCGATCAAATAAAAGACAAAAACTTGCTCCCAGTCCCCCAGCCGATCTATAAAGATCAGAAGGACATGGGCCAGACCCGCTTTTGTAAATATCATGAGTCAGCGGGTCACAACACCGAACAGTGCCGAGACCTCGTCGCCGCCCTGATCGCGGTATGCGACGAGACAGGCTTGAGGCGGTTTACCCGAAACCCGCCTCGGGATCGCCAGGATAGGGCCGACCCGACGAGAGCCAAGAATGATCGGGTGCCTCCGGCCCCCAAATCCCCCCGGGAAATTCTAACGATTATGGGCACCGCCGAGGTCGATGATCATCGGTCCAAGCGCCAGAAAAAGGCATCCATCCGAGAAGCCACCACTTCCTATCAGCGGACCGAGCGCCGAGCAGAAGGGTTTCTATCGGTGGCCGAAGAAGCCCCCAAAAACCCCCAGCTGGCAGTTACTTTTGAGGAGTCCGACGTAGGCGGCTTGGACCATCCCCATTCAGACGCACTTGTCATCACTCTGCCCATAATGGGGATCCCGGTCCACAGGGTATTGGTGGATTCCGGGGCTTATGCAAGCATCATTTACCTTCATACCCTTCGTAGGATGAAGGTAGACCAATCGTATGTCCGGCCCTGCAACGACGATATCCGGGGATTTGCCAACTGCCGCACCTCCCCGCTGGGGGAAATCGACCTCGCCCTGGAATTTGGTCAGGGGCCGGTCAGAAGAACGATGATCACAACCTTTAAGATCATCGACGTGCACAACGACTACAATGCCATCATAGGCCGACCTGTGATGTCGGTGAGAGCCACTCGGTCCACCTACCACTGTGCATGAAATTCCCCACCGGACGGCGTCGGGGTACAGAGGGGATCAAAGGGTGCCCGGGAATGCAATCTCGGATCCGGCTCGCGAGATCAACACCGCGAAGCCATCCGGAAAATCTGCCGGAAGAAATGGAGACTACGACTCGAACAATAGACGGAAACACCACCTTGGCCAAGGGGCCCGACGGTCCCGGGGCCGCGCAAACCCCCGAAATGAGAATCGGACAGGAAACGGACCGCGGCCGCAGGCCCGAGAAAGAGCCGATCTTAGAAGAAGATCCCGTTGACCCGCGGTATCAAAATCCAAAAGGAAAAATCCGCCACGCTGAGCCAACAGAAGAATTGGACCTGGTCGACGTGGATTCATCTAATCCAACCCGACGGCTAAAGATCGGCCACAACCTCCAAGAGCCGATCCGCTCCGAGCTAATCTTCCATCTAAGACAAAATCTGGATGTCTTTGCTTGGACCCATTCTGATATGTCGGGGATTGATCCGGAACTGGCATGCCACCGACTGAACATCGACCCCAGCTCAAAGCCGGTCGTTCAGAAGAGAAGAAAAATGGGGCCCGAACGACAGAAAGGGCTGGAAGAGGAGGTAGAAAAGCTAATCGATAACGGGTTTATTCGGGAAGCCCAATACCCGACCTGGGTAGCCAACCCGGTCCTGGTAAAAAAGCCGACCGGGCTATGGAGGCTCTGCATTGACTTCTCCAACCTGAACAAAGCCTGCCCGAAAGATAGCTACCCGCTCCCCCATATCGATTACATGGTAGATGCAACGGCCGGGCACGAGCTAATGAGCTTTATGGATGCCTATTCTGGATACAACCAGATCCCAATGCACCCCGCCGATGAGGAAAATACCTCCTTCTACTCGGCCCGTGGCTTATACTGCTACCGGATGATGCCTTTCGGGCTCAAGAATGCCGGCGCGACATATCAACGCCTGGTAAATAAAATGTTCAATAGCTTGATAGGTCATACTATGGAAGTATATGTAGATGACATGTTAGTTAAATCTCTGCGCTCGGCCGACCATGTACATGACCTCAATAAAATATTTGCTATTTTGCGAGAGTATAAGATGAAGCTAAATCCGAAGAAATGTTCATTCGGGGTAGGTTCTGGAAAATTCCTCGGCTACATGGTAAGCCAAAGAGGGATTGAAGCCAACCCCGATAAAATTAAGGCAGTAGCCGAGCTTGTTCCCCCAAACTCGGTCAAAAAGGTGCAAAGCCTAACTGGCCGCCTAGCCGCACTGAGCCGTTTCATCTCCCGCTCAATGGATAAATGCAAACCTTTCTTTGAGGAGATAAAAAAGAACAAGGATTTTCAATGGACAGAACCTTGCCAAAAAGCCTTCGAAGCTATCAAGAAAGTCCTAGCGGAAGCCCCGACCCTGCAGAGACCGTCCCGAGGGGAACTTCTTAACTTATATCTCGCGGTCTCCGACTCCGCAATCAGCGCCGCTCTGATTCGAACGGAGAATGCGGCGCAACATCCGGTTTATTATGTAAGTCAGGCCCTCCATGATGCCGAGCTCAGATATGCCCCGATGGAAAAATTGGCCTATGCGCTCATAATGGCATCCCGGAAGTTGAGGCCCTACTTTTTGGAACATCAGGTAGTCGTCTTAACCAACTATCCATTAAAACAGGTTATGCACCGACTGATGTTTCCGGATGGTAAAATGGGCCGTCGAACTTGGGACGATTTGACATAACTTACGAATCGCGCCCGCTATAAAGGACAAGCCCTTGCGGACTTCATTGCGAGTTCACGCCAAAGAATCACCGGAGGACGACCGATCGGAAGAATGGTCACTCTATGTGGATGGGTCCTCTACCGGCCGATCGGGTGCGGGAATAGTCCTCGTTAGTCCCGGCCGGTGCTCGCTCGGCTATTCGCCAGAATTTCCCAACCACCAACAATGAGGCAGAATACGAAGCTCTCTTGGCTGGTCTAGAAATGGCGACCTCTCTCGGCCTTACCCGCCTCACCATCCTGAGTGATTCTCAGTTGGTGGTCAACCAGATCAAAGGCGAATATGAAGCTAAAGAGCCTAAACTGGTTAAGTACCTCAACCTGGCTCGAGCCCGGCTGCAAGGTTTTCAGGAAACTATACAACATATTCCCCGAACGGAAAACATCCAGGCCGACTCTTTGGCCAAACTCGCATCTAGCGCCGGGGCCGAGCATATGGATGATGTCAGCATAGGGTATCACGCCTCATCGGCCCTGGAGATAGCCGAAATCCCAGCAGCAGAACAGTCAGAACCGCGAGGGTGGATGCAGCCTATAATGCAATACCTTCAAAGCGGCATTTTACCTGAAGACCGAGCGCAAGCAAGATCCTTACGAACTCAGTCTGCCCGGTTCACTATCGTGGACGGAACATTATATAAAAGAGGATATTCGGTTCCGCTGCTGAAGTGCCTATCCGAATCAGAAGCCGAATATGCCCTCAAGGAGGTGCACGAGGGTATATGCGGAAACCACTCCGGCGGCCAGGTATTGGCCTATAAGTTAATCCGACAAGGCTACTTTGGCCCGATCTCAAAAAAGATGCCATTGCGCTCGTGCGGAAGTGCGTCCGGTGCCAAATCTTTGCCCCGCAGATCCGATCCCCCCCGGAAACCCTCACGTCCGTATATTGTCCATGGCCATTCGCCAAGTGGGGGATCGACTTGATCGGCCCTCTGCCTAGGGGACGGGGAGGAGTGCAATACGCAATCGTCGCAGTCGATTATTTTACGAAATGGGCCGAGGCCGAACCTATGGCACGAACAACCGAATAGAAGATAGTCGACTTCATATGGAAGTCAATCATATGCCGGTTCGGGATACCTCAATCCATTGTCTCGGATAATGCGAAACAATTTGACAATAAGAAGTTCCGATCTTTCTGCGACGGTCTCCAAATACGAAATAACCTTTCCACGCCCTATTATCCACAATCTAACGGGCAGGTCGAGGCAGTCAACAAGATCTTAAAGCAACATCTCAAGACTCGCCTAGAGGAACTCAAGGGTTCTTGGCCAGAAGAACTCCCCGGGACCCTATGGGCCTACCGAACAACGCATATATCCGCCACCGGGGAAACGCCTTTCTCCTTGGCTTTCGGCTCTGAAGCCGTTATCCAGGTCGAAATCAGGGCACCTACCTACCGAGTAGCACATTTTGAAGAACAGGATAACGACTTGGCCCTCCAAGTGAACCTGGACCTCCTTGCCGAAAAAGCAGGCTCGGGCGAGAAATGCGAAACGCCGTCTACAAATGTAGGATGGAAAAATATTACCACTCCAAGGTTCACCCGAGAAGCTTCAGTGTCGGCGACCTAGTCCTTAAGAGGGTTTTGGCCGGATCCGGCCGCTCAAGCCCAAATGGGAAGGGCCGTATAAAGTTAGTGAAGTCCTTCGAGAATGGAGCCTACCGTGGAATATCTGAACGGCCAAAGATTAACTTACCCGTGGAACGCTATGTATCTAAAAAGGTATTATCAATAAAAATTTGATGTTATTCCCTGTTTCAATACCGGTACACCTCGAATGACCGGCTCCTCCGGCACTATAAGACCGAGCTCGTCTCGGCACCTCATAAGACCGGCTCCTCCGGCACTATAAGACCGAGCTCGTCTCGGCACCTCATAAGACCGGCTCCTCCGGCACTATAAGACCGAACTCGTCTCGGCACCTCATAAGACTGGCTCCTCCGGCACTATAAGACCGAGCTTGTCTCGGCACCTCGAATGACCGGCTCCTCCGGCACTATAAGACCGAGCTCGGCTCGGCACCTCATAAGACCGGCTCCTCCGGCACTATAAGACCGAGCTCGTATCGGCACCTCATAAGACCGGCTCCTCCGGCACTATAAGACCGAGCTTGTCTCGGCACCTCGAATGACCGGCTCCTCCGGCACTATAAGACCGAGCTCGGCTCGGCACCTCATAAGACCGGCTCCTCCGGCACTATAAGACCGAGCTCGTCTCGGCACCTCATAAGACCGGCTCCTCCGGCACTATAAGACCGAGCTTGTCTCGGCACCTCGAATGACCGGCTCCTCCGGCACTATAAGACCGAGCTCGGCTCGGCACCTCAAATGACCGGCTCCTCCGGCACTATAAGACCGAGCTCGGCTCGGCACCTCATAAGACCGGCTCCTCCGGCACTATAAGACCGAGCTCGTCTCGGCACCTCATAAGACCGGCTCCTCCGGCACTATAAGACCGAGCTCGTCTCGGCACCTCGAATGACCGGCTCCTCCGGCACTATAAGACCGAGCTTGCCTCGGCGCGATCAACCAAGAACAATAAAAAAGAACAATGAAAACTGCAAAGAAGATTTTATTTCATCAAGTCGTTGCTACAAAATACAGACGATTACAAAAGACCTAAGCCAGGTTGGCACGCAGGACGTACATCAGATGAAACAAAAGAAAGACAAAAATAGGCACGCCAGCCATGCTAGAAGCAAAATCTAAAGGAAACTACTCGGCCCCGCCATCCTGGCCGGCCGCCTGAAAAGATTGCCCCTCGCCTTCGCCTTGCGGAGCCCGACCGGCATCCTCACCCTCGGACGCCTTCGGCTCGTCGGCCCCAGCAATGTCAACATGAAGGTCGGCCGCTTGAGAGGTGATGTAAGCCTCAATCTCCTGAACGGTCTTACCACCTTTCATAAGATCTAAAATCTCGAAACAAGTGGAGATGTAGTTCAGATTGATCAGCTCCTCAAAGGCAGGCGTCTCCTTGAAGGCCTCCACCCCTTCGGCACGGCCCCTAGCGTAGCTCGAAGCCTCGCAGGTGTTGAGACGCTCGGTCAGGCTTTCGACCTGGGCCTTGGTCTCCTTCAAATAAGCCTCGTGCTCGGCCCGGATATCCAAGACCGCTTTGCGCTGATCGGCCGCATCGGTCGGCTCCTCGGCCTTCAGCCTCCATATGTCGGCCTGGAGGGCCCGACCGTCCAGAAGCTCCATCTCGCCCCTCATGGAGGTTATCTCCCCCTCGAGAGACTTGATCAAAGAAGGGCACAGGTGATGCTCCTCCTGTAAAGCCTTGAGGTCGGCCTCCGTCTTCTTGTGCCTCTCGGTCGAAGCCAGAAACTCACTGGAGGCCTTCACGTAGGTGCACATGGCCCGGCCGACCAGGGCATTTCCGAACTGGATCTGCTCAACCGGATCCATATCATTAGTCATCATTTCCAGCTTGGGCGTCCAACCTCGGATCGGAATATGACTAGAGATAGCCACCCCAGGAGGGACCCGACTGAGCATCTCAGGAGTCGGGGTAGCGGCCCGGACATAGTCAAGGAACCAGCGCGGCCGTCGCCCCTTCATCTGGTCACACGGCTCCACCCGCTCCTGGTTGGCCGGGAGATAATGGCCCTCCAAGTCAATAACGGGCTCCTCCCGACCCGCCCGGACAGGAGTCGAGGCGGACACTACGACTTCAGGGGCAGACGAACCCTCGGCCTTGTTCGCGCTGTCCTCAGGCCCAGTCTCCACCCTCTTGCGCTTGCCAGCCCGCTCCCTCCGCTCGGCGGCCTCAGCTGCCAGCCTCGCCACACGCTGCGCGGGCGACTCTTTCCGACCGGATGAAGTCTTTGCCTTAGGAGCTGGAAAAGGAAGACATGTCAAAAAAAAAAAAAGATCGGAAAAGAAGGGTACCTGAAGAAGACATTGTACTCGGATCGGTCGATCTAAGTCCGGCCGCCCAGAGATTCTCCTCGGTCACTAAAAGATGAGACTTCCTTTGTTCCAGAGGAAGGTCCAAAAGCCGCTCGACCCGGTCGTCGAAATCGGAAGAAGTCTCTGACGCCGGGATGCGTTCTGCACAGGCAACAAATGATGAGCGTTAGACAAAAAAGGAACAAGTACAGAAAATACTACACTCACTCATTTTGGCCGTAAAAAGCACAGGGACCCGCAGCTCAGCATCTACAACCCCCGGCTCCCACTCATCCAAAGAGCTCCTCCACGGTCCCCCGATAAAGAACCACTGTTCTTTCCAGCTATGGATGGTCTCGGGTACCCCCACTAACTCCTTATGCATAGCATGCCGGGCCGTCAGATAAAACCAGCCCGAGCCGGACCTACCAACCGACCTCCATAGATAGAGGCTGTTGAACTCCTCAAAGCTGGGCTCGGGCCAGCCGTGCTGATTAAAAAGAATAAAAAGGCCCACCACCCGAGCCCAGGAATTCGGATGAACTGGGACAGAAGGCCCCACCGCCTTAGCCAGGAAATAGTCACTAAGCGGAAACCGAAGCCCGGCCAGTAGAGAGCGGTAATACACCGCCGTACAACCGACAGGCGGACTGTGGGGCCTCTCCTCGGGATTCGGAGCAAACATCCGCACCGTCGCCGGAATTCTAAATCGCAGCCGCCAGGCCGCCAATTATTCCTCCGTAACGGTACTCGGAATCGAAGCTGAATCCCAATCCGCCTCCACGAAAGGGGTCGGACGAGGGCGAGCCCGGGCCACCACCGGCTCGACTCTCTCCGCCGGAGTTTCTCCGACAACTGTCAGCGGCGCCACCATCTCCACTTCCCCAGATCCCGGCGACTTCACAAATTCGTCTCCTTCTTCCTCAACATTCCAGTCAACAGGAGCTTCGCCAACGCATAGATCCGCCACACCCGTGCGGTCCGGCGACACAGTCAAAACCACCTCCGTCTCGCCCCTTGGCTCCGACATCTTAAATAGAGAAGGAAAAAAGAAAGAAAAGCGAGCTTACCGGAAAGGTCTGTGAAATCGGAAAAGAAGAAAAAATCGCCGAAATTTTTTTTCTTTCTCTCTGCAAAACAATACGTAAAAATGGCGGAGGGAACAGTGAAAGAGAAGACAAGCCCTATTTATAGGGAAATGTAGGCATTAAATGCCAGGCGCGTGAAGCAAGAAATTCTACTGAACCGTCGCGAAGTTCGAGAACGCGTGAGCGCGCCGCCCAGTTTGCTTATGCCACGCGTCCCCCACATGATGACACCTAAACACCAGGGAAGCGATTCGACGCGACTCCCGACGAGACGTCTATTCGAAAGGTCTTATCCTCCCACAAACCGGATCGGTCTCAACATCAACCGACTCCAGCCCCGGCCAGCTCGGCACGGCCCTGGACTCGGGGGCCCTTGTTGGTAGCCCATCCTACTCAGAATCCACGTAGGCACTCAGCTAAATTGGCCGAGCAGAGTATGAAGTCGGACCGGACACAAAATCCGATTTCCAACCGGGCTCGCTAAAAACCGGACCGGACGGTGACTCCAAGGCCGACCCGGTATCTGATCCGGGAAGGCCGAGCAGAGAAAGGACAAAAAATGTCCCGATTCAAGATTGCGTCAAGACCGACCTGAACGGCGGGAGACCCGAAGCCGACGTGAACGGCGAGGGACCCGAGGACCGACCCCATCGGATAGACATCACCGGAAGTCGGCAAGACGGACCCGCATGCCAATTAACGCATGCAATCACGCCCCTTCCCCATGCACTCCTTAGAGGCTGCCACGTGTTCAAGACTTAAATTGTAACGCCCGGTTTCTTTTTTTTTTCGGTACGTTAATTATTTTCATGGTATTTAATTATTTTAAATGATGGGTTTAATTAATTAGCCAAGTTAGATTAAATTACAAGTTTTGGGCTAAGTTAATTGATAGATTTAATTATATTGGGCTAGTAAGAAATGAGTTTTGAGCCTAGCCCATTAGTGTAGTCATTAGGCTTTGTCCTAATATGAATTATAAAAATATCACAAACCCTAACCTCCTCCTCTCTCCCTCATTTTTTCGGCCGATCTCCCATCTCTCCCATCTCTCTCTCATTTTTCTCTTCCCAAAGCCATAATTATCTTCTCCTTCATTTCCTTGTTGGTGTAACAAGCTAAGGTAAGATCTTTAAGGTGTTTTAACCTTTTCTTTTGATTTATAATCAATTAATTGTTTTAAGTGTTGTTTATCATCTAGAAAATTCATCACCACCTCCTATACATGGTGTATGATGAGCCTAGATGATCATATTATGTAAAAGATCTATATGATTCATAAAAATCATCAAGTTGTAACTTGTGTGATTTAAAGAAGATAGATCTTATGGTTTTAACCAATGTTGTTATTGTTATAAGTTGTATGTTATCATCATCTCTAGATTATATCTACACCCTATACATGGTGTATGATGGATCTAGATGATTATATAAAAATACAAGGTCTAAATGAATCATGGAAATCACCAAGTTTTATTTAGGTGATAAAATGTGATAGATCTTGTGAATGGTTATAATTCTTGTTAGTTATTATTTTGATTCTCAACATATCCATATCAATATGTTTAGATCTAAGTATACAACTTTATCGCATCTTCTAAGATGTGTATATAGATATTTGTGTATTTGAAAGATCAAGGAACCCTTAAGAAAGGGGAAAATTGTGGTTTGTCATATATTATGTTGATTTGATTCTTTTCCTTGTGACTAAATGAAATACCAATGACTCCTAGCCCTTTTTAGTGCCACCATGTTCATAGGGGACTGAATTTGGGTGATAAACACATCTAGGAATGTGTTTCAAAAGGGAGAGGAATGGATTGGTTAAAAAGATTAAGGGTTGGCTACGATTCTGTTTCCATCAGATTTGTAGTCATCTTACAAAAATCATAACTTGAAATTCTATAACTCAAACGGATCTCAGACCTGTGCCAAAAGTTTACAAATTGTGTTGGGTAACTTTCTTATGAAGGTCACTCTCACTAATTAGGACTTTATCCATGGGCAAGAACGGCACCTTTGCTGGTAGGTCTGATCCGGGTCTGATCTGATAGGTCAACTTGTTTTATTCGTTTCTAGGGCTTGGGAAATGATCTAATGGGATTCCAAGTTCCCACATGTGTGTTATGACCTAAAGTTGTGATCTGGAGTTTATGGGATGTTATCTCCAAGTATTTCTTGGTCATATTGAGTTCACACTCCAGATCAGTTTTCTGTCATCAGCTTTTAAGGGTTTTGTAATTAGTCATGTTGTGAATTTCATATCTAGAGTTTGGGAAACCCTTTTTGGTCGATTCCAACTCTGAGACTTTGGTATTTATGTCTATTATCTCTGTGATTTTTAGTTTGGACAATGTCTACCCACAAGTTGGGTAGAATTGGCCAACACTACTGATTCCTATGATTTGGGACTGCACTGGGATGTCTTTTTAAAAGCATCATAATAAATTCATATTTTGGAGTTAGAGTGAGTTCTTTACTGTTTTAAAAAGGGGAAAGACTCTAGTTTCTTAGAAAAATTTAATATTGATATGTTAATACTTAGGAAAATTAAGTAAATCCATCTTTAACAGCGGGTCTGTTTTTAGACCTTGCTGTCCAGATTTTTGTTTAAGTCTTTAAGCTTCATCTTTGGGTATATCCTAACTCCTAGTTTATAATAGGTGAAGTTTTGGCATTTGCTCAAGTGTGGTAGCCAGTTTTGATTTAGCAATCTCCCTTAAGTATTCAAGGTGAGTTCTCTCACTCCATTGTCTCAATATTTATGATTGCTAGGTTAGCACGTGAGTGTTAAATTATTATTATGGTATGATAATGTGGATGCATGCTTAAATTGTTAATCATACATGTGCCTTTGTATGTTTATTGTTGAGGGATCATAGCAATTATCCGGCTTTTGTCCGGTGCGCGTGGTTAGGTATAATTACTCCAATACCCTCGGGATGTGAGGTAGGGTAAGATTAACCCAATACTCTTCGGTTTGTGAGATGCGGGTAACCTACTAGCCCTCCTTATAAGCCTTGATTTGTTCTTGGCTTATGTTTAAATGTTAAAACTATATATATTTAAATCTAGGTCTAGTGATTGTGGATATTGGTATAATGTTGTGTTTGAATTCACTAAGCTTTGTGCTTACGGTTTTACTCAACATTTTCAGGTATTACGATTAAGGAGGCTAAGGACTGACGGGAGCATTCGTGACACACTGCGATTTATTTTAAGTCAATGAACATTTTTAGTACTTCCGCTTTTGACATTTCCATATTAGAAAATTTTACTTATGATGTTTTCTTTTGAAGTTAGATAACTTGACTGCCATTATTGGCTTATTAAATTAAATAAATGAAGTTCCTTTATGAATTGGTGTCAAACCTTATATTATTTCGGAAAAAAAAAAAAAAAATAATAATAATAATAATAATAAAAATAAAAAAATAAATATTGGGTGTTACAAGTTGGTATCGGAGCTTTTCATTTGAGTGAACTAGGCTTTCTTAGGGATGCTAGACTCAAATTTAAAACATTTTATTTCTCTTGTTCAAAGTTTATAAAAAAAAAAAAAAAAAAAAAAAACAAAAACTAGCAAGTGAAGATGTCACGGTGCGATCATTGACCAAGTAAGTTTTATTTACTAATTGAGTTTAAATTTTATTACTTATCAAACACAATAGTATGCTCCATTTATGACATATCCCAAAGACTAGCCTAGGAGGATAATTATATGCCTTTAGTGCTACTATCTACCATGTGAGAATTTAGGCCTTTTAGACCTACCATGAGTGTGAATTAAACTATTACGGCTAGGAGCAAGTGAAATTTTGAAACTAGACTGAAACCGAAATTGGAACTTCTATATTGAATAATAGAAGGGCCCTATTATTCAATATATTGGAGCCGGTTTTGGGGACGGGGCAAGGTTGAAAAGTTTTCAAAGTCGAGTGTTTTCGATCTCTTAGACATGCATAGGTTGAATCGTTTTTTTTCTTATCAATTTTAGATGGCTCACCGCTCGCCTCAATGCAATTCAAATAGCTCAAGTTAGGGAACTCGTTCGAGGAGTTCAATAATGCTTTTAACGAGATCATTCCGAATGTCACGGCTAACATCATTGATCAAGTTCGTGCTCTGCTAGATGAGCGCATGGCGGATGCACCTCCGCTGGGGAGGGCTCGATCCTCTGCTCGTGATTTAATGTACTACTACGAGAAGTTCGGCAAGTGCGGCCACCTCATTGGGATGGGGAGGACGATCCAAGATGCGACTAAGCCCGGTTATCGACGTGGAGCGCCTTTATGACTATAGGGTGCCTGGACCGGTTTAGAGTGTTGGTAGCAAAGAACCGGTGAGGAAGCGGGGTAAGACATGGTGGAACACCACCACGGGAAGAATGATCAAGAAGTCAGTAAGGGCGATTACTTGGGCCCGGTTGTGGAATGGTTCGAGGCACGGTATGTGCCTAGGGTGGAGCAACAAAGAATGATGCAGGAGTTCATGGCGTTACAACAGCACCAGAGTGCATTAGTGATCCGAACGCCAAGTTCATGGAGATGCTTTCTTTACGTCCTACTTTTCCGGAGATGAAGCATGGCTTGTTAGTCGGTACATCTCGATTTTACGAACCAACATCCTGGAATTTGTGAGCATGCAAGACTTTGCGACCTTGGGTGCGATCATGGGAGCACGGCAGAAGAGAGAGATTGAGCTGCAAACTCAATCTAAGAGGAAACTGGAGAGCACTTTTTCTAAAACTTCTAATGAGGCTCATAAGAAGACAAAATTTGGGGATAAACCAAGATATGAATACAAGCCATCTGCGAAGCAGGGTGATCGACCCCCAATGGTGTGTTATAACTGTAAGAAGGAAGGGCATCACTGGAAGAATTGCAAGGCTCCAAAAGCCATTACTGATCCCCAGTTACTACCATCATTTGCGGTACCGATTTGTTACAATTGCCAAGAGAAGGGGCACAAGAAGCCCGATTGCCCAAAGTCAAGAAGAATGGGAATGCAAATCCCAATACGCCCGACCTCTAACGGACCAACTATGTTGACACGAGGACGTGTCCACCAGCTTACGAGGAGGAGCTCGCGAAGCTGCGGCATCAGAGTAAACATCTCTTCCTTATCTTTTATCTTATGCTATGCCATAGAGTAATTGTTTTATTGATTAAATATTATGAATCGAGGCACTTATACATTAGATTCTCACCCCGCCCGTTATGTTTGATTCGCGCTACTCACTCTTTCGTGTCACGCACGTTCATAAATCGTTTGGGGCGTGGTGTCGGAAACTAGCACGTCCCATGGTTATCGAAGTTGCCGACAATCGAACTATCTTCGTATCGATGTTTATCGGGGTTGTACCCTTGAATTTTCGGGAGTTGAATTCCCCATTGATCTTATCCCTATTGCTATGAGGAACTTTGCGTTATTGTGGGTATGGATTGGCTCGATGCATTCGATGCGTAAATTCTTTGTCGCAAGAGACAAGTTCGTGTTCAAAACCCTAGGGGTGGAGAACTTATTATTCAAGGAGATATTCCCCATTTGGATATTGCTTCTTGTACCTCTGCTATTGCACTCGATAATGTTCAGTTGTTTCCGACTTTGGTGACGTCTTTCCGAGGAACTCCGGGTTTGCCACCTATTAGGCAAGTGGAGTTTCGCATTGATTTAGTACTGGCGCTGTTCCGATCGCCAAATCTCCTTATCGTTTGGCGCCATCCGAGATGAAAGAGCTTCAAGATCGATTACTGAGCTTAGCGATAAGGGGTTTATACGGCCAAGTTTCTCGCCGTGGGGTGCTCCTATACTTTTCGCGAAGAAGAAGGACGGCTCTCAAAGAATGTGCATAGATTATCGGGAGTTGAATAAACTCACGATAAAGAACCGTTATCCTTTACCTCGTATCGATGATCTTTTCGACCAACTCCAAGGAGCGTCTTGGTTTTCTAAGATTGATTTGCGTTCCGGTTATCATCAGATGCGAGTTCGTAGTGACATTGAGAAAACGGCGTTTCGAACCCGATACGGACACTTTGAATTTGTGGTGATGCCTTTCGGACTCACTAATGCACCCGCTTTTATGGATCTTATGAATCGGGTGTGTGGTCCGATGCTCGACTGCTCGGTCATTGTGTTTATTGACGATATTTTGGTCTATTCTAAGACTGTGGAGGAGCATGAAAAGCACATTCGGGAACTTCTTGAGACACTACGGAGAGAACGGCTTTATGCTAAATTTTCTAAGTGTGAATTTTGGTTAGAAGAGGTTCAATTCTTTGGACACGTGGTGAACATGGAAGGTATCAAGGTCGATCCGGCCAAGATTGATGCGGTTAAGAAATGGGACGCTCCTAAATCGTCTTCGGAGATTCGTAGTTTCTTAGGTTTGGCGTTACTATCGTAGATTTATTGAAAATTTCTCAAAGATTGCTCTACCTCTTACGCGATTGACCAAGAAGTCGGAGAAATTTGTTTGGGGTCCGGAACAACAGTTTGCATTCGAAGATCTTAAGACGCGGTTGTGTAATGCCCCGGTTTTGACTTTACCTAAGGAGTGGAGGACATGGTAGTGTCTCGCGACGCATCCCTCTTGGGTTTTGGTCTTTGTGTTGATGCAACGGGGTAAGGTGATAGCTTATGCGTCTCGCCAGCTAAAACCGCACGAAAGGAACTACCCCACTCATGACCTGGAATTAGGAGCTGTTGTTTTTGCTCTCAAGATATGGAGGCACTACCTTTACGGGGTTAAGTGTATCATTTACACTGACCATAAAAGTTTGAAGTACCTTTTCGATCAGCGGGATTTGAATATGAGGCAGGTTAGATGGTTAGATGTGGTGAAAGATTACGACTGTGAGATTCACTACCACCCCGGTAAAGCTAATGTGGTAGCTGACGCACTCAGTCGTAAGCACTCTGTCGAACCGATTCGAGCTAAATGTCTTCGGATGACTATGGAGACATCATTATTGGGTATGATTCGAGATGCTCAAGATGTGGCGACTCACGAGGGGAACCTAAATCGTGAAAGGATCGTGAATGAGTTACCTAAGATGGAGCGAGATGGGCGTGGATTACTAACTCGTTATGGTAGGGTTTGGGTTCCATTTACTGGTGGGAACCGGAAAACTCTTATGGAAGAAGCTCACAGGTCCAAGTTTTCTATTCATCCGGGTGCTACAAAAATGTACCGAGATCTTCGTGAGGGTTATTGGTGGCACGGGATGAAGAATGATGTGGCTCGATATGTAGAAGAGTGCCTGACATGCCGGAAGGTCAAAGCCGAACACCAGAAACCTCATGGGAAATTGCAACCTTTGGAGATTCCTGAGTGGAAATGGGAGCACTTAACCATGGACTTTATTACAAAACTTCCTAAGACTGCAAAGGGAGCGGATACGATATGGGTAGTTGTGGATCGATTGACGAAGAGTGCTCATTTCCTGGCCATCAAGGAAAGTTCTTCAGCTGAAAAATTGGCCGAGATTTTTGTTCGGGAGATAGTTTCATTGCACGGGATGCCCGTATCTATTGTCTCCGATCGAGATACTCGATTCACCTTTCGATTTTGGCGAAATTCCAAGAAGAATTGGGTACCCGATTGCATTTCAAGATCTGCGTTCCATCCGCAAACCGATGGGCGAGTGAGCGGACGATACAGACTTTGGAGGACATGCTTCGGGCATGTGCAATTGATTTTGGAGGCGGTTGGGATGATCATCTTCATTTAGCCGAGTTTTCATATAACAACAGTTATCATTCAAGCATCGACATGCCCCGTATGAAGCAATGTATGGTAGGAAGTGTAGAACCCGGTGTGTTGGGGTGAGGTTGACAGAGGGTGCTCGGTAGCACCGATATTGTTTTGCGACCACGGAGAAAATCAAAATGATCGGGGATCATTTGGT
Organism: Orobanche coerulescens; assembly: GCA_033398695.1. Lineage (NCBI taxonomy): Eukaryota > Viridiplantae > Streptophyta > Magnoliopsida > Lamiales > Orobanchaceae > Orobanche > Orobanche coerulescens. The sequence continues at coordinate 83,494,610 of CM065818.1, read as the reverse complement.
CACCGCTAGAGTCGTCAAGAGTTATGCGAGATAAGCGGCGCTCCGATCTTGAGTTTCGTGTTGGGGATCATGTGTTATTAAAGGTCTCCCCTTGGAAGGGTGTGATTAGGTTCGCAAGCGTGGGAAGCCTGGGACCTCGGTTTATTGGACCTTATAAGATCATAGCTCGCGTTGGTAAGGTAGCGTCTGCGGTTGGAGCTGCTGACGAGCTTAGTTTGATTCATAACACCTTCCACGTGTCTCGGTTGAGGAAGTGCATTGTTGACGATACCGCCGTGGTACCTCCGGAAGACATCCAAATTGACGGCTCAACTATGTTGAGAAACCTATCGCGGTTTTGAACGAAAGTCAAAGACCCTTCTGAGCGGTAAGACTGTTTATTCTGTTAAGGTTCGGTGGCGGCATAGGAAGGGATCCGAGTGTACATGGGAACTGAAGACGAGATGAGGCGCATTATCCCGAGTTATTCGAGGAGGTGACTTCGAGGCCGAAGTCCCTTCTTAGTAGGGGAGAGTTGTAACGCCGGTTTTCTTTTTTTTTTCGGTACGTTAATTATTTTCATGGTATTTAATTATTTTAAATGATGGGTTTAATTAATTAGCCAAGTTAGATTAAATTACAAGTTTTGGGCTAAGTTAATTGATAGATTTAATTATATTGGGCTAGTAAGAAATGAGTTTTGAGCCTAGCCCATTAGTGTAGTCATTAGGCTTTGTCCTAATATGAATTATAAAAATATCACAAACCCTAACCTCCTCCTCTCTCCCTCATTTTTTCGGCCGATCTCCCATCTCTCCCATCTCTCTCTCATTTTTCTCTTCCCAAAGCCATAATTATCTTCTCCTTCATTTCCTTGTTGGTGTAACAAGCTAAGGTAAGATCTTTAAGGTGTTTTAACCTTTTCTTTTGATTTATAATCAATTAATTGTTTTAAGTGTTGTTTATCATCTAGAAAATTCATCACCACCTCCTATACATGGTGTATGATGAACCTAGATGATCATATTATGTAAAAGATCTATATGATTCATAAAAATCATCAAGTTGTAACTTGTGTGATTTAAAGAAGATAGATCTTATGGTTTTAACCAATGTTGTTATTGTTATAAGTTGTATGTTATCATCATCTCTAGATTATATCTATACCCTATACATGGTGTATGATGGATCTAGATGATTATATAAAAATACAAGGTCTAAATGAATCATGGAAATCACCAAGTTTTATTTAGGTGATAAAATGTGATAGATCTTGTGAATGGTTATAATTCTTGTTAGTTATTATTTTGATTCTCAACATATCCATATCAATATGTTTAGATCTAAGTATACAACTTTATCGCATCTTCTAAGATGTGTATATAGATATTTGTGTATTTGAAAGATCAAGGAACCCTTAAGAAAGGGGAAAATTGTGGTTTGTCATATATTATGTTGATTTGATTCTTTTCCTTGTGACTAAATGAAATACCAATGACCCCTAGCCCTTTCTAGTGCCACCATGTTCATAGGGGACTGAATTTGGGTGATAAACACATCTAGGAATGTGTTTCAAAAGGGAGAGGAATGGATTGGTTAAAAAGATTAAGGGTTGGCTACGATTCTGTTTCCATCAGATTTGTAGTCATCTTACAAAAATCATAACTTGAAATTCTATAACTCAAACGGATCTCAGACCTGTGCCAAAAGTTTACAAATTGTGTTGGGTAACTTTCTTATGAAGGTCACTCTCACTAGTTAGGACTTTATCCATGGGCAAGAACGGCACCTTTGCTGGTAGGTCTGATCCGGGTCTGATCTGATAGGTCAACTTGTTTTATTCGTTTCTAGGGCTTGGGAAATGATCTAATGGGATTCCAAGTTCCCACATGTGTGTTATGACCTAAAGTTGTGATCTGGAGTTTATGGGATGTTATCTCCAAGTATTTCTTGGTCATATTGAGTTCACACTCTAGATCAGTTTTCTGTCATCAGCTTTTAAGGGTTTTGTAATTAGTCATGTTGTGAATTTCATATCTAGAGTTTGGGAAACCCTTTTTGGTCGATTCCAACTCTGAGACTTTGGTATTTATGTCTATTATCTCTGTGATTTTTAGTTTGGACAATGTCTACCCACAAGTTGGGTAGAATTGGCCAACACTACTGATTCCTATGATTTGGGACTGCACTGGGATGTCTTTTTAAAAGCATCATAATAAATTCATATTTTGGAGTTAGAGTGAGTTCTTTACTGTTTTAAAAGGGGAAAGACTCTAGTTTCTTAGAAAAATTTAATATTGATATGTTAATACTTAGGAAAATTAAGTAAATCCATCTTTAACAGCGGGTCTGTTTTTAGACCTTGCTGTCCAGATTTTTGTTTAAGTCTTTAAGCTTCATCTTTGGGTATATCCTAACTCCTAGTTTATAATAGGTGAAGTTTTGGCATTTGCTCAAGTGTGGTAGCCAGTTTTGATTTAGCAATCTCCCTTAAGTATTCAAGGTGAGTTCTCTCACTCCATTGTCTCAATATTTATGATTGCTAGGTTAGCACGTGAGTGTTAAATTATTATTATGGTATGATAATGTGGATGCATGCTTAAATTGTTAATCATACATGTGCACTGTATGTTTATTGTTGAGGGGATCATAGCAATTATCCGGCTTTTGTCCGGTGCGCGTGGTTAGGTATAATTACTCCAATACCCTCCGGGATGTGAGGTAGGGTAAGATTAACCCAATACTCTTCGGTTTGTGAGATGCGGGTAACCTACTAGCCCTCCTTATAAGCCTTGATTTGTTCTTGGCTTATGTTTAAATGTTAAAACTATATATATTTAAATCTAGGTCTAGTGATTGTGGATATTGGTATAATGTTGTGTTTGAATTCACTAAGCTTTGTGCTTACGGTTTTACTCAACATTTTCAGGTATTACGATTAAGGAGGCTAAGGACTGACGGGAGCATTCGTGACACCGCGATTTATTTTAAGTCAATGAACATTTTTAGTACTTCCGCTTTTGACATTTCCATATTAGAAAATTTTACTTATGATGTTTTCTTTTGAAGTTAGATAACTTGACTGCCATTATTGGCTTATTAAATTAAATAAATGAAGTTCCTTTATGAATTGGTGTCAAACCTTATATTATTTCGGAAAAAAAAAAAAAAATAATAATAATAATAATAAAAATAAAAAAATAAATATTGGGTGTTACATAAATGCATACTGACAAGTGTTATGGGCATATTTCCCAAACATGCGCCAGCTGTCATCTCTCCACTGGCCCAGATTGTCTATATATAGAAGAAATGTACAGTGAAAAGAGGATCTTTGGATTTTGAGCATTAATAAGAGAGAGAGAAAAAAGAGAGATTCGAGATATACTGAAAAAGAACGAAAAAGACTTGTAATTAACAAGCAAACTGGATAGACCGGCACACATTATTCTGCTCGGCTCTATGCTATAAAAAGGTCATTAATAAAATTTAGTGATCAAATATCTTCCACTTTATTTGTTATTTTCTACGTGTCTTCGATCCATTTGTCCAGATCAGCACACGTGACGTTGACCAAACCAGACGTCAACAGTTACCTCCGAAGAATGTTAAGGAAATTCGAAGCTTTCTCGGATTAGCCGGTTATTATCGACGGTTTGTGGAAGGATTTTCTAAAATTGCTCAACCATTGACGAACCTTTTGAGAAAGGATAAGAAATACACGTGGTCCGACGCGTGTCAACGGAGTTTTGAGGAACTCAAGAGCCGGTTAATTTCAGCACCTGTACTTTCCTTGCCGCAAGGGACGGAAGGATTTATGGTTTTTAGTGATGCGTCCGGGCAGGGTCTCGGATGTGTACTCATGCAAAATGGGAAGGTTATTGCCTATGCTTCACGGCAATTGAGACCTTACGAGGTTAATTATTTGACCCATGACCTGGAGCTAGCAGCCGTGGTTTTCGCGTTGAAGATTTGGCGTCATTACCTTTATGGCATCACCTGTCAGATTTTCACCGATCACAAGAGTTTGAAGTATATATTTACTCAGAAGGAGTTAAATATGCGACAGAGACGGTGGTTGGAATTAATCAAAGATTATGATATCGAGATCCTTTACCACCCGGGCAAGGTGAACATTGTCGCCGACGCCTTGAGTCGTAAGTCCGTTCAGGAGCAGATGCTTGCTCGTTTAACAATTCAGAAGGAGCTTCAACAGGAATTCCTTAGACCCGAGATCGAGGTCTGGCTTCAGCGAGTGCAAGGGCAACTTTGCATGTTAGAGATTTCATCGCCACTTGAGGAGGCAATCAGAGTGAATCAGGGTTCAGACCCATCATTGTTGCACATCCATGAGGATGTGACTCAGGGGAAAGCCCCTAGATTCGTAGTCCACAAGGATGGACTTTTGAGATTTAAGAATTGGTTGTGCATACTGGCGAATGACGAGTTGAAAAACTCGATTTTTTGAGAAGCTCATGCTACCCCTTATTCTGTTCATCCGGGGTCTAGCAAGATGTACAAGGACTTGAAACAAAATTACTGGTGGAGCAATATGAAGCGAGAAGTCGCATAATTTGTTTCAAGATGCTTAACCTGTCAACAAGTCAAGATTGAACATCAGCGACCGGCGGGTATGCTGAAACCTCTCCCTATTCCAGAATAGAAGTAGGAAGACATTTCTATGGATTTTATCACGAGTTTGCCGACGAGTCGTCGTGGCATGAATACGATCTGGGTGATTATGGACCGCTTAACTAAGTTAGCTCACTTTCTCGAGATTAAGGATACTTGGGGTCCCGATAGACTTGCCCAGTTATTCATCAAAGAGATAGTGAGACTGCACGGTACTCCTAAAAATATCATTTTCGATCGTGACGGACGGTTTGTGTCTCATTTTTGGAAATCAGTTCATTGTGCTATGGGAACTCAGCTTAATCTCAGTACCACCTTTCATCCTCAGTCCGACGGGCAATCAGAGAGGACTATTTAGACATTAGAGGACATGTTGAGGGCATGCGTCCTCGATTGGAAAAACGATTGGGAAACGATTGAGTTCACATATAATAATAGTTGGCATACTTTGATTAAGATGGCACCTTACGAGGCCTTGTACGGTCGTCATTGTCGATCTCCTTTGTGTTGGGATGACTTATCAGAATCAATCGGCACCGAGCCCGATATGCTTATAGCCGCCCGTGAGAAGGTAGCTTTGATCAGGAGTCGTTTGTTGACCGCTCAGAGTCGATAGAAATCTTATGCAGACAATCGTCGTCAACCACTAGAGTTCGAGACGGGTGACCACGTTTTGGTAAAGGTATCCCCGAGTCGAGGTATTTTTCGTTTCGGAAAACGGGGGAAGTTGAGTCCGAGATTTATTGGACCGTTTGAGATTTTGGAACGAGTAGGCGAGCTAGCTTATCGATTGGCCTTACCTCCGGCGTTGAGCTGAATTCATAATGTGTTTCACGTCTCTCAGCTACGGAAGTATGTTGCCGAACCGAGTCACATACTTCAGTTCGACGAAATTGAGATCGCAGATGATCATTCATATGAGGAGCGTCCCATACGAGTCTTAGAGCGGCGAATCAAACAGTTGATGAGTAAGGCGATTCCTTTGGTTAAAATTCAGTGGTCTAGACACGGAGTCGAAGAGGCTACTTGGGAAACCGAGGATAGTATGCGGAAGAGTTATCCCGAGTTGTTTGACCCTTAGTTTCGGGGACAAAACCCTTTTAAGGGGGGGTGTATGTAATACCCGGTTGTAATTCAGTCATTATCATTCAGTAATTTTATTTCGGTAATTGTCACTATGTAGTTTTTCACTTGATAATAATCATTCATCTGTGTTCACCGTTCGGAATAACTTCGAGTTGTGTATCGATATTGTTCATTGTTTCAACCTTACTCAGGAAACGAGATAAGAGTATTATCTCGATTGTTGTAATTGATTCATTAGCCGATGTTGACGTTGGAGTTCATGTCATTTCTAATCTCCTCATTGTTTAAATTGTGTTTTGTTGGGCGAACCCTTGTAATCATTGCTTGGAACCACCGTTTTGGTGTTTCCGTACTTCCATTTCGTGTTACTTTTCCCAAATATTGATTCTTATTGCTTTTATTCTCTTCCCGGATCATTCTTCATCATTTTAGGACCCAACGGGGGTGTGGGCCGCGGCACAAGAAGTGTGCGCCGCGGCACACACATTTTCCAGTATTGGCCGAGCAGCCTGTACCGTGGGCCGCGGCTCATGCCGGCAGGGCCGCGGCACACTGCCGAGTCACTGCCACAGCACACTCGTCCGGGCCGCGGCACACTCATGTTGCAACTTATCGGCCAACCCGTCTGTACCGGGGGCCGCGACTCATGCCGACGGGGCCACGACACACTGCCGAGTCACTGCCGCGGCACATTCGTCCGGCAGCAGCTGCCCGATCAGGGGCAGTTTTGGCCTGTCTGCCGTGGCACACTTCGCCGGTCACGCTGCACACAAAGCACTATAATTGCGTTTTTTGAGCGAGATCAACTCATTTTTCCCATTTTTTCAAACTATACGAGAGAGAGGGCTTGAGGGGGAAGACTTTCCATCATCTATCACTTGAGTGTTTGATTTTCTTCATCTCCTTTCGATCGTGAAGCCCGGATAGTTGATCTAACGCGTGTTCTTCGGATCAAAGTGCTTGGATCTTCAAGAGGTAATTTCTTCAATATCTTGGATTTCGATTTTGTATTGAAATATGATGTTTTGGATGTTAAGATCATGTTGTATGAAGTGATATACGCATGATTATGGATATGTTTGATTATTCATTGGATTATTGAAGGATTATTCAAGAACACTTTGAATATTGAGTTGGATTTGGGGGTTTTCGATTAATCGTTGTTGTAATCACGAATTTGAATATTCATATTGGACTATTGATCGTATTGAAGATGTTTTATTGGTTTGAAACACTTCTTGGGGATTTGATGTTGGTATTATTGAGGTTTGGTTGTAAACAATCGTAGTTTGGCCACAAAGTGTTCGATATAATGCCCCAATGAACTTGATTTAGTCGTATCGACGTTTTGAGTTCGTTATATTCGTGTTTGATTCGTATGATGAATAGATTGTTGGTGATTGTGTTATTCAAGGTTGTTCGAGCGACTGATATCTCAATTAGGACGTTGTTCGTGGAAGGATAATTGTCACCGGCGTTGTGTAAGTTAATTCTTACTCGGTTAAAAGGATATTCATTCCTTTTGTTGTTGTTCATTCATAATCATAACTCATTCATCATTGTATTAACCGTATTGAGACTTGTAATTGTCGAATAATCATTTCATTCACGAGGGACGACGGTTCCAATCATTTCATTGGGTTATCAATCACTTCACTATTATTTGCATCTCGGTGAGTCATTCTTGACCTTGTTGAATTATTATCCATTGATATTCATTGTGGTCATTCTCGTTCATATGAACTTCTGGGTTCATATTGCGTGGCCGGGTGCGGATGTGTAGATTTTTTAGTCAGGCACACGATGGCCATGTATTGGGAATGATACATTGGACTGTGCACACGGTAATGATTACCTCCATGAGACTAATTAGGTACAAGGACGGGTGTGTCCGGTCATCCGTCTTGTACACTTGCACAGAACACTACGGGCGTACTATGATACTCATCTTCAGAGTAATTCATAACTAACGATATGTCATAACTTCAGATATATCATGATTGTGTATTTTCAACCCTTGAGGATTGTTGTTCTGTGTAACTGACCCCGTTGGGGGGGATTTTGTTTTCAGGTCACGGCAAGGCAAAGGCACGAGAAGAGCATGTTGACGGCGAGGAGTCCCAGTGATACTAGTAGGGGGCCCCAGTCATTCCTGTTATTTCAATCATTTCAGTCATTTCAGTCATTCTTACTTCTCTTCATTTGTATTTCCGCTGCAAATTCCATTTGAGATGTTTATTTATTCAGGGTGGTGTATTTTATCTTTATATAAAATATACTAGTGTTCTGTATTGTCCTGGTGTATTGTACTTAAGCTCCTCATCGGAGTATTTGGTAATATAATGTGGTTCGGTACTATAATTATATTATTTAATTCATCAGTTTTCATTCGCCTGGTGGGTCCTAGTCGGGGGTCCACGGCACTGTAATATCTGCCTAGTTTGGGGTGTTACAGACATCCTCTCCACCGGGTGTCTCAACATGTTGTGGAGGAACGAGATCCAAATCAATAAGATCATAGTCATGTTGTGGAGCCAACTCTCCATTCTCAACATCTTTCATCGTTTGATCTTTAACAAAGACAACATATCTTGACCGAACAAGCTTCTTAGTAATCAGGTCATACAATCTATACCCGAACTCATCAAGACTATAGCCAATAAAAATACACAGCTTCGTCTTGGAATCAAGATTCGACCTTTCATCATTCGGAATGTGTATAAAAGCTTTACATCCGAAAACCCGTAAGTGGTGGTATGAGATATCTTTACCGCTCCACACTTTATCCGGGACATCAAACTCCAAGGGAACACACGATGTCAAATTAATCACATGAACCGCCGTGTTTAAAGCTTCTCCCCAAAACGACTTTGGTAATCCGGCATGTGAGAGCAAACATCGAGCTCTCTCGACTAAAATCCGGTTCATTCTCTCCGCCAAGCCATTGAGTTGCGGAGTCTTCGGGGGCGTCTTTTGATGTCTGATCCCTTGCTCTCGGCAATATTCATCAAAGGGCCCGATGTATTCTCCACCATTGTCCGTCCGAATACACAGCTTCTTCCCGATCTCTCTTTACACCGAGGCATGAAATTGTTTGAAAACATCTAACACTTGATATTTGGTCTTCAAGGTGTATGCCCACACCTTCCTCGAGTGATCGTCGATGAATGTGACAAAATATCGGCAACCACCGAGCGTCCTAGTCTTTATAGGACAAAAAACATCGGAATGAACAAGATCAAGAACATTTTGCTTCCGTGAAGGAGTATGACTCTTAAAAGTAACTCTTCTTTGCTTCCCGGTTAGATAATGAGAGCAACTTTTAAGAAGTACCTTGTGAACTCCGAACAACGCCTCCTTCTTCGACAATAGCGCCTCCATTTTTCGCTCATGTGACCGAGCCTCTTATGCCATAGATCGGTGTCATTATTGTCGATTGTGTTCACGGAATTAGTCATGACCTTTGGAAGTGTCACGTATAGTTTCCCTATCTTCTCTCCTTGCCCTACAATCAAGGAACCTCTAGTGAGTTTCCACAATCCCTTGCCAAAACCACTACGATAACCATCATTATCGAGTAAACCAATAGACATCACATTAAGCCTTATATCCGTAACATGTTTTACATTCCGTAAAACAAGTTCCACACCAGTGTCGAATCTCAAATGAACATCTCCCACTCCAACAATTTTGGATAACCCGTCGTTACCCATCTTGACTATACTATAGTCACCTGGAGTATAAGAGGAATAAAAATCTCTACATGATGTAACATGACACGTAGCTCCACTATCGACCACCCAACTTGAATCATCTCTCGCAAGGTTCACCATATCATAATTACAACAAACAAAGAATTCTTCGGTAGTAGTATTTACTTCGGCTTTTCATTACTACCGCTTTACTTCTTTTGAGAATTCTCTTGGCCTTGGCGATTCTCCTTCTTCAATTGTCGGCAAAATTTCTTAGTATGCCCTTTCTTACCACAATGGTCGCATTCAATATTGGTATACTTCCCTCGAGAATTACTCTTTTGTGGCCCTCTATTACTCAGACCTCTACTTTGACCTCACCCCATCTTTCGGTAACGAGAACATCCGACTGTGACGAAGATCCCTGTGCTTTTCTTTGGACCTCCTCATTCAACATGTTCCCATTGGCAAGTTTTATCGAAATGACTCCATCGGGGGACGAGTTAGACAACGACGTACGGAACGTCTCCCAAGTGTCCGACAATGTGCCCAATAACTATAAAGCTTGCACCTCCTCTTTGAATTTAATTCCCATTCCGGCAAGTTGATTAATGATGCATTGGAATGCATTTAAGTGATCCGATAGAGGAGTCCCGTCTCGATATTTCAAATTCATCATTTGTTTAATGAGGAACAACTTATTATTCCCCGTCTTCCGAGCATATAATTGCTCGAGCTTGTGCCATAATTCTCGAGCATCCTTCTCTCCACTAATATGGTTCAAAATATTGTCATCAACCCATTGTCGAATATATCCACTTGGCGATGCAAAATAGTCCACTCCGCGTCAGACTTGCCTTCCGGTTTATCTTTGCTAAAAACCGGTAAATAATAATCCTTCACATATAGAAGGTCTCCCATCTTCCCCTTTCATGCGTGGTAGTTCGAACCATTCAAGTTAACCATTCTACTCGTGTTGGCTTCCATCTTACAATTGAGATACTAAACATCCATGAAACAACAAATCCCGTGGCTCTGATACCACTTTGTTGGGAAAAACACGACTAATATAACGTCACAACGAAAAATACGGAACCTCGTTTGACAATTTCCCACTCTTCAATTGTAACTTCGTGGTTACCGACGAGTAGATCATACAATTACAACTCGACAAAAATAATACAAATAATATACCAAAAGTGATAAATAACGAGACATAATTTTAGCGTGGAAAACCCCTCAAGATGAGAGAAAAAAACACGGGACCGAAGCCGCTTAAATCCACTAATCACCAACACACAATACACACTCATCCCTAGTACAAACTAGACGTATACAACACAATCGTCAAATACTCGGTAATAAATGTTCTTCAAGTATTTGGAATACAATAATAACAACAAGATCGAGAAAAGGAAACACCGTAAATAGCTTACACGAAAATCTAAGGAAATACCCGAATTTCCGGACTCAAAATCTCAGTCTACTCCGGTGAAAAGATTTGCCCAATAGCTACCAAGCTCTTGTCAAAATATCACGACGATCCAACTCATAAATCTCCGGAAAATTGAAGAAATGTATTTCTCTCTTGTTTCTCTCTCTATCTCTCTTTTTTGCTTTCTAAAAGTGTGTGTGTTGAATTGTTCTGAAATCCCGCAGGAAAATGCTGCTAAAAAAGGCATCCCCAACTGAGTTGACCCCGTGTGTCGCGGCCCGAGCAAAGTGTGCCGCGGCACACACCAAAAAAATTGCACAGGTATGTTGCTGGTGTAACACCCCAAACTAGGTGGATATTACAGTGCCGTAGATCCCCAACTGGGACCCACCAGGCAAATGAAAATGAATGAATTACACAGGATAAATGTAGTACCGAACTACATTACAACAATAATTACTCCGATGAGGAGTTTAGTTATAACACACCAGGACAATACCGAATACTAGTGTATTTTATATGAAGATAAAATACACAACACTGAATGAAACGGAGTATTCAATTGAAAATCTGCAGCGGAAAATAAAGGACAATAACATGAATAACTGAAAGATCGGGGCCCCCTACTAGTATCACTGAGACTCCTCGACGTCAGCGTGTTCTCCCCGTACTTTTGCCTTGCCAAGACCTGAAAAACAAAATCCCCAAACGGGGTCAGTTACAAAGAACAACAATCCTCAAGGGTTGAAAATACACAATCATGATTATATCTGAAGTTATGAAATATCTTGTCGAAACATACGCAATCAAACATGCTATATGAATCAACTAACAGTACGGCTCAAAGGGTGGCACCACACTACGCCCGGGATGGAAATGTGTCCGTGCACAAGCCACCAACGATCGAATACACGTGTGGTCTTGTACCTAATCAGTCTCACGAGACAATATGACTCGTGTGCACAGTCCAATGTGAGGCCAACAACCAACACACGACTTAAACGTGCCTGACATGAAAATCCAACACATACCAACCGGCACGCCAGTGTGACGCGGAATGCCACGATATAACAAAAGTGACATCGAAAATGAATAATGACTCACCGAGGTGGAATGGTAATGAAATAAATGACAGCTCAATGAAATGATTGGAACCGTCGTTCCTTATGACTGAAGTGATTAATTGACAACAACAAGTTTTGATACGGTTAATATAATGATGAATGAGTTATGATTATGAATGAACAACAACAAAAGGGATGAATATCCTTTTAACCGAGTAAGAATTAACTTACACAATACCGGTGACAATTATCCTTCCACGAACAACGTCCTAATTGAGATATCGGCCGCTCGAACAACCTTGAATAATATAATTACCAACAATCCGTTTCAATATACGAATCAAACACGAATATAACGAATTCTAAACGTCGCTACGACTAAACCAAGTTCATTGAGGCATTAAATCAAACACGTTGCGTCCAAACTTCGATTATTTACAATCAAACCTCAATATACCAATATCAAATCCCCCAAGAAGTGTTTCAAACCAACAAAACATCTTCAATACGATTAATAATCCAAAGCGAATATCCGAAAACGTGATTATAACGACAATTAATCGAAAACCCCCAATTTCAACTCGATATTCAAAGTGTTCTTGAATAATCCTTCAATAATCCAATGAATCCTTATACAAACTCATAATCATATACATATCCCTTCATATAACATGATTATAACGTCCAAAACATCATAACTCAACACAAAAATCGAAATCCAAGGTGTTTAAGAATATTACCTTTGAAGATCCAAGTACTTTAATCCGAAGAACACACGTTAGATCGATTATCCGGGCTTCACGATCGAAAGGAGATGAAGAAAATCAAACACTCAAATGATTTGTGAAGGAAAAACCCTCCCTCAAGCCTCTCTCTCGGAACAAAATGAAGAAAGAATGAAAATGGTGAAAAATGTTCCGGCCAAGTCCTTAAATCGCCGGAGTTACGTAGTAACTCGGCCCTCTTACGGCCGTAACATTCCAAGTCAACGGCCTTACGGCCGTAATCGCCAACTCGTGCGTAACTCGGCTTCGTCCGAAAGCTCAAGCAGACTTACGGCCATAACCGCTCCTGAGTTACGGGCGTAACCCGCCTTCGTCAAAAACATCCGCCGACATCCTTACGGCCGTACCCGCACACCTTACGGCCGTAACTCGGATGATACGGCCGTATCCGGCCAACCTTACGGGCGTAAGCCCTCTTCGTCGAAATGACCAGGCACCTTGCCTGCAGCGTACGGCCGTAACCGGCCAAGCCTTACGGCCGTACCTTCCTCGACTTACGGCCGTATGCCGCAACCCTTACGGCCGTAAGTCACCCTTGGTCGACTACACTAGAAATTTACGAACACCACTTACGGCCGTAACTAACCCTCCTTACGGCCGTAACTCGCCTTCGGCCAAAATGCCTGGGCAGCCTGCTGGACCACGTACGGCCGTAACCGTCCAGCCTTACGGCCGTACCCGTTGAACTTACGGCCGTATCCCAGAACCTTACGGCCGTAACTCAATGCTGGCCAAGGTGAACAAATCCGATGATTCCGATTCCTCGCTACGACTAATGAATGATCCGACATACCAAACGAATGCGGAAATGAACAAGTCTAACACATGCCAAAAATGATACTTCCAGCACAAGACTACCAATCACGATGATAATGATAATACTCCCGTTCCGACACTCAAACGGAGATGAAATGACGATCGGTAACTGATCCACGGTTACAACATGCCAAATGAACGCAAATGAATGAATCATGACTGATGAATGATTATTAATGAGTAAAAATTACTGAGTGATAATTACAGACTGATAATTACTGAGTGGTAAAGAATGAATTATAGCCGGGTATTACATACTCCCCCCTTAAAAAGAGTTTCGTCCCCGAAACTAAGGGTCAAACAACTCGGGATAACTCCCCCGCATACTCTCCTCGGTTTCCCAAGTGGCCTCTTCGACTCCGTGTCTAGACCACTGAAACTTAACCAAAGGAATCGCCTTATTCCTCAACTGTTTGATTTGCCACTCTAACACTCGTATGGGTCGCTTCTCATACGAATGATCATCTGCGATCTCGATTTCGTCGAAATGAAGTATGTGACTCGGGTCGGCAACATATTTCCGTAGCTGAGAGACGTGAAACACATTACGAATTCGGCTCAACGCCAGAGGTAAAGCCAATCGATAAGTTAACTCGCCTATTCGATCCAGAATCTCAAACGGTCCAATGAATCTCGGACTCAACTTTCCCCTCTTCCCAAAACGGAAGATATTACGACTCGGGATTACCTTGACCAAAACATGGTCACCCGTCTCGATCTCTAATGGTCGACGACGATTACCTGCATATGATTTCTGTCGACTCCGAGTGGTCGACAAGGACTCCTGATCAAGCTACCTTCTCACGGGCAGCTAATAAGCATATCGGGCTCGGTGCCGATTGATTCTGATGGGTCGTCCCAACACAAGGGAGATCGACAACGACGACCGTACCAGGCCTCGTAAGGTGCTACCTTCATCGCAGCATGCTAACTAAACTATACGTGGACACAAACAACAGTAATTGGGCTTCCCAATCCTCTACTAATCGAGGACGCATGCCCTCAACATGTCCTCCAATGTCTGAAAAGTCCTCTCTGATTGTCCGTCGGACTGACGATGAAAAACGGTAATGAGATTCAGCTGAGTTCCCATAGCACGATGACTGATTTCCAAAATGAGACACGAATCGTCCGTCACGATCAGAAACGATACTCTTAGGGGTGCCGTGAAGTCTCATTATCTCCTTGATGAACAACTGGCCAGTCTCTCGGGACCCCACATATCCTTGATTTCAAGGAAATAAGCTAATTTAGTAAAGCAGTCCGCGATCGCTCAGATCGTATTCATGCCACGACGACTCGTCGGCAACTCGTGATGAATTCCATAGAAATGTCTTCCCACTTCCATTCTGGAATAGGGAGCGGTATCAGCATACTCGCCGGTCGCTGATGTTCCATCTTGACTTGCTGATAGGCTAAACATCTCGAAACAAATTCCGCGACTTCTCGCTTCATATTACTCCACCAGAAATTTCGTTTCAAGTCCTTGTACATCTTACTAGACCCCGGATGAACCGGATAAGGGGTAGCATGAGCTTCTCTCAAGATCGAGTTTTTCAACTCATCATTCGCCGGTACGCACAACCGATTCTCAAATCTCAAAAGTCCATCCTCGTGGACCACAAATCCAGGGGCTTTCCCCTGTACCACATCCTCGCGGATGATCAACAAAATGAATCTGAACCCTGATTCTCCCTGATTTCCTTCTCAAGTGATGATGAAATCTCTAACATACAAGCTGTCCCTGAACTCGCTGAAGCCGGACCTCGATCTCGGGTCTAAGGAATTCCTGCTGAAGCTCCTTCTGAAATGTTAAACGAGCAAGCATCTGCTCTTGAACGGACTTACGACTCAAGGCGTCGGCGACAACGTTCGCCTTGCCCGGGTGGTAAGGGATCTCGATATCAAAATCTTTGATTAGTTCCAACCACCGCCTCTGTCACATATTTAACTCCTTGTGAGTAAATATATACTTCATCTCTTGTGATTGGTGAATAACTGACAGGTGATGCCATAAAGGTAATGACGCCAAAATTCCAACGCGAAAACCATGGTTGCTAGCTCTGGTCGTGGGTTGAATAATTAATCAACTAATCCGAGGAAACTTCGGATTTACTTAACATCTTTCGGAGGTTGCCAATCTCGGATAGCCTCCGTCTTCTGAGGGTCGACACAATCTCTGACAGATGAAATTACATGCCTGAGAAAATCACTTCGGACATCTAGAACTCACAATTGGAAAGCTTACCATGAAGTAGCTCGCGTCTCAACACGTCGAGAACCTGATGAAGATGTACCCCGTTTTCCTCTCGATCACGAGAATAAGCCAAATTGTCATCGATGAAGACAACAACAAACTGATCCAAAAAGTCAATGAAAACCCGATTCATTAACTCCATGAATACCGCAGGTGCATTAGTTAGCCCGAACGGCGTAACTACGAACTCATAATGACCATAGCGTGTTCGAAACGCCATCCTCGCGATATCCGACTCTCGAATCCGCAACTGGTGATATCCAGATCTTAAGTCGATCCTGGAAAATACTGAAGCTCCCTGAAGTTGATCTAAAAGATCATCAATACGGGTACGGGGTACTAATCTTGATCATCACCCTGTTCAACTCTTGATAATTTATACACACACGAGACGAGCCATCCTTCTCCTTGACAGATCACACTGGTGCTCCTCTCGGGAACGCAATCGGTCGGAGATAACTTTTCTCGAACTATCCCTCAAGTTGAATCTTCAACTCCTGCATTCTGGTCGGGGTCATCCGATACGGTGCCTTCGATAAAGGGGACGTACCGGCTCTCACTCACTCCTGAATTCCCCTACTCTATGTGAAGGCAACCAGATAACTCGTCTGGAAATACATCATCAATCGATGACAATGATACCACGAATGATTGAACATTTCGATTGCCCTAGAATGGTCAATCGATAAAAAGAGATACCAATAATGATTGAACAACTCGATTGCCTTAGAAAGGCCAATCGATGAAGATGATACAATGAATGTTTGAATAACTCGATTGCCTTTGAAAGGCTAATCGATGAAAATGATACAATGAATGATTGAATGACTCGATTGTCTTAGAAAGGCCAATCGATGGAAATGATACAATGAATGATTGAATGACTCGATTGTCTTAGAAAAGCCAATCGATGGAAATGATACAAGGAATGATTGAATAACTCGATTGCCTTAGAAAGGCCAATCGATGAGAATGATACAATGAATGATTGAATAGTTCGATTGCGGAATTTCTCTGCTTTCGTCATAATAATACTTCTTCTGGAACAACGGGGATTACTTCCCTGAAGCACACATTCGACAACCAACGACGGAAAGATAGCGACCAAACGCTAACAAACACTGAGGATAGTATCAAGACGATCAAACCAACTAATATCGAAAATTACATCGTCCTAAGATAAATTCACCACGATTAGATCCATCAAACAATCGCGGTCATTATGCTTAATTCGGTATGATTCCGAAAATTCTTCCATCGTCAGGTAGACCGATGGTATGAGGTACACAAGCAATAGGACTATCCCGAAATAAGTCTATTCAAGCATGATTCGAAAATGAATGAATGCGGTGTACCAGCATCAAAAGGTACACACAAGTTGAAATAAAATTACGAGTATACCTGAAATCATTCGGGCCACCGGATCGTCGATCCTCCTCATCATATGAATCTGGGACTTGCCGGCCCCCGAACCGGACGCTCCCGTCTGATAAATACGAGCTCCAACTCTATTTGCTTCCATTGTCTTAAACAACGATGACAAAGCAGTCTGATTCTGAAACGCTGGTTGCTTCGGGGCCTGAGATGCCGCCGGAGCCGACTTGGAGTCCTTTCGGCAAAAACGGGCCTTATGCCCAAAATTCCCACAATTATAGCACGTGATAGATGGTTTCAGACACTCAGTGCTGAAATGACCCGGCGTTCCACAATTGAAACAGGTGATGGCCGAATCGGCGCTCGGGAATGAGATCCCGCACGATTATGCGCCGTAGGAGGTCGCTCAGAAACGATAGGACTCACACGAGTCTTCTTGAAGGTTGACTGACCGCCTTCGGATTGATTACGCTTCGTTGATTTCTTGCTGACAAATGAAGGTTGTTGTTCAGCACTTTCCTTAGCAGCTGGCTCATACGGGAGAGTTCTCTCGATTAATCCGGTCAGAGTGGCGCAATGATGATTGAGCAACTGCACATGGGTCATCATGGCCTGCATAAAAGTGAGTGGATCAACCCGAACATCATCTGATCGAGCCGAGTCCTGGGCACGATTTCCCGGCAGCGAGTGATTATTTCTCGGGTTTCGGTCCGCACCGCGGCCTCTCCCCGTGCATCCCCTGACAGCTCTCTCCATACTGAAGTAGGAAGGTCGCATAATGACATAATGATTATATTTCCCGCATGATTAGCACGTTATGATTATGTCATGAGATGATGAAAATGAGTATACATGCTCTAACTTAGTGATTATATGAATGATTTACTGAAGTGACATGATTATCTGATAAAATTCTTGAAATGATTATCTTGAATAACTTAATAAGATTGATAATATGACCATCCAGATTGAAAACTGAGTAATGAAATGAATTGAGTAATTAATGAGTTAACATGATCGTCCTGATTATTAACTGAGTAATGAAATGAATTAAGTGATTAATGAGTTAACATGATCGTCCTAATCACAATGAATGATGATGTTTGAGGATTGTTAATTGATGAATGATGAATGAATGACTATTGCCAGAAATTATACCATGGCGTTAGAAGTCTTACAGTTCTTTCGGTCTGATTGGCTCGGCATCTGCACAGGTCACACGTGACGCGAAAGTCCAATGATACTAGTCTGATGACGATGACTTCAAATGAGACATGACTCGGAAGGTAGTATTCAAAACCACGCTCCGATACCAACTCTGTAACACCCCAAACTAGGCGGATATTACAGTGCCGTAGATCCCCAACTGGGACCCACCAGGCAAATGAAAATGAATGAATTACACAGGATAAATGTAGTACCGAACTACATTACAACAATAATTACTCCGATGAGGAGTTTAGTTATAACACACCAGGACAATACCGAATACTAGTGTATTTTATATGAAGATAAAATACACAACACTGAATGAAATGGAGTATTCAAATGAAAATCTGCAGCGGAAAATAAAGGACAATAACATGAATAACTGAAAGATCGGGGCCCCCTACTAGTATCACTGAGACTCCTCGACGTCAGCGTGTTCTCCCCGTACTTTTGCCTTGCCAAGACCTGAAAAACAAAATCCCCAAACGGGGTCAGTTACAAAGAACAACAATCCTCAAGGGTTGAAAATACACAATCATGATTATATCTGAAGTTATGAAATATCTTGTCGAAACATACGCAATCAAACATGCTATATGAATCAACTAACAGTACGGCTCAAAGGGTGGCACCACACTACGCCCGGGATGGAAATGTGTCCGTGCACAAGCCACCAACGATCGAATACACGTGTGGTCTTGTACCTAATCAGTCTCACGAGACAATATGACTCGTGTGCACAGTCCAATATGAGGCCAACAACCAACACACGACTTAAACATGCCTGACATGAAAATCCAACACATACCAACCGGCACGCCAGTGTGACCCGGAATGCCACGATATAACAAAAGTGACATCGAAAATGAATAATGACTCACCGAGGTGGAATGGTAATGAAATAAATGACAGCTCAATGAAATGATTGGAACCGTCGTTCCTTATGACTGAAGTGATTAATTGACAACAACAAGTTTTGATACGGTTAATATAATGATGAATGAGTTATGATTATGAATGAACAACAACAAAAGGGATGAATATCCTTTTAACCGAGTAAGAATTAACTTACACAATACCGGTGACAATTATCCTTCCACGAACAACGTCCTAATTGAGATATCGGCCGCTCGAACAACCTTGAATAATATAATTACCAACAATCCGTTCAATATACGAATCAAACACGAATATAACGAATTCTAAACGTCGCTACGACTAAACCAAGTTCATTGAGGCATTAAATCAAACACGTTGCGTCCAAACTTCGATTGTTTACAATCAAACCTCAATATACCAATATCAAATCCCCAAGAAGTGTTTCAAACCAACAAAACATCTTCAATACGATTAATAATCCAAAGCGAATATCCGAAAACGTGATTATAACGACAATTAATCGAAAACCCCCAATTTCAACTCGATATTCAAAGTGTTCTTGAATAATCCTTCAATAATCCAATGAATCCTTATACAAACTCATAATCATATACATATCCCTTCATATAACATGATTATAACGTCCAAAACATCATAACTCAACACAAAAATCGAAATCCAAGGTGTTGAAGAATATTACCTTTGAATATCCAAGTACTTTAATCCGAAGAACACACGTTAGATCGATTATCCGGGCTTCACGATCGAAAGGAGATGAAGAAAATCAAACACTCAAATGATTTGTGAAGAAAAAACCCTCCCTCAAGCCTCTCTCTCGGAACAAAATGAAGAAAGAATGAAAATGGTGAAAAATGTCCCGGCCAAGTCCTTAATGTTAGGAGTATGCCCTCGAATGCCACTCAGAGGTTGTTGAGTGAGGGCATTGTACTTGTAATTATGTAAACCATTTATATAAGGCAAATGAATGTTTCTTTATTTACTGGTAGTTACTGGCATTCCTAACTCGTAAATATACATGTAGAAACTAGTCCGTGTATTTGAGAGCAAAATGTTCCACTCCTTATTGGATAAGGGGGTCGGCACTGGAAAGGTTTATAGCTCAAATACTTAATCGTTCGCAAGTCGATGAAACTTGACTGGGCGTTAAGTTTATGTGAAGACTTGTATAACGTGTTCTTTGACAAGGAGAGTGCCTGTCGAACACTAATGGTTAGTGGGAGCACACGTTATAGGTATGCTAATTAGATTAGTATACTCGAACCGACTCACCCTCGATTCGTCACACGGATTTCACTCCGGGACAGTCAATGACGGAATCGAAAGGTTGTGATAGGTATTCGTGAACCTTCGACTTGAGGATTTAGTAGGGATGTGCTTGTGACGTCAAGATTTTCATTAGAGTAGTTCGACCCTATAAACCGGAAGGCGGGGGTCAACCTCGACGTGCATCTTGATGGGCAAGTAGCGAGTCCTCGAATACCAAGATAGAATTCTTTCTCCCGTTAGTGAGCGGGTTATATGTCCTATGCGGTTATTGGCAGATGAGATCATAAGTCTTTGGCCAAAGCATTGGAGCTAGTTGTATTAGATACACGAGAGCTCGATGATCTCGATTTGCATTAACGCATGCATAGCGTCAAGTCTGAGATAGGGTTTGGTGATCGTGACCTTATAACTTGATCGGGACATTTGAAAGAAGGGTTTATACGTATCTTGGTATTCACGACAAAATGGTTCTTGAATGATCCCAATCATTCGTTCTCGGTTAAGTGCAGTGTAGGCCGCCAGTGGCTAGGTGGTGCTACTACTCTTTGGTTCCTCCCATTCCGATCGAGACGGACCTACCGAGTCGCGCAATAGGATTGACGACGGAATAAATAAAGCTAATTCTCTCATTATGAATATTAGATATTGGATATCTAATTGGGACATTGGATGTCTAAATCGATTTATTAGATAAATTGATTTACGGCCTAATGAATTAAATAAATTACCGGGTGATTAATTTAATTCATAAATATAATTATTTCTTGGAGAAATTAATTATGTTATTTTGTATTTGATATGTTTAATTAATTGGATTAATTAAACGACACAAATATATCGGAACGGAATAGGAGTTTATCTGTTTGGACTCACGGAAGTCCGAAACGAACCGAACTCGTCCCGGCTCCTTCTAGATGGCCATCCCAATTTCCCTCCTCTTTCCTTTGGTCATAGTCTCCACCTTAGTTGGTGGATGACTTGAATAATCAAGGGAACAAGATCTTTTAATTAATTCATTTTAATTATTTGGTCTTGATTTGGGAGGATTTTATGGGGAAAAAAATGAAGACTCTCCTCACTTGTATTGTACAAGCATCCAACGTGAGGATTGAGAGAGAGAGATAGACTTTGAGTTTAACACTCATTCTTCATCTTCTTCATTCACTTCTTCTTCATTTTTCTTGGAGAAAATTGAGAGAAAATTATCGAGAGATATATTATACACTTAGAGTGTAGTAATAAAAGCTTCATCACTTGATTCTAGCCGTAACCTTAGAGGTTAATCAAGTGTTGTTATTCCGGTCGTCTTTCCGGCGCGTGGCAAGTAGAGACGCGGTGCTTTCGGCGTTGGATCGTTCAAGGGCTTGGAGCGGATTGAACTCGTAGAGATCAAACTAAAGCTTGGGGAATAGCTCAAGAGAAGGTTTCCATTTAATCAACGGACTTCGAGGGTTAGTTTCTTACGACTCTTGCTTTTCGTTTATATATTCGTATATACGTAGCTCGATCGATCCTCGTAGGGATTCGGATCAAATTAATTTTCGTTTACCTTCACTTGGGCCTTCGTTTTAGGCACCGAATCCCAACAGTGGTATCGGAGCCAGGTTTTGCGATCGTATATACGATATTGGCATTTGGAATGCTTGATTAGATGGTGAATGATTTGGAATCATTTTAGTCATAATCGTGGTATATATTTTTACGTTCGTTGTAGTTATATTTTTCGTAAGTTTATGTCTAAATATAAATCTTAATTTCTTGGAAATATGATTTATATTGAAGATATGAATGTTGAAAAATATTGATATTGGATATCCGGTCGAAAATCGGGCTCCGAATCGTCGTCGGACGACTTTTCGGACAAAGGCGTGAAGGCTGCCAGGTGACTCGGCCGTGTCCGTGACACGGCCGTGTCGGCGATCCCAAAGCCACGCAGGCAGACCCGACCGTGTCGGAGACACGGGCCGTGCACAGCCGGTAGCCGCCGAGCGTGACTCGGCCATGCCAGCCGGGCCACGGAAGGAAGAGTGCCACGGTGACTCGGCCATGGCAGGCCATTTTCGCCCCGGCTCAATTTTTTCGTGTATTCTTGAAAATTAATCTCCCGCATGTTAAATTGGATTTAATATGATTAAAATGATTTATGATATTTCATTTTATAAGGGAAATTTGATTAATTGGAATATTTATGGTCGACCGAATTATTTTGAACGTTATCATATTACCGATTGTGTGAATCGATTGGATCGGTTCGTATTGTTGATTGGATCAATGTATCTCTACGCTTTCCATTTATTTAGTATTTATTGAATGGATGCTTTTGAATGGGGATGTGGTTCGTGGACTTAGTTTTTGAATCGTTCGTTTTATTCGATTGGGTTGTAAAGGCCGTTTTGAGCCTATTTATTTTACTAGAAAAATTTGTATCTAGGATGCAATTTTCAATGTAAAATTTATATGTAATGACGAAGACCGGAGGAAGATCCATTTCGAGAAGACGAAGATTCAAGACGAAGACTTGTAATTAAATTACGGAGTTTTTGCTTTCTAGGAACGGTCCATGAACCACATGTTGGTAGCAACTAGGTTGTGATTGGTTGTTTCATATTGTATGAATGCCACAAACGCGCTTAAACGATTAATGTGCAAAGTGTAACGTTAATCGCGATAATTCTCCCACAACAAATAATTAAGTTTATAAGGTTTCAAGGTTTTCCTTCCCTCCATCGAGTTTTCGAAATTGAAATCCAAACCGGATGTGCTATGCTTCCGAGTTATCGGGGTAGTCGTTCGGGAGGACGGATAAATTACCGGAGCGCATTGGATGCCTTCGGTTGGAGCAAATTTTATCCCTAGAAACACGATAGGTTGCTTAGGATAAGATTCAATTGTGAAACCGATTTGCGTCGATGGTATAAACTTAACTTGTTCACGAACCATAGAAACCGTATAGGTTGAGGAGTGAACAAGGGGAAAAAAGAAGAACGAATCATCCATTAGATGGGTTGGTGTTGGACACCACTTTATGAAAATTAATAGACTAGAAACACATTGGTTGCCCTCTATTAAGATTTATAAAGAACTCGATCACCACTATGAAGTAGAGCGACGATACTTCGGATTTCACATGGGAGTGTGTTATTCGATAAAAATAGTGGGAGCGGGTAACAAGAATAGAAAGGACCTTAATTCTATACTCGGATCATAATATAACAAGTCACTAATTAACTGTTATACTTAATGCAGACATAACTCAATATGACAATGAATCCACTCGCAATTCTACTCGAAAAGAACACCTTAATGGGACCTAACTTTGTGGATTGGCTCCATAATCGATGATTGTCCTCGGTATAGAGGCACCGGGATACGTCTTGGAGACGGACATTCCGGCGCCTCCTATGCGGACTCGAGCCAATCAGGAAGAGATTGAAAACCACGAAAAGTGGGTTAAGGATGACGTGAAAGTCCGTGCTTATATGATGGCTTCCATGTCTAATGAGCTTGAGAGCTCATGAGAAAATGACTTCGCTAGGCGCATTCTATCTCACTTCACCTAGCTTTATGGTGAGCACAGCAGAACTGCTAGATATGAGATATCCAAGCAACTGCTCGGTGCAAGGATGAAGGAAGGTGAGAAGGTTGGGGAACACGTCCTCAAAATGATATCCATGATCGAGAGATTGGAGGCTCTTGATTTTAAAATGGATACTTCTCTCCAAACCGACCTTATCCTACAGTCTCTCCCTGATTCCTTCTCACGTTTGTTATGAACTTCAACTGCAATGAGATTGCATGTAATTTAGCTGGGCTAATGAACAAACTTGTGACCGCTCGGTCTCGGATGAAGACTCCGCGGATGAAGGAGTCTGCTCTTGTGATTTCTTACGGACCTCGGAGGTCTAAGAATAAGAAGAAAAAGACCAAGAAGCAGATGGACCACAAGCTAAGGACCTTAAGGGTAAGGGCAAGGCCCCAATGGTTCGAAGAACAAGAAGAAAAGGATACTTGTCTCAAGTGCGGTGAGTGGGCCACTGGGCTAGAGACTGTCCGATTCTTCATGGCACTTGGTCTGAGAACTTTTAGTTTTGGAAACAAATTGTTACGCTACTATATTTTCTACTTCTGGATCTTGGATTACGGTGCTAGTTCTCATATTTGTACCGTGAATCGGGATCTGGAACAAAGTAGGAAGCTTGGAGCCGGAGAAGTTATGATCACGGTCGGAAGCGGGCATAGTGTCGAGGCGACCGACATAGGATCACTTCTTTTGGGTTTAGAATCCGGCTTTGTTTTGACTTTAGAAGATGTACTTGTTTTGCCCAAGGGGCACAAAACATTGTATCCATTAGGTCATGGACCGAAAAGGCTTTTCATTTTTCATTGGTGATGGTTCCTGCAAAATTTATTTTAGAAATAAACTAGTGGGTACTGGTACATTGTTGAATGGATTGTATCATCTAAATCTCAGCAACAAAGTAGTTGTGAATACTATGACTAGAAAACGTGGTAGGGATGAAACCAATCAAGTTTTAAAATGGCATCTTAGACTTGGTCATGTTGGTCAGACCAAGGTTTACAAGATGGAAAAAGATGGACTTATGGGTCCATTGGGATCGGATCCCTTTCCTACTTGTGAATCTTGCCTTAAAGGCAAAATGACTAAGTCCCCCTTCACAGGGACTTTTGAAAGAGCCGCTTATAAACTGGGATTAATCCATACTGACGTTTGTGGTGCTTTGGAAGCAGCACGTGACGGATATCAATATTTCATCACGTTTACAGATGATCATACTAGGTATGGTTATGTATACCTAATGAAACATAAATCCGAGGCTTTTGAGAAATTCCAGGAATTCAAGGCCCTAGTCGAGAAACAAACTGGTAATCATATCAAAGCACTTCGGTCGGACCGAGTTGGCGAGTATATGAGTACGGAGTTTGACGAGTTCCTTAAGGAACATGGAATAGTTTCACAACTAACACCTCCAGGTACCCCTCAGTTAAATGGTGTGTCAGAAAGAAGGAACCGGACCCTGTTGAACATGGTCCGTTCCATCTTGAGCTATCTTGACTTGCCGATTTACCTGTGGGGGTATGCACTCCTGACTGCCGCGTATATCTTGAACAGATGTCCTTCCAAATCCGTTCCTAAAACTCCACACGAGATGTGGGAGGAAAGGAAACCAAGTCTTAATCATATTAGGATTTGGGGATGTCCCGCCTATGTCAAGAAGACTAAGGTGGAAAAGTTGGAAGCTAGGTCTGCGAAGGGACGTTTCATTGGATTCCCGTCTGGGACGATGGGATATCTATTCTACATGCCCGAAGATCAAAGGATCATTGTTGCTTTACAAGCACACTTCCTCGAAGATGAGTTCATTCAGGAAGGCAGAGCAGGTAGAAGTATTTCTTTAGAAGAATACAATGAAACTCCTCGAGAGACACCTGTGCAAGAAACTGGAACCGAACTTTCTGAAACACAAGTACAACCACCTCGTAGGTCTAGTAGGGTGTCTCATTTACCTGAGAGGTATGGGCTTGTGCACTTGGAGGAGCTGGGCCTCCATGAGGTTCCAAGTGATAGCCAAGAGACCGACCCGACGACCTATGACCAAGCGATGGTGGATGTAGACTCCGCGAAATGGCGTGAAGCTATGGAAGCTGAGATAGACTCGATGCATGTCAATCAGGTCTGGACTCTAGTAGACCGCCCCAAGGGCATAGTGCCTATTGGGAACAAGTGGATCTACAAGAGAAAGACCGATGGTGATGGCAAGGTTGACGCCTATAAGGCCAGGCTAGTGGCAAAGGGTTATACCTGAAGGAAGGGATCGATTACCACGATACCTTCTCGCCCGTAGCCATGATCAAGTCTATTCGCATGATGCTTGCTATAGCTGCCTACCACGATTATGAGATATGGCAAATGGACGTAAAGACGGTTTTCCTTAATGGATTCCTCGAGGAGGAAATCTATATGGAGCAGCCTAAAGGCTTTGTATCCGAAGTCGATATTCAGAAAGTGTGCAAGCTTCAGCGTTCCATTTATGGACTGAAGCAAGCATCGCGTAGTTGGAATCTTTGTTTTGACGAGGCAGTCAAAGAGTTTGACTTCGTGCAAAATGAAGAGGAACCTTGTGTATACAAGAGGGTTAGTGGGAGCAAGATCGCATTCTTAGTACTATATGTAGATGACATTCTACTAATAGGAAATGATGTGGGAATGCTCAATTCTGTGAAAGCTTGGCTTTCGAGTAATTTCTCCATGAAAGACTTGGGAGAAGCTACCTATATTCTTGGTATTCGACTCTACCGGGATAGAGCGAAGATAACAATAGGTCTTTCCCAAGCCCTCTATATAGACAAAATCTTAAAGCGATTTAAGATGGATGATTCTAAAAGAGGGTTCCTACCGATGCGACATGGAATAAAACTCACCTTGAAGATGTGTCCTCAAAGTGAGGAACAACGAAAGGAAATGAGTAATATACCATATGCTTCGGCCGTGGGTAGCCTTATGTATGCTATGTTGTGTACAAGACCTGACATCGCGCATGCTGTAAGCGTGGTGAGTAGGTTTCAGGCAAACCCAGGTAGGGAACATTGGACTGCCATAAAGAACGTTCTCAAGTACTTGAGAAGGACTAGAGATATGATTCTGATGTATGGTGGTGGAGAATTGGATGTGGTGGGATTCACTGATTCGGACTTCCAAGGATTGAAGGACGACTCGATGTCCACTTCTGGCTACATATTTACTCTTAATGGAGGAGCAGTATCTTGGCGTAGTGCCAAGCAAAGCGCGACTGCTGATTCCACCTGTCAGGCTGAGTATCAAGCAGCCTCGGAGGCTTCCAAGGAAGGGTTCAGGATTAAGAAGTTTCTGGGAGAACTTCAAGTGATACCATGTCTTTGGCTGCTGTTGCATCATGCGACAACGACGGAGTGTAGCGCGAGCCAAGGAGCCGAGGTTTCACAACACCAAACATATTGAGAGGAAGTATCATCTCGTAAGAGAATTTGTTCGCAAGGGATACATTGTCTTGCCTGAGTAGACTCGGCTGACAACGTCGCCGATCCACTGACCAAGCCACTTTCTCAGACTAGCTTGGAGCGTCATCTGGAGAACATGGGTATTAGATACCATAGTGTGTGGCATTGAGTGCAAGTGGGAGATTGTTAGGAGTATGCCCTCGAATGCCACTCAGAGGTTGTTGAGTGAGGGCATTGTACTTGTAATTATGTAAACCATTTATATAAGGCAAATGAATGTTTCTTTATTTACTGGTAGTTACTGGCATTCCTAACTCGTAAATATACATGTAGAAACTAGTCCGTGTATTTTAGAGCAAAATGTTCCACTCCTTATTGGATAAGGGGGTCGGCACTTGAAAGGTTTATAGCTCAAATACTTAATCGTTCGCAAGTCGATGAAACTTGACTGGGCGTTAAGTTTATGTGAAGACTTGTATAACGTGTTCTTTGACAAGGAGAGTGCCTGTCGAACACTAATGGTTAGTGGGAGCACACATTATAGGTATGCTAATTAGATTAGTATACTCGAACCGACTCACCCTCGATTCGCCACACGGATTTCACTCCGGGACAGTCAATGACGGAATCGAAAGGTTGTGATAGGTATTCGTGAACCTTCGACTTGAGGATTTAGTAGGGATGTGCTTGTGACGTCAAGATTTTCATTAGAGTAGTTCGACCCTATAAACCGGAAGGCGGGGGTCAACCTCGACGTGCATCTTGATGGGCAAGTAGCGAGTCTCTTGAATACCAAGATAGAATTCTTTCTCCCGTTAGTGAGCGGGTTATATGTCCTATGCGGTTATTGGCAGATGAGATCATAAGTCTTTGGCCAAAGCATTGGAGCTAGTTGTATTAGATACACGAGAGCTCGATGATCTCGATTTGCATTAACGCATGCATAGCGTCAAGTCTGAGATAGGGTTTGGTGATCGTGACCTTATAACTTGATCGGGACATTTGAAAGAAGGGTTTATACGTATCTTGGTATTCACGACAGAATGGTTCTTGAATGATCCCAATCATTCGTTCTCGGTTGGGTGCAGTGTAGGCCGCCAGCCGCTAGGTGGTGCTACTACTCTTTGGTTCCTCCCATTCTTGATCGAGACGGACCTACCGAGTCGCGCAATAGGATTGACGACGGAATAAATAAAGCTAATTCTCTCATTATGAATATTAGATATTGGATATCTAATTGAGACATTGGATGTCTAAATCGATTTATTAGATAAATTGATTTACGGCCTAATGAATTAAATAAATTAGGGTGATTAATTTAATTCATAAATATAATTATTTCTTGGAGAAATTAATTATTTTATTTTGTATTTGATATGTTTAATTAATTGGATTAATTAAACGACACAAATATATCGGAACGGAATAGGAGTTTATCTGTTTGGACTCACGGAAGTCCGAAACGAACCAAACTCGTCCGGCTCCTTCTAGATGGCCATCCCAATTTCCCTCCTCTTTCCTTTGGTCATAGTCTCCACCTTAGTTGGTGGATGACTTGAATAATCAAGGGAACAAGATCTTTTAATTAATTCATTTTAATTATTTGGTCTTGATTTGGGAGGATTTTATGGGGAAAAAAATGAAGACTCTCCTCACTTGTATTGTACAAGCATCCAACGTGAGGATTGAGAGAGAGAGATAGACTTTGAGTTTAACACTCATTCTTCATCTTCTTCATTCACTTCTTCTTCATTTTTCTTGGAGAAAATTGAGAGAAAATTATTGAGAGATATATTATACACTTAGAGTGTAGTAATAAAAGCTTCATCACTTGATTCTAGCCGTAACCTTAGAGGTTAATCAAGTGTTGTTATTCCGGTCGTCTTTCCGGCGCGTGGCAAGTAGAGACGCGGTGCTTTCGGCGTTGGATCGTTCAAGGGCTTGGAGCGGATTGAACTCGTAGAGATCAAACTAAAGCTTGGGGAATAGCTCAAGAGAAGGTTTCCATTTAATCAACGGACTTCGAGGGTTAGTTTCTTACGACTCTTGCTTTTCGTTTATATATTCGTATATACGTAGCTCGATCGATCCTCGTAGGGATTCGGATCGAATTAATTTTCGTTTTACCGCTTCCGCTGGGCCTTTGTTTTAGGCACCGAATCCCAACACTTAAATACTGCCGGAAGTTACGGCCGTAACTCGGCCCTCTTACGGCCGTAACATTCCAAGTCAACGGCCTTACGGCCGTAACCGGCCAACTCGTACGGCCGTAACTCGGCTTCGTCCGAAAGCCTGCCGACAGACTTACGGCCGTAACCGCTCCTGAGTTACGGGCGTAACCCGCCTTCGTCAAAAACATCCGCCGACATCCTTACGGCCGTACCCGCACACCTTACGGCCGTAACTCGGATGATACGGCCGTATCCGGCCAACCTTACGGGCGTAAGCCCTCTTCGTCGAAATGACCAGGCACCTTGCCTGCAGCGTACGGCCGTAACCGGCCAAGCCTTACGGCCGTACCTTCCTCGACTTACGGCCGTATGCCGCAACCCTTACGGCCGTAAGTCACCCTTGGTCGACAACACTAGAAATTTACGAACACCACTTACGGCCGTAACTAACCCTCCTTACGGCCGTAACTCGCCTTCGGCCAAAATGCAGGCAACTTTTGGACCACGTACGTCAGAATCGCCAGACCTTACGGCCGTACCCGTTGAACTTACGGCCGTATCCCAGAACCTTACGGCCGTAACTCAATGCTGGCCAAGGTGAACAAATCCGATGATTCCGATTCCTCGCTACGACTGATGAATGATCCGACATACCAAACGAATGCGGAAATGAACAAGTCTAACACATGCCAAAAATGATACTTCCAGCACAAGACTACCAATCACGATGATAATGATAATACTCCCGTTCCGACACTCAAACGGAGATGAAATGACGATCGCTAACTGATCCACGGTTACAACATGCCAAATGAACGCAAATGAATGAATCATGACTGATGAATGATTATTAATGAGTGAAAATTACTGAGTGATAATTACAGACTGATAATTACTGAGTGGTAAAGAATGAATTATAGCCGGGTATTACAGCTGGGGGCCGCGACCCAGAGTACAGGCTGCCGAACCTTTGTAGAGAAAATTCGGGTAGCTATGTAGGAGTTATTTACGAAATATAGGCATTTTTTGAGTCAACTGGACTCCGGGCCGCGGCACTACAATTAAAAAGGGAGTTGCCCAGTTTTTCACTTAGAGCCGCGGCACACAGCAGCCGGGCGTCGCCACAGACTCGGCTGCCTGAACGCCGCAGAACGATCCCCAATCCCTGCCCAATCCCCACTACCGACCGTGACCCAATCATGCCACACAGTCGCTGTCGCCACTAGCCCGACCGCCGCCGCCCTCAACTAGGCAGCCCACAGCTGCGACCCAGTTGGAACGCACCGCATCCAACCGCTGTGACCCACCCGGAAACCACCGCAGCTTGGTGCCACGACTCGCCGTCGCGACCCAGCCCGACCTGGCTCGGCCCAGCTAGGTCTGCCCATATTTGTTTTGGCCCGTGTCGCATAACCCGAGTCTTTTTCTGCCAATTACCGAGCTCAATAACCCTTTTTCTGGACACTTCACAACTCTCTAACTTTTTCTAATTAATGATTCATTTACTCATTAATTTATATATTAATGCATCGAATTGTGTTTATATTTTACATGACATATAAGACTCTGTTCTGTTGAGCTGAATTTTGCTGAATTGAACTGAACTGAATTTTGCTGAACTGAACTGAAATTATTTATATCACAAAAAAATTAATTATATGTATAATATTTTTAAATGTAATTCATTTAAAATAATAATAATAATGTATAATATTTTTAAATTTAATTCATTTAATAATAATAATTATTATGTATAATATTTTTTAATTTAATTCATTTAGAAAAATTATAATAATAATTATGTATTATATTTTTTAATTTAACTTCATTTAAAAAATAATAATAGTAATTATGAATAATAATTCTTAATTAAAACAACGAGACAATTGCGTGTGCAGTTGCGCGCCATCACTGGTTCTTTGTTACTCCTCTTTACAAGTCATCAAACTTGGCTCAAGTGGTAATCAAACATTAAAGACCGCGATGGAGCTAAAAATATCCCGCCAAAGTCTTGGCCATAGAAGGAGTCCTAAATCTCGCATCTACAGTTCAATTCGAATCTCAATCGATCAGGCAAAAAAACAATAAAATATTAAAATAATTGATAAAATAATGCGAAAAAGCCCACAACCCAATATTGATAAAATAAAAGAGTAGGTTCCTCTTTTCTTCCCTCTCTCCCCCTTATTATAACAAGCTTGACTCACAGCTTGGGGCTTTTCCTTATAAAAAAGTTCATAATGTACTTGTATAAATATTTTATTCCATGATACATCTTATATTTATAATGGTTGACTCTCTTCTCATTATATTATTAATAATATTAGATAATAATATATATACAAAAATGATAATAATAAAAGTTATAGCTTCGATTATCAATAATAATATTACGATCGATAAATTATTAGATTATTATTAAATACTAATGATTAGATTACAACTACAACCAAAAATAACACAAACAATAATACTACTACCGATAAATTAAAGTAATGAGATTAATAATAAAATTTTTCATATAGTATTGTTAATAATATTAACATTAATAATAATTAATATTATATAAAAATATATACAACAATAATTATTCTTGATAAAAATTTATATATATATATATATATTATTCTTGATAATTAATATCAAGAATAAAAATAATTTCCTGAATTGAATCAATCAATCGAATCAATTTTTGCCGCATGAACTAATCAATCGAATCGAATCAAAAGTGCTGAAATTAAGCCCAAAAGAACAGAGCCTAAGAAAATGTATTGCTCATGACGTTATGCATGTTATGGAGAAAATCAATATTTAATATTCCATTCAAGGATCAAAGTAAATATGTAACACAGTACCCACGTAAGATTTTAATAAAGTTCCCCCTTTTTTAATTCCTCTTTTTTTTTTTTTTTTTTTGGAAATTTGGTATCTGGGTTATTAATCTCCCACGCTACTTTGCGGTGGATGAGACTATGAGAAGTGGTATCACTCTCATATATCGAAGTAAACTGTTTGGTGGTCCTGAGGGAGTCACGGATAATTGTTGAAATTCTATATTTTTGGTTGTTGCATACACCACGCTCTGGGTGCGATTGATGTCGCCAATTTGCTGATTTTAAACCAACAAGTGAAAAAAATGTATATCGCTGGTAATGGTGAAGTTATGACTTGTTCGTGATTAGTCACGAATTTGTGACGTTTGAATGGGATAAACATCGATCACGACAGATATGACATGGTTAAAACCAAGTCACTTTGAATTGATGGACCACCATGTTGCCCTTTAAAGAGGAATATATTTCGATACATTCTCAATTATTTACAAGGTGTTTTATAGGAAGAAGACCTCCTTAATTTTAGCTAACCTCAACTATCTATAGTAACCAAATTATGCTAAACAACCCGACATATACATCATTGAAATCCTAGCTAATTACAAGGCTAATCAAACCAATTACAACAATTAACTATACAATAATATTACCACACCTTTATAGGAGATATGATAATATCATTCTAACACACCCCCTCACTCGAAACGGGAGATTTTTGAACGTTGAGACTGTCCCGAAAATCTTCAAATAATATTAATGGAAGTCCCTTCGTGAAGATGTCTGCTACCTGATGTCGCAATGGAATATGTGAAACTCGTACCTCCCCCATTGCGACCTTCTCACGGACAAAGTGAATATCCAACTCGACGTGTTTAGTACGTTGATGTTGGACAGGATTTCTGGAGAGATAAATAGCACTCACATTGTCACAATACACAATAGTGGCATTGGTAATTGGACAATGTAACTCAAGTAGTAGATTGCGTAGCCAGCAATATTCAGACACCACATTTGAAACCCCATGATACTCTGCCTCAGCACTTGATCGAGATATAGTCGGTTGCCTCTTGATAGCCCAAGAAACCAGATTATCGCCCAAGAACATGCAATACCCAGATGTAGAATGGCGAGCGTCCGGACATCCCCCCTAGTCAGCGTCAGTATAGGAAACAAAAGCTGAAATGGAAGAAGAATAAAGTGGCAAGCCATACTCTAGAGTGCCTTGTACATACCGAATAATGTGCTTCAGCACATTCATATGTATCTCACGAGGATCGTGCATAAATAAACATATTTGCTTGAGGCATATGTGATGTCTCGCCTAGTAAACGTAAGGTACTGAAGAGCACCCACAATACTACGATACAAGAAATGATCGGCAAAAGGCGGACTAGAAAAATCCCCCATCTTCGGCTTTGTGTCAACATGCGTATATGCCGGTTTGCACGAGGCTATACCCGCACGCTCCGCAATCTCTCATGCATATATCTTTTGAGAGAGAAATATGAGGCCTGGTTTCCTAGACACGACAATCCCAAGAAAATAACTGAGAGGACCAAGATCCTTCATAGCAAACTCGAAACCAAGCTGAGACATAATAGAGCATCGGAGAGAATCCGAAGAAGTGGTCAAGATGATATCATCAACGTATAACAAAAGGTATGCCATATCACGTCCCCGTCGATATATAAAGAAGGAGTGATCAGACTTACTATGAGTAAATCCAAGTGAGTAGACATAATCTGCAAACCACTGATACCAAGCCCGTGGGGCTTGCTTAACTCCATACAACGACTTCTTGAGCAAGCATACATATAATCTGCAAACCACTGATACCAAGCCTGTGGGGCTTGCTTAACTCCATACAACGACTTCTTGAGCAAGCATACATAGTCAATAAAATTCTTGTCCCGAAAGCCCCAAGGTTGATGCATATAAACGGTCTCGTTAAGATTGCCATCAAGAAAGGCATTCTTAACATCGAGTTGATGAATAGGCCAACTTTTAGAAAGGGATAAACTCCAGACAGTGCGGATGGTAGCTGGTTTAACCACCGGACTGAAAGTATCACCACAGTAAACCCTAACTTGTTGAGCCTTACCATCACCTACAAGGCGGGCTTTATGCCGCTCAAAATATCCGTCAGCCCCTCAAAAGATCCATCAAACCTGTGCTTATGAGTAAAAATCTACATAGATCGAATAATATTAGTATCAGGTGGACGAGCTACCAAATACCAAATCCCATTTTCAATAAGAGCATCAAATTCATTAGACATAGCCATCTTCCAATTAGGGTCCTTGGGCCGACACAGGGTTACGAAGAAGTGCAGATTTAGTAGTGGTATTTAAATTAAAGTTTTAGGTTTAAAAATACCATTCTGACTTCGAGTAATGGGACAGACGGACAAAGGAGCAGGCTGCTGTATATGCGAATTGGATGGAGGAGTGGGCAGTGTGTTTGGTCCAAGAGAAGACGGGCTGTGTGCAGGCACTGGACGAGGGCCAGGCGAAGATGGGCTTGAAGTAGGGCTAGGCATATTGTGGGCTGGAGTAACCTGGTGGGCTTGGGTAGGTGGTATAACTGGCTGGGCTTGAGTGAGAATTTGTCCCAAAATATGTGGACTTATTCCCTCACCCAGGAATTCATAAGAAGTATGGGACGGAGTGTGTATATTAGCAAATGGGAAAATTGTTTCATCAAAAATGACATGACGATTTATAATGATTTTTCGAGAGGATAAATCATAACATTTGTAGCCACGATGATTAGTTAGGTATCCCAAAAATACACAAGATGTGGAGCGAGCTTGGAGTTTATTGATGGTAGGAGACGGGAATAAAATATAACATAAACACCCAAATACCCGGAGATGAGAATAGGCCGGATCTTTGCAATATAAAACTTTGAGTGGTGACTCGGAATCAAGAGTTTTGTGGAGAATTATATTGAGGAGATAGGTGGCCATTTGAAGGGCATGGTGCTAAAAGGAGGATGGCAGGAATGCATGAGTCAAAAGAGTACGAATCATATTATTGATTGTACAAATGGTGCATTCAGCTTTGCCATTTTGAAGAGAGGTGTATGGGCAAGAAAGACGAAAAGATAAACCATGTTGCTTACAAAAATTCCAGAAATTTGTATTATCGAATTATTTTCCCTTGTCACATTGGATTGTTTTTATTTCTTTTTCGAATTATGTAGGAATATGATTTTGAAATTCAAGAAAAGTATTGTAGACATCGGATTTTTTGAGAGAGGAAATGTCCATAAAAGATTCGAATAATCATCTAACAACATATAAAAATGGTGACCCGAAGAACTAAGTGTAACACCCCGATATATTCGGAATAATTACAGCGCCGTAAACCCTTTATATAAGAGTTTACAAGGCTAATTTGAGAAATACGAAAAATAATACTAAAGTGTTATTAAGGTTAAAATTCAAAACCAGTTTCCAACAAACCCATTTTAGGGACATGAAGAACATTTTTAAGTGTGAGAGGTGGGTGTGGTGGATATAACCTAGTGTGACCAAACCATTTTACTCGAATCGAATGACCATTTCCAATAATAATATTATGATTGGTGCTCGAATTGAAATAGGGAGAGAGATTACCTAACGAAGCTGTAATACCCAAGATTTTCATTTCCAGTTATTTTGAATTATTTGTCAGTTGTGCTGGTTATTTTGTTCCGTTGGAGATTATTTGAGATTTTCCCTACGTTGGGTACGGTATGATGTACCGTGTTGTGGTATTCGCTGTGTACGACTTGTCATTGCGTAAGTCATGCAGATCGTACGTCGTGCTTCGTTATTTGTTCATTTTCATTCGGATCGTCGTGGTGTTGGATTTTTGGTGCGATCCTACTACCTGTGCAGTAGGCATAACGCACGCTATGCTGCCTCATAGCGCACGCTACTGGCGCATCATTAGCGCACGCTACCTGAAAGGTGCAGAACTATCCAGAAGCTACTGGACTGGACTGGACCTGTGACTCGTTAGCACATGCTAATATTAGTGATTAGCGCAGGCTAACCATGTGTTTGGGCAGATCGTGTTGTTGTGTTGCTTCGATAGCGCGTGCTAACGAATGTTGCTAGTGCACGCTAATAACTGTCCAGTATAAATACTGGACAACTGTTAGGAGTATGCCCTCGAATGCCACTCAGAGGTTGTTGAGTGAGGGCATTGTACTTGTAATTATGTAAACCATTTATATAAGGCAAATGAATGTTTCTTTATTTACTGGTAGTTACTGGCATTCCTAACTCGTAAATATTCATGTAGAAACTAGTCCGTGTATTTGAGAGCAAAACGTTTCACTCCTTATTGGATAAGGGGGTCGGCACTGGAAAGGTTTATAGCTCAAATACTTAATCGTTCGCAAGTCGATGAAACTTGACTGTGCGTTAAGTTTATATGAAGACTTGTATGACGTGTTCTTTGACAAGGAGAGTGCCTGTCGAACACTAATGGTTAGTGGGAGCACACGTTATAGGTATGCTAATTGGATTAGTATACTCGAACCGACTCACCCTCGATTCATCACACGGATTTCACTCCGGGACAGTCAATGATGGAATCGAAAGGTTGTGATAGGTATTCGTGAACCTTCGACTTGAGGATTTAGTAGGGATGTGCTTGTGACGTCAAGATTTTCATTAGAGTAGTTCGACCCTGTAAACCGGAAGGCGGGGGTCAACCTTGACGTGCATCTTGACGGGCAAGTAGCAGGTCCTACTGAATACCAAGATAGAATTCTTTCTCCTGTTAGTGAACGGGTTATATGTCCTATGCGGTTATTAGCAGATGAGATCATAAGTCTTTGGCCAAAGCATTGGAGTTAGTTGTATTAGATACACGACAGCTCGATGATCTCAATTTGCATTAACGCATGCATAGCGTCAAGTACAAATAGGGTTTGACTGACCATGACCCTATAACTTGATCGGGACATTTGAAAGAAGGGTTGATACGTATACTGGTATTCACGACAGAATGGTTCTTGAATGAACCCAATCATTCGTTCTCAGTTGGGGTACAGTGTAGGCCGCCAGGTTGGCTAGCTGGTGCTACTACTCTTTGGTTCCTCCCATTGCTGACTGAGACGGACATACGAGTCGCGCATTAGGATTTACGATGGAATGAATTAAGCTAATTCTCTCATTATGTGTATTATATATTGGATATCTAAATTTGGAACATTAGATGTCTAAATCGATTTATTGAATAAATTGATTTACGGCCTAATGAATTAAATATATCACTGGGTGATTAATTTAATTCATGGATATAATTATTTCTCGGAGAAATTAATTATGTTGTAATGTATTTGATATGATGAAATTAACTGGATTAATTAAACTATACAAATACATCGGGACAGAATTGGAGTTTATTTGTTTGGACTCTCGGAAGTCCGAAACAAACCGAACTCATCCGTTTCTCTATGCCCCCCCCCATTTCTAGCCACCTTCTTTTTGGACTTATGTCTCCATTCTTTTATGAATGATAATTGTGGAGGTGGGGTTAGATTCCCACATGCATGAGTTGTTAAAGGTAGTGGGGAGTTGAATAAATGAAGAAGATGACAATCACTCACTCCCACATGATTTCCAACGTGAGGTTGCAAGAAAGAGAGATAGAGATAGACTTTGAGTTTAACACTCAAATTCATTTTCTTCATTCACTTCTTCTTCATTTTTCTTGGAGAAAAATTGAGAGAAATTATTGAGAGATATATTATACACTTAGAGTGTAGTAATAAAAGCTTCATCACTTGATTCTAGCCATAATCTTAGAGGTTAATCAAGTGTTGTTATTCCGGTCATTTTTCCGGTGCGTGGCAAGTAGAGACGCGGTGCTTTCGGTGTTGGATCGTTCAAGGGCTTGGAGCGGATTGAACTCGTAGAGATCAAACTAAAGTTTGGGGAATAGCTCAAGAGAAGGTTACCATTTAATCAACGGACTTCGAGGGTTAGTTTCTTACGACTCTTGCTTTTTGTTTATATATTCGTATATATGTAGCTCGATCGATCCTCGTAGGGATTCAGATCGAATTAATTTTCATTTTACCGCTTCCGCCGGGCCTTCGTTTTAGGCACCGAATCCCAACAGTGGTATCGGAGCATAGGTCTTGCGATCGTATATACGATATTGGCATTTGGAATGCTCGATTAGATGGTGAATGATTTGGAATCATTTTAGTCATAATCGTGGTATATATTTTTACGTTCGTTGTAGTTATATTTTTCGTAAGTTTATGTCTAAATATAAATCTTAATTTCTTGGAAATATGATTCATATTGAAGATATGAATGTTGGAGAATATAGATATTGGATATCCGGTCGAAAAACTAGCCCCGAAATGCCGTTAGACGGTCCGGGAGGGGTTCGGGAGCAGGGGGCCGCGGCCCAGGGCTCGGGGGCCGTGGCCCAGGGCTGTTGCAGCCGGCCTGGGCAGCCACTGTACTGGGGGCCGCGGCCCAGGGCCGCTGGGCAGCCCTACAGGCAGCTTCCGAGCGTGACTCGGCCATGCCAGGCCTGTCTGCCGGCATGCTGCCGAGGGTGACTCGGCCATGGCAGGCCATTTTCGCCCCGGCTCGATTTTTTTCGTGTATTCTTGAAAATTAATCTCTCGCATGTTAAATGGGTTTAATATGATTAAAATGATTTATGGTATTTCATTTTATAATGGAAATTTGATTAATTGGAATACTTGTGATCGACCGAATTATTTTGAACGTTTTCATATTACTGATTGTGTGAATCGATTTGATCGGTTCGTATTGTTGATTGGATCAATGTATCTCTACGCTTTACATTTATTTAGTATTTATTGGATGAATGCTTTTGAATGGTGATGTGGTTCGTGGACTTAGTTTTTGAATCGTTCGTTTTATTCGATTGGGTTGTAAAGGCCGTTTTGAGCCTATTTATTTTACTAGAAAATTTTGTATCTAGGATGCAATTTTCAATGTAAAATTTATATGTAATGACGAAGACTGGAGGTAGATCCATTTCGAGAAGACGAAGATTCAAGACGAAGACTTGTAATTAGATTACGGAGTTTTTGTTTTCTAGGAACGGTCCATGAACCACATGTTGGTAGCAACTAGGTTGTGAATGGTTGTTTCATGTTGTATGAATGCCACAAACGCGCTTAAATGATTAATGTGCAAAGTGTAACGTTAATCGCGATAATTTTCCCACAACAAATAATTAAGTTTATAAGGTTTCAAGGTTTTCCTTCCCTCCATC
This sequence comes from Orobanche coerulescens, assembly GCA_033398695.1. NCBI lineage: Eukaryota > Viridiplantae > Streptophyta > Magnoliopsida > Lamiales > Orobanchaceae > Orobanche > Orobanche coerulescens. Next base: position 83,454,849 of record CM065818.1, on the reverse strand, counting down.
GAGTTTTCGGGAAATTAAAATCCAAACCGGATGTGCTATGCTTACGAGTTATCGGGGTAGTCGTTCGGGGAGGACGGATAAATTACCGGGAGCGCATTGGATGCCTTCGGTTGGAGCAAATTTCATCCCTAGAAACCTGATAGGTTGCCGGATAAGATTCAATTGTGAAACTGATTTCCGTCGATGGTATAAACTTAACTTGTTCACGAACCATAGAAACCGTATAGGTTGAGGGGAGTGAACAAGGGGAAAAAGAAGATCGAATCATCCATTAGATGGGTTGGTGTTGGACGCCACTTTATGAAAATTAATAGACTAGAAACCTATTCGGTTGCCCTCTATTAAGATTTATAAAGAACTCGATCATCACTATGAAGTAGAGTGACGATACTTCCGGATTTCACATGGGAGTGTGTTATTCCGATAAAAAAATAGTGGGAGCTGGGTAACAAGAATAGAAAAGACCTTAATTCTATGCTCAGAACATAATTGAATGAGTCACTAATTAATCTGTTATACTTAATGCAGACAAATCTCAATATGATAATGAATCCACTCGCAATTCTACTCGAAAAGAATACCTTAATGGGACCTAACTGTGTGGATTGGCTCTGCAATCTGATGATTGTCCTCAATATAGAGGCACTGGGATACGTCTTGGATACGGACATTCCGGCACCTCCTGTGCGGACCCGAGCCAATCAGGAAGAGATTGAAAACCACAAAAAGTGGGTTAAGGATGACGTGAAAGTCCATGCTTATATGATGGCTTCCATGTCTAATGAGCTTCAGAGAGCTCATGAGAAAATGACTTCTGCTAGGCAGATTCTATCTCACTTAACCGAACTTTATGGTGAGCACAGCAGAACTGCTAGATATGAGATATCCAAGCAACTGTTCGGTGCAAGGATGAAGGAAGGTGAGAAGGTTGGGGAACACATCCTCAAAATGATATCCATGATCGAGAGATTGGAGGCTCTTGATTTTAAAATGGATACTTCTCTCCAAACCGACCTTATCCTACAGTCTCTCCCTGATTCCTTCTCACAGTTTGTTATGAACTTCAAGTGCAATGAGATTGCATGTAATTTAGCTGGACTAATGAACAAATGTGACCGCTCAGTCTCAGATGAAGAATCCACGGATGAAGGAGTCTGCTCTTGTGATTTCTTCTGGACCTCGGAGGTCTAAGAATTAGAAGAAAAAGACCAAGAAGCAGACTAGACCACAAGCTAAGGACCTTAAGGGAAAGGGCAAGGCCCCGATGGTTCCAAAGAACAACAAAAAGAAGGATGCTTGTCTCAAGTGCGGTGAGTTGGGCCACTGGGCTAGAGACTGTCCGATTCTTCATGGCACTTCAGGTACAAAACTTTTAGTTTTGGAAAAAAATTGTTCTGCTACTGTATTTTCTACTTTCTGGATACTGGATTTTGGTGCTAGTTCTCATATTTGTAACATGAATCAGGATCTGGAACAAAGTAGGAAGCTTGGAGCTGGAGAAGTTATGATCACAATCGGCAGCGGGCATAGTGTCGAGGCGACCGACATAGGATCATTTCTTTTGGGTTTAGAATCCGGCTTTGTTTTGACTTTAGAAGATGTACTTTTTTTGCCCGAGGGGCACAAAAACATTGCATCCATTCCGGTCATGGACCGAAAGGGCTTTTCATTTTTCATTGGTGATGGTTCCTGCAAAATTTATTTTAGAAATAAACTAGTGGGTACTGCTACATTGTTAAATGGATTGTATCATCTAAATCTCAGCAACAAAGTAGTTGTGAATATTATGACTAGAAAACGTGGTAGGGATGAAACCAATCAAGTTTTGAAATGGCATCTTAGACTTGGTCATGTTGGTCAGACCAAGGTTTACAAGATGGAAAAAGATGGACTTATGGGTCCATTGGGATCAGATCCTTTTCCAACTTGTGAATCTTGCCTTAAAGGCAAAATGACTAAGTCCCCCTTCACAGGGACTTTTGAAAGAGCCGCTGATAAACTGGGATTAATCCATACCGATGTATGTGGTGCTTTGGAAGCAGCACGTGACGGATATCAATATTTCATTACGTTTACAGATGATCATACTAGGTATGGTTATGTATACTTAATGAAACATAAATCCGAGGCCTTTGAGAAATTCCAGGAATTCAAGGCCCTAGTCGAGAAACAAACTGGTAATCATATCAAAGCACTTCGGTCAGACCGAGGTGGCGAGTATATGAGTACGGAGTTTGACGAGTTCCTTAAGGAACATGGAATAGTTTCAAAACTAACACCTCTAGGTACTCCTCAGTTAAATGGTGTGTCAGAAAGAAGGAACCGGTCTCTGTTGAACATGGTCCGTTCCATGCTGGGCTATACTGACTTGTCGATTTACCTGTAGGGGTATGCACTCCTGACTGCTGTGTATATCTTGAACAGATGTCCTTACAAATCCGTTCCTAAAACTCCACATGAGATGTGGGAAGGAAGGAAGCCAAGTCTTAATCATATTAGGATTTGGGGATGTCCCGCCTATGTCAAGAAGACTAAGGTGGAAAAGTTGGAAGCTAGGTCTGCGAAGGGACGTTTCATTGGATTCCCGTCTGGGACGATGGGATATCTATTCTACATGCCCGAAGATCGAAAGATCGTTGTTGCTTTACAAGCACACTTCCTGGAAGATGAGTTCATTCAGGAAGGCGGAGCAGGTAGAAGTATTTCTTTAGAAGAATACAATGAAACTCCTCGAGAGACACCTGTGAAAGAAACTGGAACCGAACCTTCTGAAACACAAGTACAACCATCTCATAGGTCTAGTAGGGTGTCTCATTTACCTGAGAGGTATGGGCTTGTGCACTTGGAGGAGCTGGGTCTCCATGAGGTTCCAAGTGATAGCCAAGAGACCGACCCGACGACTTATGACCAAGCGATGGTGGATGTAGACTCCGCGAAATGGCGTGAAGCTTTGGAAGTTGAGATAGACTCGATGGATGTCAATCAGGTCTAGACTCTAGTAGACCGCCCCAAGGGCATAGTGCCTATTGGGAATAAGTGGATCTACAAGAGAAAGACTGATGGTGATGGCAAGGTTGACGCCTATAAGGCCAGGCTTGTGGCAAAGGGTTATACCCAAAAAGAAGGGATCGATTACCACGATACCTTCTCGCCCGTAGCCATGATCAAGTCTATTCGCATGATGCTTGCTATAGCTGCCTACCACGATTATGAGATATGGCAAATGGATGTAAAGACGGCTTTCCTTAATGGATTCCTCGAGGAAGAAATCTATATGGAGCAGCCTAAAGGCTTTGTGTCCGAAATCGATATTCAGAAAGTGTGCAAGCTCCAGCGTTCCATTTATGGACTGAAGCAAGCGTCGTGTAGTTGGAACCTTCATTTTGACGAGGCAATGAAAGAGTTTGACTTCGTGCAAAATGAGGAGGAACCTTGTGTATACAAGAGGGTTAGTGGGAGCAAGATCGCATTCTTAGTACTATATGTAGATGACATTCTACTAATAGGAAATGATGTGGGAATGCTCAGTTCTGTGAAAGCTTGGCTTTCGAGTAATTTCTCCATGAAAGACTTGGGAGAAGCTACCTATATTCTTGGTATTCGACTCTACCGGGATAAAGCGAAGAGAACAATAGGTCTTTCCCAAGCCCTCTATATAGATCAAATCTTAAAGCGATTTAAGATGGATGATTCTAAAAGAGGGTTCCTACCGATGCAACATGGAATAAAACTCTCCTTGAAGATGTGTCCTCAAAGTGAGGAACAACAAAAGGAAATGAGTAATATACCATATGCTTCGGCCATGGGTAGCCTTATGTATGCTATGTTGTGTACAAGACCTGACATCACGCATGCTGTAAGCGTGGTGAGTAGGTTTCAGGCAAACCCAGGTAGGGAACATTGGACTGCCGTAAAGAACGTTCTCAAGTATTTAATAAGGACTAGAGATATGGTTCTGATGTATGGCGGTGGAGAATTGGATGTGGTGGGATACACTGATTCGGACTTCCAAGGACTGAAGGATGACTCGATGTCTACTTCTGGCTACATATTTACTCTTAATGGAGGAGCAGTATCTTGGCTTAGCGCCAAGCAAACCGCGACTGCTGATTCCACCTGTCAGGCTGAGTATCAAGCAGCCTCGGAGGCTTCCAAGGAAGGGTTGTGGATTAAGAAGTTTCTGGGAGAACTTCAAGTGATACCATGTGCTGAACTGCCTATTCCGCTGTACTGCGACAACGACGGAGTTGTAGCGCAGGACAAGGAGCCGAGATTTCACAACAGCACCAAACATATTGAGAGGAAGTATCATCTTGTAAGAGAATTTGTTCGCAAGGGATACATTGTGCTGCACAGAGTAGACTCGGCCGACAACGTCGCCGATCCACTGACCAAGCCACTTTCTCAGACTAGCTTGGAACGTCATCTGGAGAACATGGGTATTAGATACCATAGTGTGTGGCATTGAGTGCAAGTGGGAGATTGTTAGGAGTATGCCCTCGAATGCCACTCAGAGGTTGTTGAGTGAGGGCATTGTACTTGTAATTATGTAAACCATTTATATAAGGCAAATGAATGTTTCTTTATTTACTGGTAGTTACTAACATTCCTAACTCGTAAATATTCATGTAGAAACTAGTCCGTGTATTTGAGAGCAAAACGTTCCACTCCTTATTGGATAAGGGGGTCGGCACTGGAAAGGTTTATAGCTCAAATACTTAATTGTTCGCAAGTTGATGAAACTTGACTGGACGTTAAGTTTATATGAAGACTTGTATGACGTGTTCTTTGACAAGGAGAGTGCTTGTCGAACACTAATGGTTAGTGGGAGCACACGTTATAGGTATGCTAATTGGATTAGTATACTCGAACCGACTCACCCTCGATTCATCACACGGATTTCACTCCGGGATAGTCAATGATGGAATCGAAAGGTTGTGATAGGTATTCGTGAACCTTCGACTTGAGGATTTAGTAGGGATGTGCTTGTGCCGTCAAGATTTTCATTAGAGTAGTTCGACCCTGTAAACCGGAAGGCGGGGGTCAACCTCGACGTGCATCTTGACGGGCAAGTAGCAGGTCCTACTGAATACTAAGATAGAATTCTTTTTCCTGTTAGTGAACGGGTTATATGTCCTATGCGGTTATTAGCAGATGAGATCGTAAGTCTTTGGCCAAAGCATTGGAGCTAGTTGTATTAGATACACGACAGCTCGATGATCTCGATTTGCATTAACGCATGCATAGCGTCAAGTACAGATAGGGTTTGACTGACCGTGGCCCTATAACTTGATCGGGACATTTGAAAGAAGGGTTTATACGTATACTGGTATTCACTACAGAATGGTTCTTGAATGATCCTAATCATTCGTTCTCAGTTGGGGTACAATGTAGGCCGCCAGGCTGGCTAGGTGGTGCTACTACTCTTTGGTTCCTCCCATTGCTGACTGAGACGGACCTACCGAGTCGCGCATTAGGATTGACGACGGAATGAATCAAGTTAATTCTCTCATTATGTGTATTAGATATTGGATATCTAAATTTGGGACATTAGATGTCTAAATCGATTTATTGGATAAATTGATTTACGGCCTAATGAATTAAATATATCACTGGGTGATTAATTTAATTCATGGATATAATTATTTCTTGGAGAAATTAATTATGTTGTAATGTATTTAATATGATGAAATTAATTGGATTAATTAAACTATACAAATAAATCGGGACGGAATTGAAGTTTATCTGTTTGGACTCTCGGGAGTCCGAAACGAACCGAACTCATCCGTTTCTCCATGGGCCCCCCCATTTATAGCCACCTTCTTTTTGCACTTATGTCTCCATTCTTTTATGAATGATAATTGTGGAGGTGGGGTTAGATTCCCACATGCATGAGTTGTTAAAGGTAGTGCGGAGTTGAATAAATGAAGAAGATGACAATCACTCACTCCCACATGATTTCCAACGTGAGGTTGCAAGAAAGAGAGAGAGATAGACTTTGAGTTTAACACTCATATTCATTTTCTTCATTCACTTCTTCTTCATTTTTCTTGGAGAAAAATTGAGAGAAATTATTGAGAGATATATTATACACTTAGAGTGTAATAATAAAAGCTTCATCACTTGATTCTAGCCGTAATCTTAGAGGTTAATCAAGTGTTGTTATTCCGGTCATTTTTCCGGCGCGTGGCAAGTAGAGAGGCGGTGCTTTCGGCGTTGGATCGTTCAAGGGCTTGGAGCGGATCGAACTCGTAGAGATCAAACTAAAATTTGGGCAATAGCTCAAGAGAAGGTTACCATTTAATCAACGGACTTCGAGGGTTAGTTTCTTACGACTCTTGCTTTTCGTTTATATATTCGTATATACGTAGCTCGATCGATCCTCGTAGGGATTCGGATCGAATTAATTTTCATTTTATCGCTTCCGCTGGGCCTTCGTTTTAGGCACCGAATCCCAACAACAACAACTTTTTTCCCTTCATTTCTCACTTCCTTCGTTTATATCCATCGGGAGGAGTTCCAAAGGCGATCTGGGGCGATTTTCTTCACCAAGCTTCATCTTGGGGCGAGTTTGTTCATGTCAAACATCATTAAATCATCCTTCTTGTATTTCACACAAATCCAGTTTAATTGAATTTGGGGGCTTTTCCTTGGTTTCGTGATTTTCACCCGATTTCATCCAATCGGTTATGTATTCTTGTTGTTTTGGTGGTAAACCTTGGATTATAAACTCGTTCAATGATTTCGTGTCACCCGAAGTATGATTTCAATTTCCTTAAGAAACCCTTGGATCCTTGTTGTTCTTAGTGTTGATTTGGATTTCATTTAGTGTTGTTGATTCGTGGTGGTGTTATTCTCGTAGTGTTAGTGGGGATTCGAATTCTTAGTTGTACTTGGAAGTTCAGGGGCTGCTCGACCGCTTCCGTTCGTTGTTCCGTTGCTTGTGGTTTCGAGGCAAGTATCTTGCTCATATATTACGTGTTTTGTGGATATTATAGTTGGTAACCGATGATAAGTGCTAAATGAATATTTTAATGAACTTTCAAAAGAATCGGTATATTCTTGATGAAGGTTTTCTTCAAAATTTACCGGTGTGTTTGAGAACGAACATGTCGCTCTGAGATGTGTATTAGTGTCGTATATTGGAATGCCTTACTTTTGTGTATTGTTGTTTTGTGGGATTGTGGCATTTGAAAATGTATAGCTCTAACCTTTCGTTAAGGTGTGTGTGTGGAAAAGTGTATTTATTGATGATCATGTGACGTTGTGTGATAAAGGTAGTAACTCCTTTATGAGGAAGTTGTGCCGTTCGGCGTGGTTGGGGGTATTCTTTTTCATTGCTATGTGATTGATACTGGTTGCATCATTAGGTTCTAGTGTTGATTGTACCATTACTTGGTCGTGAGTATGTGTTGGACAAACTGGCCATTCTATCAAGGTACCTTGACTATATATATTGTGATTGACTTTCGAGGCTTGTGGTTTTGCAGCTGTGAATTGTGGAAAATGCGATTTTGTGTGTGATGTGAGGATGTATTCTCGGGGTACTCTCACCTGGGTATGGCTCGATGGGGCCCACAAGGACTTGGTCGGGTGGCCTTGCACGAGAGTTACCTTCGAGAGTTGCGGTATTCTCACCTGGCGATTGTCTCGACGGGGCCCACATGGACTAGGCCGGGTGGTCTTGTCACGAGAATTACATTCAAGAGTTTTTGCTGTTGATTAATTGTGATGTTTGAAGTATCACAATGCTTTGTTCTCGGGGTCGAGATATATTATATATAGTGTCTTGGTGTTTGGCTAGAATGGCATTAGAATGAAGTTTTGTGTGTAATTTGTCCTTGGTTGTGAGATTTTGATGTCTGATATGTTGCGTATAATTTATCCATCGTTGTGAGACTTTGAATACATTTTTCATAATGTTTTCCGAAATAAAACTCCCGAGATCTTGAATTGACTTTCAAAGTGACCACTCGTTTCATTTCTACTTTTAAGATTGAAATATTTTATCCAAATGAGAAATCTTGGGAAGTCTTTCGTTGTGTTTGAGCTTTGGATTATTTAAGTTAATGTATTCTCGAAATGTATTGTGTGTGGCTTGTATTTGCACTTTATACTTGCACTAGCAAAATTGTGAAATTTTGCTAACCCCTGAGTATCGGGGGGTGGATGTCTGTATTGCATCCAGGTACATGCAGGTCACTGGGAAATTAACACAGGATCGTAACGAATGATGATGAAAGACGAATGATACTAATCACATGGAGGCCAGTTCTGGGTATATTTAGTTGGAGTTCATTGTATGGTCTTTTCCACTGTCGTATTTTCTTGTTTGTGAGTGTATTTGACCCTTCCATGGGTATGAGTCCTGACAGAGTTATGTATGTTTGAGTTTTATGTTAATGATGAAAGATCAAATCGGTCTAATGGTTCGTTAATTAGACACATCGGCATGAAACATGATGTCTTGTTCTGCATTTAGCCTGGTAGATTCTCACGGAGAGGGTCCACGGCGTGTGATATTTACGAATAGTTTCTGGGGGTATTACAGAAGCAAACATACAGGACATCTCTCCAGTGTCCATATACACATTATTGTCCGGTGGGGTCAACCCAAGTTTATACATAGCGTCTTCAATATCTGTGGGTGAAGGCTGAGATGTCACGATATAGGCTTGAGGACGAGGCCCAAGCACGGCGGTGAAATCCTAGCTCATCACAAGGCTAATCAAACCAAGTACACTAATTAACTAAACAATAATATTATCACATCTTTATAGGAGATATGATAATAACATTCTTACAGTCTTGACACAATCCCATACTCGAAATACTCCATCTTTCATCTTGTTAAAATAAAATATTACATGTGGGTGCAGTCATGCACCGTCTCCTTGCAATATGATATTTGAAAGAATATAAGAGTAATTCTCATGAATTTTAACATGTAAAGCAATGACATATTGCGGTAAATACATGAATTCGTCGACCTTGATTATAGTTCGCGTGACTATATGTCTGAATACTTTCCCAAGTATTTGTAAATGCACGTGCCTTACATATTTGACTATATTTACTCGATCTTATTGGATGGATAAGACGAGTTGGTTATGGTGTATTCATTATATTTTGTGGTTCAAAATGCTTAATTATGATGCACTGCATTGCATTCACATAACATGGCTATTATGACATATACTTACAAATTAAGAATTGATTTACTTGGTTGTGCCTTTTGGTGGATTTTGTCTAAATTTTTTTTATCAAGATTAGACGCATCATCCTTGGTCTCTATTTATGCTTTGAAAGTTCAAACAAATTAGTGGTTTTTGAACAACTTTTAATGTACCGATATTCCTACTTTCTCTGCAAGTCTACCAAGTTGGAGTTACTGAAAGGGTCATTGATTTTGACTTAAACCAAACGTAGCATCATATTTTTACATGTATAAAACACTTTGTGGCTGTCATTACCGTGTTTTTGAATCAAAACATATGCTATTGAACATGGTCTCAACCTTGTTTTCTCACTAAACTTGAGAAATAATAAAACATCCATTTAAAATAAGCTCTGTGATCTGTGTTTAATGATCTGTGCAGTGCATGTCCTATGGATAGAAAGATGCAGAAGTCTAGTTTCTTTAACATCTGACCGTTTGTTTAGAGCCTCCCGAACGAGGGAGTTATCATTGTCTTAGTAAACAAAGATCAAGCTGCATGAAATTTTATTTCCAGCGATTGTGCTAACTTTTGTCCCTACCAACTTGGTTCCAAGCGATCTTATGACACTCGTTTTTCGATCTCTTTCTGTCCGAATTTGTCATTGATGGTGTGATTTTTTAAAATGTCATCTTTAAAATGTTGAAAAACATTTTCCATGGATAAGCCCAAAATCTGCACCCTTATAACTGATGGAATAAAACGCAGCGGAAGTGAAGTGTGAGATATTTGAATAAAGCGTTTTATATATTCACGAGCACAAAATTTATTTAGGCATGCTAATTAATTAATTACTAAGATTAATAAGTAATTTAAATATAATTTATTATTTATTAAATAATATTATTGGTGAATTTAATATCATAATCTAGATCAATGATCATAGGATATTTCCTTTTGAAGTGAAGTGGTTGCTACTTTGATCTCTTCCTCAAAACCTTCTAGAGTATGTTCCAACCTTAATCCGGACGTTGTGTGTGCAATGAGCTATCAGATCTTACTTGACAATAAAGATGGATCGGTCGAACCTGTTTCTCATAACTCTCGATATTCCTTTTTCTTCAAGTAATTCTGATTGATAACAAGAATTAAAATGTTATCTCAATTGTGGAATTAAAAACACAAGTCAAGATCCACAATAAAATACTTAGAAGAAAAAATCGAAACCCTTGTGTAATGTTATGTGTCACGGTCGAACCCCCTCTAATGTCCTATTTATAGGCTTTGGACTACTATAGAGATTAGTTTAGGCGGAACTGCTCAAAGCTTCTAGCTAAGCTGCCTAGGATGATATCGACCTGCATTTCCGAATAGATAGTAGCCCCTAAGATATCAAGTTCTTTTAGATGAAAAATCATCTTTAGAACATGATCCCTTACCGGGGTTCCTTCACACATCTCAGTCATCATCAAGACCCTCATAGCATTTTGCCTAGCCACTCGGTTATGATGACCAAACAGCTCGCCGAGATTTTTCATCATTTCTGCGGCCATGCCCATACTCTGATGCTAATGCTGCAATATATTTGCTAAAGAAGCCAAGATGTAACAGCAAGCCATCTCATCAGATTTCTTCTATTTGTGGTATTTTTCACCTCATCAAGTGCCAAATCCTCATCTGGTTTCAATGGGCATTCCTCAGCTGGAACAAACTTGCGGCAGCAGTCAAGACAATATTAAGGTTAAGTTTCCAATCAGCAAAGTTAGTGCCATCAAGTTTGTTTTCTTTGAGAATTAGAGCAAGTGATTGAAAGACATTTGAGATAAAATTAAAACATTCATCAAATGCATATAAAATATATTGAAAAACCTCAAAATACAATATATATATATATATATATATATATGCTAGCAACCAACACCTCAAAAAATTAGCACATGTAAGCCATGATCGTGTTGACGTTTATATATACATTTTTCATTTAGAGTTTTACATCTTTAATTCTACTATCCAGTCAATTTATGTTATGAAAATTAAAATTAGTAGTTGTTCCTCTTGGCCATTTATTAATCAACATAAACTCCGTTGGGAAGCTTATTAATTAATACACCTAATAAATACCATAACTTAACAACCTTAAAATATTATCTTTTAAATAATAGTCCTACAGATGGATAAGTCCTAATATAGAAAATAATAATTAATTTTTGTTATCATTTAAAATTTAAAAATCAGTGAAACTACAATTAACACATCCGATATGGAGGAAGACCCTAACATCAAGGCGCATGCTAATTATGTAATACCCGGTTGTGGACTCACTTATTTTCATTCAGTAACTGTCACTCAGTAATTCTCACTCATTAATAATAATTCATCATTCATATTCATTCATTCGTGTTCACCATTCGACGTAATTTTGAGTCGTGTATCGTTGTAATTGCTTAGTAAGTTGATGTTGATGTTGGAGTTCATATCACTTCGAATTTACTCTTTCTTGTTCGGATCATGCTATTTTGGACCAACTCTCGTAATCATTGCTCGGAACCGCCGTCTTGGGATTCCCGCAATTCCATTTCCTATTATTATTCCCAAGTCTTGAGTTCTATTATGTTTACTCTCTTCCCGGGTCATTTTTCGTCACTTTTTGGGCACGAACAGTGTGCGCTGCGGCACAAGGGGTTGCGCGCCGTGGCACACATCTTGCAGGCTCGAGCCTGGAAACGGTTGTACCGTGCGCCACGGCACTCTGCTGGCCGTGCCACGGCACTACCTGGGCGCTTGCTCGCAAATTTCAGCCGCGGGCCACGACACACTCAGTCCGCGCCGCGGCACGCAAGTCATATCACCCCTTTTTCCAGCGGATTTTTGGGAGAGAAGTTCATTTTCATCCCCTTTCTCCTTCCTTCTCTCCGTGGGCGATTTTCGGGCAATTTTCGGGCGATTTGGCATCTTTAATCTTAGAGATATCATCCTCCTCGAGTTCTTGTTGTGGACTAACATCTACTTGGGTTTTTCATCCTAAATCCAAGGTAACTTCTTCAATCCTAGATTCGATTGAGTTGGAGCATGATGTTTTGGATGTTATAATCCAGGGGAAAGCCCCTGGATTTATGGTACACGAGGATGGACTTTTGTGATTTAAGAACCAGTTATGTGTTCCGGCGGATGACGGGTTGAAAAACTCGATTTTGAGACCATGCTACCCCTTATTCTATCCATCCAGGGTCTAGCAAGATGTACGAAGACTTGAAACAAAATTACTGGTGGAGTAATATGAAGCGAGAAGTTGCAGAATTTGTTTCGAGATGTCTGACCTATTAGCAAGTCAAGATAGAACATCAGCGACCGACGGGTATGCTGAAATCGCTTCCTATCCTAGAATTGAAGTGGAAGGATATTTCGATGGACTTCATCACGAGTTTGCCGACGAGTCATAATGGCATGAATACAATTTGGGTAATTGTGGACTGTTTAACTAAGTCGGCTCATTTTCTTGAGATTAAGGATACGTGGGGTCTTGAGAGACTTGCCCAGTTATTCATTAAAGAGATCGTGAGATTACACGATACCCCTAAGAGTATCGTTTCTGATCGTGACGGGCGATTCATGTCATATTTTTGGAAATCCGTTCATCGTGCCATGGGAACTCAGCTAAATTTCAGCACAACTTTTCACCCTCAGTCCGACGGAAAATCAGAGCGAACTATTCAGACGTTGGAGGACATGTTGAGAGCATGTGTTCTAGATTTGAGAGATGGTTGGGAAGCCCAACTACCATTGATTGAGTTCATGTACAATAATAGTTGGCATGCTTCGATTAAAATGGCACCTTATGAGGCCTTATACGGTCGTCGTGTCAATCTCCCTTATGCTGGGATGACTTATTAGAATCAATCGGCACTGAACCCGATATGATAATAGCCGCCCGCGAGAAGGTAGCATTGATCTGGAGTCATTTGCTGACTGCTCAAAGTCGACAAAAATAATATGCAGATAATTGTCATCGACCATTAGAGTTCGAGGCAGTTGACCACGTTTTGGTCAAGGTATCCCTGAGTCGAGGCGAGGAAAGTCGAGTCCGAGATTCATTGGACCATTTGAGATTTTGGATCGAGTAGACAATCTGGCTTATTGATTGGCTTTACCTACGACTTTGAGCCGAATTCATAATGTGTTTCACGTCTCTAAGTTGCGGAAGTATGTTGCCGACCCTAGTCACATACTTCACTTCGATAAAATCGAGATAGCAGATGATCACGTACGAGGAGCGTCCTGTACGAGTCCTAGAGCGATGAATTAAACAGTTGAAGAACAAGTCGATTCCTTTTGTTAAGATTCAGTGGTCTAGACATGGAGTCGAAGAGGCTACTTGGGAAACTGAGGATAGTATGCGGAAGAGTTATCCCGAATTGTTTGACCCTTAGTTTCGAGGACGAAACTCTTTTTAAGGGGGGGAGTATGTAATACCCGGTTGTGGAATCACTAATTTTCATTCAGTAATTGTCACTCAGTAATTCTCACTCATTAATAATCATTCATCATTCGTATTCATTCATTCGTGTTCACCGTTCGACGTAACTTTAAGTCGTGTATCGTTGTAATTGCTTAGCAAGTTGATGTTGATGTTGGAGTTCATATCATTTTGAATTTACTCTTTCTTGTTCGGATCGTTCAATTTTGGACCAACTCTCGTAATCATTGCTCGGAACTGCCGTCCTGGGGTTCCCGTAATTCAATTTCGTGTTATTATTCCCAAGTTTTGAGTTCTATTACGTTTATTCTCTTCATGAGTCATTTTTCCTCACTTTTTGGGCACGAACAGTGTGCGTCGCGGCACAAGGGGTTGCGCTCCGCGGCACACACCTTGCAGACTCGAGCCTACCCTCCTATGCGCCGACGGTCGATAGACCTTCGGTGACGGTCAACTTTGTTTCCATCTTTTTTATGTGGCCTCCTGCCGGCCTGTATGTCGGTGGAGCTGACAGTGACCCTCGGATCACTCTGGCGTCGGTCATTTTTCTTGGTGTGGCGCCTCCGGCCTTCGCCGATGCAGGCATATTTCCGGTAGTCAAATGTTTTTTCTAGCAAGGTAATTTGGTATTTTATTATTTTAATTTAATTATGGCACTACTACCATGCTATTATAGCATTTGTTATCATTAGTCTATAATATAAGGGGCAATTATGATTTTTGTTCGTCGTCATCCACACCTGAAAGGACCATTATACCCCTCCACTCCCATCCGTATTAAATTTAATAATATCAAATATTCAATAATAATAAATTTCCAAAAGTATCCTTAGACCATGAATAACAGCAACCACTTCAACCACCCAACCTCCTCAATATTAAATTAATTTCTCTTTCATCCACATCATTAATATTTTTCCAACCCAACCATATTGAATCATTTATTCATGACCACCCAACCACCTAACCACAAAATTAAATATATTTATTTTACTATTTCCTTTAAGTAAAAAATTATCATAATTATAATAATCTTAACCATTTATAACTACAACAAGAAATATAAAATTATATTATAGAGTGAAAAATACAAAATTTTTCACATTTATAGAGTGAAAAAAATACCAATTTTTTGATATAAATAAATATAAATAAATTAATATTATATATAATATCAAATTATATTATACTATTTAAATTTAATATAAAATCAACAAAATATTGCCAAGTGTCTAATTTGGGTAGAGGGACCACCAGGTCTCTTTTGTGTCGCATGGAGATCGCGGTCGATTGATTTGGGCGCTGCCCATATGATTTTTTAATTTCTTTATTTATGTAAAGCTGATGTGTCTGGTCGACCAGGGGAGAAGTGGTCGTGATCTTAGAATATTGGACTAATATTCAAAAAAAAAAAATCGTTCCTGATGTGGTGCTCCGGCGGGTCGCCGATCGGTACTTTTTTTTGGGAGACCTCTGGCAACCGACCCGTTTTTTGGTGCAACCGCCTACCGATGTAACACTCTCGGTCCAGTTCGAGAATATTACAGCACCGTAGCCTTTTTCGCAATGATCTACTAAACTGAATACTGACTAATAAACGCACTTTTGACTGACATGGTCAAATAACATAATAGATACTGTAATATCCGCAATTTCGTTTTTTCGGTAATTTTCTTTTTTTGGCGAGAGTCCGTTTTGACGACTCGATTGGGACCGTTTCATCATCCTGAGAATGATTAATTCTGCACTTTTTGACATCCGAGTTCATTTCGGTGTCGTTTTGTTGAGTTCCGTACTTTTTAGCGACTTTTCCGCACTTGAGTTCGATTCTTGCGAATCTCGTTCCAAACTGCTGTTTCGAGTTTCCCGTAAGTCCGTTTAACTTTTTTAGACGTGTTGTGAACTTCGGTTTGGTTATTCAATCACGTATCGTGTTTTTCGGGCGCTTTGGGCCATTTTGTAATTTACCCAAAGTTGTGGGTATCCGCATTCGCAATTGTTGTCTTGACCCCTTTTCTTGGTCGCGTGCGAGTAATTGTTGCATGATATTTCGTTTCGGATCGATAATGTTGTCCGCGAGCATTTCGTCATGTTCGTTCCGTGCATTTTCGAAAATCGAGTCGACGGGTCATGGCGGCCGAGCACTGGACGGACAGGTGCGGCACTGTCGGAAGTGCTGGGCACTAGCCGAGCAGGCACGGCAGGAACCAGAGTAGCGCACGCTACGGCCGGAAGACTGCGCGCGCTAACTCGGCAGGTGTAGCGCACGCTGCCGATCGGCTAGCGTATGCTATCGGGCTGGGCAGAGGGGTTACTGGAGTACTGGACTTGGGGAGGATCGGCAGGTAGCGCACGCTACTGTCGGTCGTGGTGTGCGCTAATCGGCATGTGTAGCGCACGCTACCGGCCGACTAGAGTACGTTACCTGGACGAGCTGTTTAGTCCAGAGGTTACTGGACAGGTCCGCTAGCGCGCGCTAGCATCCGCGCAGCGCACGCTATAGGGGTCGGGCGGGCAGGTCGCGGTCGGCAGGTTTGGTCGACAGTGCCGGGTCGTGCGGGCCCTGGCCGAGGGTTCTGGGCCGATGCTGGCTGATAGCGCACGCTAGTCCCGGAAGGCTAGCGCACGTTAGTTCTGGCCCAGTATAAATGTGATAGAGTAGTCACATTTTTACTCGTTTTTCATTTCCTTTCTTTTATGTCCGCGGCTGGGGTTTCGGAGGAGGCGAATCCATGTTGTTAAACAACAAATCCACGAAGTTCTTGAGTTCATATCATTGATTGATCATCCTATATCATCCTTTGATCCAGTGAATCAAGGTAATCTCTTCTTAGAACCCTAGTTTCTTGAATTTTGAGGTTTTTGAGTTTTTGTCCGATTCGTTCCATATTCTTGATTAATGCATGATGGGTATGATTAATCTCAGTATTATTCATGTGTCTAACATCATTTAATCCATTGTTCTTCGTCGAATCAAGGTATAATTCTTGATTTCCTTCGAATCGACTTTTTAGGGGATTTGTCCTTGATTTCATTTTCCATCCGTTTTTGATGGATCGATTGTTGTTAAATGATGTTGTTAAACATATCCTATGGATTGTATATCCATATTCGGTTTGGAAGTCCATTTTCATGTTTTTCGGGTCTATTCGTGTTTTTGGCCGTTTTGGGGGAAACCTTTGAACTTTCGTCGTTTGTTCCTTGAATTCAACGGCTTTAAGTCGTGCTATGGAATTCATTTTCATTGTTGTTATTCTCCTTCGTAGTTTATTATCGCGAGTTGACATTCGGTGGAGTCGGCGGGTTCGTAGTCGGTTCGTGCCAACCTACTTCGGTCGATTCTCCGCGTTGTTCTTATTCAAGGCAAGTACTTTATCCATACAATTCTTGTTTTGTGAATATGATAATTAATGATCGTCTCTATGTGTTGGTTTTGTTGTTTGTAATGAGTTTTCAAGAGAATTGGTTTAGCCTCGTTAAAGGCTCACTTTCAAAACGCGTGTGTTTTGTAAATTCTGTGGGTTGTAAGTAACTACGTGAATCCCTTGGATATGTTTGGTGTTGATGTTGCGCTTGGTAATGCGTGTGTACGTATATGGTTTCATTTCGGTGCATTGTGGTTTGACGTGGTGTGTTGCTAAGTGTTTGATGCCTCTGAGTGAATCATTTGGATATCCTTGGTATGATGTGTTATTTGTGCTTGATTGATTCGCTAGCTAGCTCAGGAGGGTCCTTTGAGGCCTCGGGTGGGATGTCTGTGGTGGTGTCCCGGTCCTAGACGATGCCTGTGCGTGTATGTTTAGTGAATGTATTTTACTCACCTCGGGACGGTCCGACGGGGCCTCAGGGGAATCTATGACTTCTCTCTGGATTCACGAGTAAAAAATTTCACAGGTTGGTGTGTATGTTTAGTGAATGTATTTTACTCACCTCAGGAGGGTCCGACGGAGCCTCGGGGGAATCTATGACTTCACTCTGGATTCACGAGTAAAATACTTCACAGGTTGGTGTGTATGTTTAGTGAATGTATTTTACTCACCTTGGGAGGGTCCGACGGGGCCTCGGGGGAATCTATGACTTCACTCTGGATTCACGAGTAAAAACTTCACGAGTGCGTGTGTATGTTTTGTGAATGTGTTTGCTCACCTCGGGAAGGTTCGACGGGGCCACGGAGGGAGTCCAATGGTTTCGCCCTGGATTCACGAGTGAAACTTCACGGGTGCGTGTGTATTTTATGTCCGTCGAGGATGCATGACGTGGGTTTTAACCTTGTGTATTGTGGTTGGTTTCATTTGTGAAAACAAACCTTTGGGTTGTGACCCCTGTTGATTTTGGAAAGATAAGGATTCGGTAAATCCTAAATTGTTTTCTATTAAAACCCTCGATGAAATTTTAAACCGTTTTATAAATTGTTTTACCTTGATTTGTGACCTTTCGGCTTTAGAATGTTTTACCAAACTCTTGCCTCGGGAAGTGCATTTCGTTACGTTTGGATTTTTGAGGATTCTTGGTTATTATTGTTCTTGGAACTTGTATTGTATGGCTCGTATTTGCACTTTGTTCTTGCACTAGCAAAACAGTGGAGTTTTGCTAACCCCCGAGTATTCGGGGGGGTGGATGTCTGTTTTTGCATTCAGGTTTGGGAGCATAACACAGGTTCGGCACGAAGGATGATGAAAGATGAACGATACTAATCACACGAGGATCCGTATGATGTCATTGGTTTAGATGTATTTTATTTCTGCTGCAGTATTCTTTCCCGTTGTACGGGAGTGTGTTGTATTCAACCCCTGCGTGGGCATGTAATATGTTTGAGTTGTATGTATTCATGGAAAGACCAAATCGGTCTACTGAGTCATTTTAGCCTTAAAGGCATTGTTGAGATGTTCGTTGTTGTTACCAGCCTGGTAGATCCTTGAGGAGAGGGTCTACGGCGTGTAATATCCCTGAGCGGATTGGGGGTGTTACATAAATGGTATCGGAGCTTAGGTTGTGAAAACCTAGGCTGTCGGGTCAAGTGGTGTCTGTTGAGTTTTGTCTCGTCGGATTTTGTCTGACTGAGTCGTGTCGCGACGCGTCGTCTGAGTTTGTTGTTCTTGATTAGTATCGTGGGGCGATCATCATCTTCGTGCGACTTGTGGATGTAAGTCTCCCTTCTTTGTGATTGTGCCTCGTCTGATGCGAGTTACTGGTATGATTATGTGTTAAGTGACGGAATCTTTATGCAGATTTTTGGTTGCGTGATGCGTTTATGTTACTATCATATTTCGTTTATATGAGGAGTGTTGTTATTATTTGTGTCCTTTCGACTGTTATATCCGGTAAAAGACAGGTGTTGGCTTGATTTTAGGCAAGTTGATGTGTACATTATGATGTGTGTAACCGAATGTTGATACATGCGAATTTTTGGGCATTCTAGCCCATTGAATTATCTTTGAAAACCTGGAGTATCTTAGAAAATAAATTTCGAGACGTACTTTTAAAATGAATTATTTTCTCGTGGTACATCCAAGGTGCCACAATATGTTTCAAAATTCTTCTACCTCGAGGACCAAAATGTTTTGAGATATTTTTAATATTTTAGAAACACTTTTACTTAGACCCGGGGGTCGAATAGTTATGAAAGTTTTCACTAAAAGGAAAGTGTCCTCATTTTTGTTCAAACGCAAGATGATTTTCAAAGTCTCGATAATGGTGTTTGTACTACTTTTTGAAAGGTGATACTCAAGATCAACTAGTGTTTCCAAAATATTTCTTTTTCAAAGGTGGTTTTCATTTTTAAACCTATCGTTCCTGTTTGCGGTCCGGTAATATTTGTATGATGTTTTGTGATTATGTGCTGGTTATCGTTCGGGCCGTTGAGATCGCTGAATGATGCCGTCGTTGCTATGATTCTGTGTATGCGGTCTACCTTACGTTGATGTGTTGTGTGGAATTGGCATCTCGGGTTTGTTGCTTTGTGATGTTATGTTCCATTGTATCGAGCATTTGTATATTTGGTACGCCAAGCCGAGGTGTTTCCACCGTGGTGTGCCAGGGGCATGCACGTACCAATTGTCCTTCTCTCCAGTAACGCATTTCATATATGGACCCGAGAGACACAGGATCCAATTTTGCGAGTTGGGTTCCAAGTCTTTCGGGACATGAACTTCAGCACAGATATCAGGATCGGCTCTAAGAGGCCCATGGGGAATGTTTCCGTCAGCTGCCTTTGTGTTGTTGCCTTGTTTCTGTTATTGTGAGTTGCGGGGACGACCTTCTTTTATAAGAGGTCGAATGTAATACCCGTATTGTTTTGGACTTCTGCATTTTCTCTTCCTCAAGTCTATCGACTCGCTCGTGTTCGTTGACATTTTCTGAGCTTGTCCTGCCCCTTGTTCTAGTTGATCGAACAAGTGTGGTATTGTTTCAGAATAACGCGGTTGTCATTGTGACTTTTCAATTACTATTCCCTTTCATGTGGATCTTATATGAATGCACATCTTGTTGTTTTCACCGGATCATATATTGTCTCGAGACGAGACGTGAACCTGGGAGTTGTTGTTTGAATTTTATTGTTCTTCGTGATTCGAACATGATTGTTCGATTTTTGTTGTCTCGATCATTTGATTGTTCGGTTTTTGTTGATCTCGTTTCATAATTGTTTAACGTTCAGGCTCCTTCGTAATTCCCTTAAGTTTGGGAAATTAGTCTCGTTTTCGATCTTCCAACCCTTGGGCGGTGGAATTCCGTATTTGTTCAACGATTGGCTTGCGTTTTGATTAATGTACCGTTGGGTTGGTCAATTATATTGATTTTCGTTCTTTGTGTTTTGTGATTGTTCGGATAATCGACTTGATTGTATTATCTATTTTTTGACGCTTATCACTTGTTGGTTTTATTATGTCTCTACGGTGGCGTTGTGCTGGTCGTCGTGGAGCGTGTTTTCATGCCGTATATCCCTTTGCGTTGCTTGTAACGTTTCGCCGCTGGGCGTAAGTTATATGTTTCTTATGTATCTCATTGAGTCTCCCTAGCGGGATATCGCTTCTCCCTACTTGTTTTAGGTTTCGGGACGAAACTACTTTTAAGGAGGGTAGTATGTAATATCCGCAATTTTGATTTCCGGTAATTTTCTTTTTTTGGAGAGAGTCCGTGTTGACAACTTGCTTGGGACCGTTTCATTATTCTGAGAATGATTAATTCTGCACTTTTTGACATCTGAGTTCGTTTCGGTGTCGTTTTGTTGAGTTCCATGCTTTCTAGCGACTTTTCCGCGCTTGAGTTCGATTCTTGCGAATCTCATTCGAAACTGCTGTTTCGAGTTTGCAGTAAGTCCGTTTAACTTTTTTAGACGTGTTGTGAACTTCGGTTTGGTTATTTGATCACGCATCGTGATTTTCGGGCGTTTTGGGCCATTTTGTAATTTACCCAAAGTTGTGGGTATCCGCATTCGTAATTGTTGTCTTGACCCTTTTTCTTGGTCGCGTGCGATTAATTGTTGCATGATATTCCGTTTTGGATAGATGATGTTGTCCGCGAGCGTTTCGTCGTGTTCGTTCCGTGCGTTTTCGGAAATCGAGTCGTCGGGTCATGGCGGCCGAGCAGTGGCCGGACAGGTGCGGAATCGCCGGAAGTCTTGGCAATCGCCGGCGAGCATGGCAGAACCGGGCGAGCGCACGCTACAGCCGGAAGGCTGCGCGCGCTAACTCGGTAGGTGTAGCGCACAGTGCCAATCGGCTAGCGTACGCTATCGGGCTGGGCAGAGGGGTTACTGGAGTACTGGACTCGGGGAGGATCGACAGGTAGCGCATGCTACTGTCGGTCGTGGCGCGCGCTAATCGGCATGTGTAGCGCACGCTGCCGGCAGACGAGCGTCCGTTACCTGGACGAGCTGTTTAGTACAGAGGTTACTGGACAGGTCCGCTAGCACGCGCTAGCGTCCGTGCAGCGCACGCTATCGGGGTCGGGCGGGCAGGTCGCGGTCGACAGGTTTGGTCGGCAGTGCCGGGTCGTGCGGGCCCTGGCCGAGGGTTCTGGGCCGATACTGCCCGATAGCGGACGCTAGTCCCGAAAGGCTGGAGCACGCTAGTTCCGGCCCAGTATAAATGCGACAGAGCAGTCACATTTTCACTCATTTTTCATTTCCTTTCTTTTCTGTCCGCAGCTAGGGTTTCGGAGTAAGCGAAACCAAGTTGTTAAACAACAAATCCACGAAGTTCTTGAGTTCATATCATTGATTTATCATCCTATATCATCCTTTGATCCAGCGAATCAAGGTAATCTCTTCTTAGAACCCTAGTTTCTTGAATTTTGAGGTTTTTGAGTTTTTGTCCGACTCGTTCCGTATTCTTGATTAATCCATGATGGGTATGATTAATCTTAGTATTATTCATGTGTCTAACATCATTTAATCCATTGTTCTTCGTCGAATCAAGGTGTAATTCTTGATTTCCTTCGAATCGACTTTTGGGGGATTTGTCCTTGATTTCGTTTTCCATCCGTTTTTGATGGATCGATTGTTGTTAAATGATGTTGTTAAACATATACTATGGATTGTATATCCATATTTCGGTTTGAAAGTCCATTTTCATGTTTTGTCGGGTCGATTCGTGTTTTTGGCCGTTTTGGGGGAAACCCTTGAACTTTCGTCGTTTGTTCATTGAATTCAATAGCTTTAAGTCGTGCTATGGAATTCATTTTCATTGTTGTTATTGTCCTTCGTAGTTTATTATCTCGAGTTGGCATTCGGTGGAGTCGGTGGGTTCGTAGTCGGTTCGTGCCAACCTACTTCGGTCGATTCTCCGCGTTGTTCTTATTCGAGGCAAGTACCTTGTCCATACAATTCTTGTTTTGTGAATATGATAATTAGTGATCGTCTCTATGTGTTGGTTTTGTTGTTTGAAATGAGTTTTCAAAAGAATTGGTTTAGCCTCGTTAAAGGCTCACTTTCAAAACGCGTGTGTTTTGTAAATTGTGTGGGTTGTAAGTGACTACGTGAATCCCTTGGATATATTTGGTGTTGATGTTGCGCTTGGTAATGCGTGTGTACGTATATGGTTTCATTTTGGTGCATTGTGGTTTGACGTGGTGTATTGCTAAATGTTTGATGCCTCTGAGTGAATCGTTTGGATATCCTTGGTATGATATGTTATTTGTGCTTGATTGATTCGCTAGCCAGCTCGGGAGGGTCCTTTGAGGCCTCGGGTGGGATGTCTGTGGTGGCGTCTCGGTCCTAGGCGATGCCTGTGCGTGTATGTTTAGTGAATATATTTTACTCACGTCGGGTGGGTCCGACGGGGCCTCGGGGGAATTTATGACTTCACTCTGGATTCACGAGTAAAAAACTTCACAGGTTGGTGTGTATGTTTAGTGAATGTATTTTACTCACCTCGGGAGGGTCTGACGGGGCCTCGGGGGAATCTATGACTTCACTCTGGATTCACAAGTAAAAAACTTCACAGGTTGGTGTGTATGTTTAGTGAATGTATTTTACTCACCTCGGGAGGGTCCGACGGGGCCTCGGGGGAATCTATGACTTCACTCTGGATTCACGAGTAAAAAACTTCACAGGTTGGTGTGTATGTTTAGTGAATGTATTTTACTCACCTCGGGAGGGTCCGACGGGGCCTCAGGGGAATCTATGACTTCACTCTGGATTCACAGGTAAAAACTTCATGAGTGTGTGTGTATGTTTTGTGAATGTGTTTGCTCACCTCGGGAGGGTTCGACGCGGCCACGGAGGGAGTTTAATATTTTCGCCCTGTATTCACGAGTGAAACTTCACGGGTGCGTGTGTATTTTATGTCCGTCGAGGATGCATGACGTGGGTTTTAACCTTGTGTATTGTGGTTGGTTTCATTTGTGAAAACAAACTTTTGGGCTGTGACCCCTGTTGATTTTGGAAAGATAAGGATTCGGTAAATCCTAAATTGTTTTCTATTAAAACCCTCGATGGCATTTTAAACCGTTTTATAAATTGTTTTCCCTTGATTTGTGACCTTTCGGCTTTAGAATGTTTTACCAAACTCTTGCCTCGAGAAGTGCTTTTCGTTACGTTTAGATTTTTGAGGATTCCTGGTTATTATTGTTCTTGGAACTTGTATTGTATGTCTCGTATTTGCACTTTGTTCTTGCACTAGCAAAACAGTGAAGTTTTAGCCTTAAAGGCATTGTTGAGATGTTCGTTGTTGTTACCAGCCTGGTAGATCCTTGAGGAGAGGGTCTACAGCGTGTAATATCCCTGAGCGGATTGGGGGTGTTACAGATACAAACCAATAAGTCAAGATTAAAATATGTGGGCTATCAAGGCCACTCGACAACATAATGGTAATAAGTTCACACGAAACTCCAATACAACTCATTCCTACGCAGAGGGTACAAATACAATACTATACTCGTACAATAGTAGGAAACATACAATGGAAGGATATACAACTCAATAAATAAAAGCATACAACGACTCTCTTGCGATTAGCATCATCCCATTTTATCTGTGAATGCTCCCTTGACCGCAAGTATCTGGCACGCATTGAAGATATCCACCCCCAAATTGGGGGTTAGCGTTCGGGATATATAATGCTAGTAAAGTACTATACCATGCAAACATCAACTATGAGTCAAACAACGACAATCATTTTTGAGAAATTCTCGAGGGGTTTTAATTTATGAGAAATTCTCGAGGGGTTTTAAAATTTAGAAATCAAACTCAAGTCTTTAAAAACGTTTCATCAATCTCGGGAGTTTTAGAAAACAAAATCCTTTAGAACGTCAGTCCAAAGTTATAAACCATTTCAAAATTGGTAGAATCTCGATCCAAAAATTTATTCCATAGCAACACAAGTCGCACTTGACAAATACCACAACACAATCGCAAGTTCCCAACACACAGTACATGACTAATTCCAACTAATCATCAATGTAAGAATATTTGATCCAAAATGACAGATAATTTAAGACAGATGGAAACGAAAATCTTGAGTATACCAGCCTACCTTCGGTGATGGTTATTTTGTTTCTTTTTCTTTTTCTTGGTCCGGCCGCGTGCCGACCTGCTCTCCGGTGGAGCCGCGGTTGGTAGACCTCCATGAGCATATATTTTTTTCCTAATAAGTTAATCTGATGAATTGATTATTTTAATTTTATTATGGCAACACCACCGTGCTATTATGGCTCGAGTTATCTCTAGAACACAACCAAAGATGGGTAGTAGCTAAATCTTATAAGTTCTGAATTTCCAAAAATGTAATTACAGTAAAATTTCAAATAAAGACAACCTATTAAAATTCTAGTAAATTCTTGAATAAAATACAACTTAGCAAAGGCGAGTAGAACTCGTTTGGTAAGATAATTCCCCTCCACATAAGAACAGTCGACTTAGGCAAGATGTCTTCAAGATACTACTGCTATGTTTCTGTTAGGTGTGTTGGGTTTCCGGATATAAAAACGAGTACGCAGCGGGAAAAAAGAACTCAAAATCAAGTATCGCAAACAGGATCGATCAAGTAACATATATACGAAAATGTACGAAGATAAAGGTTAAAGTCTCATACCTTTTGAAGCCTTTGATAATATCTTCGCAATATGATGATGATCACGAACCTGAGCACGAGCACGAAATTCCTTCGTCCTAAGCACCGAAAATACGATGTCTCTACTTTACACAGGTCGGATGTTGCCCAGAAAAATTCAACGAAACTCCGTTCTTCAAGAACACGGCTAGGAAGTTATCATAGGAATTTTCTCTCTAATTTTTCTTGCTATTTCTTATCTCAAAGATGAAGAACAACCTCAAGAAAATTATTTTCTCTCCCTCTCTATTACTCTCGGCTGAACCATCAAATGTTGCTGGTGGATGGTGTTGTTTTATTTTATAAGTGAAACATGTTCAAAAGGGGAAAAAGAAAAGATATGAAAAGATACCATATCCCTACAATTGAGGAAGCATGTAATGGAAATAACATGCCATGTCTTCAACAAAAACCAAAACAACACCAGGACAAAAGGGAGGGGAGGGGGCGGCCATTAGGAAGGTGCTAGGAAGCGGGCCAAGTCACTCGGCTCGCGTATCGGACATTCGTCAAACGACTCCATTAAATACATTCTGTTTATCATCAATATATTTATACTAATTAATTAATCCAATTAATTAATTATATCAAATATAAATATATTTCTCTAAGAAATATAATTTATGAATTAAATTAATTACCCAGTAACTTAATTCCAATTCATAAGACTGCTATTTGATTTATCCAATAAATTATAATTAGATATCCAATATCTAACATTAATAGAGATAATAAATTCATATTTATCTGTCAAGGATCCTGATGTGCGAGTCTATAGGTCCGTCTCAGCCGGCATTGGGAGGAACCAATGAGTGCGGGTAGCACTTAGCCAGCCTAACGGGCCACACTGTAAACTCCGACTGAGAACGAATGAAGGGATCATTCCAGAACTATTATGTCGTGAATACCATATACGTATAGACCCTTCATCAGATGTCCCGGTCAAGTCTTCGGGTCACGGTAAAGTCAAACCCTACTGTTGACTAGACACTATACATGAAGACCGAATGATTACTAGTGTATCCAATACGACTAGATCAGAATGCTTTGGCCAAAGACTTATGATCTTATTTGTCATTAACTTTATAGGACAT
Source organism: Orobanche coerulescens (assembly GCA_033398695.1). NCBI lineage: Eukaryota > Viridiplantae > Streptophyta > Magnoliopsida > Lamiales > Orobanchaceae > Orobanche > Orobanche coerulescens. Next base: position 83,428,574 of record CM065818.1, on the reverse strand, counting down.
TCGCCTGCTCACTAACAGGAGATAAAATCCATTCTTGGCGTACAGTAAAGACTGCTACCTGCCCGTATAGTACACACTTCGAGGTTGACCCAGCGATTAAGCAAATGAGTCTAACTACTCTAATGACAAACTAAACGTCACAGGCATATCTCTTACTGAACCCTAAAGTCAAATGTCCACGTATACTATCACAACCTTTCGATTCATCACCGAATCTGTAAGAGTAAATACCGTATGACTGAATCAAGTATGAGTCATGTTCGAGTGCACTGGTCCAACCAATATACTTATAACTATGCTATCAAGACATGCACATGTCCTAGCATCAATTATACAAGTCTTACTCAAAACTTAATGCCCAATTAAATTTATCGACTTGCGAACGGCTTACGTAAATAAGCTTAAGCACTTCCAGTGTATTTTATCATAGCCGATAACGAGAGTGGGAATATTTGCTCTTATTTATATGGACTTCACTTTAATGTTTACCAAATCAAGAATGCATTTCGAATGCAATAAACAATGAATGAATCATATTGCCTTTTATTAATTATTCCATAATTACAAGTACAATACCCCTTCTTTCTCATCCCCTGAGTGGCATTCGAGGGTATATTCCTAACAATCTCCCACTTGCACTCAATGTCATACATCATGGTATCCAATACCCATGTTCTTCAGATGTCTTTCCAAGACAGCCTGAGCTAACGGCTTAGTCAGCGGGTCAGATACATTGTCTTCTGTATCTACTCTTTGTAACGAAACATATCCTTTTTCAATCATCTTTCGAATGATGTGATACTTTCTCTCTATATGGTTGGTGCTGTGGTGAACCCTTGGCTCTTTGGCTTGGGTGACAACTCCATTATTATCACAGAATAGTGATATAGGCAGCTCCGCATTAGGCACCACTTGAAGTTCTTGAACAAACTTCTGCATCCAAAATGCTTCCTTGCTAGCCTCTGAGGCAGCTTAGTACTCTTCTTGGCAGGTGGAATCTACAGTAGCGCTTTGTTTGGAGCTTCTCCAAGATACCTATCCTCCATTGAGAGTAAACAAATACCCAGATGTCGACTTAGAGTCGTCCTTGTCTCCTTGAAAATCAGAATCGGTGAATCCAACCACCTTCAGTTCTCCACCACCGTAAGTAAGAACGATATCTCTAGTTCTTCTTAAGTACTTTAGAATGTTCTTGATGGCATTCCAGTGTTCCCTTCCTAGATTTTCTTGAAAACGACTTACCACACTTACATCGTAGGCTAAGTCCGGTCTCGTGCACAGCATAGCGTACATAAGGCTACTCACTGCCGAGGCAAAAGGTACCTTACTCATCTCTCTTTTGTATTCCTCACTTTGAGGACATATTTTCTTGGTGAGATGAATTTCATGTCGCATGGGAAGGAACCCTCTTTTAGAATTATCTATCTTGAATCTTCTTAGGATCTTATCTATATAGAGGGCTTGGGAAAGTACTATCATTCTTCGCGGTCTATCTCTATAAAGACGGATCCCTAGAATATAGTGTTGGGTTTTTATCGAACTAATAAGATTTATGATCCCATAAAATATCGAAATAGAGCAGCATAAGTATAATATAATATGTAAAACCCCTCCGAGGATCCACGTATATTATCAAAGTACGAAGAACAAGATTATTACCTCTTATAGTGTGTTTTCGATCGAGCCTATAGAGACGTTGCAAGAAGCGAGCGTCCTCTACGGTATCCAAACAACAAATAAGTCTCGAGCGTCTAATACATTGATAGCTCCGATTCAATAAAGATTTCACTTAAATCAATTTGAATATAGGTATGGTCTTGATTATGGTAAGAACAAGAACACCAAGAATGTTATTCAAATGTTCTTGAACTTTGATCTAAAATAACAACTATGAATCTTATTCAATATGTTATTAAAGATCAAAATCACAAGATTAGATGAAGATTAGAAGAGTATTCTAAATATTTTCTTGGTCAAAGATTCAACCTTCAAAGATATGAAGATATATTCTTGATCCTTTTGATTATTCAACTTTTAAATATATCTTCAAGACTTTGAGAGAGAGAAATATCAAAATCAAATTTTTGAGTTTCTCTCCACAAATATGTCTTCACTTGTGATTAAGTCTTATGTGAGGGTTGTCACAAGACACTCTTTTATAGTCCTCAAAATGGCTAAGGGTTCACCAACCATAATTAACCGGACAAAATAGCTACTCTGCTCATTTAAGTGTGTGACCCTGTAGGTTCTAATTAATACGAAAATGAGTATAAAATAATTTTTATGACTCATAAATCAGAAGCGGCCTCTAGCTAGACATTATGACTACCCGTATTAAAAGAACTAATTCGACGGCACGAATGAAATTCCGTTACTGTATAATATTTAATCCTCTCGTCGCGCGATATCCTAATTAAGCATAAGGAATGGATAAGTCGACCTTATATAGCTTAATTAATATTCTTGATCTCAAGTTATAATTGTCCAATTCAAATATTTATCAAAAACTCTTTATTGATCAATTTGAGCATGGCTATGCATTTAAACAATTTAACTTATCAAGGGCCCGTGGATATCTTCTCCGTTTTATAGGAGGGACAAGTCCCCTCTGGACAAACTACTTCTCTCTGCATAAATCGTACTGTAACCAATCACAAACTGTATGGTCCCTTGTTACAAAAGACATTGGTATTGTGTTAAAATACGATACTCATTATGTAGGAAACTGTAGTCTCTTTAGGTAATAAGGACTTAAATAATATATAACAATCATAGGAATTATAATGACTTAATCCATATATAGTTATCTTTGTTAGGTCATATCCAATACGATGTCTCTACATGTATCTATGACGTGATATAACACTTCATGTTCATGACCAGTAAAACATAGTCATCGTATCATCATCATACTAGTAATCATATTACTAGGGATATCTAGAATAAACATTCTTTAATGCTTTAACGAGCTTTACTATCAAATCACATACTTGATGATCGTAAGCAGAATATTAATTCAATAATTTAATCAATATTATATAATAATAAATGTCTTCACATTATTATTAACCAGTAGACCTAGAGCATTATACTAACATATAAGAAGCTTCTCCCAAGTCTTTCATGGAGAACGTTTTAGAAATCCAAGCTTTCACTGTGCTGAGCATTGCTACGCCATTTCTCACAAGTAGAATATCATCTACATATAGTACTAAGAACGTAATGTTGCTCCCACTGACCTTTTGGTAAACACATGGACCTCCTTATTTTGCACAAAATCAAAATCCTTGACTGCTTCGTCAAATCGAAGCTTCCAACTCCAAGAAGCTTGCTTCGGACCATAAATGGCTCGTTGCAGCATACACACCTTATGAATATTAGCTTTGGACACAAAAACCTTAGGCTGTTCCATGTAGATTTTCTCCTCGAGGTATCCATTTAGAAAAGCAGTTTTGATGTCCATTTGCCATATTTCATAATCGTAATGAGCAGCAATAGCAATCATCATGCGAATCGACTTGATCATAGATACGGGCGAGAAGGTATCATGATAATCGATCCCTTCCTTTTGGGTACAACCCTTCGCCACAAGTCTGGCCTTATAGGCATCAACCTTGCCATCCCCGTCAGTCTGTCTCTTATAGATCCATTTACTTCCAATATGCTTCATGCCAGTTGGTAAATCTACTAGAGTCCAGACCTGATTGGCGTGCATCGAGTCTATCTCAGCTTCCATAGATTCTTGCCGTTTATTAGAGTCCATATCCACTCTCATTTGGTCATAGATGACAGGGTCGTCCTCACGGATATCAGGTACGTCGTGGAGACCCAGTTCCTCCACATGTGTATAGCCATACCTCTCAGGTAAGTGAGATATCATATCAGACCTTCAAAGTGGAGGTTGTGTTACAATAGGTTCGGTTCGTGACCCTTGATCAGATGTCTCCTCCGGACTTTCATTATGCTCTTCCAAAGAGACATTTCTACCCGAGCCATCTTCCTGAATGAATTCATCCTCAAGGAAGTGTGCTTGTAAAGCCACAATGACCCTATGGTCTTCGGGCACGTAGAATAGATAACCCATCGAGTCCTCTGGGTATCCAATGAAACGTCCTTTGATGGACCTCGCTTTCAGTTCGTCCACCTTAGCCTCCTTGACATAGAATGGACATCCCCAGATCCTTATATGATTAAGACTTAGTTTCTTACCCTTCCACATCTCATGCGGAGTGATATGAATGGATTTGTAAGGACATCTATTAAGGATATAGGCACCAGTAAGTAAGGTGTACCTCCATAGGTAACTTGGTAAATTAGTGTAATTCAACATGGAGCGGACCATATCCAACAACGTTCGACTTCTCCTTTCTAAAACACCATTTAACTGTGGGGTTCCTGGCGGCGTGAATTGTGAAACTATTCCACGTTCCTTAAGGAACTCATCAAATTCGATGCTCATATACTCACCACATCGGTCGGACCGAAGTTCCTTGATATGACATCCAGTCTGTTTTTCAACTAGGACCTTAAATTGCTTGAATTTAGTAAAGGCTTCGGATTTATGTTTCATCAAGTACACAACCCCATACCTAGTATGATCATCTTTGAACGTTATGAAATATTGATATCCATTTTGGACTGCTTCTAAAGCACCACAAACATCGGTATGTATCAACCCAAGTTTCTCAGCAGTCATTTCAAAAGTCCCTGTGAAGGGGGACTTAGTCATCTTGCCTCTAAGGCAAGATTCACAAGTTGGATAGGGTTCTTCACCCAATGTACTTAAAAATCCATCTTTCTCCATTTTGTGAACCTTGGTCTGACCAACATGATCAAGTCTAAGGTGCCACTTAAGAGCTTGATTAGTTTCATGCCTGCCATATTTCCTAATTATAGTATTCAATGCTGATATATTTTGCAAGTTCAGATGATATAAACCATTTAACAATGTAGCCGTACCAACAATTTTATTTTAAAAATAAATATTACAACTACCATTGCCAATGAAGAAAGAAAATCCTTTTCGGTCTAATACTGGAATGGATACAATGTTTTTATGTCCCTTGGGCAAAACCAGTACTTCATCTGACGTCAAAATAAAACCGGATTCGAAACCTAGTAGGAGTGATCCAATATCGGTTGCCTCGACATTTTGTACGCTTCTGACAGTGACCATTACTTCCCCAGCTTCAAGCTGCATACTTTGTTCCAAATCTGATTCATAGTACAAATATGAGAAGTAGCACCTGAATCCAGAATCCATGATGCAGAATATACAATAGCGGAACAATTGGTTTCAAAAAAAAAGTTTCGTAGCTGATGCGCCAATGATCTTGGTACAAGTCCTACGCTAGTGGCCCAGCTCACCGCATTCAAGACATTTGTCCGTAGGTTTGGGACCGCCTACCTTCTGAACCTTTAGGGCCTTGTCCTAGCCTTTCTGCACCCCTTTCTTGGGTTTATACTACTCGTAGGTCTTTTTCTTCTTGTTCTTGGACCTCTGAGGCCCAGAAGAAATCACAAGAGCAGCCTCCCTCGTCTTAGTCTTCATATTAGACTGTGCCATCACCAGTTTGTTCATTAGGCCAGCTAATGTGCATGAAGTTTCATTACAGTTGAAATTCATTGCAAAATGCGTGAAGGAGTCAGGCAGAGATTGAAGGATGAGGTCAATCTGAAGGGATAAATCCATATCAAAGTTGAGAACCTCGAGCCTCTCAATCATAGAGATCATCTTGAGGACATGGTCTCCCACTTTCTCCACTTCCTTCATCCTATCACGGAATAACTGCTTTGATATCTCATATCTAGCAGTCCTACTGTGCTCTCCATAAAGCTTGGTCAAGTGTGCGAGAATCTGCCTAGCAGAAGTCATTTTCTCGTGCGCTCTCTGCAGCTCATTAGTCATTGAGCCCATCATTAATGTAACACCACAAGTTATTCAGGGTATATTACCGCGCCGTGAGCCCCACCGTGGGACCCACAAGGCTATTCACACGCGGAGCTATGAACTTTGACTGATAAGGTCCAATCACAATCAAATGGAAGACAATAAAATTGGTACTCAAAATAATATCAAATAAAACCGAATACAATGCATCAAGGATCAATCCCGTAGAAACACCGGCGGAAACATTAAGAAACCCGAAACAGGACTCGAGTACTCATAACCATTTCAAGTACAACAACATTGAATAGAGGAAATACAAAGCATAATCATTGACAAGACACAACATCACACTTGCCCATCATCTTCATGCCGACCCGGTACATGCCTATCCGCTCTCCTGGACCCTGAAATACATGAAAGGTATTTCCCCCATAAAGGGGTTAGCCGTCGAATAGCTAGTACTAGCATATCGAATATGAAACACAATACTTCCCGACAATAAAATAATGTAATCATCATTTCATCAACTCAAGACTAGTATTCCGGAATAACTAAATCTCATAGCATTACATTTCAATACATACATGATTAACCGTGGAACCGCACCAAAGGCAACAGAACCCTCAGAGGCCCCGTCGGACACTCCCAATGTGGTTAACCCAAAATATTTGTGGAACCGCACCAAAGGCTACGGAACCCTCAGAGGACCCGTCGGTCCGTGCCAGAGTGAATATATACGATCATGCCATTCATATACCTTACTTTCAAAGTCGAGAACGTACAATCATAAACATACACTTGCCTTTGTGACATTGAGAGTGGGAAGGAAAATAATACAAGTTCGGTAGGTCCAAGAACGCACTACCGGCACCTAAATAATTCGTAAGGAACGATAATCAATAATCCAAACTCAAATCACACTAAGAAACTCGTGAAACCCGCCTACGATTCACAAAACTACAAGGATAATCTCCTAGAGGTTTGGAAATCACCCAAACCCACTCAAGTTCGAACAAAGTACAAAAACATCCATATAATCGTAGGGGAAACGCGGGTACGGGGTAGTGACACGTCTTTAGTGTAACTATCGCAAGTGCACGATATCGTATCAAGCAGTAAGTGGACTTTTTGAGTCCGGTTTATCGATCCCACGAGGAAGTTAGGTTATATATTGAATTATACACTATTTAACCATTTGTTATAGAGATTTATATGATTGAAACACACAATTAAAGAGTTTGGTTTGACAATTGCAATGAAAATACAATAATAGTTCTAAAATTCAAGGAAATGAAATATTGCACTAATAATAGATTAATAAAAGATAAAATGAAATAGTTGGGATTACAAACTTAGTTCATCATTAGTTATAGAAGATATATAAGATACCATAATATGAATTTACTTATTATGTTGTGTAGATTCGATTTTCCTTAAAAAGACGGTTCCTCTTTCGAATGTCAAAACGGCCCTTATATATTGAATCAATCCACTATATTTCTATGTTGATTGGCTTCAATACGTAGCATTAGGTTTTATGAAAATAACTCAAAGAATCATCTAAGGTCTAGAGGTATATTTTACCCTAGAACAACTTAGAGTGAAGGTCATTTGATCTAATCAAACATATTTTCTTTCGAAATATATGAAGACCATAAATATCGTCATTTATTGGCCAAATAAATAAAAATTGGTAAAACAATAAAAATCACACACAATAATAAGTAATTCATAATAGATCTTTATGCAAACTTAAATAACATGACTAACCTTGTTTATAATCCAAACTTAGGTAACTTAGCCCATTAAGGGTTTATTCAACATATTACAAGCTTGAGTGGTCATTAATAGTTGAAAAAGGGAAAGAATTGATCCTAACTCCCTTAGTATATAAAGGAGAAAGAAACACTAAACTCCCTCAACAACATAAGCTAAACCATTACACAAATCACTCAAGAACACAAGTGTGTTCTTCACACAAAAAGAAAAAGTATTACAAAGTGAGAAAATAATAAGATGAATGATGCTTAATGATGGATCTAAGAGGTCTATTTATACACCTAAAGTCATCTAATAGCTCCAAAACTCCAGTATTATTACATTAGATCGGGTCAATGCCAGTCATCCCCTCAATAATAGACCAAAAGTATAAAAAAAGAGACAATGATCAATAATCTGTCAAGAGTTACGACCGTAACTTGCAGATGTTACGGCCGTAACATTGAGGTCTTACGGCCGTAACTTTCAGATGTTACGGCCGTAACATTGCTTCGGCTTTTTGTACACTGGCTGCTTTGTGAGTTACATTTTCATCCCAAAATTTCTTAGACTTTGCGTTTTTGCCCCAAATCTTCTTCGGATGATAACTTTTGATATATAACTCTGATTTTGAATCCGGAAAGACTGCCGAACTCGTATCAGAAAGCCCTACAACATGAATACATAAAATTTCAACAAAGAGAATATTTTATACACATGTTATTTCTTGAGTAAATCAGTAATTCAATCCGATTAAGACTAAATTTACATCTTCATCCTATAAAAATAAAATTATTAAAAACTAATTAATTCTAAGCAAAAACGAGTAGACTAGCTCAATTATGGGTGAAATATATCGATACAAACGATGGATAAATGTATAAAACTGACACTTATCACACCCCCAAACTTGAATTCTTGGTAGTCCCAAGCAAGACTCTTTATTAATCACACTCCAAAAATAAGAATAAAAATAAGACACAAAAATAATAATACACACATAAATTAAGAAAAATAATCATATAAAAAGAGAAAAGGAGATTAAAATGCCATTAATACACAACACCCAACTTTATACAATAGATAGAAATGAATCAAGATTCAAAATAAATCTACTAATGATTTTAAAGTTAAAACACGGTTTTATTTTGTAATTCCAAAATGCAAGGTTTCCCCCCCAAAAGGTTGATTATTTCTTTCCCACTCATGATACACACGACTCCCTTTAATGGCTCTCGATCACTCGTTTATTTTTCGACTCAATTTGAAGAAGAATTTCATTGGCATCATCAAATATTGTGATTTTTCACGAAATTGAGTGTATTGAAATTCAGCCGCTAATTAATTCAAATATGCTCATAAACTACATCCCTTAGTGATAGCTTTCATACTGTTATTTGCTAACGTGTAGCTCTTTTCACCAACACAATTTTCTATCTTTTTTTTAGGTGATAGCTTTCACAACGTTATTTGCTAACGTGTAGCTCTTTTCACCAACACAATTTTCTATTATTTTTTTAGGTGATAGTTTTCACACCGTTATTTGCTAACGTGTAGCTCTTTTCACCAATGCCTCCTTTTTTTTAGGGAACAGAATTTTTGCAGAAATCGTTTATTAGCTAAGCATGAAAAATCAAAAACTCCACAAATTAAGTAAATTTCAGTTCTATTTTTCAGCAACCGACTGATTCTTCTTTTCTCAAGATAATGAATGACTAGATTTTAAATGATAATTACAAGGCTTGGAAAGAGAGATTAAGGCTCAAAATTTTTGGAATATACAATTTTTTAACCGGTTTAAAATGATTTTAGAAGCTTGTATATAGCTAACTTATTGGAGTTATGGCCAAATCTAGAAATCTCACAAATCAAAATAATATATATATATATATATATATAAATAATCAAAACCAACACACCAAAATAATTAAAACATACCACCCCAAAACTCAAAAATAAAACTGTCCTCAATTTAAAAAAAATAAAATATAAAAAAAATAAAAAGCAAGGAGAAAAACAGAATACTCCCTGTTATGAAAGTTTATACTTGAGCTAACGCCTTTTAGAATCTGCAAGAGAATAAATATACGAGGCAAACAACAAAAGAAAATAAAATATACTCGGAAGTATAACACAATTTTTAAGATGCGCTTCAAGAAAGTCCGAAGAGTCGCCTTACGCTGCCATCAATGCTTTTAAAAAAAACGAACAATAAAAATTACAGCAATAAAATAACAATACATAAATCGCGAATAGATGCGCGTCAAGAGTTCAAAAAGAAACTCCTTAAGCTGCCATCATTTAGCACGATTTTTAAACACAACAGAAAATAAAAATACAAGAGGTCCGACATGGGTTATCAAAGGGAGAGAAATGAATCCACTTTTCGTTTTCTCACGGTAAAATATTCCATCCAGACAATATTAGCTAGAGCTGGATCTGGTTGAGGAAGAAATTCAATGAGTTTTTTGATTAGTTCTTCTGGTGTTGTTGCAACGACTATGATTCGTTGAGCACGCTCGGAATTAAAACCCTTTTCAGCAGAGTAGTTGATGAAAGATAGTAAACCATCAAAGAAAACATTGACATTAAGCAGACCTATTGGTTTTTGATGAACATTTAGCTGGGCTCTGGTAACCACATGAAAAAGTTCCTCAAGAGTGACAAAACCACCGGGAAGAGTGATAAAGGCGCCAGAATTATTTATCATGTGAGTTATGCGATCTTGCATATTTACAGCTCTAAACTCATCTCCAATAGTTGCCCCGGTGATTTTACTTTCAGCCAGAGGTTTTGGAATTATTCCCAACACTCTTACTCCTTCCATATAGGCAGAAGCAGCAGCTCATTTCATTAATCCTAGACTTCCTCCTCCGTAAACTATATGAATGCATTTTTCTCCTAAGGTACGACCCAGGTTGTGGGTTGCTTCAGTAAAGCATGCCTCATTTCCATAACTAGCTCCACCAAAAATGCTGTAATACCCGTGATTTTCTCTTTCAGTACTTTTTCGTTTCTGGCATCTTTCTGGTTTCCAGAAGCTCACTTGCGAGCGTTTTGACATTTTGATAATGTTTCGTTCTGCGTGTTTGGTTATTCGAGTTGTTCCGGGGCTGTTTTACCCGAATCCGTGTCTTGAGCGACTTCTCCCGCTATTTGATTCATTTCATGTGATAATGGTTCGAAACTACGGTTTCATGTTTTCTATAAGTCCGTTGAGCTTTGTTATACGTGTTGTTAGTTTCGGTTCGGTTGCTTGATGTCATATTGTGATTTACGGATGTTTTGGGCCGTTTCGTAATTTCCCAAAGTTTGGGGGTGATCACTTCTGTTATCGTATTCCGAACCTTCGGGTAGTCGGGAATAGGTTTTCCTTCAACACTTAAGTTCGTTGCCTCGAATCCTTTACGTCCGTACCATCGGGAGTTGTTCACCATTGCATATTGATTTTTTTTTTGGTTCCTTTCTTGCCTTCTTGTGCTAGCTGCCTGTACTCCCCAAATAGGCACCTTACGTACGTAATGCATGTCTCAGTTACGTACGTAACGGCCTTTATAGAATAGTGCAGAGAATTCTGCGATTTTCGTTACGTACGTAAGCATGGGAGTCTTACGTACGTTAACAAGCTAACCTACGTTAGTGCCGCCAGCTAACGTCGTAACACGGCACGGGTTTATATATACCCGGGAGTTGACCGAGTCGTCATTTCTTCACCTACACTTCGTCTCTCCGTGGCTGGGTGACTCGTAGGTGATTGGAAGGTGATTTTGGGGTCTTGTAACTCCAAGTTTACATCTTCCTTGAGTTCTTGGTGTTGTTTAACATCCTTAATCCGTGTTCTTCACCTTCGATTCGAGGTAAACATCTTGTAAACCCTTCCTCTATATTTCTGGAATCTTCGAGTTTCGGGTTGTTCTTCTTGATTCTTGTTGTTGTATATCATCAATCGGTTATATCGATTCTCTTCCTATGATTTGATTAGTATTTCTTACCGTATTCGGGTCCGGATTATGTTCTTGTTGTTCTTGGGGAAGTATTGAACCCCAAGTGTTCGATCTTTTGTTTCTACGAATTCTTGTTGGGAATTTCGTATGTTTTCCATCCCTCTTGTGATCGACTTCGTAGTAAGTATATTGTTCTTGTGATTTCGACCTAGTTGCAAGATTCGAGGGTTGCCGGTCAAGCTTTTAGGTAAACGCGTGCTTTGGATTTGAGGCAAGTACCTTTATATACGAATTATAACTATGTGAAATCATTGTTGCCGAAGTGTGTGAATTATATATATTTATATACTAAATATATGTATGTATAAGGTTATACGTGTATATATATATATATATATATATATATAAGTATGTATGTATATAGATATACACATACCTATGTCGTGTGATTAATATCGATGATAGTTGACGTACTCAACTTGGATTGATGGATGAACTATACTTATTTTTATATATATATATATATGTATTCGGTTGAGTCGCAATATAGCGATATATGTGCGGTGTTGGTTGGTTATGCTTGAAGGCTTATTGTGATTGAGTTTTGATTGACAACGTGCGTGTTATTGTTTATTTGTATGGTTATGGACTGGGGGAGAAATTGTGTGATTTGATGTACTGAGTTGATAATTGTTGTGACGTTTGTTTGTGTGCTTGATGTCTGAAATAATGTGGATACTTGTTGTGAGAAACGTCGTATCTGGGAACCTCTGAGGGCGGGGCGTGCACTCCAGCCTGGTGTATGCTGCAATGTGCGGCTCCATATGGGTGGTGAACGCCGGTGTTACCTAATGCGCGCGCAAGGGGCGGCTCTTGCGGGAGTGATCGCCGGCGCGGTGACATGTTCAAGGAGCGGCCAACATAGTGGAGTGAACGCCGGTACACAGGTGCGCAAGGGAGGCGCCTGGCAGGCTTATTGGTTACGGGTATTTGAGTGATAGCTAAGACCCCGTTACCGAACGATGTTCATATCTCAAATTCTTTCAACTCACTTTTAAATGTTTGTCTGATATAGACCGCGATTCGTGTTTTTGAAAGTTTGTTTCAACCTGTTTTTAAAGCGTTGGTATCAAGCTTAATTAACCAAGGAGGTTTGACGAAATCTCAGGGTTAATGTCGGGGTCTTGAGCGGGATATGTCGAATGAGAGATTGTGCCTTTGATTGTATTGTGGTGCTATTCTGTATTGGGTCGAGGACCTGTGAAATGTTGAGATGTTGGTTCTCGTGATGATGTTATTTGGATTGGGTTGAGAACCTTGTGAGATGTTGTAATGATTTCGTTTGTGACAGTGTTCTATAAATTGGGTCAAGGATCCCAAGTAACATTGACATGGTTTTCGTGTAATTGTTTTCCTTATGTTGGGTCAAGGACCCGAGAGCTTTTGAAATTAATTTCTTAAAGTATTCCCATTCGATTTTATAAACCCCAAGACGGCCCGAGTCATTAATAATGTTTTCAAACTATCTTATCAAAATACTTTCCCCTTTATTAAAATGGATTTTCAACTAAATCTTTTGACTCCTTGGGCTCGTTTAAAGTTTAATTGGTGTTATGTTCCATAAAGAGAATATGACTATGTGATTATTTCTCACCATGTGTATGCGAGTGATATACTGTGTTGACTATGGGAATGTATGGTTTGTGTTAAGGCTTCGCGGCTGTTGAGTTTTGTGTTGTTATTATTCGTATATCTTGAACATTATGTACTTGCACTAGCAAAATTCCAGTTTGCTAATGTAACACCCCAAACTAGGCGGATATTACAGTGCCGTAGATCCCCAACTGGGACCCACCAGGCAAAAGAAAATGAATGAATTACACCAGATAAATGTAGTACCGAACTACATTACAACAATAATTACTCCGATGAGGAGTTTAGTTACAACACACCAGGACAATACCGAATACTGGTGTATTTTATATGAAGATAAAATACACAACACTGAATGAAACGGAGTATTCAAAGGAAAGTCTGCAGCGGAAAATAAAGGACAATAACATGAATAACTGAAAGATCGGGGCCCCCTACTAGTATCACTAGGACTCCTCGACATCAACATGCTATTCCCGTGCGTTTGCCTTGCCATGACCTGAAAAACAAAATCCCCAAACGGGTCGATTACAAAGAACAACAATCCTCAAGAGTTGAAAATACACAATCATGATTATATCGAAGTTATGAAATATCACAGCCGAAACATACGCAATCAAACATGCTTTATGAATCAACTAACAGTTCGGCTCAAAGGAAATGGCACCACACTACGCGCGGGTTGGAAATGTGTCCGTGCACAAGCCACCAACGAGTTTCGAGCGAATACACGCGTGGTCTTGTACCTAATCAGTCTCACGAGACAATATGAATCGTGTGCACAGTCCAATGTGAGGCCACCAACCAACACACGACTATAATGTGCCCGACATGAAAATCCAACACATACCAACCGGCACGCCAGTATGACCCGGAATGCCACGATATAACAAAAGTGACATCGAAAATGAATAATGACTCACCGAGAGGGAATGGTAATGAAATAAATGACAGCTCAATGAAAAGATTGGAACCGTCGTTCCTTATGACTGAAATGATTAATTGATAACAACAAGTTTTTATACGGTTAATATAATGATGAATGAGTTACGATTATGAATGAACAACAACAAAAGGCATGAATATCCTTTTAACCGAGTAAGAATTAACTTACTCAACGCCGGTGACAATTATCCTTCCACGAACAATGTCCTAATTGAGATATCGGTCGCTCGAACAACCTTGAACAATTCAATTACCAACAATCCGTTCAATATACGAATCAAACACGAATATAACGAACTCAAAACGCCAATACGACTAAACCAAGTCCATTGAGGCATTAAATCAAACACGTTGCGTCCGAACTCCGATTGTTTACAATCAAACCTCAATATACCAATATCAAATCCCTCAAGAAAGGTTTCAAACCCACAAAACATCTTCAATACGATTAATAATCCAAAACGAATATCCAAAAACGTGATTATAACGACAATTAATCGAAAACCACAATTTCAACTCGATATTCAAAGTGTTCTTGAATAATACTTCAATAATCCAATGAATCTTTATACAAACTTATAATCATATACATATCCCTTCATATAACATGATTATAACGTCCAAAACATCTTATCTCAACACAAAATCGAAATCCAAGGTGTTGAAGAATATTACCTTTGAAGATCCAAACACTTCGATCAGGAAAACGTGTTAAATCGACTATCCAAGCTTCCCAACGAAATAAGATGATGAAATCCGAATACACAAGTGATTGAGGATGGAAAATACCTCTCTCAAGTCTCTCTTTCGGAACAAGAAGAAGAAGATGATGAAAATGAGTAAAAATGTCCCGTCCGAGTACTTAAATACTGCCGGAAGTTACGGCCGTAACTCGGCCCTCTTACGGCCGTAACTTTCCAAGTCAACGGCCTTACGGCCGTAACCGGCCAACTCGTACGGCCGTAACTCAGCTTCGTCCGAAAGCCTGCCGACAGACTTACGGCCGTAACCGCTCCTGAGTTACGGGCGTAACCCGCCTTCGTCAAAAACACCCGTCGACAGCCTTACGGCCGTACCGCACACCTTACGGCCGTAACTCGGATGATACGGCCGTATCCGGCCAACCTTACGGGCGTAACCCGCCCACGTCAAAAATAGCCAGACATCCTTCTGCGGCAGACGGCGTATCCGGCCAAGCCTTACGGCCGTACCTGCCTCGACTTACGGCCGTATGCCGCAACCCTTACGGCCGTAAGTCACCCTTGGTCGACAACACCCGAAATTAACGAACACCACTTACGGCCGTATCTCACCCTCCTTACGGCCGTAACTCACCTTCGGCCAAAATGCAGGCGGCTGCTGGACCACTTACAGTGAATCAAGCCGGCCTTACGGCCGTACCAGCTGGACTTACGGCCGTATCCCGAACCTTACGGCCGTAACTCAATGTTGGCCAAGGTGAATAAATCCGATGATTCCGATTCCTCGATACGGTGATGAATGACCGAAATCATACGAATGTGGAAATGAACAAGTCTAACACATGCCAAAGAATGATACTCCAAAGACAAGACTACCAATCACGATGATAATGATAATACTCCCGTTCCGACACTCAAACGGAGATGAAATGACGATCGGTAACTGATACACGGTTACAACATGCCAACATTGAACGCAATTGAGTGATTCATGAATGATGAGTGATTATTAATGAGTGAGAATTACTGAGTGACAAATACAGACTGATAATTACCGAATGAAAATGACTGAGTTACAACCGGGTATTACATACTCCCCCCCTTAAAAGAGTTTCGTCCCCGAAACTAAGGCTCAAACAATTCGGGATAACTCTCCCACATATTCTCCTCGGTTTCCCAAGTAGCCTCTTCGACTCCGTGTCTAGACCACTAAATCTGACCAAAGGAATCATCTTGTTCCTCAACTGTTTGATTTGCCGCTCCAACACTCGTACAGGACGCTCCTCGTACGGATGATCATCCGCGATCTCGATTTCGTCAAACTGAAGTATGTGAGAGACGTGAAACACATTATGAATTCGGCCCAACAACAGAGGTAAAGCCAATCGATAAGCTAACTCGCTTACTCGATTCAAAATCTCACACGGTCCAATGAATCTCGAACTCAACTTCCCCCGTTTTCCGAAACGGAAAATACCTCGACTCGGGAATACCTTGACCAAAACGGGATCACCCGTATCGAACTCTAGTGGTCGATGACGATTATCTGCATATGATTTCTGTCGACTCGAGCGGTCAACAGACGTCTCGATCAAAGCTACCTTCTCCCGGGCGGCCATAAGTATATCGGGCTCGGTGCCGATTGACTACGATGGGTCGTCCCAACATAAGGGAGCTCGACAACCGTAATGATTATTGGGCTTCCCGATCCTCTACTAATCGAGGACGCATGCCCTCAACATGTCCTCCACTGTCCGAAAAGTCCTCTCGATTGTCAGTCGGATGAGGATGAAAACGGTAATGATATTAAGCCGAGTCCTCAAAGCACGATGAATGGTTCCCTAACGAGACACGAATCGCCCGACACGATCGAAACAAAACTCTTAGGAGTTCCGTGCAATCTCACTAACTCTCTTTGGCGATTGGGTAAGTCTCTCGGGACCCCACGTATCCTTGATCTCAAGGGAATGAGCTGATTTAGATAGCGATCCACGATCACCGGATCGTATTCATGCCACGACTCGTCGGCAAACTTGTGAAGAAATCCATAGAAATGTCTTCCCACTTCCATCCCGGAATAGAAGCGATATCGGCATACTCACCGGTCGATTTTCCATCTTGACTTGCTAATAGGCTAAACATCTCGAAACAAATTCCGCGACTCCTCGCTACATATTATTCCACCGGAAATGTTGTTTCAAATCCTGGTACACCTGCTAAACCCGGATGAACCGGATAAGGGTAGCATGAGCTTCTCTCAAGATCGAGCTCTTCAACTCATCATTCGCAGACGCACAACCGATTCTCAAAACTCAAGAGTCCATCCTCGTGGACCACAATTTGAGGGCTTTCCCTGTACCACATCCTCGCGGATGAGCAACAAAATGAATCGAACCACGATTCTCCCGATTTCCTCCTCAAGTGATGATGAAATCTCTAACATACAAAGCTGTCCACTGAACTTGCTGAAGTCGGACCTCGATCTCGGGTCTAAGGAATTCTACTTGAAGCTCCTTCGAACTCTTAAATGAGCAAGCATCTGCTCTGAACGGACTTACGACTCAAGGCGTCGGCGACAACGTTCGCCTTGCCCGGGTGGTAAAGGATCTCGAGATCAAAATCTTTGATTAGTTCCAACCACCGCCCCTGTCGCATATTTAACTCCTTGTGAGTAAATATATACTTCATCTCTGGTGATTGGTGAATGACTGACAGGTGACGCCATAAAGGTAGTGACGCCAAAATTCCAACGCGAAAACCACGGTTGTTAGCTCCGGTCGTGGGTTGGATAATTAATCATCTAATCCGGGGGAACTTCGGATTTACTTAACATCTTTCGGAGGTTGCCAATCTCGGATAGCCTCCGTCTTCTGAGGGTCGACACGAACTCTGTCAGATGAAATTACATGCCCGAGAAAAGTCACTTCGGACATCCAGAACTCACAATAAGAAAACTTCCATAAAATTGCTCGCGTCTCAACACGTCGAGAACCTGAAGAAGATGAACCTGGTGTTCCTCTCGGCTAAGAGAATAAATCAAAATGTCGTCGATGAAGACAACAACAACTGATCTAAAAAGTCGATGAAAACCCGATTCATTAACTCCATGAATACTGCAGGTGCAATAGTTAGCCCGAACGGCATAACTACGAACTCATAATGACCATAGCGTGTATGAAACGCTGTCCTCGCGATATCCGATTCTCAAATCCGCAACTGGTGATATCCAGATCTTAAGTCGATCCTGGAAAAATCGAGGCTCCACGAAGTTGATCTAAAAGATCATCAATACGGGTAAGGGATACTACTCTTGATCATTACCCGATCAACCAGTAATTAATACACACACGAGACGAGCCATCCTTCTCCTTGACAGATCACACTGGTGCTCCTCACGGGACGCAATCGGTCGGAGATAACCTTTCTCGAACTACTCCTCAAGTTGAATCTTCAATTCTTGCATTCAGTCGGGGGCATCCGATACGGTGCCTTCGATAAAGAGAACGTACCGGTTCCAACTCACTCCTGAATTCCACTACTCTATGTGAAGGCAACAGATAACTCGTCTGTAAATACATCGTCAATCGATGACAATGATACCACGAATGATTGAACATTTCGATTGTCCTAGAATGGTCAATCGATAAAAAGAGATACCAATAATGATTGAACAACTCGATTGCCTTAGAAAGGCCAATCGATGAAGATGACACAATGAATGTTTGAATAACTCGATTGCCCTTAAAGGTCGATCGATGAAAATGATGCAATGAATGATTGAATAACTCGATTGCCCTAGAAAGACCAATCGATGAAAATGATACAATGAATGATTGAATAACTCGATTGCCCTAGAAAGACCAATCGATGAAAATGATACAATGAATGATTGAATAACTCGATTGCCCTAGAAAGACCAATCGATGAAAATGATACAATGAATGATTGAATAACTCGATTGCCCTAGAAAGACCAATCGATGAAAATGATACAATGAATGATTGAATAACTCGATTGCCCTAGAAAGGCCAATCGATGGAAATGATACAATGAATGATTGAATAACTCGATTGCCCTAGAAAGGCCAATCGATGAAAATGATACAATGAATGATTGAATAGTTCGATCGCGGAATCTCTCTGCCTCTGCCATAATAAAATTCTCTTTGGAACAACGGGGATCACTTCCTGAAGCACAATCGACAACCAACGATAGAAAGATAGTGACCAAACGCTAACAATCAATGAGGATAGTATCAAGGCGGTTGAACCAACAAATCGAAAATTACATCGTCCTATGATAAGTTCACCACGATTAGATCCATCAACCAATCGCGGTCATTAAGCTTAATTTGGTAAAATTCGAAAATTCTTCCATCGTCGGGTAGACCGATGGTATGAAGTCCACAAGCAATAGGACTATTCGAAATAAGTCTATTCAAGCATGATTCGAAAATGAATGAATGCGGTGTACCAAAGATCAAAAGGTACACACAAGTTGAAATAAAATTACGAGTATACCGAAATCATTCGGACCACCGATCGTCGATCCTCCTCATCATATGAATCAGGACTTGCCGGCCCCGAACCGGACGCTCCGTCGATAAGTACGAGCTCCAACTCTATTTGCTTCCATTGTCTTAAATGACGTTGACAAAGCGATCGATTCAAAGCGGATTGCTTGGGGCACGAGATGCCGCGGAGCCAACTTGGAGTCCTTTCGGCAAAACGGGCCTTATGTCCAAAATTCCCACAATTATAGCACGTGATAGACGGTTTGGACACTCGGTGCTGAAATGACCCAGCGTCCCACAATTGAAACGGTGATGGCGAATCGGCCACTCGGGAATGAGGTCCCGCACGATTATGCGCCGTAGAAGGTCGCTCGAAGCGATAGGGCTCACACGAGGCTTCTTGAAGGTTGGTGACCGCCTTCGGATTGATTACGCCGTTGATTTCTTGTTGACAAATGAAGGTTGTTGTTCAAGACTTTCCTTAGCGGTGGCTCATACGGAAGAGTTCTCTCGATTAATCCGGTCAGTGGCACAATGATGATTGAGCAAGCGCACATGGGTCATCATGGCTGCATAAAAGTGAGTGGATCAACCCGAACATCTTACGATCGAGCGAGTCACAGGCACGATTTCCCGACAATGAGTGATTATTCCTCGGGTTTCGGCCCGCACCGCGGCCTCTTCCGTGCATCCTCGACTCTCTCCATCTTTGAAGTAGGAAGGTCGCATAATGATTATATTACCCGCATGATTATCACGTTATGATTACGTCATGAGATGATGAAAATGAGTATACATGCTCTAACTTAGTGATTATATGAATGATTGACTGAAGTGACATGAATATCTGATGAAATTCTTGAAATGATTATTTTGAATAACTTAACAAGATTTATAATATGATCATCTAGATCGCAAATCGAGTAATGAAATGAATTGAGTGATTAATGAATTAACATGGTCGTCCTGATCATTAACTGAGTAATGAAATGAATTAAGTGATTAATGAGTTAACATGATCGTCTTAATCATAATAAATGATGATGTTGAGGATTGTGAAATGATGAATGATGAATGAATGACTATTGCGAGAAATTATACCATGGCGTTAGAAATCTTAAAGTTCTTTGATGCGATTGGCTCGGCATTTGCACAGGTCACACGTGGCGAAAGTCCAATGATACTAGTCGATGACGATGATTTCAAATGAGACATGACTCGGAAGGTAGTATTCAAAACCACTCTCGATACCAACTCGTAACACCCCAAACTAGGCGGATATTACGGTGCCGTAGATCCCCAACTGGGACCCACTGGGCAAAAGAAAATGAATGAATTACACCGGATAAATGTAGTACCGAACTACATTACAACAATAATTACTCCGATGAGGAGTTTAGTTACAACACACCAGACAATACTGAATCGGTGTATTTTATATGAAGATAAAATACACAACACCGAATGAAACGGAGTATTCAAATGAAAGTCTCAGCGGAAAATAAAGGACAATAACATGAATAATCGAAGATCGGGGCCCCTACTAGTATCACTAGGACTCCTCGACATCAACATGCTATTCCGTGCGTTTGCCTTGCCATGACACGAAAAACAAAATCCCCAAACGGGTCGATTACAAAGAACAACAATCCTCAAGAGTTGAAAATACACAATCATGATTATATCCGAAGTTATGAAATATCCTGCCGAAACATACGCGATCAAACATGCTATATGAATCAACTAACGATGCGGCTCAAAGGAAATGGCACCACACTACGCCCGGGATGGAAATGTGTCCGTGCACAAGCCACCAACGAGTATCGATCGAATACACGCGTGGTCTTGTACCTAATCGATCTCACGAGACAATATGAATCGTGTGCACACCCAATGTGAGGCCACCAACCAACACACGACTATAATGTGCCCGACATGAAAATCCAACACATACCAACCGGCACGCCAAGATGACCCGAATGCCACGATATAACAAAAGTGACATCGAAAATGAATAATGACTCACCGAGAGGGAATGGTAATGAAATAAATGACAACTCAATGAAAAGATTGGAACCGTGCTTCCTTATGATGAAATGATTAATTGATAACAACAAGTTTTTATACGGTTAATATAATGATGAATGAGTTACGATTATGAATGAACAACAACAAAAGGCATGAATATCCTTTTAACCGAGTAAGAATTAACTTACTCAACGCGGTGACAATTATCCTTCCACGAACAATGTCCTAATTGAGATATCGGTCGCTCGAACAACCTTGAACAATTCAATTACCAACAATCCGTTCAATATACGAATCAAACACGAATATAACGAACTCAAAACGCCAATACGACTAAACCAAGTCCATTGAGGCATTAAATCAAACACGTTGCGTCCGAACTCCGATTGTTTACAATCAAACCTCAATATACCAATATCAAATCCCTCAAGAAAGGTTTCAAACCCACAAAACATCTTCAATACGATTAATAATCCAAAACGAATATCCAAAACGTGATTATAACGACAATTAATCGAAAACCCCCAATTTCAACTCGATATTCAAAGTGTTCTTGAATAATACTTCAATAATCCAATGAATCTTTATACAAACTTATAATCATATACATATCCCTTCATATAACATGATTATAACGTCCAAAACATCTTATCTCAACACAAAATCGAAATCCAAGGTGTTGAAGAATATTACCTTTGAAGATCCAAACACTTCGATCCGATGAAAACGTGTTAAATCGACTATCCAAGCTTCCCAACGAAATAAGATGATGAAATCCGAATACACAAGTGATTGAGGATGGAAAAATACCTCTCTCAAGTCTCTCTTTCGGAACAAGAAGAAGAAGAGGATGAAAATGAGTAAAAATGTCGGCCGAGTACTTAAATCTGCCGGAAGTTACGGCCGTAACTCGGCCCTCTTACGGCCGTAACTTTCCAAGTCAACGGCCTTACGGCCAGAATCGACCAACTCAAATGCGGCCGTAACTCGCCTTCGTCAAAGCTGCCGGCAGACTTACGGCGTAATCGCTCTGAGTTACGGGCGTAACCCGCCTTCGTCAAAAACACCCGTCGACGGCCTTACGGCCGTACCGCACACCTTACGGCCGTAACTCGGATGATACGGCCGTATCCGGCCAACCTTACGGCGTAACCCGCCCACGTCAAAAATAGCGGACATCCTTCGTGCATCGTACGGCCGTATCCGGCCAAGCCTTACGGCCGTACACGCCTCGACTTACGGCCGTATGCCGCAACCCTTACGGCCGTAAGTCACCCTTGGTCGACAACACCCGAAATTAACGAACACCACTTACGGCCGTATCTCACCCTCCTTACGGCCGTAACTCACCTTCGGCCAAAATGCAGGCGGCACTGGACCACTTACACCAGAATCGGCCTTACGGCCGTACTACTGGACTTACGGCCGTATCCCGAACCTTACGGCCGTAACTCAATGTTGGCCAAGGTGAATAAATCCGATGATTCCGATTCCTCGATACGGTCGATGAATGATCCGACAAATCATACGAATGTGGAAATGAACAAGTCTAACACATGCCAAAGAATGATACTCCAGCACAAGACTACCAATCACGATGATAATGATAATACTCCCGTTCCGACACTCAAACGGAGATGAAATGACGATCGGTAACTGATACACGGTTACAACATGCCAACATTGAACGCAATTGAGTGATTCATGAATGATGAGTGATTATTAATGAGTGAGAATTACTGAGTGACAAATACAGACTGATAATTAACGAATGAAAATGACTGAGTTACAACCGGGTATTACAGCTAACCCCCGAGTTTTCGGGGGGTGGGTGCCTATTATGCGCTCAGGTTTTGGCAGCTCGGGAGCAGTCACAGGATTGGCTTGGAATGAGATGGAGGACAACGATGCTAATCACACCAGAGTCAGAGTCTTTTCTTTTGTTTCATCTTGGTCGGTATTTTTCCCATTTAGTTAAGTATTCACCCTTGCACGGGTGTAGTTTTCATTTATTGAATGGAGTCGTCATCCCCTTTTGTGTTAAAGTTTATTTTTGTCATTGAGATGTAAAATTCATTAGTTTCTGAATTTTTTAATGACCTTGTCGGTCTGCGTTGTATTTAGATTGACCCCGGTCGGTCAATCATTGTGTAGTCTAGTGGACTTTAGCCTGGTAGATCCTTGTGAGAAGGGCCTACGGCGTGTAACATTTCCGGACGTATTCTGGGGGTGTTACAATTATGGTATCAGAGCTTAGGTTTGCGAAAAACCTAGGCCGTTGGGTCAAGTCCATGTCCTGTGTAAGTCGCGCGCGTCAGAGTTGTGATTAGTATCGTGGTTCCGACATCATCTTCAGGCAATCCGTGATGGTAAGTCTTCCGATCGTAAGTCCCTTTATATATTTATTTGATTATATTGTGATAATATGTTTAATGTGAACTAGGGATTGTAACTTGTTGGTGATATTATTGTTTTACGATGTAACATGCGTATTCGGTCCGATTGAGAATGGTTATGTAGTATGCTTAGGAAGTCGAGTGTACTTACCAATGTCTACATTTTATTACAATAAATCATTGAGTGTTAATTTTATCCGCTGCGTGAGGATTTTGAAATGGCTATTGGTATCTTGCAAACTGAATTTTATTTCGTAAAACCGATTCCCTAAACCGAGTTTTGGCATTTTGTCTTGCATGTTTTGACAGTATTCTTATAACGGTATTTGATATTTTATAAATGACTTTTGTGATTACTTGAAAATACTACCGTCATCGGCCTTTTGGCATTTTGAACCTTTTAAAAATAGTTTTCAGCCTGGTGGGTTCCGGTGCTGTAATGGCACGAACATTTTAAAGCGGTGCTACTAAATTTTATAATATTGTGAAAACCCATGATTTAATGTAGTCATGTCAAATGGTCACGTATTTCGGCGAAAAATCCTTTCGATTAGACATTTTGGTAGAAGTGGAAAGATTTTCAAATTGTGGTATTTGGAACTCAACACTTGAAATATTTCAAATTAGTTACGATTCAACTTTCAATTTTCTTTTATGCATTGCTCGAAAATAATTTTTAAAGTCGTTGTATAAACTCCCTCTTCCAAATATAGGACAGTATTTACAAGCTTTGGGCGTAACGTGACTCGCTCTCTTTTTCAAAAATTTGTTTTCATTAAGCACATATATATATAATGATCATCCTAGTCGAAGGACCGGAGTTAACTTCATAAAACTTTATGCTTTACGATATTACCGTTATTCTATAGATGTTAACTAAACCTTGTGTTGATAAGTGTGGTATCTTGTCTGATTATTTGATAATCTTTGAATGGTACTATCGTATTAGTATGTCGAGCCTTGGCGGACGTAAGTGTGATGGAAGTGGAAACGACAAGGTGGTTCGTACGACAACTATCCATGCTACAGTGAAGGAGTATCGAGATCAAACGATATCCTATGAAATCTCCTCAGTGATCGAGCCCACGAGCGAAGCAAAGAGACCGAGGATATCGGGAAAATTTCTGGGCGGTGAAGAGACTAAGGCTCCCAAGCCCTCACATCGTTCGAAAGCGTCATCTTCGCGGTCGGGAGTGAACGCTGGAAATCCCAAACCAGCATCGGTGACTCGCGGTAAGAAGAGAAGATGTTTCAACTGTAACTGTCAGGGACATGTTCGTGCAAATTGTCCCTCTCCACTCTTGACTTGTTACCGGTGTGGGTGTGAAGGTCATCGGGAGAAACACTGTGAGACAGTTTCCGAATTGGCAAAGAATGCCGCCCTGAGAGAGAGCAGAGCTAGTGATCGGGAAGTGTCCCGAAACCCTATGTTTCCTTCTGAAGATCCTAGCATGGGAGAATGAAGATTTTGTACTATGTCTTAATCGTTGCTGTTTCAAACAATCGTGACTTCGATCGTATTTCGTTTCATTGCTTTACGTTTCCAACTCTTGTTGTTCTAAGTTTCGGGGTCGTAATATCTTTTTAGTATGTGGGAATGTATTACCCGTACTTTTCTTGATATTTTCAGTATTGTGTGACCTTTCATTGTTGGTAATTCAATTGTGATCCCCTCGACGATTTTAAACCACCTTGTTTTACTTAGCCTACCATCCTCCGAATGAATTTCGGGGCTGTTTTGCTAAATCTCGTGGATTACTGTGGCCTTTTCACATCCGAATTTGATTCTTGCAAATTTTGTTTGAAACTGTTGTTCCATCGCTGTCTATTTTAAGGACGAAACTTCTTTTAAGGAGGGTAGAATGTAATACCCGTGATTTTCTCTTTCGGTACTTTTTCGTTTCTGGCATCTTTCTTGTTTCCAGAAGCTCACTTGTGAGCGTTTTGACATTTTGATAATGTTTCGTTCTGCGTGTCTGGTTATTCGAGTTGTTCCGGGGCTGTTTTACCCGAATCCGTGTCTTGAGCGACTTTTCCCGCTATTTGATTCATTTCATGTGATAATGGTTCGAAACTACGGTTTCATGTTTTCTATAAGTCCATTGAGCTTTGTTATACGTGTTGTGAGTTTCGGTTCGGTTGCTTGATGTCATATTGTGATTTACGGACGTTTTGGGCCGTTTCGTAATTTCCCAAAGTTTGGGGGTGATCATACATTATCGTATTCCGAACCTTCGGGTAGTCGGGAATAGGTTTTCCTTCAACACTTAAGTTCGTTGCCTCGAATCCTTTACGTTCGTACCATCGGGAGTTGTTCACCATTGCATATTGATTTTTTTTTCGGTTCCTTTCTTGCTTTCTTGTGCTAGCTGCCTGTACTCCCCAAATAGGCACCTTACGTACGTAATGCATGTCTCAGTTACGTACGTAACGGCCTTTGTAGAATAGTGCAGAGAATTCTGCGATTTTCTTTACGTACGTAAGCATGGGAGTCTTACGTACGTTAACAAGCTAACGTACGTTAGCTGCCTATGGCTAATGTATGTAACACGGCCTGGGTTTATATACCCAGGAGTTGACCGAATTCGTCATTTCTTCACCTACACTTCGTCTCTCTGTGGCTGGGCGACTCGTAGGTGATTGGAAGGTGATTTTGGGGTCTTGTAACTCCAAGTTTACATCTTCCTTGAGTTCTTGGTGTTGTTTAACATCCTTAATCCGTGTTCTTCACCTTCGATTCGAGGTAAACATCTTGTAAACCCTTCCTCTATATTTCTGGAATCTTTGAGTTTTGGGTTGTTCTTCTTGATTCTTGTTGTTGTATATCATCAATCGGTTATATCGATTCTCTTCCTATGATTTGATTTGTATTTCTTACCGTATTCGGGTCCGGATTATGTTCTTGTTGTTCTTGGGGAAGTATTGAACCCCAAGTGTTCGATCTTTTGTTTCTACGAATTCTTGTTGGGAATTTCGTATGTTTTCCATCCCTCTTGTGATCGACTTCGTAGTAATTATATTGTTCTTGTGATTTCGACCTAGTTGGAAGATTCGAGGGTTGCCGGTCAAGCTTTTTCGTCGCTTCACGTGCTTTGGATTTGAGGCAAGTACCTTTATATACGAATTATAACTATGTGAAATCATTGTTGCCGAAGTGTGTGAATTATATATATTTATATACTAAATATATGTATGTATAAGGTTATACGTGTATATATATAAGTATGTATGTATATAGATATACACATACCTATGTCGTGTGATTAATATCGATGATAGTTGACGTACTCAACTTGGATTGATGGATGAACTATACTTAATTTATATATATATATATATATATTCGGTTGAGTCGCAATATAGCGATATATGTGCGGTGTTGGTTGGTTATGCTTGAAGGCTTATTGTGATTGAGTTTTGATTGACAACGTGCGTATTATTGTTTATTTGTATGGTTATGGACTGGGGGAGAAATTGTGTGATTTGATGTATCGAGTTGATAATTGTTGTGACGTTTGTCTGTGTGCTTGATGTCTGAAATAATGTGGATACTTGTTGTGAGAAACGTCGTATCTGGGAACCTCTGAGGGCGGGGCGTGCACTCCGGCCTGGTGTATGCTGCAATGTGCGGCTCCATATGAGTGGTGAACGCCGGTGTTACCTAATGCGCGCGCAAGGGGCGGCTCTTGCGGGAGTGATCGCCGGCGCGGTGACATGTTCAAGGAGCAGCCAACATAGTGGAGTGAACGCCGGTACACAGGTGCGCAAGGGAGGCGCCTGGCAGGCTTATTGGTTACGGGTATTTTAGTGATAGCTAAGACCCCGTTACCGAACGATGTTCATATCTCAAATTCTTTCAACTCACTTTTAAATGTTTGTCCTGATATAGACCGCGATTCGTGTTTTTGAAAGTTTGTTTCAACCTGTTTTTAAGGCGTTGGTATCAAGGTTAATTAACCAAGGAGGTTTGACGAAATATCCGAGGGTTAATTAATCGGGGGTCTTGAGCAGGATATGTCGAATGAGAGATTGTGCCTTTGATTGTATTGTGGTGCTATTCTGTGTATTCGGTCAAGGACCCTGTGAAATGTTGAGATGTTGGTTCTCGTGATGACGTTATTTGGATTGGGTTGAGAACCTTGTGAGATGTTGTGATGATTTCGTTTGTGACAGTGTTCTATAAATTGGGTCAAGGATCCCAAGTAACATTGACATGGTTTTCGTGTAATTGTTTTCCTTATGTTGGGTCAAGGACCCGAGAGCTTTTGAAATTAATTTCTTAAAGTATTCCCATTCGATTTTATAAACCCCAAGACGGCCCGAGTCATTAATAATGTTTTCAAACTATCTTATCAAAATACTTTCCCCTTTATTAAAATGGATTTTCAACTAAATCTTTTGACTCCTTGGGCTCGTTTAAAGTTTAATTGGTGTTATGTTCCATTAAGAGAATATGACTATGTGATTATTTCTCACCATGTGTATGCGAGTGATATACTGTGTTGACTATGGGAATGTATGGTTTGTGTTAAGGCTTCATGGTGTTGAGTTTTGTGTTGTTATTATTCGTATATCTTGAACATTATGTACTTGCACTAGCAAAATTCCAGTTTGCTAACCCCGATTTTCGGGGTGGGTGCTGTTATGCGCTCAGTTTTGGCGGCTCGGGAGCGATCCACAGGATTGGCTTGGAAGGATATGGAGGACAACGATGCTAATCACACCAGAGTCAGAGTCTTTTCTTTTGTTTCATCTTGGTCGGTATTTTTCCCATTTGGTTAAGTATTCACCCTTGCACGGGTGTAGTTTTCATTTATTGAATGGAGTCGTCATCCCCTTTTGTGTGAAAGTTTATTTTTGTCATTGAGATGTAAAATTCATTAGTTTCTGAATTGTTTAATGACCTTGTCGGTCTGCGTTGTATTTAGATTGACCCCGGTCGGTCAATCATTGTGTAGTCTAGTGGAGTTTAGCCTGGTAGATCCTTGTGAGAAGGGCCTACGACGTGTAACATTTCCGGACGTATTCTGGGGGTGTTACAAATGCAGACTGTGGTAAATTTTTTTATGGAAGATGATGATTCCATTTTTGAAAAGAAATTTATTAGAGAGAAAAAGAGAAAAGTACAAGTTTGAGGGATGAATAAAAGAAACAAGTACAATGCTTATTTATAGAAGAAAAACGAGGTAAAATTGTTTAACAAGTTTGTGATTACGTTGATTGCGCTTCAACTACTCAATAGAATAATGAATGCATTTATTGCGTATCACCTTTTTTTATTCAGAAAATCTCACCATACGACAAAAATTAAGATATTCACGAGTATGTACAGTAGTTGTGATTGTGGCTTACATCTTCCTCTGATTTTACATTCAGAAATGGCCTAAACACCTTCTATGAGTCGGGGAGAAGCTTCCCATCCAATTTTCTTACAAATTGGCAAACAGGGTCTTTTAACACCCGATTCCCAAGACGTTGTTCATATTCTGGTTTGAATTTATTCCACAAACATCGAATTCCGTAATGTATGAGTCCACTAGGATGCGTGTCAAGAGAAATTTCGATATTATCTAAATTCTCTTTATTCAGACCATCCTAAATGAATTGAATTTTATCTTCTCTGTTTGTAGATGGAATTCCTAAAGATCGACATTTTAAATTACAGTTCCATCTAGCACATTTATAGCAAACGGCTATTATCTTTGCTCGTCGTTTCTTGGCATATGAACTTTTTCCTAGCCCTGGTAAAAATCTAGTAGGTATTTCTGTGAATTCACCTTCTATTCTCACTTTGGCTTCAATTATGAATCTAATGTCAAAAGGTATGCTTTTATTCATAAGCAACCTCATCCTTTCAAGTCTTGTCTTGTAAATTTTTAAAATGACATTTTTGCTCAGAAAGGGAAATCTTTTTTCAATTTTATTCAAAATTTCTTCCATGATAAAAAAAATGAAAATAATTGGAGAAAATATCTACAAATATCAGTTGTTGTGGGAAACTGAAAATTCCGACTTTAATAGTCACGAAGTACCGTTATCTGCCACTTGACCGGACAAACACAATTGAGTACTAAGTTACAACGTCGAGAAATTGTATCTATAAAAATAGTTTACAATGTAAGATTTTAAAAATAACACTTATACTTCCTCGGCAACGGCGCCAAAAACTTGACACGTCTTTAGTGTAACTATCGCAAGTGCACGGTATCGTATCAAGTAGTAAGTGGACTTTTTGAGTCCGGTTTATCGATCCCACGAGGAAGTTAGGTTATATATTGAATTATACACTATTTAACCATTTGTTATAGAGCTTTATATGATTGAAACACACAATTAAAGAGTTTGGTTTGACAATTGCAATAAAAATACAATAATAGTTCTAAAATTCAAGGAAATGAAAGATTGCACTAATAATAGATTAATAAAAGATAAAAGGAAATAGTTGGGATTACAAACTTAGTCATCATTATTTATAGAAGATGTATAGGAGATCATAAGATGAATTTACTTATTATGTTGTGTAGATTCGATTTTTCTTAAAAAGACGGTTCCTCTTTCGAATGTCAAAACGCCCCTTATATATTGAATCAATCCACTATATTTCTATGTTGATTGGCTTCAATACATATCATTAGGTTTTATGAAAATAACTCAAAGAATTATCTAAGGTCTAGAGGTATATTTCTATCCGCTAGAACAACTTAGAGTGAAGGTCATTTGATCTTGTCAAACATATTTTCTTTCGAAACATATGAAGACCATAAATATCGTCTTGGCCAAATAAATAAAAATTGGTAAAACAATGAAAATCACACACAATAATAAGTAATTCATAATAGATCTTTATACAAACTTAAATAACATGACTAACCTTGTTTATAATCCCAACTTAGGTAACTTAGCCCATTAAGGGTTTATTCAACATATTACAAGCTTGAGTGGTCATTAATAATTGAAAAACGGAAAGAATTGATCCTAACTCCCTTAGTAGATAAAGGAGAAAGAAACAATAAACTCCCTCAACAACATAAGCTAAACCACACTTACACAAATCACTCAAGAAGACAAGTGTGTTCTTCACACAAAAAGAAAAAGTATTACAAAGTGAGAAAATAATAAGATGAATGATGCTTAATGATGGATCTAAGAGGTCTATTTATACACCTAAAGTCATCAAATAGCTCCAAAACTCCAGAATTATTACATTAGATCGGATCAATGCCAGCCATCCCCTCAATAGTAGACCAAAAGTATAAAAAATTAGACAATGATCAATAATCTGTCAAGAGTTACGGCCGTAACTTGCAGATGTTACGGCCGTAACTGTAATACCCGGTTGTAATTCAGTCATTATCATTCATTAATTGTCATTCAATAATTTTCACTTGTTAATAATCATTCATCATCCACATTCACTCATTCGTGTTCACCGTTAGGAATAATCTTCGAGTCGTGTATCGATATTGTTCATTGTTTCAACCTTGCTTGGTAATCGAGACAAGAATATTATCTTGATTGTTGTAATTGATTCATTAGTCGATGTTGACATTGGAGTTCATGTCATTTCAAATCTCCTCATTTTTCAGATCGGGCTATTATTGGGCGAACCTTTGTAATCATAGCTTGGAACCACCGTTTTGGGGATTCTGCACTTCCATTTCGTGTTACTATTCCCCAAATATTGAATCCTATTGCTTTTATTCTCTTTCCGGGTCATTTTTCGTCATTTTAGGACCCGAGGGGTGTGAGCCGCGGCACAAGGGAGTGTGCGCCGCGGCACACACATGTTGCAGAATTGTGGCCGACCCGTCTGTACCGGGGGCCGCGGCTCCTGTCGGCAGGGCCGCGGCATGCTGCCGAACCATTGGGCAGATTTTTGGCCCTGTGCCGTGGCACACTCGGCCGGTCCGCGGCACACTACCGAGCACTGGGGGCAGATTTTGGCCCTGTGCCGCGGCACACTCGGCCGGGCCGCGGCACACAGTGCAGACTTTATTATATCTGCATTTCATTGAGGAGAACGAGCTTATTTCTTCATTTCACTTATTCCTGTATTCCTTGGGGCGATTTTGGGCGATTTTGGGGGTGTTTTAACATCATCAAAACTCAGAGATTTTTATCTTCTTCAAGTTGTTGTGTGGATCAACAACATATTTGTGGATTCTTCATCCTAATCTAAGGTAACTTCTTCAACCCTTGAATTCGATTTTGAGTTGGAGCATGATGTTTTGGATTGTATAATCATGAATTGTGATGGATATACATATGATTATGAGTTTTTACGAGTTATCATCGGATTGTTGGAAGTTTTTCTCAAGAACATTTTGAAGGTTGACTTGGAGTTGGGTTTTGCAATTTAATGTTATCGTAAACTCGATTTGAGTATTTCGTTTGGATTATCAATTGTATTGATGGTGTTTTGGTGGTTTGTATCATTTAATAGAAGTTGGTTTTCGATACAAATGGGTTTAGTTGTTTAGGATGGGAGTTTGTTTTCAAGGTGTTTGTCGAAATGCCTCAATGAGTTTGGATTTATTGTATCGACATCTTGAGTTGGTTATGATCGCTTTTGGTTCGTATATTAAGCGAGTTGTTGATAATTATGTTATTCAAGGTTGTTCGAGTGACCGGTAGTTTCCTTGAGGACGTTGTTCGAGAGAGATCGTATCATCACCGGTGTTAACGTAAGTTAATTCTTACACGATTAAAAGGATAATCATTCCTTTCGTTGTTGTTCATTCATAATCATTTCATTGTTGTTCATTCATAATCATTATCTATTCATAATGTATTAACCGTATTGAGACTTGTAATTGTAAATTAATCACTTCATTCACGAGGAACGACGATTCCAATCATTTCATTGAGCTATCATTTATTTCACTATCATTACATCTCGGTGAGTCATTTTTGACTTTGTCAGATTGTTATTCATTAATATTGTTCATGGTCATTCTTGTTCGTATGACCTTCTGGGTTCATATTGCGTGGCCGGGTGGGGATGTGTGGAACTTTTAGTCGGGCACGTGATGGTCTTGTGTTGGGTTCACCGACACATTGGACTGTGCACACGATAATGTACCTCCGTGAGACTAATTAGGTACAAAGGCGGGTGTGTCCAGACACTCATCTTTTGCACACGCACATACCATTACGGGCGTACTATGATGCCTCTCTTCAGCGTCATTTCATAATTAAGATATATCATGATTGTGTTTATTCAACTCTTGAGGATTGTTGTTACGTAACCGACTCCCGTTGGGATGTTGTTTTGTGTCATGGCAAGGCTAAGGCACGGGAAGAGAACGCTGACGGCGAGGAGTCCCAGTGATACTAGTAGGGGCCCCCAGTCCTTTTCATTCATTCGTGTTTTCTCCATTTTATTTCCCCTGTAGATTTCCGTTTGGATATTCATTTCATTAAGTGTTGTATATTTTATATCCATATAAAATATACTTGTATTTGGTTATTATCTTGGGTGTGTTGTAATAAAACTACTCATCGGAGTGTTTGATGATATATTGTGGTTCGGTACTACAATTATATTAATTAATTCATTAATTTTCATTCGCCTGGTGGGTCCCAGTCGGGGGTTCACGACACTATAATATCCACCAAGTTTGGGGTGTTACAGAGTTGGTATTGGAGAGTGGTTTTGAATACTACCTTTCGAGTCATGTCTCATTTGAAATCATCGTTCATCAGACTAGTATCATTGGACTTTCACGTCACGTGTGACCTGTGCAAGAGCCGAGCCCCTCAGACCAAAGAATAGTAAGATTTCTGACGCCATGGTATAATTTCTGGCAATAAGAATCACTCATTCATCATTCAACAGTCAACAATCCTCTTTCATCATTTTCATTTTTGATCAAGTCGATCATGTTAATTCATTAATCACTCAGTTCATTTCATTGTTCAGTTGTTGATCTTGAGAATCATATCATTAATCTTGTTAACTTGTTCAAGAGAATCATTTCAAAAATTTCATCATATAATCACGTCACTTCAGTTGATCATTCATGTAATCATTGTGTTTGAGCGCGTATGCTCATTTTCATCATTTCATAATATAATCATAATGTGATATTCATGCGAGATATATAACTATCATATGACTTTCCACTTCAGTATGGAAAGAGTTGGCAGAGGACGCGGGGGAAGAGGCCGTGGTGCGGGCCGAAACCCGATAGCTCGTGTGAATACACACGCTAATGCAAGGAATAATGCTAATTCATCGAGCAGTGACGCTGCCACTCATTCACCTAGACGTAATTATTCACTATCACGGAGTCGTACCCGGGAGACGGCTCAGTCAGAAGGTGTTCGGGTTGATCCACTCGCTTTTATGCAGGGCATGATGGCCCAAATGACTCAGATGGCACAACTGATGGAGACGATGCATAACTCAACTACTTAAAATCAACAGGCTCCTCCGCCGCCACCTTAGAGGCAAGAGAGGGGTGTGAGCAGTATCATTGGCTACATCTCTCGCCAGAGACCACCTACTTTTGAGGGCTCATATGAGCCGGCAGATATTGTTCACTGGCTCGAGCATTTCGAGAAGTTGTTTACTATGGTGGAGTCTCCCGAAGGGCACAAAGTTTCAGTTACGGCTTACTACCTTGGTAAGGGCGCTCATTCATGGTGGTTATCGTTGAAGCCCACTGACGGATCTTGTACTTGGGATCAGTTCAAAACTCTCATGATGGAGAGGTATTATCCGACCCCACTCAGGGAGGCCAAGTTGTCATAATTACTCACTCCCGAGCTCTCAGCGGACGATGATGTTCTTGCCATCGCCGAGAAATTTCAGGAGCTACTTCCTTTCGCCTCGTCCATTATTCACTCAGAGGCGGACAAGATCAAATATTTCAGTAAGAGGTTGAAGCCTCGTATGCAGATGCAGTTGCTTAATCACAATTGCACCACTCTGGCCGAATTCATTGAGAAAGCTCTTACTTATGAGTTTACTGCTAAGGAGATTACTAAGCAACAACCTTCATCTGCTGGCAAGAAGTCAAATAATCGTAATCAGTCTGAAGGTAGTTAGGCAACTTTCAAGAAGCCTCGTGCGGGCTCTACTTTCTCTGAGCGACCTCCTGTGGCGCCCAGACTCGCGGAATCTCTGTCACGAGCGGCCAGTTCGGCTAGCACCTGTTTCAACTGTGAAGAACAGGGTCATTTCAGCACCAAGTGTCCGAGGCAGACTGTCACATGCAATAATTGTGGTATTGCTGGGCATAAGGCCCGTTTTTGCCGAAGAGACTCTAAACCTACTCTGGAATTATCTCAGGCCCCAAGACATTCAGCGGTGCAGAATCAGGCCACTTAGTCCGCGTCGTTCAAGACGACAGGAGCAAATAAAGGTGGAGCCAAAAGCTATCAGACGGGAGCGTCCGGTTTGGGGGCCGGCAAGCCTCGAATTTATGAGATGAAGAGGACCGACGATCCAGAGGCCCAGATGATCTCAGGTACACTCGATATTATATCTCAACCTGTGTGTACCCTTTTTGATACTGGTGCATCGCATTCTTTCATTTTCGAGTCATGTTTGAGTAGACTACGTCTGGGTAGTGCTACTAGTTGTGAGCCTTATGTCATTGGTCTACCTGATGGTAGAAGAATTATCGGGAATCGTGAGATTAAGGATTGTCCGATTCAGCTTCATGGCCATGATTGGTTAGCATACCTAATCGTGGTATATTTATCGAGAGACGACGTCATCTTGGGTATTGATTGAATGGATCGTCACGATGCCGTCATTAGTGTCCGTAAGCGTATGGTCACTATCATTTCAGATGATAGGGTCGAATGTGTATTTCAGGGAAGTAATCCCAGCTGTTCTAGGAGAGTCATCAACTTGATGAAAGCAGTGAAATTGTTCAATCAGGGGTGTGTCGGTTATCAGTGTTATATGACCAAGGCTGAGAAATCATCAATCATGTTGGAGGATATTCCGGTAGTAAGAGAATATGCCGATGTATTTCCAGACGAGTTACCTGGTTTGCCTCCACAGAGAGATGTGGAATTCACGATTGAGTTGGAGCCTGGTACATCTCCAATATCGAAGGCACCGTACCGGATGGCCCCGACCGAAATGCAGGAGTTGAAGAATCAATTAGAGGATTTGACCGAGAAGGGTTATATTCGACCGAGTGCATCCCCGTAGGAGCACTAGTGTTATTTGTCAAGAAGAAGGATGGTTCGTTCCGCTTGTGTATTGATTACTGGGAATTGAACCAGGTGACGATCAAGAATAAGTATCCCCTACCCCGTATCGATGATCTTTTGGATCAACTTCAGGGAGCTTCAGTATTTTCCAAGATCGACTTAAGATCTAGATATCATCAGTTGCGAATTTGAGAGTCGGATATCGCAAGGATGGCGTTCCGAACACGCTATGGTCATTATGAGTTTGTGGTAATGCCGTTTGGGTTAACTAATGCACCTGCGGTATTCATGGAGTTATTGAATCGGGTTTTCATTGACTATTTGGATCATTTCGTGGTTGTCTTCATTGATGACATTTTGATTTATTCTCGTGACCGGGAGGAGCACGAGTTTCACCTTCATCAGGTGCTCGACGTGTTGAGACGAGAGCAACTTTACGGAAAGTTTTTCAAATGTGAGTTCTGGATGTCCGAAGTGACGTTTCTCGGACATGTAATTTCATCAGACGGAGTTCGTGTCGACCCTCAGAAGACGGAGGCTATCCGAGATTGGCAACCTCCGAAGAATGTTAAGGAAATTCGAAGTTTCCTCGGTTTAGCTGGTTATTATCGGCGGTTTGTGGAAGGATTTTCTAAAATCGCTCAACCCATGACGAACCTTTTAAGGAAGGATAAGAAATACATGTGGTCCTACGCATGTCAACAAAGTTTTGAGGAACTCAAGAGCCGGTTAAAATCAGCACCTGTCCTTTCTTTACCGCAAGGGACGGAAGGATTCGTGCTTTATAGTGATGCGTCCGGATAGGGTCTCGGATGTGTACTAATGCAGAACGGAAAAGTTATTGCTTATGCTGCATGGCAATTGAGACCTTACGAGGTTAATTATCCGACCCACGACCTGGAGCTAGCAGCCGTGGTATTCGCATTGAAGATTTGGCGTCATTATCTTTATGGCGTTACCTGTTGATTAAAATGTCATTAATTCTCTTTATTCCTTCAGCTGAGAGGTTACCTCCATAAATAATCTCATTTAATTCGGACGTTATGCTATAGAGTGTGAAGATTCATACTCTAGAAGTTGGGTTCTCAACCTAGCTTATTTCAACTAGATCAAAATATGAGCTAGGTTGTCAACCCGACTTATTTCAGTTGGGTTCTCAACGTGGCTTATATCATTTGGGTTCTCTATCAGCTCAGTACAACCAACAGGGTTATCAGTCAGCCCAGTACAACTAGCTAGGTTCGAACCTAGCTGATATCAACTAGGTTCTCTAATCTGGCTGATGACCGCCGTGTTACTGAGACAGCTGGGTTCTCTAACCTGATTGATGACATTGGACTTGGCTTCAAAAAAGTCATATAGTTATAGCCAAACCACAAGCCACAAACCCCAAGTCGCCCAAGTCCAGCTCAAGGACCAAGGACCAAGGACCAAGCACAAGCCCGTGCCCGAGCCGAGCCGAGCTAGCGGGCGGAGGGTGGTGCCGCGCGTGTGGTATTTGCATCGTTGGCCCACTAATGTATACTACTAGCTTGTTGAACTATCCATGCACTTTCTTACTAATAAGTTAGTCAAGAAGGTTTTAATTTTTCAATATGGGATGACCTTTCATACCCACTTTAACTCTTCACCATTTTAACTAAATGACCAACTTTAATTATTTATTTATCACTCATCGGAAATCGATTTTGAGAAAAATAAAATCCTATGTTTATCTCCTCGAAACGTAAATTCACAATTTAATATTTAATTCTGAAGATTTAAATTGGTTAATATTGAGTCAAAACTTATTTTTCTAAAACAAATTTCCAACAATCCCCCACATGAGTGGAAATAAGTGCATGCATGAATGTAGACTCACATACCCAGTTTCCGTGAAACACTTCTACATGGAGAAAGATAGTTTGTGTAATACCCGAGATTCTAATGTGTATTTTGAATATTGTGACATTATATATGTTGTATTTGATCTGAGTATTGTCCAGCGTATTTCATAACCCGGTATTGTGGAGCGTATGATTTGCACTAGTAGCGCACGCTAACTATAGGGCATAGCGTACGTTAATTTGGGTCCGTAGCACACGCTGAGTATGAACCTTAGCGCGCGCTATTCGTAGTCAACTTGATTATGACAGGGTGGTAGGTGAGATCAGCCGCGGATCTTGGTCGGGACATGTCGGAATGAATCTGGACGGCTTTTGGAAAAGTCGAGTCAACGGTACTTATTGCACGCTAATGTTATGAGGCTAGCGCACGCTACGTCTAGTACAGTAAGGTCAGTAAACTTTCGTTCAGTCGTTAGCGCATGCTAAAGATAGTTGTTAGCGTACTCTAATCGTTGATTTTAGCGCACGTAAGGCTATTTAACATACGCTATGCCGAGACCCTTTAGAGACAGTAGATTGATAGCCCGTTAGCGCATGCTAATTTGGGAGAGTAGCGCACGCTAATAACCCTTTTTTATAAATAGGACAGCACTCATCTTCATTTTTCATTTTCAACCTTGTCCAAATTCCGAGTTCCTGAGATTTTCCCTCACCTCATATCACTCATACCACCTTATTAATCCAATTTTTGGAGAGCTTAGACGTTGGGGAGTCGTGATCAAACTTCCGGTGAAGAGTTTCTTCAAGACTTTCATTGTTCTTCCATTTTTAAGGTATGTAAACTCTACACCAAGATGAGGATTTTGTTCTTTGTTAAATTATGAGCTTCGCAGAGGTTATGGAGTTTGTTTCGTCATGATGAATCCACCCCATGATTAGGAAGGATTGTATAGGTTTAATTAAGGTTTCCTTTGATTATAGTTGAGCCATAATCTTTACCGAACTTAAAAGTGGAACCTTCTGAGATGAACACACCTTCTTATTTTCTTCCGTAAACACTCTTTTGATGAACATAGTGTTGAGGATTATCCCAGGATAAGATGAATCTATGAAGTTGAATGTAAAGTGTGTTCAAGTATAATTCTTGCCTTAGATGAACTCATTGTTAACCTTCTTAGATGATTAAAGCCGTGAAAGGATTATTGGGACAATCTTTAGAAATGAAGAATTTGATAAGAAGAATCACCATGGGAGAACAAGAGTCGTAGAGACGTATTAACCTTGAAGTAGTTTGAACGTGATTATCTCATAATATTTCGATATAGAAACCGAACTGAGCATTCGAGTTAAGAATCGGAATTAGAGTTTGGATCAAGGATATAATGATATGATGAATATTATTGGAATTGTAGATACAACCTTGTGTCCCACTACAATCTCTTGAATTCGCAAGTCTTTTTCCAAGCGGCGTAGTACTCGTCGGAAAATAGGACCGAGAACCGATTGTCCGTTATCGATAATTCGTTTATAACTTTAGACGTTCGGGACTCGTGCCTTAGTTTCGGGAGGTTTACTGAATTCCTTGTTATTACTTTGTACAAGGTGATCGATCGAGGGGCGGCGACCTTTGGACGAGTGATATTCGTGGGAGTATTTAAATTCTTGCCATCTTGAGGCAAGTATCATATCTTAAACTTGTTAATATTGTATTGTTGATCATGTGTGTGATTTATTCATGATGTTTGAACATGAGATTAATTTCCTTGAGTTGTCATGGTATTTGCTATTGATTTCTTGATTGTTCACGTCGATGAACATGTTGATTTGCATATGTGAATGCATAATTGTACTGTTTATGTTGTAAATGATCCGAGGGGATCATAAGGATCTATTCTGAGGGCTCTGGATCAGATGTCCACCATGCGTTGGTCCGACGGGATCATCATGGGGATCTATGCTGAGGGCGCTGGATCGTTGGATGGGTTTTCCAGCATGCGTTGGTCTGACAGGATCATCATGGGGATCTATACTGAGGGCGCTGGATCGTTGGATTACCCTGTATTGTGTTGATGGAATCGTGAGGATTCGCATCGTTGGATTTTGGTGACGGAAGTCCGTTTTGTATGTGTTATGATGCACTGATGATTTATGTTTTATGATACTTGTACTAGCATTATTTGCTAACCCCTTCGGGGGTGGACATTTGTTTTGATGTTCAGGTAGCCGAGGAGCGGGGAAGCAGCCACAGTACCGACATGACGATGAAGTGTCTCAGTGATGTGGATTATGTTATTTTGTTTTATGGTTATTCTCCAGTACTCGAGTACGCATATGTTGTTGATGATTTTGGGGATGTTTTGTAATAATGGACTCATTGAATTATCGATCGGGTTTGAACTTCTTTTACTTTGATGACACTTTAGTATTTATTTCGTATTTCTCAATTTAGCCTTGTAAATTCTTATACAAAGGATTTACGGCACTTTAATTATTCCGAATATATCGGGGTGTTACAGTTTGTGGATTTGAACATTTCTCAGAAAATATTATTGATATACGGGTGGCTTAATGGACACGGCGCTTTGAACTAATCTTCCTTGGTGCATATTGAGTCAAAGATACTTACATAACAATATCTCAACACCATCTGTTCTAATA
Source organism: Orobanche coerulescens (assembly GCA_033398695.1). Taxonomy (NCBI): domain Eukaryota; kingdom Viridiplantae; phylum Streptophyta; class Magnoliopsida; order Lamiales; family Orobanchaceae; genus Orobanche; species Orobanche coerulescens. The sequence continues at coordinate 83,388,088 of CM065818.1, read as the reverse complement.
GTTGTGACCGTTTTTGTAATACCCGTACTTTTTGTAAACCTTCTACTCTTGTACTTTGTAATTTTTACGCTCGTATAAGTGTTTGGTAAGCTTATATGGATCTTGAAACTCTTATCAATTGGATTTACCCTTTTTCTTGTTCGGATCGTCGCTGTTTTCGGATCCTTGATGCCATTATACTACCTTCGTGTAATGGGTAGCGCACGCCACGCACACCTTGTAGCGCACGCTAATTTAGTGATGGTAGCGCACGCTATCCATTATCATTAGCGCACGCTACTAATGTATTGGGGGCGGACAGCCCAGTGGCTACTGGACTGGAACAGGGAATTCCTAGCGTACGCTAGGTGTGACTGGTAGCGTACGCTAGATTTTGGTGGTAGCGCACGCTACGTTGTTAAAGTAACGTGCGCTAAAGAGAGCAGAGCTGGGGACAGTAGGTTCGGATCGGGCACTGACTACCAGGTAGCGCACGCTATTAGAAATAATTAGCGCACGCTAATTGAAGTCACTAGCGCACGCTATGAGCAGGTGTTAGCGTACGCTAACGGAACTGGCAGAGGCTACTGGATTGCCTGGTGAGTCCGATAGCGCGCGCTATTTTTCATGACTAGCGCACGCTAGTCCCTATTTAGTATAAATAGGACATTTCCGTTCCCAAATCGTCATTTCTACCTACCTTCACCTCCTTGGGCGATTCTAGGCGATTCCGGGCGATTTGTGAGGAGTTCTTCGAGCTGCAATTATCTAGCAACATCCTTGAGTTTCTAGTTCGGATTTATCAACGTTTAATCCTCTCCACCGCTCCAAATCAAGGTAAAATTCTCGCAACCCTAGATTTTCGGGATTTGGGGATTTTCCATCCGATCTCTTCGATCCAGCTTGTTGTTATGTTAGAATATATCGATTACGAGTCATCTACCTTGGATACATGTTTTCCTATGGATTTAATGGTGTATTTCGGGAGTTCTTGAGTGTTTGGGATATTTGACTTGCGATTCACTATCCAAGAGAATTATTCCCGGAACACATGTATCGGGGTAGTAAATTTGGGTGATTCCAACTTATTTTCATACCGATGGGTTTTTGATAATTGAATTACGAACTTGTCTAGGTTCGGAGTTGTTGAATCCTTCGATCTTGGTACCTTGTCGTTTGTACCCTCTCCTCTCGTTTCCAGGCAAGTGATTCTTGTGAAAGTTATGTTCTTAAATGTGAAAAGTAATGCATGTGATTGTGAGAGTTGATTTCGTTCACTCCGAGAGGACCCGACGGGGTCGAGGAGGGTTCCGCTTATGTCGGTTCCGTGAACATTTGGGTTAGCCACTCCGAGATGATCCGACGGGGTCGAGGAGGGATTCGCGCATTGTCGAGTCCACGGTTAATCAAGAGATATCATCATTTCTAAATATGTTTGGATAATTGTATTTTCCGGAAAATCATTATCACGGCTTTGAATTGGTGCATATGCTTTTATGTATAAGACTTGATATTTCACTTGTAATACTTGCCCTAACCCCTCTCGTTTGGGGAAAATTACTTTTGTGTTTTTCAGGTCCTAAGGAACCTTACGAGCGAGCGCCGGGACGATACGATGAGGATGGCGAGGCGTGATACTGTGGCTAGTTGTGTTCTACTTTGTTTGGTCGTTGTTCTCTTTGGTCCATTTTATCCTTGTAATAATAAGTGGTACTCGAGTACTTTAGGAAAGTCCTTTTCCATTGTCGTACAACTTCTTGTATTTCTTCATGGTATTGTTTGTCCGTGGTTGAACTTCCTTGGTTGTATCGAGTTTATTGTTTCCCAAGTGGATTTTATTAAATTCAATACGTTGTAAGTGAGATAAGCCTAGTGAATCCCAGGTCGGGATTTACGGCGCTGTGATATTCTCCGAATATCTCGGGGGGTGTTACAGAATTTGGTATCAGAGCTTAGGTTTATGGATACCTAGGCTGTCGGATTGCTGGGTCTAAATGTACTATTCCAAGGACACAGTATCATCGCGCTGCCGTCATCTCGTACGACCGGTACTCGTAAGTTCCCTATCTTATTTACCCTCTTCATTCACTCACTATCATTCAATTATGGGACATGAGAAGTTCATATTCTAGAGGGCATTGCTTTGAGCTATTCTTATGATTTTACTTACATTTTTCTTTAGAATGTCAACTGGTAGAGGACGTGGACGCGGCCGTGGTCGTGGTCGTGGCCGAGGGCGTGGCGCAGCCGGTGGAGCGGCCATGTCCCTCAGCTCGGTAGAAGGCTCAGCTACGCCTAGCTTGTCGGACTCTATTCAACCTAGCACCGGTAGTCATCAGGAACCGTCAGCCAGTCTGGGAACTTCTACAGGGAGACAACCGGATGTGGGTGTTGCCACCATACTGCAGCAAGTGGCGAACCAAATGGCTCTTTTAACCTGTGCAAGATGCAAACCAACCACCTCCCCGTTATCGACATCAAGTGAGAAGTGGTTACAAGATGTTATTCGTATGCGCCCTCCCCAATTTATTGGTGCAAATGATCCGATCGGCCGGGAAGATTGGATTAATGAGATGAATAAAGTTTTCATGGCCGTGAATTGTCCAGAGGCACGTAAGGTGCGATTGCCCAAGATACTTCCTATCAAGGGATGCGGCTAGCCGGGTGGCAAGTGTTGCACCTCGTGGTCGTGAGGTTTCATGGGACGAGTTTAAGGAATTGATGGAGGCCGAGTTACGCCGTGGCCTCGGGGAAGCCGTGATTCGAGCCTTTTATGAAGCTAAACCCCAGGATGTCCCTGTATCTCAGGCAATCATTGAATACAACCGTCAACTCAACCATGTGAAAAATTAAGTGAGGGAAGAGAGAGATAGAATTCGTCACTTTGACATGCGAATGAAGCCAAAAGTTCGACACTATATGTCGGGATTCGCTTGCGCCACATTGAAGGAGTATCAAGATAGGGCACTAGCCTATGATATGTCCTTCACACCTACCAAACGACAAGTGAGAGTAAGAAGCGAGAAGACCACCGGAAAGTTTTCTAGCGGTAGAGGTGGCAACCCGCGGGATCGCGATCGGCAAGCTATACAACCAAGGGGTCTTCCTGCATCGGGAGGTAAACGGAATTTCAGAGCTGGTGCTAATGCGTCCAACCGGGTTGTGACATGTTTTAATTGTGGCCAGCAGGGCCATATTAATCGTGATTGTGGTCTACCCCCATTGAGGTGTTTTAATTGCGGCCAGGAAGGCCACAGAGCCATGTATTGTACGGAAGAAGAAACCCCACTTGGAACTCAGGCAACAGCCCCTACGCCTGGAGAACCGAGTGTTAATGAGAAGTCATCTACGGGTCAACCATCCCAGAGTTACGGTCGAGGCAGAGGCCGTGGTCAGTCTGTTAGAGGGGGAGCCCCCAGTGCTGGTTCGGTGCAACCTCGTGTCTATGAGATGAGGAAAGCTGGAGATCTAGAGGCTACCGTGGCGACAGGTATCATTTCTCTTTTGTCTCATCCAGTTAGAGTGCTTTTTGATTCTGGTGCTTCTCATTTGTTCATCTCTTTGGATTGTGTGCGTCGATTGAATATTGAGGGCTTGTCTCCTTGTGAGTCCTTTGTGGTTAAGTTGCCCAGTGGTGATAGAATCGTGGGAGACAAGGAAGTTAGAGATTGTCCGGTGTTTATCGCTGAGATAGTGTGGTTTTCGAATTTGATAGTCGTAGACATTGTGGATGAAGATCTAATCCTCGGTGACGATTGGCTCGATAGACACGGTGCGGTAATGAATTATCGCACGAAGATCATATCAATGTTAGCCAAAGATGGTACCGAACACCATTTTGCGGGGTACAAGAGGGGATGTCAGAAATTTTTGATTAGTGCCTTGAAGGTGACAAAACTTATTAGAAAGGGCTGTATTGGGTATTGGTGTTATGCCATGAAAGTCGAAGATGGGAAAACTGAACTTCCCTCGATTCCTATTGTAAGCGATTTTCCGGATGTTTTTCCAGACGAATTACCGGGACTACCACCGGGGCGGGAAGTTGAATTTACAATTGATTTGGAGTCAGGAGCAACCCCGATTTCTAAGGCACCGTATCGTATGGCACCTTCAGAAATGCAAGAGTTGAAGAAACAACTGGGAGAATTGTTGGATAAAGGGTATATTAGACCTAGTGCCTCGCCATGGGGTGCACCGGTCTTGTTCGTAAGAAAGAAAGATGGTTCACTACGTTTGTGTATTGATTATCGGGAACTGAACAAAGTGACCATTAAGAATAAATACCCTTTGCCGCGTATCGATGATTTGTTTGATCAATTGCAGGGAGCCGCGGTGTTCTCGAAAATTGATTTGAGGTCCGGTTACTATCAACTTCGCATTAAAGAATCCGACGTTCCTTAAAGCGCTTGCATTTGAGGTATGGACACTATGAGTTTGTGGTTATGCCTTTTGGGTTAACCAACGCACCGGCGATATTTATGCAATTGATGAATAAAATATTTATTGAGCATCTTGATAATTGTGTAGTCGTTTTTATCGACGATATTTTGGTTTACTCTCGAGATGAAGAGGAACATGCTCGGCATTTGCGATTGGTGCTGGAGGTTTTGAGGACTCAGCACCTCTATGCAAAGTTTTCTAAGTGTGAATTCTGGCTGAAGGAAGTCATGTTTCTCGGACATGTGATTTCAGCGGAAGGGGTTCGGGTAGATCCCCAGAAAATTGAGGCAGTGTTAGATTGGGCTCCACCCAGGAACGTGAAGGAGGTTCGTAGCTTTTTGGGTCTGGCCGGATACTACCGGAGGTTCGTCGAGGGGTTCTCCAAACTTGCTCAACCACTTACTCAATTACTCCAGAAGTCCGAAAGGTTCGAATGGAATGAAGAGAGGCAACGGAGTTTCGAAGAGCTGAAAAGGCGCCTGACTACCGCGCCGGTTTTAGCCCTACCTCAGGGAGTCGGTGGGTATTCGGTTTATTGTGATGCATCAGGACAAGGACTTGGGTGTGTACTCTTGCAGCATGATAAGACAATTGCCTATGCTTCACGGCAACTTAAACCGTATGAGCTGAATTATCCTACCCATGATTTGGAATTAGTTCTTTGTAGTGTTTGCCTTTGAAGATGCAGCGTCACTATTTGTACGGTTCTTCATGTCGAATTTATACCGACCACAAGAGCCTAAAGTATATTTTTAGCCAGAAAGAGCTGAATATGAGACAACGACGTTGGTTAGAGCTGATAAAGGATTATGATCTGGAAATCCTTTACCATCCAGGAAAGGCTAACGTTGTAGCTGATGCGTTGAGCCGGAAGTCGATATCTCTTCATATGCTTGAGGCCCTTACGCCTCAAGTTAAGATCAGACGGGAGTTAATTGAGCAGGGAGTCGAAGTACGGATCCAACGGGTTCAGGGTCAGATGTGTACTCTTGAGGCTATTCCGTCCTTGATTGACGACGTCGGGGAAAAACAGGAGAATGACCCGATGCTTGTTCAACTGAAGGCGGACGTGGAAAAAGGGAAAGCCCCTGGTTTTATGATCCATGAGGATGGCAGGTAGGATTTGTGTTCCGAATGACTCAGAGCTGAGACAGAGAATACTCCGAGAAGCTCATGCTACACCTTACTCGATCCATCCTGGGACGAGTAAGATGTACAAGGCCACTTTGTTGGGATGAAGCTTCAGATTTAGTCGGGACGGAACCCGATATGTTGATGGAAACTAAAGAGAAGATTTCCATCATCCGAGACCGACTGTTAACCGCTCAGAGTCGACAAAAATCCTACGCTGACAATCGTCGTCGGCCCTTGGAATTTGATGTGGGAGATCATGTCCTACTCAAAGTATCACCGATTAGAGGAGTCTTCAGGTTCGGAAAAAGGGGCAAACTTAGTCCGAGATATATTGGACCTTTTGAGATTCTTGACAGAATTGGGGAACTGGCCTATCGATTGGCTTTACCTCCAGCCCTTAGCCATGTTCACAGTGTGTTCCATGTTTCCCAACTGAGGAGGTACGTCCCTGACCCGAGTCATATCATTGATTACGGGGACATCGAGATCGCGGAGGATGTCACATTTGAAGAGAAGCCAGTGAAAGTATTAGAGCATCAGTAAAACAACTCCGGCACAAAACCATACCGTTGGTTAAAGTTCAGTGGTCACGACACGGAGTTGAGGAAGCGACATGGGAAACCGAAGAGAGCATGCGCACTAGATACCCCGAGTTATTCATTTCTTAAGTTTCGGGACGAAACTTCATTTTAGAGGGGGAGGATGTAATACCCGTACTTTTTGTAAACCTTCTACTCTTGTACTTTGTAATTTTTATGCTCGTATAAGTGTTTGGTAAGCTTATATGGATCTTGAAACTCTTATCAATTGGATTTACCCTTTTTCTTGTTCGGATCGTCGCTGTTTTCGGATCCTTGATGCGATTATACTACCTTCGTGTAATGGGTAGCGCACGCTACGCACACCTTGTAGCGCACGCTAATTTAGTGAGGGTAGCGCACGCTATCCATTATCATTAGCGCACGCTACTAATGTATTGGAGGCGGACAGCCCAGTGGCTACTAGACTGGAACAGGGAATTCCTAGCGTACGCTAGGTGTGACTGGTAGCGTACGCTAGATTTTGGTGGTAGCGCACGCTACGTTGTTAAAGTAACGTGCGCTAAAGAGAGCAGAGCTGGGGACAGTAGGTTCTGGACTGGGCACTGACTACCAGGTAGCGCACGCTATTAGAAATAATTAGCGCACGCTAATTGAAGTCACTAGCGCACGCTATGAGCTGGTGTTAGCGTACGCTAACGAACCGGCGAGGCTACCGGATTGCACGGTGAGTCCGATAGCGCTATTTTTCATGACTAGCGCACGCTAGTCCCTATTTAGTATAAATAGGACATTTCCGTTCCCAAATCGTCATTTCTACCTACCTTCACCTCCTTGGGCGATTCTAGGCGATTCCGGGCGATTTGTGAGGAGTTCTTCGAGCTGCAATTATCTAGCAACATCCTTGAGTTTCTAATTCGGATTTATCAACGTTTAATCCTCTCCACCGCTCCAAATCAAGGTAAAATTCTCGCAACCCTAGATTTTCGGGATTTGGGGATTTTCCATCCGATCTCTTCGATCCAGCTTGTTGTTATGTTAGAATATATCGATTACGAGTCATCTACCTTGGATACATGTTTTCCTATGGATTTAATGGTGTATTTCGGGAGTTCTTGAGTGTTTGGGATATTTGACTTGCGATTCACTATCCAAGAGAATTATTCCCGGAACACATGTATCGGGGTAGTAAATTTGGGTGATTCCAACTTATTTTCATACCGATGGGGTTTTGATAATTGAATTACGAACTTGTCTAGGTTCGGAGTTGTTGAATCCTTCGATCTTGGTACCTTGTCGTTTGTACCCTCTCCTCTCGTTTCCATGCAAGTGATTCTTGTGAAAGTTATGTTCTTAAATGTGAAAAGTAATGCATGTGATTGTGAGAGTTGCTTTCGTTCACTCCGAGAGGACCCGACGGGGTCGAGGAGGGTTCCGCTTATGTCGGTTCCGTGAACATTTGGGTTAGCCACTCCGAGATGATCCGACGGGGTCGAGGAGGGATTCGCGCATTGTCGAGTCCACGGTTAATCAAGAGATATCATCATTTCTAAATATGTTTGGATAATTGTATTTTCCGGAAAATCATTATCACGGCTTTGAATTGGTGCATATGCTTTTATGTATAAGACTTGACATTTCACTTGTAATACTTGCCCTAACCCCTCTCGTTTGGGGAAAATTACTTTTGTGTTTTTCAGGTCCTAAGGAACCTTACGAGCGAGCCGGACGATACGATGAGGATGGCGAGGCGTGATACTGTGGCTAGTTGTGTTCTACTTTGTTTGGTCGTTGTTCTCTTTGGTCCATTTTATCCTTGTAATAATAAGTGGTACTCGAGTACTTTAGGAAAGTCCTTTTCCATTGTCGTACAACTTCTTGTATTTCTTCATGGTATTGTTTGTCCGTGGTTGAACTTCCTTGGTTGTATCGAGTTTATTGTTTCCCAAGTGGATTTTATTAAATTCAATACGTTGTAAGTGAGATAAGCCTAGTGAATCCCAGGTCGGGATTTACGGCGCTGTGATATTCTCCGAATATCTCGGGGGGTGTTACAGTTTTGACATGGACAACATCTTAGTTTCCTAAGTGTTTATTCGAGGTGGCCCGTCCTTACACTTGGATAGGTGGTGTCATTTTATAAAGTATCCTGCAATACTTCTCATTTTCAAGGACAAAGAGTCATTAAAAGTCCAGAAACTTAACCTCACCACAATCACAGGACTCAGCACTTATACTGCTCTAGAGGAACGGATTTATAATAACTACTATTCAATAGAACTTTCATAACTTTGTTTTTCCGTTAAACCATGTTTCTCGGATCTCCAGTCTTCAAGGTTGAGTTACCATTATGATCGTTCTTACAAGAAGTGGATTTTAATCCAATTCCCTCTAGCAGTTTATGAAACTAATCTCTATTCAGACTATTAATGAGTGAATCCGCCAAATTAACTGACCGTGCTATCGAGACGCGTCAAAATTAAATATTTATAAAGATTCCCTGACTCATTTATACTAAATAGTAGTATTGGTAAGTAAGGCGTCGAACCCACGAGGAACTGAACTTATAGAGTTGAATATTTTTGGAAAATAAAAATAGTAATACCAAATAAATAATAGTACTATAATTAATAATACTAGATATACTAAAATAGAGGGGGTTTGATTGATTTAAAGTAAACAAAATAAAATAAAGTAACAAGTAGGCAAATAAAAAGACGAAGTAAAAATTAATAAGGAAAACGATTGTGATTGATATCCGATTCTTAGTTTCGTTATCCCCTGTTCAATTTAATTTATAAACTAATGTAACACTTTATCTTTTCTTAATTCCTAATGAACTCCTACTCCGAAGTCAACAACAAGCTCTGTTAACTCCAATCGTTTCTTAAGTTTATTTGATCAAAATAAGCTCTTCAATTAAACCTATCTAGATGAAGGATTCAAAACAAGCTCTTCAAATCTTGTTCGTTAGATGCATTACGAACCAAAATGATGGAAATAGACAAGATATTGAGTTCACAAGCTTGACCCAGGGGATCCTGATTTTGTGTTACCCAACTTAGTAAAATTAATTTTTGCTACTTATAATTTTGAATTATAACGATTACGTATAATAACCCTAGATCTTGCAATAGATATAAAACCTCAATTCAATTGGCCAAACTAATGAAAGTGAATTATAGCATAAATAATTTTGCTTAATAACACAAAGATAATTCAAGAGAAATGAGTCAAGTATATGCTACGGGATTAAAATATAAAGAATTTAGCCGGACATGGTGGCTAGAAAAGACATAGAATTGTTCATAAATAAGAAGAGAAATAAAATCGATAAAGTAGATCTAGTTTCCTTCTCTGCCCGGTTGCGATGATGCTCCTCCGTCCGCCTTGGTGCTGCCCTTTTCGCTTGTGTTGGCTCGATGGTGGGAGATCTAGATATAATTAAGATGGAGATATGTGTAAGATGTGATATGGATCTGATGATAGCTCTCTTATTAACTTCTTTGGCCTCCTTATGTAGGTCTGAGCAGCCTCCATCCTTGGTATGGGTCATTAGGGTTATGTTTAATTCTTTTCTTAGTCCCCAAGTAAATAAATCCCGAAATTGAATCTGCACTGGGTGTCTGTTTGACACTGGGCGACCCAATGTTAGCGCCTGTAACAATATTTAAGGCCCAAGTTCCAATGGGGTGTCCGTCTGATGGCCCAAATAACTCTACCAACTCCAAAAATACTATAAATACCTGAAATTTTCAATAAAAAATACTTGGGGAAGTAAATTGCTTCTATAAATAAAAAAGTACAAAATTATATAATATGATAAAATAAATAATATTAAATTAACACATGGAATTACTCAATATATTTCTATCTATCATCAACATTTGACCTTACTAGTCACCGAGTCACTGATACTTACAAAACAATGTCTCAACACCTTCTGTTCTAATAGTTGTATCCCTTTTGGCATGGACAACATCTTAGTTTCCTAAGTGTTTATTCAAGGCGGCCCGTCCTCACACTTAGTTAGGTGCTCTCATTTTATAAAATACCCTGTAGTACTTCTTCTTTTCAAGGACAAGGAACCATTAAGAGTCCATAGATATAATCTCACCACAACCACATGACTCAGCACTTATACTGCTCTATAGGAATGGATTTATAATAACTACCATTAAATATAACTTTCATAACTTTATTTTCCCATTATACCAAGTTTCTGGGATCTCCAATTTTCAAGTTGGGTTACCACTATGATCGTCCTTTCAAGATGTGGATTAATCCAATTCCCTCTAGCAGTTTAGGAAACTAATCTCTATTCAGACCTTTAGTGAGTGGTTCTGCCAAATTAACATTTGACCTTACTAGTCAATAGATATAACTCTAATTTATCAATTGTCACACGGTACTATGTCTCCGACGAATGTGTTGAGATTTATATACATAAGGCTCGATGCTCTTCCAATTGCAGTTTGGCTATCGCAATGGATCATAACACCGTGCACAGGCTTCTTCCAGCATGGAATATCCTCAAGAAAATTACGAAGCCATTCAGCTTCTTCTCCAGCTTTATCTTGAGCTATAAATTCCGATTCCATGGTGGATCGGGATAAAGAAGTTTGCTTGCTTGATTTCCAATATACAGCTCCACTCCCAATAGAAAATATATACCCACTTGTAGAGTAAGAGTTTGTCAGTCACAAGTACATCAGGTACAAGTCTAGAGGGGGGGTGAATAGACTTCTAAAATCTTTTTGCTAAATAACTGTTTGAAAAACACAGCTGTAATGCAGCTAAGTTAACTCGACTGAGTTTAATGCAGTTAAGATTTATCAGCTGTAAAATTGTTTTTCGGAAGACAACTATCTTTTAATGCAACAGTTAATATGAATACAATAGTTAAGTATGATGTCAAAAACAATAAATCACACGGCACTTATAGTGGTTTCAGAGGTGGGGTAATCCTCTACTAGTTCATTTCAATATAAATCAGTTGAACACAAATTCACTATAACTTCCATCCAGTGAAATCGTGTTACAATGGATTTAGTTATTACAGCTTTCAACCAGTGAAAGTTCGTGGCCGTTGTAACTGTAATATCCGGATTTATTATTGAGTATTTCATCTGTTGTTCAAACCTGTATTATTCGGAATTGTGATCTCAATAATTGGAGTATGATATTTCTCATATTTGTATCTTTGTACATGAGTATGGCAACATGTAATTTTTCCCATGCAAATACGTGATAACGTACGCTAACAAGGATAGCTTAACATACGTTATCTGTTAGAATTAGCGTACGCTACGAATGTAGCGTAGTGTGCGTTAACCAGTCAATTATTGAGCTGGGCGGCTAGCACATGCACCAGCCGGACGTGGGCCTGGATAAGATTCCCGCGGGCGAACCTGGACAAATTTGGAGTCAACGCTAGTTAGCGTGCGCTAAGCATATTGTGATAGCGTGCGCTAAATAACGTACGTATAGAAATGTTATAAAGGGACAACAACCCATTTTACTTGGTTTACATTTCCTTCACTTGTCCTTCGTTCTTGAGAGACCAGAGAGCCTTATATCCTCCTTAAACACACTTAGACCATCTCTACTTGATCATTAAAGATTGTATGTCACTTGTGATTGATCATTGAAGTGGAGAAGCTCCTTGGATTGGCATACAAACAACCGGAGTTGGATTCTACCTTTTTGATTCGGTGATTTCTTCATCTTAAGGTATGTTAATTCTATCTCCAGCCTTAGAATCATGTTCTTAAGAATGAGATGATCATCTATCAAGATATTGAGTTCCATTGATGAAATATTCAAACAAATATCATGTTTAGAAGTTGGAATGATTATGCTTATGATATCGTCGTTGAAACATCGTAGTTGGAATCCTAGTACGTCAAATGATGAGAGAAATATTCCGAGAATGATTATCTGTATGAATAACGTTGCCATATTGATCATAAAATTGGAGTTGATATCACTTTTGTTAAAAGGACTTTAGCAAGAATCATCTTAGGTTGTACCCTTTCTTATAAATTGGAATTTGTTAGTTCGCCTTTAAGATGAAGTCTGAATGTATTAATGACAATGGAATCTAGTGCATCAACCTGAGATCACCGAACTTCACATGAGAATGATAATCGAGTATTTGAATATAAGAATTGTGATGATATTCATTTCCTTGAATTCAAAGATGATTAAATCCGTAAGATCATTCTTAAGTTATGAACATGATATGTAGATGGGTAACGTACGTTAATCACTGAGGAGTTCATAAGTTTCATCACCGTTATAACAGTCTGCTGCCCAGTAGTGAAACTGCCATACATGCTTAGCGTACGCTAAGCTATGTAGATTAACGTACGCTATCGGGCATGTTCAGCATACACTATGTTTGGTACGTAACGTACGCTATGTCATCAGGCGAGTCAGTCGGCTGATCAGAGAGGACTGTCGATACATAGTTAGCGTACGCTAGACTTCATTATTTACATGCGCTAACGATCAGGCTTAATGCACGCTACATAGAATACATAACGTACGCTAAGCAGTTCAGTCAGATTACATTTTATGAACTTTCAGCCGTAAATTGGATTGTTAGACATTCGTACGATGTGAGATAAATTCTATTATATTTCTTTTGTTAAGGTTCGAGCTTAGCAACGTGTTTAATCGAAGTGGACGACCTTCGGGCATTTTGATATTCGTGGAAGTCTTTCTTATCTTCGAATCAAGACAAGTACCTTAATTGTTTTACATATTGATGTTATACATATTGTCGTGCATATATGTCGTTGTTTTATGTCCACCTCGTGTTGGTCCGACGGGATCATCGGGGGATCTATGCTAGCGTGCGCTGGATCATCAGACGGGTTTTTCCACCATGGGTTGGTCTGACGGGATCATCGTGGGTTCTAGGCAGTGAACGCTGGATCGTCGGAATTACCATGTGTATGTTGTGATATCATGTTGTGATTATCATTTGTGTATGTTATTCATTAGTTTCTCATAGGAGAAGACTCGTTAGTATTTTGTCATTTACGTTGTTATTATTCTTCGTGAGATGTTGAATAATATGTTGTGGTACTTGTACTAGCATCGTTGTGCTAACCCCTTCGGGGGTGAACATTTGTTTATGTTTAGGATCCAGGAGAGCGGGGAAACAACCACTGGAGCTGCATGACGACGAGGGTGCAGAGTGATGTTCCAGCCGGGTTTATTATCTCTTGTTGGTTATTTTAATAAGTACTCGAGTACGTCGTAATTTGTGATGTATGGATTTCAGTGATGTATTAATATTCTTCATTTGGATATTTGTATTTTCAGTATTAAACCAGAACTGTCGTATTTTATTTCAAGTGATTTCATAAGTTGGTATCTGTTATTGTAGTTTCATTTATTCAGCCTTGTAAATTCTTATGTAAACGATTTACGGCGCTGTAATATTCCTGAATATATTGGGGGTGTTACAGAATATGGTATCAGAGCTAAGATTATGGATATCTTGGCTATTGGGTTAAAATAGGGGTCGTATACGTCTTTTGAGGTAACCGGCCATGAATAACATCACTGTACTGCCTATGTCTTCGTGCGAACAGTGGTTGTAAGTTCCTAAACTCTATCTCGTCCTTTTCATATTATATCTCTTTATACTTGAACATTGAACGATATTGTTTCCTGTATATTAAGTATTTATACTTACAGTATGTTGAGAGGTGGACGTGGACATGATCGCGGTCGTGGACGCGGACGAAGGAATGCCGAAAGAGAAGCTTCGTCTTTTAATCAGGCCAGCCACAGCTTAGGCGAGCCACATAGATCTATTAATAACGAACCGGAACCTGTTTTGCCCAAAATTCTTCGTCAGGTGGTGAACCAGATGACTCAGTTCGCCCAAGTCGTGGATCGAATGCAGGTGGCAGTAGGGTTACAACAGGGAGATCGACAACAAGGTATCCCAGACGTGGGAAATTAAGGCGACCGATGGCTGCAAGAGGTGGCAAAGATGCAACCACCTAAATTCGACGGCTTTTTTGAGACTCCTACATGGGATCATTGGTTAAAGGAATTGGAGAAAATATTTGCCGGGATAAATTGCCCAGATGATCGGAGAGCCTCTATTGCTTAGTACTTTTTGATAGGGGAAGCATCCGAGTGGTGGGAATCCATCCGGACTGCAGATCATCATGCGGACTGGACAGAATTTAAATTGATGATGGAAGCTCAGTAATGCCCTCGTCCCGTGAGGGAAGCCAAAGTTCGGGAGTTTTTCTCCGCTCAGCCTTCAGATGTGCTAGTATCTCAGGCAATTAAGATGTTTAACCAGTAGCTGGCATTTGTTCGACATCTGGTCAGAACAGATGCAGAAATGATGATCCATTTTGATATGAGAATGAAACCAGAAATCCAGAGGTATATGTCCGGTTTTGAATGTACCACTCTCCGTCAATACCAAGATAAAGCATTAGCGTATGAAATCAAGGAAGCAGCAATGGAGAAGTTGGCATAGTCCAAGAAGCATAAAGTCTCCGGTAGTTTCATGGAGCATAAGAGTAGTGGGCCCCGCAAGGCCCAGTCATCCTTTCATTCTTTCAAGAAACCTCCGCACCCATCTAAGAGCGGAAGGAACTTGGGAGCAGCATCAACCACGACGGATGTCACCAGGAAATGCGTTAACTGTGCCCAGATGGGGCACTATCGATGGAATTGCCCCCTACCTGCCGTGACTTGTTTTGATTGTGGTTGAGAGGGACATCGTTCGGTGTTCTGTGAAAAGGCTGCAAAGTCTTTTAGAGCTCGTACATCACAGCCAGTTCAGAAGGAAGCCAGTATCCAACAGATGCAGCAAAGTGTTCAGATGCCTCAGAATTTTGGCCGCGGAGGAGGCAGAGGACAGTGGGACTGAAAGGGTACATCGAGTGCCAGATCTGTTCCCCCATGTTTGTACGAGATGAGAAGAACAGACAATTAGGATGCTGCTATCGCGTCAGGTACTGTTCAGATCCTTTCCCAGCCAGTTAGCATTTTATTCGATACAGGAGCTACGCATTCATTTATATCCTTATCTTGTGTAAATCGTTTGAATATTTCTGGTTTTCATAATTGTGAACCTTATGTTGTTAGTTTACCGAGCGGAGAGAGGATTGTTGGAAACTTAGAAACTAAAGATTTACCTGTATCATTGGGAGGCAGAGAGTGGCTCTCAAATCTGATTGTGATAGAAACTCAAGGATACGACCTGATACTCGGAGACGCTTGGCTTAATCGATATGGAGCTATTGCAAACTACCGAAAGAGAAATATCTCGCTGATCACTGACGATGGTTCCGAAATACTGTTTGAAGGATGGAAACCAGGAAGCTCAGGAAAGTTGATCAAGGCGATGAGAGCTGTCAAATTGTTAAAACAGGGTTGTACCGGATACTGGTACTATGCAATGAAGAAACAAGACAGAATTGTGGAACTCTCATCCATTCATGTTGTGAAAATTTCCGGATGTATTCCCTGACGAGTTACCTGTACTACCTCCACGACGGGATGTAGAATTCACCATCGAGCTGGAACCCGGAGCTACAGCAATTTCTAAGGCGCCGTATCATATGGCACCTACTGAGATGTATGAGATGAAGAAGCAACTGGAAGAGTTACTCGACAAAGGCTATATCCAGCCGAGTGTTTCGCCCTGGGGTGCACCAGTTCTTTTTGTCCTAAGGAAGGATGGATCGCTTTAACTATGTATTGACTATCGAGAACTGAACAAGATGACGATTAAGAACAAATATCTATTGGCATGGATTGATGATTTGTTTGACCAGTTGCAAGGAGCAACAGTATTTTCTAAAATCGATCTGAGATCAGGATATCATCAGCTGAAGATTAAGGAATCTGATGTTCCGAAGTCAGCATTCAGAACTCGTTACGGACATTATGAGTTTGTAGTGCTGCCGTTTGGTCTCACTAATGCACCTGCATTGTTTATGCAATTGATGCATCGTGTGTTCATAGGGTATTTGGACAAGTTTGTGGTTGTGTTCATTGATGACATTCTAGTTTATTCCAAGAGCCCGAAAGAGCATGCACAACATTTACGGATTGTGTTAGACCTGTTGAGAAATGAACAATTGTACGCCAAACTTTCTAAGTGTGAATTCTGGCTAAAGGAAGTAATGTTCCTTGGCCATGAGGTATCAGCAGAAGGAGTCCGAGTAGATCCTCAAAAGATCGAAGCAATTATGGATCAGAAGCCTCCAAAGAACGTGAAAGAAATCCGGAGTTTCTTAGGACTTGCTGGGTATTATCGTCGATTCGTGGAGGGGTTTTCCAAAATTACCCGTCCACTTACTCGACTACTGCAGAAAACTCAAAAGTTTGAGTGGAACGAGTTGTGCCATAATAGCTTTGATGAATTGAAGAAGAGATTGACGACGGCACCGATTTTAGCACTCCCACGGGGAACTGGAGGATTTATAGTTTACAGTGATGCTTCGAACCAAGGACTCGGATGCGTGTTGATGCAGAATGATAAGGTGATCGCTTATGCGTCACGACAGCTGAAACCTTATGAAGTGAATTACCCAACGCATGATTTGGAACTAGCAGCAGTAGTTTTTGCTTTGAAAATCTAGAGACATTACCTGTACGGGACTCATTGTCAGATCTTTACAGATCACAAGAGTCTCAAATACATCTTCAGTCAGAAAGAGTTGAACATGCGGCAAAGGAGATTGCTGGAACTTATTAAGGACTATGACTTGGAGATTCTTTTTCATCCAAGCAAAGCAAATGTAGTGGCCGATGTACTTAGCCGCAAGCCTGTTTGTATTCAGATGCTGGAGACTCTGACCTCCCAGCTCAGCATTCAACGAGAAATGATTCGTGAAGGAATTGAAGTGTGGTTACAAAGAGTCCAAGGACAACTGTGCGTGATGGAAATAACTTCATTATTAACCGAAGAAATCAAATCTAAGCAAGTAGATGATCCTCTGATGATTCGGTTACGTGATGAAGTGATCAAGGGAAAGGCCCCCGGATTCGTAATTCATGATGATGGAGTTTTGAGATTTCAGAACCGACTTTGCATTCCCGATGTCGATGTTCTGAAACAGACGATTATGAAGGAAGCTCACAGCTCGCCCGATTCTATCCACCCACGCACCAGTAAGATGTATAAGGACTTGAAGCAGAACTTTTGGTGGGGCAACATGAAGCAAGATGTAGCGGATTATGTCTCGAAATGTTTGACTTGTCAACAGGTTAAGATCGAGCATCAACGACCTGCCGGAATGCTGAAGCTGCTCCCGATTCCTGAATGGAAGTGGGAGGACATATCGATGGACATTATCACTAGTATGCCGAGAACCAAGACAGGAATGAACATGATTTGGGTGATAGTTGATCGTCTAACCAAATCGGCTCATTTTCTAGGCATTAAGGACACTTGGGGACCCGAGAGGTTAACACAAGTATTTATTTCAGAGATAGTTCAATTGCATGGTATGCGGAAGACCATTATTTCTAATCGAGACGGCCATTTTGTGTCTCATTTTTGGAAAGTAGTTCATAAGGCCTTGGGGACCGAATTGAACTTTAGCATAGCCTATCACCCGCAGACAGATGGACAATCCGAGAGGACTATTCAAAAGGTGGAAGATATGCTGAGGGCTTGTGCCTTAGATTAGTCAACTGATTGGGAAGTTCATCTACCGTTGATTGAATTCACTTACAACAATAGTTGGCATGCTTCCATTAAGATGGCACCGTTTGAAGCTTTATACGGGAGGAGACGCAGATCGCCCCTATGTTGGGACGATTCATCAGACTTGATCGGGACAGAACCAGAGTTGATCATACAGACACGAGAGAAGATAGCCTTGATTCGTGAAAGGCTTTTGACCGCCTAGAGTCGACAGAAATCTTATGCAGACGTATGCCGTCGCCCATTGGAGTTCAGTACTGGAGACCACATACTTTTATTGGTTTCTTCTACTCAGGGAATCTTTCATTTTGGAAGGAAGGGAAAGCTGAGTCCGAGATATATCGGACCATTCGAGATCCTTGAGAGAGTTGGGGAATTGGCATACATATTGGCATTACCGCCGTTATTGAGCCATGTTCATAACGTGTTCCACGTATCCCAGTTACGGAGATATATACCGGATCCTAGTCATGTCATTGATTTTGGTGAGATCGAAGTCGCTAATGATGGAACGTTTGAAGAAAGACCAGTCAGGGTACTCGAGAGTCGAGTTAAGTAGTTGAGGAACAAACCAATCGCTCTGGTCAAAGTTCAGTGGTCATGCCACGGAGTGGAAGAAGCCACTTGGGAAACGGAAGATAGCATGAAGTCCAGATATCCAAAGTTATTTTCGTCTTGAGTTTCGGGACGAAACTCCTTTTTAGTAGGAGAGTATGTAATATCCGGATTTATTATTGAGTATTTCATCTGTTGTTGAAACCTGTATTATTCAGAATTGTGATCTCGATAATTGAAGTATGATATTTCTCATATTTGTATCTTTATACATGAGTATGGCAACATGTAATTTTTCCCATCCAAATACGTGATAACATACGCTAACAAGGATAGCTTAACGTACGTTATCTGTTAGAATTAATGTACGCTACGAATGTAGCGTAGTGTGCGTTAACCAGTCAATTATTGAGCTGGCGTCTAGCACATGCGCCATCCGGACATGGGTCTGGATAAGATTCCCGCGGGCGAACCTGGACAGATTTGGAGTCAACGCTAGTTAGCATGCGCTAAGGATATTGCGATAGCATGCGCTAAATAACGTACGTACAGAAATGTTATAAAGGGACAGCAACCCATTTTACTTGGTTTACATTTCTTTCACTTGTCTTTCGTTCTTGAGAGACCAGAGAGCCTTATATCCTCCTTAAACACACTTAGACCACCTCTACTTGATCATTAAAGATTGGATGTCACTTGTGATTGATCATTGAAGTGGAGAAGCACCTTGTATTGGCATACAAACAACCGGAGTTGGATTCTACCTTTTTGACTCGGTGATTTCTTCATCTTAAGGTATGTTAATTCTATCTCCAGCCTTAGATTCGTATTCTTAAGAATAAGATGATCATGCTATCAAGATATTGAGTTCCACTGATGAAATATTCGAACAAACATCATGTTTAGAAGTTGGAATGATTATGCTTATGATATCGTCGTTGAAACATCGTAGTTGGAATCCTAGTACGTCAAATGATGAGAGGAATATTCTGAGAATGATTATCCGTATGAATAACGTTGCCATATTGATCGTAAACTTGGAGTTGATATCACTTTTGTTAAAAGGACTTTAGCAAGAATCATCTTAGGTTGTACCCTTTCTTATAAATTAGAATTTGTTAGTTCACCTTTAAGATGAAGTCTGAATGTATTAATGACAATGGAATCTAGTGCACCTGAGATCACCGAACTTCACATGAGAATGATAATTGAGTATTTTAATATAAGAATTGTGATGATATTCATTTCCTTGAATTCAAAGATGTTTAAATCCGTAAGATCATGCTTAAGTTATGAACATGATATGTAGACGAGTAACGTACGTTAATAACTGAGGAGTTCGTAAGTTTCATCACCGTTAGAACAGTCTGCTGCCCAGTAGTGAAACTGCCATACATGCTTAGCGTACTTTAAGCTTTGTAGATTAACGTACGCTATCGGGCATGTTTAGCGTATGCTACATTTGGTACGTAACGTATGCTATGTCATCAGGTGAGTCAGTCAGCTGATCAGAGAGTACTGTCGATACATAGTTAGCGTATGCTAGACTTCGTTGTTTACGTGCACTAACGAGTAGGCTTAACACACGCTACATATAATACATAGCGTACGCTAAGCAGTTCAGACAGATTACGTTTTATGAACTTTCGGCCGTAAATTGGATTGTTAGACATTCGTACGACGTGAGATAAATTCTATATTATTTCTTTTGTTAAGGTTCGAGCTTAGCAACGTGTTTAATCGAAGGGGATGACCTTCGAGCATTTTGATATTCGTGGAAGTCTTTCTTGTCTTCTAATCAAGGCAAGTACCTTAATTGTTTTACATATTGATGTTATACATATTGTCATGCATATATGTCGTTATTGTATGTCCACCTCGTGTTGGTCCGACGAGATCATCGGGGGATCTATGCTAGCGTGCTCTGGATCATCGGACAGGTTTTTCCACCACGGGTTGGTCTGACGGGATCATCGTAGGTTATAGGCAGTGAACGCTGGATCGTCGGAATTACCATGTGTATGTTGTGATATCATGTTGTGATTATCATTTGTATATGTTATTCATGAGTTTCTCGTAGGAGAAGACTCGTTGGTATTTTGTCATTTACGTTGTTATTATTCTTCGTGAGATGTTGAATAATATGTTGTGGTACTTGTACTAGCATCATTGTGCTAATCCCTTCGGGGGTGAACATTTGTTTATGTTCAGGATCCAAGAGAGGGGGGAAACAACCACTGGAGCTGCATGACGACGAGGGTGCAGAGTGATGTTCCGGCTTGGTTTATTATCTGTTGTTGGTTATTTTAATAAGTACTCGAGTACGTCGTAATTTATGATATTTGGATTTGAGTGATGTATTAATATTCTTCATTTGGATATTTGTATTTTCAGTATTAAACCAGAACTGTCGTATTTTATTTCAGTGATTTCATAATTTGGTATCTATCATTGTCTTTTCATTTATTTAGCCTTGTAAATTCTTATGTAAAGGATTTATGGCGTTGTAATATTCCTGAATATATCGGGGGTGTTACAGTAACTCATTCCCTTAGTTGCCTAACACCTCTTGATCAAAAATACTTGGATGCCTCAACAACTCGCAAGTTGCTTATCACCTTCCAATCAAGAACACGTGGATGTCGTACAACCTCTTACTCTCAAGAACCTCATTCAAGAAAGTACCACGTACTCAAACTTTTAAGACAAGAGTGTTTGTCTTCTCCAACTTGAGAGCTTCTCTGTATATGATACTTTATGATCTGCTCTTCACAATTCTATAGATATATATTGCTTTCGTTTGCTTTGATTGCTTGTAAGAGTAGTTCACATCGTACTTCTGCTCAAGTGTTCCTCAGATATTTATAGTATGATCTTTGAGTTCTTCATAGTTGTTGCATCTATCTCTTTGCACGTATTTGTCTCTTTCTTCAAATCCGACCGTTTGAAGATGTAAGATTGTTGCGCCATTTTCTTCGATTACTATATTTGGAAAGTTTTTAGGGAGAGAATCTCGATGAATATTCTATTCCTTAAATTCTGGAAATCAATCACTCTGTCTCCTTAGTTTTACGTTTGCATGTGATTTGCCGTCTTTGTCTACTTTTAAATGTTTACTGATGTGGACATAGCTTATGTTCAGAACTGGGCTGATATTCTGCCTTGGTCAATCCTAGCTGATATTTTGTTTTGACCGAAATTCGACTGATGTATGTCTAGTCAACCTTAGCTGATATTCTCCTTTGACCAAACCCGTATGATGTTTGACTGTTTTGTTGGAATATTTATTCCACACATTATTTAATTTATGTTTTGATGATTAAAGTTGCTAAACTACAAAACAACATCGAGGCGAAGCAAAACGGCGAAGCAGACGAAGACGCAAAAATTGCAATCTGGACTGCATTAGCGCACGCTAAGGGACATATGTTAGCGCACGCTAACGAGGAGTCAGCTGCATTCCAGCCTAGTATCGAAGTAAGCTGCAGTAAAGTCAGCAGATGGATAGCGCACGCTACACTCTATTATTAGCGCACGCTACCCTCTATTATTAATGCACGCTATCGAGCCATGTTACTGTTGTGAAAGATATTCAAACACAGAATGACGTATGCAATGAAGTCATCATTAGCGCACGCTACAAAGGATGATTAGCGCACGCTAAGATGTTTGAATCTAGTCAATCCGAACGTTGGGAAAAGCAGGTCAAAGTCATCATATCAAACGGTCACTTTGACAATCCATGCAACAGATATATTGGATTAGCGCACGCTACAAAGGAAGTGGTAGCGCACGCTAATCAAGTAAGGCGTGAGCTACCGGATGAAATATAAAGTGATTAACGACGCTACATGAAATCCTTTACGACGCTAGAGCAAAAATGTGCGATAGCGCACGCTAAGAAGGAAGGCTAGTGCACGCTAGCTAGTCAACCGGCAAAGAACGGCTAGTAAGGAGGAAGAAGGCTATAAATACCAAGGAGTTGGTATTATTCCATACAACAACATTGAGCAAAGCATACATACGTGTTATATCATTGTAAACATTATAGTTGTTGTTCTTGAGCTTAATTAAGAGTGATTGAGTGTTATACACAAGATCATACACGAGCGATAAAAGAAAAGATACGATTTGATTCGGTGTTATTAGGATCAAGGATCCGGCATTGTTAGAATCACAATCGCTATCTTAGTGAGGTTTATCTAGTACCGATAGAAAGCTAGAGTGGTTGATTCCTTATCCAATAGAAAAGGAAAAACGGTTTTACTCGGACCAATAGAAGACGAGCTTGTAACGGTAATCCCTCGACCGATAGAAGAGAGGCGTAGAGGTTTTGATCTTAAGCCTAAGGAAAAAGATACATCGAGAGAGGACGTAGGCTTCGTTAATAGCCGAACCTCTATAAATCCTTGTGTGATTTATTTTTCCGCAATTTATTTTAGCTTCCGCATAAAACGGCGCAAATATCCGATTTGGTACCCAACAATTGGTATCGGAGCGGTACTCCTATAAGCGGCTTAACATCCGAGGAGAAAAGATCCAATGGCATTTCAAATGGGTCCCGTCGAAGGCCTTGCTCTCAACCGACCACCATTTTTTGATGGCTCAAACTTCATGACGTGGAAGAAGAAGATGTCTATATTCATCCGAGCATATGACATCGAGCTTTGGAAGGTGATTTGTCTTGGTCCGAAAATTCCAACAAATTCCAACGGTACGCTCAAAACCTTCGAAGAATATGACGATTCCGATTGGAAAAACGACCACTACAATTGTAAGGCAACTCAACTTCTCTATTGTGCCTTAAATCCGGAAGAACACAACCGGATATCATCGTGTGATAGTGCCAAAGAAATCTGGAAAATGCTTGAGGTAACACACGAAGGTACGTCTCAAGTTAAAGAGACGAAGATAAACATGCTCCTTCACGATTATGAATTATTCCAAATGAAGGACGATGAATCCATCTCGATTATGCTCGACCGATTTTCGGTCATCACTAATGGATTAGCATGTTTTGGAAAACCACTTTCGAGTAGTGAGAAAGTAAAGAAAATTCTCCGATCACTACCTCGAGAATGGGACAGTGCACGTTACGGCAATAATGGAATCCAAAGATTTAAATACTCTCGATTTTAGTGCTCTCGTTGGTTCTCTTATCAACTACGAGATTGTTCAAAATCTCGGAATGCCAAACCAAAACCGAAGGAGAGGTCGATAGCCTTCAAGGCTAAAATGTCAAGAAGAAAGAAGAAACCCGGTGACGAAAGTGACGAAGAAATGGCATATTATGCCAAAAATATTAATAAGTTCCAACACTTATTAAACCGGAGAAAGAAGGACATTCAAGCGGGCGAACCTAAGAAATTCGACAACACTTGTCGATTATGTGGTAAACTGTGCCACTTTGCTAAGAACGCCGAGTAAAGCAAAAGGAGGTTCTAATCGCAACATGGAGCGACGAAGATCCCGATGAAGATTTTCTTGAACAAAATAATCTCGCGCTCATGGCCCGGAGTTCATTCGACGATAGCGACGTCGAAAGCTAAGTAAGTAATTCTTACGACGAACTTTTTGAAGCATTCGAGTTACTTCATACGGACTATCAAAATGCTTTAAATGAAATTAAGTCCCTCAAGTCTAAATATAAAACTTTGGAAATTGAAAATTCTAAAATACTTGAAAAAGGGAAATTTGTCGAAATTGATCATTCGAAATGCCTTGAAAATGAAAATATTTTAAAAAATGATCTTTTAAAAGTTCAAGATGAACTAAAAATTTTGACAAAGAAATTCTCGTATGGTAACGATAAATTTGAACAAATGTTATGTGTTCAAAAATATACTCTAAATAAAGAGGGGTTAGGATTCAAATCACGTTCGAAAAATGAATCCGTCAATTTCAAAATACCCCGATGTGAAAAATGTTTGAAAATTGGGCATCACATTTCAAATTGCAAAAGCCCAAGACGGACGATAAAAACTAAAAGGATTTGGGTTCCTAAAGGAACAAACGTTTCAAACATCGTCTACGTTTCAAAAGAAAAACCAACTATCGGTTGGATCCCCAAAAATAAATTTTGACAAATGATATTTTACAAAGGGGGAGAAGGAAATAATATTTTCAGGGGGAGTTTATACCCTTATTAATGCATAAATTGGTATCATGCATATTTATTTCATTTGGTATCCTTTATATTTTTTGTTATTTTTTTGATGAAAACAAAAAGGGGGAGAAAGATATGAATTGAGATAAAAATGAGAAAAATCGAAGAAGTCGAAAAGAAAAAGAAAGCATACAAAAAGGGGGAGTTAAAACGAAGGAAGGAGTTGAAAAATTGAAAACTGAAGAAGTCGAAAAAGAAAAGGATTGGAGAAACTAACGAAACGATCAAAGTCGAAAACTTTGATTCGTAGAAATATATATATATATATATATATATATATATATTATTTTTTACAGATTATCCAATTCAAGAGTTGTTTTGTAATCATCAAAAAGGGGGAGATTGTTGGAATATTTATTCCACACATTATTTAATTTGTGTTTTGATGATTAAAGTTGCTAAACTACAAAACAACATCGAGGCGAAGCAGACGAAGACGCAAAAATTGCAATCTGGACTGCATTAGCGCACGCTAAGGGACATATGTTAGCGCACGCTAACGAGGAGTCAGCTGCATTCCAGCCTAGTATCGAAGTAAGCTGCAGTAAAGTCAGCAGATGGATAGCGCACGCTACACTCTATTATTAGCGCACGCTACCCTCTATTATTAACGCACGCTATCGAGCCATGTTATCAAGTGAAAGATATTCAAACACGTAATGACGTATGCAATGAAGTCATCATTAGCGCACGCTACAAAGGATGATTAGCGCACGCTAAGATGTTTGAATCTAGTCAATCCGAACGTTGGGAAAAGAAGGTCAAAGTCAGCATATCAAACGGTCACTTTGACAATCCATGCAACGGATATATTGGATTAGCGCAAGCTAAAAATGAAGAGGTAGCGCACGCTAATCAGCATGGCGAGCTACCGGATGAAATATAAAGTGATTAACGCACGCTACATGAAAGCCTTTACGTACGCTAGAGCAAAAATGTGCGATAGCGCACGCTAAGAAGGAAGGCTAGCGCACGCTAGCTAGTCAACTGGCAGCAACGGCTAGTAAGGAGGAAGAAGGCTATAAATACCAAGGAGTTGGTATTATTCCATACAACAACATTGAGCAAAGCATACATACGTGTTATATCATTGTAAACATTATAGTTGTTGTTCTTGAGCTTAATTAAGAGTGATTGAGTGTTATACACAAGATCATACACGAGCGATAAAAAGAAAAGATACGATTTGATTCGGTGTTATTAGGATCAAGGATCCGGCATTGTTAGAATCACAATCGCTATCTTAGTGAGGTTTATCTAGTACCGATAGAAAGCTAGAGTGGTTGATTCCTTATCCAATAGAAAAGGAAAAACGGTTTTACTCGGACCAATAGAAGACGAGCTTGTAACGGTAATCCCTCGACCGATAGAAGAGAGGCGTAGAGGTTTTGATCTTAAGCCTAAGGAAAAAGATACATCGAGAGAGGACGTAGGCTTCGTTAATAGCCGAACCTCTATAAATCCTTGTGTGATTTATTTTTCCGCAATTTAGTTTAGCTTCCGCATAAAACGGCGCAAATATCCGATTTGGTACCCAACATGTTTTATACTTAGCCAAAATTATCTTCAGTGATACTCTGTATTTCTGACATAGTCAAACTCGGCTGATATTTTGTCTTGATCGAAACTCGACTAATGTTTCAAACTGGTCAAACTTAGCTGAGATTTGCTTTAACCAAAACCCGACTGATATTTTTATCTGGTCAAGCTCGGCTGGTATTTTTCCCGACTGATTTTAGGCTGTTCTATACTTAACAAAAATTCTATATGATCAACATAATCAATACTTAGCCTAATGTTTTAAAGGCCTATAGAAGATACTCATTTGAAATAAACTTCGAATACAAGGATAGGGATGTCAATGGGTCGGGTAGGGTACGGGTATGCCTCCTCCATACCCTACCCTATTTGATTCGGATCGGGTTTGGGTATCACCCATCGGGTAATCAGGTACCCAATGGGTATTCGGGTACCCGTATACCCTATATTTAAGAATATAATTATTTTTAATATATATCATATATACATATAATGTAATTAATAAATTCTATTTAGTATAATAAATATTTAAAATATAATATTTATATAATAATATATATAATTTATAATACAATATAATATTTATGTATAATATATAATAATAATATATTTATATAATTCAAATGGGTACGCGGGTCGGGTAATCGGGTCGGGTATTCGGGTAATATACTATACCCATACCCTACCCATACCCGACCATAAAATTTCGGGTTCGGCCAAAACCCGACCCGAATTCAGGTTTATCCGACGGGTAGGATCGGGTACGGATAAAGTTGACATCCCTATACAAGGATGACATCATCAAAATCTCGAAAAAGTATTCCTAACAGTCAATAGATATAACTCTATTTTTTTATCACTTGTCGCACCATATTATGTCTCTGACGAATGTGCTGAGATTTATATACATAAGGCTCTGTGCTCTTCCAATTGCAGTTTGGCTATCACAATGGATCATAACACTGGGAACAAGCTTCTTCTAGCATGGAATATTCTCAAGAAAAGTACGAAGCCATTCAACTTCTTCTCCAACTTTATCTTAGCTATAAATTTCGATTCCATGATGGATCAGGCTATACAAGTTTGCTTGCTTGATTTCTAAGATATAGCTCTACCCCTAATAGTAAATACATACCCACTTATAGAGTAAGAGTCTTTCGTGTTTGACATTAAACTAGCATCAGTATATCCTTTCAATATTGCAGGATAATTTCTATAAAATAGTCCATAACTTAGGGTGTCTTTAAGTATCTTTAAACCCTAGTAATTACATTTGAGTGCTCTTTACTCGGGTTACTCGCGAACCTGCTCAATTTATTCACAGCAAATGCCAAGTTAAGGTCATGTACAATTCATAATGTACATCAGGCTTTCAATTATTCTTGAATATTCTACTTGAGCCACTCGATCACCTTTATTCTTACTTAAGTGAACACTGATATCAACAGGTATTTTTACAGGTGGGCTGTCAAAAGCATTGAACTTCTTGAGCACCTTCTCAACATAATGAGATTGTAATAAGAAAATACCTTCTGACATTCTGCTAATTTTAAATAAGCTAAATCCAAATCCTTCATGTCACAATTTCTACTTAACATCATTTTTATATTCACAATTAGTTTATTGCTACTACCATGATAAGCATATCGTCTACATATAGAAAGACTATGACAAATGACTCGGGTGTGCCTTTAATATACACACATTTATCATCTGTCTGTATAGATTTGATCTCTTCGGTTAATGATGAAGTTATTTCCATCACGCACAGTTGTCCTTGGACTCTTTGTAACCATACTTCAATTCCTTCTCGAATTATCTCTCTTTGAATGCTGAGCTGGGAGGTCACAGTGTCCAGCATTTGGATAGAAATAGGCTTGCGGATGAGTGCATCGGCCACTACATTCGCTTTGCCTAGATGATACAAAATTTACAAGCCACTTTATAAAAATGGTGACCCGAAGAACTAAATGTAACACCCCGATATATTCGGAATAATTGCAGCGCCGTAAACCCTTTATATAAGAGTTTACAAGGCTAATTTGAGAAATACGGAAAATAATACTAAAGTGTTATTAAGGTTAAAATTCAAAACCAGTTCAACAATTCAAATGAGTATATTATTACAAAACACCTTCTCGAGTCCAATCGACTCCAAAAATGCCTATATTTCGTAAATAACTCCTACACAGCCACCCGTCTACTCAGACCCCGTTGCCACAGACTTAGCTCCCTGAACACCGCGGAACGATCCCCAATCCCTGCCCAATCCCCACTACCGACCGTGACCCAATCATGCCACATAGTCGTTGCCGCCACTAGCCCGACCGCCGCTGCCCTCAACTAGGTAGCCCACAGTTGCGACCCAGTTGGAACGCACCGCATCCAACCGTTGTGACCCACCCGGAAACCACCGCAGCTTGGTGCCATGGCTCGCCGTCGCGACCCTGCCCGGCCTGGCTCGGCCCAGCTAGGTCTGCCCATATTTGTTTTGGCCCGTGTCGCATAACCCGAGTCTTTTTCTGCCAATTACCGAGCTCAATAGCCCTTTTCCCGGACACTTCACAACTCTCTAACTTTTTCTAATTAATGATTCATTTACTCATTAATTTATATATTCATGCATCGAATTGTGTTGATATTTTACATGGCATATAAGGCTCTGTTCTGTTGAGTTGAAATTTGCTGAACTGAACTAAACTGAATTTTGCCGAATCGAATCGAATCAATTGTGTTGAATCGAATCGAACTAAACTGATCGAATCAATCAAATTATTTATATCACAAAAAAATAATTATATGTATAATATTTTTAAATGTAATTCATTTAAAATAATAATAATAATAATAATGTATAATATTTTTAAATTTAATTCATTTAATAATAATAATTATTATGTATAATGTTTTTTAATTTAATTCATTTAGAAAAATTATAATAATAATTATGTATTATATTTTTAATTTAACTTCCTTTAAAAAATAATAATAGTAATTATGAATAATAATTCTTAATTAAAACAACGAAACAATTGCGTGTGTAGTTGCGCGCCATCACTGGTCCTTTGTTGCTCCAGTCATCAAACTTGGCTCAAGTGGTCATCAAACATTAAAGACCGCGATGGAGCGAAAAATATCCCACCAAAGTCTTGGCCATAGAAGGAGTCCTAGATATCTCATCTACATTTCAATTCGAATCTCAATCGATCAGGCAAAAAAATAATAAAATATTAAAATAATTGATAAAATAATGCAAAAAAGCCGACAACCCAATATTGATAAAATAAAAGAGTATGTTTCTCTTTTCTTCCCTCTCTTCCCCTTATTATAACAAGCTTGACTCACAGCTTGGGGTTTTCCCTTATAAAAAAGTTCATAATGTACTTGTATAAATATTTTATTCCATGCTACATCTTATATTTATAATGGTTGACTCTCTTCTCATTATATTATTAATAATATTAGATGATAATATATATATACAACAATGATAATAATAAAAGTTATAGCTTCGATTATCAATAATAATATTACGATCGATAAATTATTAGATTATTATTAAATACTAATTATTAGATTACAACTAAAACCAAAAATAACACAAACAATAATACTGCTACCGATAAATTAAAGTAATGAGATTAATAATAAAAATTTGCATATAGTATTGTTAATAATATTAATATTAATAATAATTAATATTATATAAAAATATATACAACAATAATTATTCTTCATAAAAAATTATATATATATATATATATATATATTATTCTTGATAATTAATATCAACAATAAAAATAATTTGCTGAACTGAACTGAACTGAATTTTGCTGAACTGAACTGAACTGAACTGAACTGAAAAGTGCTGAAATTAAGCCCAAAAGAACAGAGCCTAAGAAAATATATTGCTCATGACGTTATGGAGAAAATCAATATTTAATATTCCATTCAAGGATCAAAGTAAATATGTAACACAATACCCACGTAAGATTTTATTAAAGTTCCCTCTTTTTTAATTCCTCTTTTTTTTTTTTTTTTTTGGAAATTTGGTATCTGGGTTAATAATCTCCCACGCTACTTTGCGGTGGATGAGACTATGAGAAGTGGTATCACTCTCATATACCGAAGTAAACTGTTTGGTGGTCCTGAGGGAGTCACAGATAATTGTTGAAATTCTATATTTTTGTTTGTTGCATACACCACGCTCTGGGTGCGATTGATGTCGCCAGTTTGCCGATTTTAAACCAACAAGTGAAAAAAATGTATATTGCTGGTAATGGTGAAGTTATGACTTGTTCATGATTAGTCACGAATTTGTGACGTTTAAATGGGACAAACATCGATCCCGACAGATATTACATTGTTAAGACCAAGTCACTTTGAATTGATGGACCACCACGTTGCCCTTTAAAGAGGAATATATTTCGATACATTCTCAATTATTTACAAGGTGTTTTACAGGAAGAAGACCTCCTTAATTTTAGCTAACCTCAACTATCTATAGTAACCCAATTATGCTAAACAACCCGACATATACATCAGTGAAATCCTAGCTAATTACAAGGCTAATCAAACCAATTACAATAATTAACTATACAATAATATTATCACACCTTTATAGGAGATATGATAATATCATTCTAACACACCCCCTCACTCGAAACGGGAGATTTTTGAATGTTGAGACTGTCCCGAAAATCTTCAAATAATATTAATGGAAGTCCCTTCGTGAAGATGTCTGCTACCTGATGTCACAATGGAATATGTGAAACTCGTACCTCCCCCATTGCGACCTTCTCAAGGACAAAGTGAATATCCAACTCGACGTGTTTAGTACGTTGATGTTGGACAGGATTTCCGGAGAGATAAATAGCACTCACACAAGAGTGGCCTTGGTAATTGGACAATGTAACTCAAGTAGTAGATTGCGTAGCCAGCAAGATTCAGACACCACATTTGCAACCCCATGATACTCTGCCTCAGCACTTGATCGAGATATAGTCGGTTGCCTCTTGGTAGCCCAGGAAACCAGATTATCGCCCAAGAACATGCAATACCCAGATGTAGAATGGTGAGTATCCGGACATCCCCCCCAGTCACCGTCAGTATAGGAAACTAAAGCAGAAATAGAAGAAGAATAAAGTGGCAAGCCATACTCCAGAGTGCCTTGTACATACCGAATAATGTGCTTCAGCACATTCATATGTATCTCACGAGGATCGTGCATAAATAAACATATCTGCTTGAGGCATATGTGATGTCTAGCCTAGTAAAAGTAAGGTACTGAAGAGCACCCGCAATACTACAATACAAGAAATGATCGGCAAAAGGCGGACTAGAAGAATCCCCCATATTCGGCTTTGTGTCAACATGCATAGATGCCGGTTTTCACGAGGCTATACCAGCACGCTCCGCAATCTCTCATGCATATATCTTTTGAGAGAGAAATATGAGGCCTGGTTGCCTAGACACGGCAATCCCAAGAAAATAACTGAGAGGACCAAGATCCTTCATAGCAAACTCGGAACCAGGCTGAGACATAATAGAGCATCTCATATAATCCGAAGAAGTGGTCAAGATGATATCATCAACGTATAACAAAAGGTATGCCATATCACATCCCCGTCGATATATAAAGAAGGAGTGATCAGACTTACTATGAGTAAATCCAAGTGAGTAGACATAATCTGCAAACCACTGATACCAAGCCCGTGGGTCTTACTTAAATCCATACAATGACTTCTTGAGCAATCATACATATAATCTAAAAACCATTGATACCGAGCCTGGGGCTTACTTAACTCCATACAACGACTTCTTGAGGAAGCATACATAGTCAGGAAAATTCTTGTCTCGAAAGCCCCAAAGTTGATACATATAAACGGTCTCGTTAAGATTTCCATCAAGAAAGGCATTCTTAACATCGAGCTGATGAATAGGCCAACTTTTAGAAAGGGAGAAAACTCAAGACAGTGCGGATAGTAGCTGGTTTAACCACCGGACTGAAAGTATCACCACAGTCAACCCCAACTTGTTGAGTCTTACCATCACCCACAAGGCGGGCTTTATGCCGATCAAAAGATCCATCAGCCCCTCAAAAGATCCATCAAACTTGTGCTTATGATTAAAAATCTACGTAGATCGAATAATATTAGTATCAGGTGGACGGGATACCAAATCCCAAATCCCATTTTCAATAAGAGCATCAAATTCATTAGACATAGCCATCTTCCAATTAGGGTCCTTGGGCCGACACAAGGTTACGAGGAAGTGCAAATTTAGTAGTTGTATTTAAATTAAAGTTTTAGGTTTAAAAATAGCATTCTGACAGGACGGACGGACAAAAGAGCAGGCTGCTATATATGCGAATTGGATGGAGGAGTGGGCAGTGTGTTTGGTCCAAGAGAAGACGGGCTGTGTGCAGGCCCAGAGGTGGGCTGCCCAGGAGTTTGAGGTCCAGAAACTGGAGGAGGGCCAGGCGAAGATGGGCTTGAAGTAGGGCTAGGCATACTGTGGGCTGGAGTAACCTGGTGGGCTTGGGTAGGTGGTATAACTGGCTAGGCTTGAGTGAGAAATTGTCCCAAAATATGTGGACTTATTCCTGTTAGGAGTATGCCCTCGAATTCCACTCAGAGGTTGTTGAGTGAGGGTATTGTACTTGTAATTATGTAAACCATTTATATAAGGCAAAGGAATGTTTCTTTATTTACTGGTAGTTACTGGCATTCCTAACTTGTAAATAAACATATAGAAACTAGTCAGTGTATTTGAGAGCAAAATGTTCCACTCCTTATTGGATAAGGGGGTCGGCACTGGAAAGGTTTATAGCTCAAATACTTAATCGTTCGCAAGTCGATGAAACTTGACTGGGCGTTAAGTTTATGTGAAGACTTGTATGACGTGTTCTTTGACATGGAGAGTGCCTATCGAACGCTAATGGTTAGTAGGAGCACACGTTATAGGTATGCTAATTGGATTAGTATACTCGAACCGACTCACCCTCGATTCATCACACGGATTTCACTTTGGGACAATCAATGATGGAATCGAAAGGTTGTGATAGGTATTCGTGATCCTTCGACTTGAGGATTTAGTAGGGATGTGCTTGTGAGGTCAAGATTATCATTAGAGTAGTTCGACTCTATAAACCGGAAGGCGGGGATCAACCTCAACATGCATCTTGATGGGCAAGTAGCAGGTCCTACTGAATACCAAGATAGAATTCTTTCTCCTGTTATTGAGCGGGTTATATGTCCTATGCGGTTATTGGCAGATGAGATCATAAGTCTTTGGCCAAAGCTTGATATATTAGATACATGAGAGCTCGATGATCTCGATTTGCATTAACGCATGCATAGCGTCAAGTACAGA
This sequence comes from Orobanche coerulescens, assembly GCA_033398695.1. Taxonomy (NCBI): domain Eukaryota; kingdom Viridiplantae; phylum Streptophyta; class Magnoliopsida; order Lamiales; family Orobanchaceae; genus Orobanche; species Orobanche coerulescens. Next base: position 83,354,658 of record CM065818.1, on the reverse strand, counting down.
TAGGGTTTGACAGACCGTGACCCTATAACTTGATCGGGACATTTGAAAGAAGGGTTTATATGTATACTGGTATTCACGATAGAATGGTTCTTGAATGATCCCAATCATTCGTTCTCAGTTGAGGTACAGTGTAGGCCGCCAGGCTGGCTAGGTGGTGCTACTACTCTTTGGTTCCTCCCATTGCTGACTGACACGGACCTACCGATTCGCACATTAGGATTGACGACGGAATGAATCAAGCCAATTCTCTCATTATGTGTATTAGATATTGGATATCTAAATTTGGGACATTAGATGTCTAAATCGATTTATTGGATAAATTGATTTACGGCCTAATGAATTAAATAAATTACTGGGTGATTAATTTTATTCATGTATATAATTATTTCTTGGAGAAATTAATTATATTATTTTTTATTTGATATGTTTAATTAATTATATTAATTAATCGATATAAATACATCGAAACGGAATCGGAGTTTATCTGTTTGGACTTTCAGGAGTCCGAAACTAACCGAACTCGTCCGTTTTTCATCATGGCCGCCCTCCTCTTTTCCACCTAATTTCCCCTTGTCTTTTATTTCCATTTTATATGGATGATATTGACATGGTGGGGATACCTCTCATGTGAATGAGTTGTATAAGTTGGTGGAAGGTGTATAAAGAATAAGAGGAAGACTTGTGATTGATAAAAAGAAAATATCACATACATAATTCACATTGAGGAGGAGAGAGGAACGTGAGAGAGGTGGAGAAAGAGAGAAAAAAGAAGTTAGAGTTCATTTCATGGTGTTCATACTCATCTTCATCTTCTTCACTAACTTCTTCTTCATTTTTCTTGGAGAAAATTGAGAGAAAATTATTGAGAGAATTTTGATAAACATACTTGGAGTATATTCATCAAAATCAATAGCTTCATCACCTAGCTCTAGCCGTATCCTCGGATGATAGCAAAGTGTTGTCATTCCGTTCGTTTTTCCGGCGCGTGGCAAGTAGAGACGCGGTGCTTTCGGCGTTCGGCGTTGGATCGTTCAAGGGCTTGAAGCGGAATAGATTCGTAGAGATCAAGCAAAGCTTGGGGAATAGCTCAAGAGAAGGCTATCCATCTAATCAACAGACTATAAGGGTGAGTTTCTATATATCTTGTTATTCGTTTTGAATTCGTATATACGTAGCTCGATCGATCCTCGTAGGGATTCGGATCGAATTAATTTTCGTTTTACCGCTTCCGCTGGGCCTTCGTTTTAGGCACCAAATCCCAACAGTGGTATCGGAGCGTAGGTCTTGCGATCGTATATACGATATTGGCATTTGAAATGCTCTATTAGATGGTGAATGATTTGGAATCATTTTAGTGATAATCGTGGTATATATTTTACGTTCGTTGTAGTTATATTTTTCGTAAGTTTATGTCTAAATATAAATCTTAATTTCTTGGAAATATGATTTATATTGAAGATATGAATGTTGGAGGATATAGATATTGGATATCCGGTCGAAAATCTAGCTCCGAATCGTCGTCGGATGACTTTTCGGACAAAGGGCAGGAAGCTGCCAGGGTGACTCGGCCGTGTCTGGTGACACGGGCCGTGTCCGGCAGTCCCCAGGCCACTTCCAGGCAGACCCAACCGTGTCAGGAGACACGGGCCGTGCCTGGCCGGCAGCTGCCGAGCGTGACTCGGCCATGCCAGGCCTGTCTGCCGGAAAGCTGCCGATGGTGACTCGGTCAGGCAGCCCAATTTTGCCCCGGCTCGATTTTTCCGTGTATTCTTAAAAAATTAATCTCCCGCATATTAAATTGGATTTAATATGATTAAAATGATTTATGGTATTTCATTTTATAAGGGAATTTTGATTAATTGGAATATTTATGGTCGACCGAATTATTTTGAACGTTATCATATTACCGATTGTGTGAATCGATTTGATCGGTTCGTATTGTTGATTGGATCAATGTATCTCTATGCTTTCCATTTATTTATTATTAATCGGATGAATGCTTTTGAATGGGTATGTGGTTCGTGGACTTAGTTTTTGAATCGTTCGTTTTATTCGATTGGGTTGTAAAGGCCGTTTTGAGCCTATTTATTTTACTAGAAAAATTTGTATCTAGGATGCAATTTTCAATGTAAAATTTATATGTATTGATGAAGACCGGAGGAAGATCCATTTCGAGAAGACGAAGATTCAAGACGAAGACTTTTAATTAGATTACGGAGTTTTTGTTTTCTAGGAACGGTCCATGAACCACATGTTGGTAGCAACTAGGTTGTGAATGGTTGTTTCATATTGTATGAATGCCACAAACGCGCTTAACCGATTAATGTGCAAAGTGTAACGCTAATCGCGAAAATTCTCCCACGATAAATTATTAAGTTTATAAAGTTTCAACGTTTTCCTTCCCTCCATCGAGTTTTCGGGAAATTGAAATCCAAACCGGATGTGCTATGCTTCCGAGTTATTGGAGTAATCGTTCGGGGAGGACGGATAAATTACCGGGAGCGTATTTGGATGCCTTCGGTTGGAGCAAATTTTATCCCTAGAAACCTGATAGGTTGCCGGATAAGATTCAATTGTGAAACTGATTTGCGTCGATGGTATAAACTTAACTTGTTCACGAACCATAGAAACCGTATAGGTTGAGGGGAGTGAACAAGGGGAAAAAGAAAATCGAATCATCCATTAGATGGGTTGGTGTTGGACATCACTTTATGAAAATTAATAGACTAGAAACCTGTTCGGTTGCCCTCTATTAAGATTTATAAAGAACTCGATCACCACTATGAAGTAGAGCGACGATACTTCCGGATTTCACATGGGATTGTGTTATTCCGATAAAAATAGTGGGAGCTGTGTAACAAGAATAGAAAAGACCTTAATTCTATACTCAGATCATAATATAACAAGTCACTAATTAATCTATCGTACTTAATGCAGACTCAAATCTCAATATGACAATGAATCCACTCGCAATTCTACTCAAAAAGAACACCTTAATGGGACCTAACTTTGTGGATTGGCTCCGCAATCTGATGATTGTCCTCAGTATAAAGGCACTGGGATACGTCTTGGAGACGGACATTCCGGCGCCTCCTGTGCGGACCCGAGCCAATCAGGAAGAGATTTAAAACCACGAAAAGTGGGTTAAGGATGACGTGAAAGTCTGTGCTTATATGATGGCTTCCATGTCTAATGAGCTTCAGAGAGCTCATGAGAAAATGACTTCTGCTAGGCAGATTCTATCTCACTTAACCGAGCTTTATGGTTAGCACAGCAGAACTGCTAGATATGAGATATCCAAGCAACTGTTCGGTGCAAGGATGAAGGAAGGTGAGAAGGTTGGGGAACACGTCCTCAAAATGATATCCATGATCGAGAGATTGGAGGCTCTTGATTTTAAAATGGATACTTGTCTCCAAACCGACCTTATCCTACAGTCTCTCCCTGATTCCTTCTCACAGTTTGTTAGGAACATCAACTGCAATGAGATTGCATGTAATTTAGCTGGGATAATGAACAAACTTGTGACCGCTCAGTCTCATATGAAGACTCCGCGGATGAAGGAGTCTGCTCTTGTGATTTCTTCTGGACTTCGGAAGTCTAAAAACAAGAAGAAAAAGACCAAGAAGCAAACTGGACCACAAGTTAAGGACCTTAAGGGTAAGGGCAAGGGCCCGATGGTTCCAAAGAACAAGAAGAATAAGGATGCTTGTCTCAAGTGCGGTGAGCTGGGCCACTGGGCTAGAGACTGTCCGATTCTTCATGGCACTTCAGGTACAAAACTTTTAGTTTTGGAAACAAATTGTTCTGCTACTGTATTTTCTTCTTCCTGGATACTGGATTCTGGTGCTAGTTCTCATATTTGTACCGTGAATCAGGATCTGGAACAAAGTAGGAAGCTTGGAGCTGGAGAAGTTATGACCACAGTCGGAAGCGGGCATAGTGTCGAGGCGACCGACATAGGATCACTTCTTTTGGGTTTAAAATCCGGCTTTGTTTTGACTTTAGAAGATGTACTTGTTTTGCCCAAGGGGCACAAAAACATTGTATCTATTACGGTCATGGACCGAAAAGGCTTTTCATTTTTCATTGGTGATGGTTCCTGCAAAATTTATTTTAGAAATAAACTAGTGGGTACTGCTACATTGTTGAATGGATTGTATCATCTAAGTCTCAGCAACAAAGTAGTTGTGAATACTATGACTAGAAAACGTGGTTGGGATGAAACAAATCAAGTTTTGAAATGGCATCTTAGACTTGGTCATGTTGGTCAGACCAAGGTTTACAAGATGGAAAAAGATGGACTTATGGGTCCATTGGGATCAGATCCCTTTCCTACTTGTGAATCTTGCCTTAAAGGCAAAATGACTAAATCCCCCTTCACAGGGACATTTGAAAGAGCTGCTGATAAACTGGGATTAATCCATACCGACGTATGTGGTGCTTTGGAAGCAGCACGTGACGGATATCAATATTTCATTACGTTTACAGATGATCATACTAGGTATGGTTATGTATACTAAATGAAACATAAATCCGAGGCCTTTGAGAAATTCCAGGAATTCAAGGCCCTAGTCCAGAAACAAACTGGTAATCATATCAAAGCATTTCGGTCGGACCGAGGTGGCGAGTATATGAGTATGGAGTTTGACGAGTTCCTTAAGGAACATGGAATAGTTTCACAACTAACACCTCCAGGTACTCCTCAGTTAAATGGTGTGTCAGAAAGATGGAACCGGACCTTGTTAAACATGGTCCGTTCCATCACTACGCCATATATGGGCTTCAGTCATACCTAAAAAAGTGTGTTCATAGCTCAAAAAGTGTTGGTAAAAGAAAAAAAACAGGCTACGGCTACACTTTGACCAAATTTGAGGGTGTTACAAAAATGGCCGCTACCATAGGGGTCTACGCTAACACTTTTATAGTTTCTCGTAACACTGCGGAAAGGTGTAGCTGTAGACCCCTATGCCAACACTTTTTGGTTCTGTTCCTACACCTTAAGAAGTGTTGTTGTCGACCTATGCCAACACCATTATCTATATGGTGACACCATTAAAAGTATAGCTGTAGACCTATGGCTACACATGTAACATAAAATTGTGAAACACTTCGATATTGTTGGCAACACCCTTTATCATTATGGCTACACTTGTTTCTTAAACAATTTAATATCTTTGGCTACACTATGTTATTCTTTTACCAACACGTAAAGAGTATATTTTTGGGGTCAATATCAATGGCTACATTTTTACATGTCTTTTACCAACACTCTAAATGCTAAAAATCAACATATGGTATTTAAAAATAGAGTTACCCATTAAAAAATAAATTCAAATATCCCAATACATAAAAAGTTATCAAACAACCATCCAAATACACAAACCATCCGAAATAACTACATAAATCCCAAATGAATATAAGGATGTTAAGAATTCTATCGCAATGATTCGAATCACCAAAGGGCCGAGTATATCCACCCGTTACAAAAATGGTGATACTCACCACAGTTTGCATCCATGATAATCTCAACAACACGTTCAAAACCTGCAGCAGAAAAAAATGCCGCTTAGGATCTGTTTATCAAACGGAATCCGAATTCCAATTTCGAAATCTTGAATTTTGAAAACTAAAATAATAAATACAGATATTTTTAGCATGAGCAAATATTAATTATAAGCTTATGGACTAATTATAAAATTAACCCTGAGGTTTTGCCTAACTACACAACAATTGTAGGCTTCTAGCAACCGAACAAAAATTTGATGTCCGAACAATTGCGGGGTTTGTTCAACTGAGTAATCCTGCACATATTGACATGAATATAAACAACATAAGACAGGATATAAAAGTTAGTATTGGGAGACATATACCTTATGAAATTAGAAATCTAAAAGAAAAGAAGGGCCTCAATAAAACCTGGAGGATGGAGGATAAGGCCAGAAATACCCTCGGACAGGTGGAGCAGACTGAGAGCGACAAAGAATGAAGCTGCTAGCGGGCGTCGAAGCAGCTGACAAGTGATGAACCAAGAGCCGCCGCCGAAATAATAACAATGGTAAACGCCTGAAATTGCAACGATGAAGAAAAGTAACATTAATACGTGAGATAAAACATTGAAGACAAAATCAATCCGGATACCCATGTGAATTACAACAAGAAGAAAAGAAGATCACAAAAAATATAAAATAATCGCACAAAAGGAGACAAAAAATTACAAACTCACTGGGATTTGGAAGAAGAAAAACCTTGATAAACGCTTCAAATTACAACGGTGGGGAAAAGGAACAACAGGACATAAAAGAAATCATTCGTAGAAAAGAAAACCCGATAAATGATGAGGCAGAATCGACCACCAACAAAAGGAAAAATAAAAAAGCAATTAGAAAGGGCAGTTCACCCTCTTAGAGCAGTATGAATATTGCAATAAGTACAACTCTAAATAAAGTCATTAAAAGAGACTATATACCAATAATTTGTTCCTCAAACAAATGAGCAAACATGTGATTGAAGCAAGCAGACATATATCTCCTTTAATATCATAGTACTAGGCACAATGAGGGAGAAACACTAGTCCAATACCAGTAATCACCAATCAACAACTTTCCCTAAAATATGAGAACCCTAAAAGAAATTAATTATATAACAGAGAACTATCAAAATTCTAACATATACAAATCTTATTATGTGCACTGTGCACAGAGAATGCATAAAGTTGTATTTACATTAATGAACCAGAACCCCAGAATTATCATGGTGTTATAATGAATACCTGAGAAATGAACTACCCTTCATTATAAAGACAAGAAGTCGAGGTTTCCAGAATGCAGCCTGTCTCACATACCAGTATACCGCTAGCCTATTAACAAATAGAAACAAAGTCAGCAAATCATGTGCCAGTTAATGACAATAAAAATGATAATCTAGGAAACTGAGAGTTTTTTTAGGTCATATTTGAAAGAGTAAGGGTACAGATTCTGAATTCCCAACACAAAATTGTTGAAAGATGAAAGTGCTACAAATGCAATATTCAAAATAACAAATTTATAGGAAGCGAATATAATTATAGATCATACAATGCTATTAGGCTCAAAACCAAGAAAGGTTTCAATATATATAATGTCAGCTGATTCTGTTAACCATAACTTTGTAAAGTGAATTATTACCTTGTCAAAAGAAAGGATGTTATTCATGGAGTTAATATTGATAATTACACAAACAATGGCACATACAATCACCTACAATCAAAATCCGAAGACAGCAACCATAAATACCCCAAAAATGTGCCACTGTGAGCATGTTACATTCACAACCTAAGAAAGATATCTCAGCCTAACGTTCATTAATTCAATTAGCACCACAATTAAATTTTGCTAAAGATGTTCGAACATGCTGTCCCTCGAGCCAAACTCGGTATGGTACTATTGTTTCCAATCCAAGTTCGTTCGCCAGCCTACAAACCAAGGACCTTGTTCCAGTTAATGGAATCACAGAATCCTGATCAGTGTTGTTGAGATAACATAAAGAAATTCCTAATGACATAAAGCATAAAGCTAAGAAGAAGGGTGGAATTAGGCCACTAAATTTCTATTTATTTTTCATATAAAATTATACTAGTACTGATCTGACAAGTGATTCTATGATTAATATCGTAGGTTTCTCTAAGTCAAGCATGTCGTAATCCAGTATGCTGCAGCAGAGGGGAAGCACTCTCCTCATATTTGAATTTTTGTTATATATTTACAATTTTAACACTTCAACAACTATAGACTTTAAGAAACTTGAGAAGAAGGAAACAAGAAAAAAAGAACTGTAACGTTTGAAAACAACGAGATTTATAACAAGAATTAATGAAAATCACGTGTCGTTACCCTTTAAAATGGGCACTACCATAGTTATCAAGTCGTTGACAAGTCGGCCTGTTGGGTTTTCAAAAAAAATCGATGGACGATTTACTGAGTGTAGACGGTAAATCCTTTTAACTGGAAATCTGACCAGAAAATCCAGCTTTTTACCCAGAAACACACCCGTAAAATTAGATCGGAAATTAAAAATGGTTAAAGTGAATGAACATGTACGCATTTTCCTATCTCGTTTACATGTTTTATTTGCTCGACTACTTTAATTATATTTTTGGATGTTATTATGCAGTGATTGTGATCTATCATGGATATGTGTTGAATCTGAACTTTATATTCTATTAGTTTTTTATAAACACTATGAAGTTGTTGTGTATTTAGTTATATATTATGTATTAAATTTACCTGTGTTGAATCTGAACTTGGTGTCGTGATAACCTGCACACACCACCCCTATCAGATTTAACCTAAATAGAAGGTGTACAAATAATCGAATGGTCAGAACAAAATGAGTAGAGTAAAGGACATTTCACATTTCACCCCTTGAAGTTTGTATTCACAAAAAAGATACGCCCCCCTCTTTCTTATGAGACCAGTTTCTAAAAACATAATCAAATGTCACGGGCATTTGTAAAGTTGAAAGAAATCTATGTTCTATTACAATTAGCTAAATCAAGTGGGTAGTTTTGTTTCTTTTTTATTTTCCAGTTAACCCCATATGTATATAAATTATTTTAAGAAAATATTAAATAAAGGGATTAGAATTACCTGCTGCAGACATCCCATCTGCTTACTCCAACGATCTTAGCACGCATAGCCCTTTCCACATCACGTCGGTTCAAGTAATTTATAGTCTCATCTTCAACGCATATAAATCTAGACAGTACGAAAGTACGAGTGTAATTGCAAGAGGGGCGCAGCAAGACAGGGCCGTCTTCAGTAGAGCCAAGAGAAAAAGACCGGGAGTGCCAAGCTAAAACGACAGTGCTGTCGTCGGTCAATGAAGGGACGGCCTCCAATTGACTCGGCAATGCCAAGCCAAAAAAGACGGTGCTGCCGTCGATCAAGAGACGGGAATGCCGTCAATCAATGAAGGGACCGCCTCCGTGAGACTCGAAACTGAATTCAAACACAAAGGCCAGACTGATCGCAACACACTAGCACTACACAGTGTCAAAATAGCTAAAGCCTGTAACCGTGAAAAGGCAAGCATAGAAAAGACTGGAGCTGGGTGTTTCGGCTGGAGAAAATAACCGGATCAAAACTATCGTCAGACATACTATAGAAGTCAAGCATCCAATAACTTTGCCCTGGAACGAAACCCGAGCGTGGGGGATAACCAACACTCCTCACAACGGCGTGAGTCCAAAAATCCCTGGGCGGATATCATTGCTAAGCATAGAGCTGTCAAATCTATGAGTATAATCCGACCACGAATTCCAAAATGTGTGATAATCACAAACCGAAACCAAACCAAACCCAGAAGAATCCAGCTAAAACTGAATGGTCAATGTGTTACGGTAGCAGCATAAATCCAACAAAAGATAAAGCATCAATGGTCCAAATAGTACTACAAAGTGATTGTACCATGATTAAAATGGCGCCCGACCATCCAAATTTCATAAAAACAAAAAATTCAGCAAGAACGACCAAAATCACCAACTCAAATTGTGATAGCCGAACATCATCGCAGATTCAGAAATCACATAACAGGTAAAAAATTGGTGCAAATTATTCAGCAACAAGAATGGCCAAACCAACCTGTATTTCGAATGAACAGATGCTGCTAGTTTCAGAGATTGTCGCAGCCATGACTGAGGGTCGTTGATGTCAGCCCAGAAATAAAGCCCGACTCTGAGACGCAGTCCGAGCAAAGTAAATAATGAGGCTTCTTCCTCATCTGTAGAGAAATATGGAGGAAGATGATTTCCCCGATTAAGAATCTGATACATCATATGATTCAGAAGAAGAAAGTGGTTTGGAGTTATTTGGTGATGATGAGAATCAGCCAAAACCAGAGTCTGAAGGCAAGGGTTTAGATATTATGGGAGCAGAGGGAACCCTCGGTCGTGATTGACTTAGCAAGAGTGAGTGAGTCGAATCGGAATCCAACTCAGAGAGTGGAAAAAGCAAGTCGCGACGAGAAGATAGAGTCGGACGGGTCGAGTCACTGAGTTGAAAACGATGGCATGCCAGACGCGATGGTGTGAAAGGGATCTAGTGTAATATCCGGAAATTTAAAATTAGATTTTTAACGGTATTAAATTTATTTGTTTGATTTATTTCATTTTCATGTCGATTAGCTAACTGATTAAATTATCGAACGGAGACATTAGAGTAATATATTGGCGAGTTAGTATTGATGTTATGTGACGCAGCGTATTAATTGGATAATCAAACCAGGAGACTGAATAATGAATCTCAAATTAATCTGTTTTTACTTTTACTCGGTTAATTTATAGTCGAATCTTGTTGGGTCGAATAAACCCAACAATCCATTTTATATATGTATAATGTATTGATATAATAATGGGAGGAGATTCCTTTTTTGACTCCACTCTATTTTCCATCACGTTCTCACCCTCTCTCTCTCTCTCTCCCATTTTTTCTACCTTCTCTTTCTTCCGCTCCTCATCTCTCACTCACGTTACTTTTTCCCTTATTATCCTCACCTACCCCAAGAAAAACACTCCACTTTTCTCCTTCATCGGTGAATTTGCGATCAGAGGAGAAGTGCCAGACGGAAGAAACACCGACCACCCTTTCAACAATCGGAGTTGGCTGGATTCGAGAGTTTTACGGCGATGGGTTGAAAGTAGGTAGGTCGGGTATTCTAGCGGTGAGCTTCGTTTCAAGCTAGAGCCGGCATATAATTTTGGAAGGACCGCCGGTGGCGGAGGCGGCGACGCGGCGAAGCTCGTACATGGGCAAATTCTGAGTTTAGGTAGCAGACCTTGAGTTTCCGGCGGTTTTGGGCTGGATTTCCGTCGAGTACGATGGGGTGGAGTGTCCGAAAATGGAGATAGGCGAGGTCCGACCGTGAGTTGCCGGAGTCAGGTGGCCGGAAGTAAAAAGTCGACTCCGACAGTCAGATTCATGGTGTTTGTGTTATGTGGGTGTGTGTTGTGTTTTGCAAGCATACGTATGTGTGTGTATAAGTGTGTACTGTATATATATATATATATATATATATATATATATATATATATAAGTGTGTTGTGTAAATAGTATATATATATATATGTGTGCTGTGTGTGTAGTATATATATATATAAGTGTGATGCGTGTGTTAAATATATATATATATATATATATATTTGTGTGTTGGGTGTGTACTGAGATATATATATATATATATGTATGTTAAGGTGTGTAGGGGAAGATGGAGACGAGGACGAAAGTTGTATAAATTAGCCTACGAACGGATTCATATATTGGACTTATGGGATGAACCCGAGTTTGGAGCTGTATATGGGACAATCGTTCAGGAATTTGAATTATGATTCCCATCATTAATTAAATCGAGATATGGATCCCGGTGGAATATCGTTGATCGTTTGATCCCAATAATTTAAAGGAGCTCAATTGAGGTAATATATTAGTCAACTAATTACCTTATAATTATAAGATATTAATTTGGACCTTATATTAAATTGTCTATTATGTATTTATAATAAGGGTTGAGATTTCTATGGATCGACCGGGTGAGCCGTGGTCGTTGGAGCTTTCAGAATCAATTATTCGAGGCAAGTATCTTGTCCATACACTTCATGTTTCGTAGACGTGATAGTTGGTAATTGGTTATATGTGGAACTTGAATGATTTAATGAAGCTTCTAAAGAATCGGTACATTCTCGATAAAAAGGCTTTCCTTCAAGATAACCCGTATGAATCGTGGATAAGTGTGTATTTGGAATATGTAAGTATGTGTGGTATGTGGTTAGATGTTTTAACCATACTTCGTGAATATAATAGACCGTGATCACTTGCCGAGGATTGTGTACCGAATTGTATACTTGTTCGTTGTGTATTTGACATGATGTGATGTTAGTTGTTACTCCTTTGAAAGGAGATTGTGATGCTTAATGTTGTTTGGCTTGATAATCGATTATTGTTGTGTGCTTGTTATATGTGATGTGCCTCCGGGTAGGATTGTTGAATCTCCGGGATCCATACTTGCTAGTATGGGTCGGGCGTGGCCGTAGGGTTATCCACCGGGTATGTCTTGCGGGGACTCCAAGGTTCGTGGCTTGTTAGCCCGATGCCGAGATAACTGATGGGGTTATTGTCGGGTATGTCTTGCGGGGACTCCGAGGTTCGTAGCTTGTTAGTGCGATGCCGGGATAACTTATGGTTGTGGTTTGGTTAAGTACGTATCTGTGCTTGTAGTCACGTGACTGTTGTTACGGTGACATGTGATTTGATATAGTTTCCCTGTGGGTTATTCACTCGGGTTTGTTCTACGGGAGCATCTGAGGTCCGTGGCTTGCTAGCACGGGACACGAATAATCTGTGGAAACAGGTTGTGATGGTATGATCGGGTCGTGGACCCCGCGTGTTGTTATCGAAATTTTGTTTTGGGAAAATGACTTTTGGGCTGTGTCCCTAAATGTTTTCGAAAGGTTTGAGAATTCTTAAAATCCCAAATGTTTTCAAAACTCCCGAGAACGTAAAGTGTTTTTACAAGATGTATATCGGGTTTACCCCTATCTGTCGATTTAACCCTTTTGATCATGTGATTTACCTCGAGAAGTATGTTTATGATTTCTAAGTCTTTGGAGTATGATATGTATGGCTTGTCTTCATATTTTATACTTGCACTAGCAAAACAGTGGAGTTTTGCTAACCCCCGAGTATTTGGGGGGTGGATGTCTGTATTGCATTCAGGTTTTGGAGCATAGCACAGGGTCGGCATGAAGGATGATGAAAGATGAACGATACTAATCACACGAGGACCCGTTGATGTCGTATTGGTTTAGTTGTGTTTTATTTTCCGCTGCAGTATTCTTTCCCCGTTGTACGGGAGTGTGTTGTACTCGACCCCTGCGTGGGCATGTGTTGTGATTGAGTTGTATGTATTTATTGAAAGACCAAATCGGTCTACTGAGTCATTTTAGTCTTAAAGGCATTGTTGAGTTGTTCGATGTTATTACCAGTCTGGTAGATTCTTGAGGAAAGGTTCTACGGCGTGTAATATCCCTGAGCGGATTAGGGGTGTTACATAAATGGTATCGGAGCTTTGGTTGTGGAAACCTAGGCTGTCGGGTCAAGTCGTGTCTGTTGAGTTTTGTTTCGTCGGATTTTGTCTGACGGAGTCGTGTCGCGACACGTCGTCTGAGTTTGTTGGTCGTGATTAGTATCGTGGGGCGATCATCATCTTCGTGCGACCTGTGGATGTAAGTCTCCCTTATTGGTGTTGTGGCTCGTGTGACACGCGCTACTTGTATAATTATTTGCTAAGTGATGGAATCTTTATAGACTTTAATTTCGTGATATATTTTTATTTGACTCTCATATTTAGTTTATATAAGGAGCGTTGTCGCTGCTTATGTCTTTTCGACTGTTGTTTTGTCCGCTGCTAATGATTTCAAAATAATTTGCTCGTTATGCAAGTATTCTCATGAAACCTTCGTGCTTGATATGGAATGGGAATGTATATGTGTGTGATATTGCTCACTCCTGGAGGGTCCGACGACGCCTCGGGGGAATCTGTGACTTCACTCTGGATTCATGAGTTTGTTCGCTAGCCACATCGGGAGGGTCCTTAGAGGCCTCGAATGGGATCAGTGGTTTCACCCCGATTCTAGGCAGTTCGACTGTGATATTTGACTGTTTGTTTTTTGGGAAAAGACAGGTCTTATTTTGAATTTGAACGATCTGATGCGTGTGCTATGAGATGTGTAAGCGAATGTTGATACGCATGAGTTTTTCGGGCATTCTGGCCTAATGGATTTTTTTTGCAAACCTTGAGTATCTTAGGGAATAAACTTCGAGGCGTAATATTTTTTTTTAAAATGGATCACATTTTCAAGACGCCTACTAGCACAACTATATGCTTCAAAAATCTTCTACCTTGAGGACCAAAATATTTTTGAAATATTCTCAGTAATTTAGAAACGCATTTGCTTAGACCCGAAGGTCGTATATTTCTGAAAGTTTTTACTTAAAGAAAGGTATCCTCATTTTTATCAAACGCAAGATGGTTTTTCAAAGTCTCGATAATGATAGTTGTGTTACTTTTTTCGAAACATGATACTCAAGATCAACTGGTGTTCCCAAAATTGTTTTCAAAAGGTGGTTTTCATTTTTAAAACCTGTCATTCCTGTGTGCGGTCCGGGAATGTATGTATGATATTCGCATTGTCGATAGGGTGCTAGCCTGAGTTGTGATTGAATTGGTGGTGTGAGCGTTGAGTCGTTCGCCACACATTGGTTGTGTTAGCCCTCTGTGAGAGGTGTGATATTGGTCATTAATATTGTCGTTTCGTGGTGATTTGCGTGTTATCGCACCAGTGCGAGCTGTTAGAGCTTGGGTTTGTATGATTGTGATTGTTTCATGTTGTTTCGTAGTTGTGTGCTGGTTATCATTCGGGCCGTTGAAATCGCCGAATGTATACCGTCGTTGCTATAATTTTGTGTATGTAGGTTGCCCTGCGTCGATATGTTGTGCTGAGTTGGCATCTCCGGTATGTTGTTTTGCGATGTTATATTCCATTGTACCTAGCAGTTGTATATTCGGTATGCCGAGGTGCTTCAACTGTAATGTACCGAGGCATGTACGTGCAAATTTTCCTTCCCCGCCAGTAGCGTGTTACGAGTGTGGACTCGAAGGACACAGAACCCAGTTTTGCGAGTTGCTTACCGAGCCTTCCCTTGTACGAACTTTAGCACAGATGTCAGGATCGGCTTTGAGAAGCCCTTGAAAGATGTTTCTGTCAGTTACTTGTTGTGTTGTTTCCTTGCTTCCGTTGTTGTGAGTTTCGGGGACGACACTTCTTTTAAAAGTGGTCGAATGTAATACCCGTATTGTTTTTGACTTCTACAGTTTCTCTTTCTCAATTATATCGACTCGCTCGTGTTTGTTGATACTTTCTGAACTTGTTCGGTATCTCGGTTGTCATTGAGCGTGTTTCCACCCCGTACATTCCTTGCGTTTCTTGTAACATTTCATCGATGGGCGTAAATTGCGTGGTTCTTGTGTATCTCGTGGAGGGTTTCGGATCTGGTGCAGTACAGCACCATGCTGTGCACCAGATCCGCCGTCGGATCACACGCGCGCACATACACACCCGTGCGGATGTGTGTGATCCGACGGGGTGCAAAGACAAAGATGGTGGCCGCATCGCACTGCATCCCCTTCCCTCGTGGAGATGTTCCTGGTGGGATATTACCCTCCTTGCTTGTTTTAAGTTTCGGGACGAAACTTATTTTAAGTGGGATAGTATGTAATATCCGGAAATTTAAAATTGGATTTTTAACGGTATTAAATTTATTTTTTTGATTTATTTCATTTTCATCTCGATTAGCTAGCTGATTAAATTATCGAACGGAGACATTAGAGTAATATATTGGCGAGTTAGTATTGATGTTATGTGACGCAGCTTATTAATTGGATAATCAAACCAGGAGACTGAATAATGAATCTCAAATTAATCTGATTTTACTTTTACTCGGTTAATTTATAGTCGAATCTTGTTGGGCCGAATAAACCCAACAATCCATTTTATATATGTATAATGTATTGATATAATAATGGGAGGAGATTCCTTTTTTGACTCCACTCTATTTTCCATCACGTTCTCACCCCCTCTCTCTCTCTCTCTCCCATTTTTTCTACCTTCTCTTTCTTCCGCTCCTCATCTCTCACTCACGTTACTTTTTCCCTTATTATCCTCACCTACCCCAAGAAAAACACTCCACTTTTCTCCTTCATCGGTGAATTTGCGATCAGAGGAGAAGTGCCAGACGGAAGAAACACCGACCACCCTTTCAACAATCGGAGTTGGCTGGATTCGAGAGTTTTACGGCGATGGGTTGAAAGTAGGTAGGTCGGGTATTCTAGCGGTGAGCTTCGTTTCAAGCTAGAGCCGGCATATACTTTTAAAGGATCGCGGTGGCGAGGCGCGACGGCGGAGCTCGTACATGGGCAAATTCTGAGTTTAGGTAGCAGACCTTGAGTTTCCGGCGGTTTTGGGCTGGATTTCCGTCGAGTACGATGGGGTGGAGTGTCCGAAAATGGAGATAGGCGAGGTCCGACCGTGAGTTGCCGGAGTCAGGTGGCCGGAAGTAAAAAGTCGACTCCGACAGTCAGATTCATGGTGTTTGTGTTGTGTGGGTGTGTGTTGTGTTTTGCAAGAATACGTATGTGTGTGTATAAGTGTGTACTATGTGTATGTATATATATATATATAAGTGTGCTGTGTAAAAAGTATATATATATATGTGTGCTGTGTGTGTAGTATATATATATATATATAAGTGTGATGCGTGTGTTAAATATATATATATATTTGTGTGTTGGGTGTGTACTCATATATATATATATATATATATATATATATATATATATATGTTAAGGTGTGTAGGGGAAGATGGAGACGAGGACGAAAGTTGTATAAATTAGCCTACGAACGGATTCATATATTGGACTTATGGGATGAACCCGAGTTTGGAGCTGTATATGGGACAATCGTTCAGGAATTTGAATTATGATTCCCATCATTAATTAAATCGAGATATGGATCCCGGTGGAATATCGTTGATCGTTTGATCCCAATAATTTAAAGGAGCTCAATTGAGGTAATATATTAGCCGACTAATTACCTTATAATTATAAGATATTAATTTGGACCTTATATTAAATTGTCTATTATGTATTTATAATAAGGGTTGGGATTTCTATGGATCGACCGGGTGAGCCGTGGTCGTCGGAGCTTTCAGAATCAATTATTCGAGGCAAGTATCTTGTCCATACACTTCATGTTTCATAGACGTGATAGTTGGTAATTGGTTATATGTGGAACTTGAATGATTTAATGAAGCTTCTAAAGAATCGGTACATTCTCGATAAAAAGGCTTTCCTTCAAGATAACCCGTATGAATCGTGGATAAGTGTGTATTTGGAATATGTAAGTATGTGTGGTATGTGGTTAGATGTTTTAACCATACTTCGTGAATATAATAGACCGTGATCACTTGCCGAGGATTGTGTACCGAATTGTATACTTGTTCGGTGTGTATTTGACATGATGTGATGTTAGTTGTTACTCCTTTGAAAGGAGATTGTGATGCTTAATGTTGTTTGGCTTGATAATCGATTATTGTTGTGTGCTTGTTATATGTGATGTGCCTCCGGGTAGGATTGTTGAATCTCCGGGATCCATACTTGCTAGTATGGGTCGGGCGTGGCCGTAGGGTTATCCACCGGGTATGTCTTGCGGGGACTCCGAGGTTCGTGGCTTGTTAGCCCGATGCCGAGATAACTGATGGGGTTATCGTCGGGTATGTCTTGCGGGGACTCCGAGGTTCGTAGCTTGTTAGTGCGATGCCGGGATAACTTATGGTTGTGGTTTGGTTAAGTACGTATCTGTGCTTGTAGTCACGTGACTGTTGTTACGGTGACATGTGATTTGATATAGTTTCCCTGTGGGTTATTCACTCGGGTTTGTTCTACGGGAGCATCTGAGGTCCGTGGCTTGCTAGCACGGGGCGCGAATAATCTGTGGAAACATGTTGTGATGGTATGATCGGGTCGTGGACCCCGCGTGTTGTTATCGAAATTTTGTTTTGGGAAAATGACTTTTGGGCTGTGTCCCTAAATGTTTTCGAAAGGTTTGAGAATTCTTAAAATCCCAAATATTTTCAAAACTCTCGAGATCGTAAAGTGTTTTTACAAGATGTATATCGGGTTTACCCCTATCTGTTGATTTAACCCTTTTGATCATGTGATTTACCTTGAGAAGTATGTTTATGATTTCTAAGTCTTTGGAGTATGATATGTATGGCTTGTCTTCATATTTTATACTTGCACTAGCAAAACAGTGGAGTTTTGCTAACCCCCGAGTATTTGGGGGGTGGATGTCTGTATTGCATTCAGGTTTTGGAGCATAGCACAGGGTCGGCATGAAGGATGATGAAAGATGAACGATACTAATCACACGAGGACCCGTTGATGTCGTATTGGTTTAGTTGTGTTTTATTTTCCGCTGCAGTATTCTTTCCCCGTTGTACGGGAGTGTGTTGTACTCGACCCCTGTGATTGAGTTGTATGTATTTATTGAAAGACCAAATCGGTGTACTGAGTCATTTTAGTCTTAAAGGCATTGTTGAGTTGTTCGATGTTATTACCAGCCTGGTAGATCCTTGAGGAAAGGTTCTACGGCGTGTAATATCCCTGAGCGGATTGGGGGTGTTACATCTAGAATAGCGGAATCGTAGCCCCTTGGCGAGACGAACAGCGCACTCCCAAAACATCCCTCAGATCGCGAAGGGAAGGACTGCAAACTGCAGCCGTGTATGGATGGAGATGGCCCAAAATTCATAACGCGTGAAAATCAACTCTGGGAACCGGATCTATGCAGGAAGAGGAAGAACGGCTTTCGGGACGTCGATTCGAGCCACTCAATAGACCGGAGGCTAAAATCTGGACTGCAAAATCACGAGAAATCGCGAAGACCCCGGAAATCGGAAGGAACGAAAGCTAGAAATCCAAGATTGCGATGAACTGGGAAACTACTGGACAAATAAAAAGAAAGACCAACAATATAGCGTGCGGCCGCCGGCTGCCAGCGGCAACAGCCGCCGGCTGAGAGGAAGAAATCCCTTAGTGTGTGCAAATCGCACCTAGTGAGTGTGAATCTCCTCTGCCGGAAAAGAAAAAAAGAAAAAATTGAAAGTGAGTTGCCCTTATTCGTTCATCCCTTTTCTTTCTTCGCGTTTGAGAGAGAGTTGAGAGTTGAGAGTGAATTGACCCGTATTTGGATAAAGGCGGCCCGCTTAGTTTTTATTGATTTTTAAAGCCCAACGGCAACACATTTTTAAAGACCAACGGCTACACCGACTTCAATGTTACCATAGATACTAAATAACGTATACAGTAACAGTGACTCATAGCAATGCTAACACCAAAAAAAAGTGTAGGCCTAGATCACTTTCAAGACATATATGGCTACACTTTTGCTTGTAACACTGAAAAAAGCATTGTTAAAGCCCATATATGGCGTAGTGCATGCTGGGCTATACTGACTTACCAATTTACCTGTGGGGGTATGCACTCCTGACTGCCGCTTACATCTTGAACAGATGTCCTTCCAAATCCATTCCTAAAACTCCACATGAGATGTGGGAAGGAAGGAAACCAAGTCTTAATCACATTAGGATTTGGGGATGTCCCGCCTATGTCAAGAAGACTAAGGTGGAGATGTTGGAAGCTAGGTCCGCGAAGGGACGTTTCATTGGATTCCCATCTGGGATGATGGGATATCTATTCTACATGCTCGAAGATCGAAAGATAGTTGTTGTTTTACAAGCACACTTCCTGGAAGATGAGTTCATTCAGGAAGGCGGAACAGGTAGAAGTATTTCTTTAGAAGAATACAATGAAACTCCTCGGGAGACACCTGTGCAAGAAACTAGAACCGAACTTTCTAAAAAACAAGTATAACCACCTCGTAGGTCTAGTAGGGTGTCTCAATTACCTGAGATGTATAGTTTTATGCACTTGGAGGAACTGGGTTTTCCTCGAGGTTCCAAGTGATAAAGAAGAGACCGACCCACGACCAATGACCTAGAAATGGTGGATGTAGACTCCATGAAATGGACTGTAGCAGTCTTCATATAGTTGGGACCTTAATTTTGACGAGACGGTCAAAGAGTTTGACTTCGTGCAAAATGAAGAGGAATCTTGTGTATACAAGAGGGTTAGTGGGAGCAAGATCACATTCTAAGTACTATATATATATATATATATGACATTCTACTAATAGGAAATGATGTGGGAATGCTCAGTTCTGGGAAAGCTTGGTTTTCGAGTAATTTCTCCATGAAAGACTTGGGAGAAGAAACCTATATTCTTAGGATTCGATTCTACTGGGATAGATCGAAGAGAATGATAAGTTTTTCCCAAGCCCTCTATATAGATTAAATCTTAAAGAGGGTTCCTTCCGATGCGATATGGAATAAAACTCACCTTGAAGTTGTGTCCTCATAGTGAGGAACAGTGAAAGGAAATGAGTTATATACCATACGATTCGGCAGTGGGTAGCCTTACATATGCTTTATTGTGTACGAGATCTGAATTGCGCATGCTGGGAGCGTAGTAAGTAGGTTTCGGGCTAACCAAGTTCGGGAACATTAGACCGCCATAAAGAACGTTCTCAAGTACTTTAGAAGGACTAGAGATCTGGTTCTTATATATGGTGGTGGAGAACTGAATGTGATGGGATTCACTGTATAGGACTTCCAAGGACAGAAGGACGAATCTATGTCTACTTCTGGCTACATTTACTCTTAATGGAGGAGCAGTATCATGGCATAGTGCCAAGTATTGCGCGACTGCTAATTCCTCCTGTTAGGCTGAGTATAAAGTGGCCTCGAAGGTTTTCCAAAGGAAGAATTTAGAAGTTACTGGGTAAACTTCACGTGACACCTTGTGCTGCGCTGCCAGAGCGGTAGCACAGGACTAGGAGCCGAGGTTTCACAACAGTACCAAACATATTGAGAGAGAGTATCATCTCGTAAGAGAATTTGATCGCATAGAGATACATTTTGCTGCATAGAGTAGAGTCAGCCGACTACATCGCTGATCCACTGACCAAGCCACTTTCTCAGATTAGCTTGGAGCGTCATCCGGATAACATGGGTATTAGATACCATAGTGTGTGGCATTGAGTGCAAGTGAGAGATTGTTAGGAGTATGCCCTCGAATGCCACTCAGAGGTTGTTGAGTGAGGGTATTGTACTTGTAATTATGTAAACCATTTATATAAGGCAAAGGAATGTTTCTTTATTTACTGGTAGTTACTGGCATTCCTAACTTGTAAATAAACATATAGAAACTAGTCCGTGTATTTGAGAGCAAAACGTTCCACTCCTTATTGGATAAGGGGGTCGGCACTGGAAATGTTTATAGCTTAAATACTTAATCGTTCCCAAGTCGATGAAACTTGACAGGGCCTTAAGTTTATGTGAAGACTTGTATGACATGTTCTTTGACATGGAGAGTGCCTGTCGAACGCTAATGGTTAGTGGGAGCACACGTTATAGGTATGCTAATTGGATTAGTATACTCGAACCGGCTCACCCTCGATTCATCACACGGATTTCACTCTGGGAGAGTCAATGATGGAATCGAAAGGTTGTGATAGGTATTCGTGAACCTTCGACTTGAGGATTTAGTAGGGATGTGCTTGTGAGGTCAAGATTTTCATTAGAGTAGTTCGACCCTATAAACCGGAAGGCGGGGGTCAACCTCGACGTGCATCTTGATGGGCAAGAAGCAGGTCCTACTGAATACCAAGATAGAATTCTTTCTCCTGTTAGTGAACGGGTTATATGTCCTATGCGGTTATTGGCAGATGAGATCATAAGTCTTTGGCCAAAGCATTGGAGCTAGCTGTATTAGATACATGAGAGCTCGATGATCTCGATTTGCATTAACGCATGCATAGCGTCAAGTACAGATAGGGTTTGACAGACCGTGACCCTATAACTTGATCGGGACATTTGAAAGAAGGGTTTATACGTATACTAGTATTCACGACAGAATGGTTCTTGAATGATCCCAATCATTCGTTCTCAGTTGGGGTACAGTGTAGGCCACCAGGCTGGCTAGGTCGTGCTACTACTCTTTGGTTCCTCCCATTGCTGACTGAGACGGACCAACCGAGTCGCGCATTAGGATTGACGACGGAATGAATCAAGCTAATTATCTCATTATGTGTATTAGATATTGGATATCTAAATTTGGGACATTAGATGTCTAAATCGATTTATTGGATAAATTGATTTATGGCCTAATGAATTAAATAAATTACTGGGTGATTAATTTAATTCATGTATATAATTATTTCTTGGAGAAATTAATTATATTATTTTTTTATTTGATATGTTTAATTAATTGGATTAATTAATCGATATAAATACATCGAAACGGAGTCGGAGTTTATCTGTTTGGACTTTCAGGAGTCCGAAACTAACCGAACTCGTCCGTTTTTCATCATGGCCGCCCTCCTCTTTTCCACCTAATTTCCCATTGTCTTTTATTTCCATTTTATATGGATGATATTGACATGGTGGGGATACCTCTCATGTGAATGAGTTGTATAAGTTGGTGGAAGGTGTATAAAGAATAAGAGGAAGACTTGTGATTGATAAAAAAAAAAATATCACATACATAATTCACATTGAGGAGGAGAGAGGAACGTGAGAGAGGTGGAGAAAGAGAGAAAAAAGAAGTTAGAGTTCATTTCATGGTGTTCATACTCATCTTCATCTTCTTCACTAACTTCTTCTTCATTTTTCTTGGAGAAAATTAAGAGAAAAATATTGAGAGAATTTTGATAAACATACTTGGAGTATATTCATCAAAATCAATAGCTTCATCACCTAGCTCTAGCCGTATCCTCGGAGGATAGCAAAGTGTTGTCATTCCGTTCGTTTTTCCGGCGCGTGGCAAGTAGAGACGTGGTGCTTTTGGCATTGGATCGTTCAAGGGCTTGAAGCGGAATAGATTCGTAGAGATCAAGCAAAGCTTGGGGAATAGCTCAAGAGAAGGTTATCCATCTAATCAACGGACTACAAGGGTTAGTTTCTATATCTCTTGTTATTCGTTTTGATATTCGTATATACGTAGCTCGATCGATCCTCGTAGGGATTCGGATCGAATTAATTTTCGTTTTACCGCTTCCGCTGGGCCTTCGTTTTAGGCACCGAATCCCAATAATTCCCTCATCCAGGAATTCATAAGAAGTATGGGACAGAGTGTGTATATTAGCAAATGGGAAAATTGTTTCATCAAAAATGACATGACGATTTATAATGATTTTTCGAGAGGATAAATCATAACATTTGTAGCCACGATGATTAGTTAGGTATCCCAAAATTACACAAGATGTGGAGCGAGCTTGGAGTTTATTGATGGTAGGAGATGGGAATAAAAGATAACATAAACACCCAAATACCCGGAGATGAGAATAGGCCGGATCTTTGCAATATAAAACTTTGAGTGGTGACTCGGAATCAAGAGTTTTGTGGAGAATTATATTGAGGAGATAGGTGGCCATTTGAAGGGCATGGTGCTAAAAGGAGGATGGCACAGATGCATGAGTCAAAAGAGTACGAATCATATTATTGATTGTACAAATGGTGCATTCATCTTTGCCATTTTGAGGAGAGGTGTATGGGCAAGAAAGACGAAAAGATAAACCACGTTGCTTACAAAAATTCCAGAAATTTCTATTATCGAATTCTTTTCCATTGTCACATTGGATTGTTTTTATTTCTTTTTCGAATTATGTACGAATATGATTTCGAAATTCAAGAAAAGTATTGTAGACATCGGATTTTTTGAGAGAGGAAATGCCCATAAAAAATTCGAATAATCATCTAACAACATATAAAAATGGTGACCCGAAGAACTAAGTGTAACACCCCGATATATTCGGAATAATTACAGCGCTGTAAACCCTTTATATAAGAGTTTACAAGGCTAATTTGAGAAATACGGAAAATAATACTAAAGTGTTATTAAGGTTAAAATTCAAAACCAGTTCAACAATTCAAATGAGTATATTATTACAAAACACCTTCTCGAGTCCAATGGACTCCAAAAATGCCTATATTTCGTAAATAACTCCTACACAGCTACCCGTCTACCCGGACCCCGTCGCAACAGACTTAGCTGCCTGAACGCCGCGGAACGATCCCCAATCCCTGCCCAATCCCCACTACCAACCGTGACCCAATCATGCCACACAGCCGTTGCCGCCACTAGCCCGAGCGCCTCAACTACGCAGTCCACAATTGCGACCCAATTGGAACGCACCGCATCCAACCGTTGTGACCCACCCGGAAACCACCGCAGCTTGGTGCCACGGCTCGCCGTCGCGACCCTGCCCGGCCTGGCTCGGCCCAGCTAGGTCTGCCCATATTTGTTTTGGCCCGTGTCGCATAACCCGAGTCTTTCTCTGCCAATTACCGAGCTCAATAGCCCTTTTCCCGGACACTTCACAACTCTCTAACTTTTTCTAATTAATGATTCATTTACTCATTAATTTATATATTCATGCATCGAATTGTGTTTATATTTTACATGGCATATAAGGCTCTGTTTTGTTGAGCTGAAATTTGCTGAACTGAACTGAACTGAATTGTGTTGAATTGAACTGAACTAAACTGAACTGAACTGAACTGAAATTATTTATATCACAAAAAAAATTAATTATATGTATAATATTTTTAAATGTAATTCATTTAAAATAATAATAATAATAATGTATAATATTTTTAAATTTAATTCATTTAATAATAATTATTATTATGTATAATATTTTTTAATTTAATTCATTTAGAAAAATTATAATAATAATTATGTATTATATTTTTTAATTTAACTTCCTTTAAAAAATAATAATAGTAATTATGAATAATAATTCTTAATTAAAACAACGAAACAATTGCGTGTGTAGTTGCGCGCCATCACTGGTCCTTTGTTGCTCCACTCATCAAACTTGGCTCAAGTGGTCATCAAACATTAAAGACCGCGATGGAGCTAAAAATATCCCACCAAAGTCTTGGCCATAGAAGGAGTCCTAGATCTCGCATCCACATTTCAATTCGAATCTCAATCGATCAGGCAAAAAAAAATAAAATATTAAAATAATTGATAAAATAATGCAAAAAAGCCGACAACCCAATATTGATAAAATAAAAGAGTATGATCCTCTTTTCTTCCCTCTCTCCCCCTTATTATAACAAGCTTGACTCACAGCTTGGGGTTTTCCCTTATAAAAAGTTCACAATGTACTTGTATAAATATTTTATTCCATGCTACATCTTATATTTATAATGGTTGACTCTCTTCTCATTATATTATTAATAATATTAGGTAATATATATATATATATATATATACAACAATGATAATAATAAAAGTTATAGCTTCGATTATCAATAATAATATTACGATCGATAAATTATTAGATTATTATTAAATACTAATTATTAGATTACAACTACAACCAAAAATAACACAAACAATAATACTGCTACCGATAAATTAAAGTAATGAGATTAATAATAAAAATTTGCATATAGTATTGTTAATAATATTAATATTAATAATAATTAATATTATATAAAAATATATACAACAATAATTATTCTTGATAAAAATTTATATATATATATATATATATATATATATAAACTCTGCCTGTGGGTGTCTTCTTGACATCCATTGCCGGTCCCAAGCCCGGATAAAAGAGGAGGGTTGCGGTAGGTTAGTAGCATACATCATAAAACTCGTCACATTCCAAGGACATGAATCAAACATATAAAATCATTGGGCGTCTCTCGAAGCGACGCCTTGCATTTCATAGGCCGGGTGCGGATAAGTATGCGAGGGTTGCTAGGTCGTCGCCCAGAAGCGGCGCG
Organism: Orobanche coerulescens; assembly: GCA_033398695.1. Taxonomy (NCBI): domain Eukaryota; kingdom Viridiplantae; phylum Streptophyta; class Magnoliopsida; order Lamiales; family Orobanchaceae; genus Orobanche; species Orobanche coerulescens. The sequence continues at coordinate 83,329,147 of CM065818.1, read as the reverse complement.
CCACCTTTACATCTGAGGGTGGTGTCAAATGAGCAAGGATGCGCTACACTTCATAGGCCCGGGTGTAGTGGAAAATATGCAAGGGTTGCTAGGTCGTCGCCCGGAAGCGGCGCACCACCTCGAAGTATGGGTGTGGTGTCAAATGTGCAAGAATTCTTGCAGCGTGGACGGGGACAGATAGAGAAGTTAGTTCTTGCGGCTATTAAGGGTAGTAAGGTGCGGTTTGGAACTTGGAACGTTGGCTCTTTGACGGGGAGATCAGCAGAAGTGGGGGAGGTTATGAAAAGGAGGAGAATTCACATAATGTGTCTACAAGAGACTAAGTGGGTTGGCGAGAAGGCAAGAGTGTTAGCTCCTTGGGGTTACAAGCTTTGGTACTCTAGAAAGGATAGAAGTAGAAATAGAGTGGGTATCGTCATTGATAAAGAATTCATTGATGATGTGGTGGAAGTGTCAAGAAAGAGCGATAGAATAATGAGTATTAAGCTTGTGATAGGGGATGAGTTTCTAACTATCATAAGTGCTTATGCACCACAAGTAGGATTGGATGCATCGATTAAACAAGAATTTTGGGAAGATTTGGAAGAGGTTGTCGAACGAATTCCTATGGGTGAGAAATTGATCATTGGTGGTGACCTCAATGGGCATGTCGGTGTTAGCATAGATGGATTTGAGAGCATTCATGGTGGCTTTGGTTTTGGGGACAGGAATGAAGCAGGAAATGGTATATTGGATTTCACATTAGCTCATGACTTGGGTATTATGAACACTTGGTTCGAGAAAAGGGACTCTCATTTGGTGACATATAGAAATGGAGGTAATGCAAGTCAGATTGATTTCTTTTTAGTAAGGAATGTTTGGAGGAAAAGTTTTACTAATTGCAAGGTAATACCCGGTGAGAGTGCTGCAACACAGCATAGGGTTGTGGTGCTTGACTTTCGAGGTAAGAGACACTTAAGAAAGAGAAGACCACAAGTTGACCCTCGAATTAAGTGGTGGAAGATCCAAGGGGAGAGTCGACATACTTTTGTGGCTAAGATTGCTGATAGTGGTATTTGGTCTGATTGCACGGAGATGGATATAGATTCGATGTGGAGCTTGTTGGAGCATAACATAAAGGAAGTTGCAAAAGAAGTCCTAGGAGAATCTAAAGGAAACAGACCATCAAGTAAGGACACATCTTGGTGGAATGATGAAGTTAAGCAAGCGATAAAGACCAAACGTGAATGTTATAAGGTCTTCGGGTAAATGCTCGAGCGATGAGAATTATGAGAAGTACAAGAAAGCTCGAACAGAAGCTAAAAAGGCAGTGTGAAATGCCCGATCAAAGGTCAATCAAGAATTATATGCAAGATTAGATACTAAAGAAGGGGAAAAAGATATCTATAAACTTGCTCGAATGAGAGAGAAGAAGACGCGAGATATTGGAAAAGTTAAATGTGTAAAAGATACTGACCAAAAAGTTTTGGTTCAAGATAAAGAGATAAAAGAGAGATGGAGGTCATACTTTGATACCCTATTCAATGGCCATCAAGAACAAGATATTGGGAATTTAAACATTCCCTCAAGTATGGTTAACCGAGAGTTTAAGAGAAGAATCCAAAAGGGTGAAGTGACAATTACATTGAAGAAGATGGGGTCAAAGAAAGCAGAAGGACCAGATGGTATACCTATTGAAGTTTGGAGGTGTTTAGGGGAGAGAGGGATCGAATGGGTAACTATGATTTTCAATAAGATTTGGAGAAGCAATAAGATGCCATCAGCATGGAGAAAAAGTATTCTCGTCCCTTTGTATAAGAACAAAGGTGATGTTCAAGATTGTTCTAATTATCGCGGAATTAAACTAATGAGTCATACCATGAAGTTGTGGGAATGAGTGATTGAACAAAGGATCAGGAAATGTGTGAAGATAACAGAAAATCAGTTTGGATTTATGCCTGGAAGATCGACCATGGAAGCAATTTATCTTATCCGGCAGTTGATGGAACATTATCGAGATAAAAAGAAAGATTTGCATATGGTTTTTATTGATTTAGAGAAGGCATATGATAAAGTACCAAGAGAAGTACTTTGGTGGGCCTTAGCAAAGAAGGGTGTATCGCGAAAATATTGACATTATAAAAGACATGTATGAGGGAGCTAGTACAAGTGTACGTACTAATGTTGGGAGGACAGAAGAAATCCCTATTACGATTGGGGTGCATCAAGGATCTGCTCTTAGTCCTTTTCTCTTTGCCATAGTCATGGACGAATTGACAAGAGAAATTCAAAATGACGTTCCATGGTGTATGATGTTCGCAGATGATATTGTGTTGATTGATGAAACAAAGGTTGGAGTGCAACAGAAATTGGAACTTTGGAGGGATACTTTGGAAGCTCGAGACTTTAGGCTGAGCAGAAGTAAGACTGAATATATGGAGTGTAGGTTTAGCAAAAACAGTGATAGAGAGGCGGGGATGATCACATTTGATGGGAAAGTTGTTCATGGATCCACTTTCTTTCGGTATCTTGGATCTATTATCCAAAAGGATGGAGAGCTAGATGGCGATGTGGCTCACAGAATAAAGGCAGGGTGGTTGAAGTGGAAGAGTGCCACAGGGGTTTTATGTGATCCTGGCATGCCTTATAGATTAAAGGGTAAATTTTACCGTACGACAATTAGGCCTGTGCTGTTATATGGCACCGAGTGTTGGGCTGTAAAACAGTGTCACGTTCAAAATATGAATGTGGCAGAGATGCATATGCTACGATGGATGTGTGGTCATACAAAAAAGGATCGGCTCAGAAATGAGGTGATCAGAGAGAAGGTAAGAGTTGCGTCTATAGAAGACAAGATGATGGAGAATCGATTACGGTGGTTTGGTCATGTGAGAAGAAGACCTATTGATGCCCCAGTGAGGAGGCTAGAAAGTTAGGGAACAAGTAATGTTGTGAAAGGTAGAGGAAGACCCAAGAAAACTTGGATAAAGATGATTGAAAATGATATGCGGTTTCTTGGAATTGGAGAAAGTATGGCGATGGAGAGGCAAATATGGCGGGAAAGAATACGGATGGTGGATAGAGTCTGATTCCTTTTTTTTTTATTTCATGTTATCTTTTTTTCTATTTTTTTTTTTACATTCATTCTCTTTTTTTATTTGCTTTTTTCTCTACTTTTTCCCTCTTTTTTCCTTTTATGTTATTTATATAACGATTATTGACGGTTTCAAAGTTTGATTCATGTTAGCGAACCCAAAATCATTTTGGAACTAAGGCTTAGAAGATGATATATATATATATATATATAATTCTTGATAATTAATATCAAGAATAAAAATAAATTGCTAAACTGAACTGAACTGAATTTTGCTGAACTGAACTGAAAAGTGCTGAAATTAAGCCCAAAAGAACAGATCCTGAGAAAATATATTGCTCATGACGTTATGCACGTTATGGAGAAAATCAATATTTAATATTCCATTCAAGGATCAAAGTAAATATGTAACACAATACCCACGTAAGATTTTATTAAAGTTCCCTCTTTTTTAATTCCTCTCTTTTTTTTTGGAAATTTGGTATCTGGGCTAGTAATCTCCCACGCTACTTTGCGGTGGATGAGACTATGAGAAGTGGTATCACTCTCACATATCGAAGTAAACTGTTTGGTGGTCCTGAGGGAGTCACGGATAATTGTTGAAATTCTATATTTTTGTTTGTTGCATACACCACGCTCTGGGTGCGATTGATGTCGCCAGTTTGCCGATTTTAAACCAACAATTGAAAAAAATGTATATTGCTGGTAATGGTGAAGTTATGACTTGTTCATGATTAGTAACGAATTTGTGACGTTTAAATGGGACAAATATCGATCACGACAGATATGACATGGTTAAAACCAAGTCACATTGAATTGATGGACCACCACGTTGCCCTTTAAAGAGGAATATTTTTCGATACATTCTCAATTATTTACAAGGTGTTTTATAGGAAGAAGACCTCCTTAATTTTAGCTAACCTCACCTATCTATAGTAACCAAATTATGCTAAACAACCCGACATATACATCAGTGAAATCCTAGCTAATTACAAGGCTAATCAAACCAATTACAATAATTAACTATACAATAATATTATCACACCTTTATAGGAGATATGATAATATCATTCTAACACACCCCCTCACTCGAAACGGGACATTTTTGAACGTTGAGACTGTTCCGAAAATCTTCAAATAATATTAATGGAAGTCCCTTCGTGAAGATGTCTGCTACCTGATGTCACAATGGAATATGTGAAACTCGTACCTCCCCCATTGCGACCTTCTCAAGGACAAAGTGAATATCCAACTCGACGTGTTTAGTACGTTGATGTTGGACAGGATTTCCGGAGAGATAAATAGCACTCACACAAGAGTGGCCTTGGTAATTGGACAATGTAACTCAAGTAGTAGATTGCGTAGCCAGCAAGATTCAGAATTGGACAATGTAACTCAAGTAGTAGATTGCGTATCCAGCAAGATTCAGACACCACATTTGCAACCCCATGATACTCTGCCTCAGCACTTGATCGAGATATAGTCGGTTGCCTCTTGGTAGCCCAGGAAACCAGATTATCGCCCAAGAACATGCAATACCCAGATGTAGAATGGTGAGTATCCAGACATCCCCCCCAGTCAGTGTCAGTATAGGAAACTAAAGCAGAAATGGAAGAAGAATAAAGTGGCAAGCCATACTCCAGAGTGCCTTGTACATACCGAATAATGTGCTTCAACACATTCATATGTATCTCATGAGGATCGTGCATAAATAAACATATCTGCTTGAGGCATATGTGATGTCTCGCCTAGTAAAAGTAAGGTACTGAAGAGCACCCGCAATACTACAATACAAGAAATGATCGGCAAAAGGAGGACTAGAAGAATCCCCCATATTCGGCTTTGTGTCAACATGCATAGATGCCGGTTTGCACGAGGCTATACCAGCACGCTCCGCAATCTCTCATGCATATATCTTTTGAGAGAGAAATATGAGGCCTGGTTGCCTAGACACGGCAATCCCAAGAAAATAACTGAGAGGACCAAGCTGAGACATAATAGAGCATCGGATAGAATCCGAAGAAGTGGTCAAGATGATATCATCAACGTGTAACAAAAGGTATGCCATATCACGTCCCCGTCGATATATAAAGAAGGAGTGATCAGACTTACTACGAGTAATTCTAAGTGAGTAGACATAATCTGCAAACCACTGATACCAAGCCCGTGGGGCTTGCTTAAATCCATACAACGACTTCTTGAGCAAGCATACATATAATCTGCAAACCACTGATACCGAACCTGGGGCTTACTTAACTCCATACAACGACTTCTTGAGCAAGCATACATAGTCAGGAAAATTCTTGTCTCGAAAGCCCCAAAGTTGATGCATATAAACGGTATCCTTAAGATTTCCATCAAGAAAGGCATTCTTAACATCGAGCTGATGAATAGGCCAACTTTTAGAAAGGGACAAAACTCAAGACAGTGCGGATAGTAGCCGGTTTAACCACCGGACTGAAAGTATCACCACAGTCAACCCCAACTTGTTGAGTCTTACCATCACCCACAAGGCGGGCTTTATGCCGATCAAAAGATCCATCAGCCCCTCAAAAGATCCATCAAACTTGTGCTTATGAGTAAAAATCTACGTAGATCGAATAATATTAGTATCAGGTGGACGGGCTACCAAATCCCAAATCCCATTTTCAATAAGAGCATCAAATTCATTAGACATAGCCATCTTCCAATTAGGGTCCTTGGGCCGACACAGGGTTACGAGGAAGTGCAGATTTAGTAGTGGTATTTAAATTAAAGTTTTAGGTTTAAAAATAGCATTCTGACTTCGAGTAACGGGACGTACGGACAAAGGAGCAGGCTGCTGTATATGCGAATTGGATGGAGGAGTGGGCAGTGTGTTTGGTCCAAGAGAAGACAGACTGTGTGCAGGCCCAGAGGTGGGCTGCCCAGGAGTTTGAGGTCCAGAAGCTGGAGGAGAGCCAGGCGAAGATGGGCTTTAAGTAGGGCTAGGCATACTGTGGGCTGGAGTAACCTGGTGGGATTGGGTAGGTGGTATAACCGGCTGGGCTTGAGTGAGAAATTGTCCCAAAATATGTGGACTTATTCCCTCATCCAGGAATTTATAAGAAGTATGGGACGGAGTGTGTATATTAGCAAATGGGAAAATTGTTTCATCAAAAATGACATGACGATTTATAATGATTTTTCGAGAGGATAAATCATAACATTTGTAGCCACGATGATTAGTTAGGTATCCCAAAAATACACAAGATGTGGAGCGAGATTGGAGTTTATTGATGGTAGGAGATGGGAATAAAAGATAACATAAACACCCAAATACCCGGAGATGAGAATAGGCCGGATCTTTGCAATATAAAACTTTGAGTGGTGACTCGGAATCAAGAGTTTTGTGGAGAATTATATTGAGGAGATAGGTGGCCATTTGAAGGGCATGGTGCTAAAAGGAGGATGGCACGGATGCATGAGTCAAAAGAGTACGAATCATATTATTGATTGTACAAATGGTGCATTCATCTTTGCCATTTTGAGGAGAGGTGTATGGGCAAGAAAGACGAAAAGATAAACCATGTTGCTTACAAAAATTCCAGAAATTTGTATTATCGAATTCTTTTCCATTGTCACATTATATTGTTTTTATTTCTTTTTCGAATTATGTACAAATATGATTTCGAAATTCAAGAAAAGTATTGTAGACATCGGATTTTTTGAGAGAGGAAATGCCCATAAAAAATTTGAATAATCATCTAACAACATATAAAAATGGTGACCCGAAGAACTAAGTGTAACACCCCGATATATTCCGAATAATTACAGCGCCGTAAACCCTTTATATAAGAGTTTACAAGGCTAATTTAAGAAATACGGAAAATAATACTAAAGTGTTATTAAGGTTAAAATTCAAAACCAGTTCAACAATTCAAATGAGCATATTATTACAAAACATCCCCAAAACATCAACAACATATGCGTACTCGAGTACTGAAAAATAACCAGAAGACAATACAACATAATCCACATCACTGAGCCACTTCATCGTCATGTCGGTACTGTGATTGCTTCCCCGCTCCTCAGCTACCTGAACATCAAAACAAATGTCCACCCCGAAGGGGTTAGCAAAACGATGCTAGTACAAGTATCATAATACATAAATCAATAATGCATCATAAAACATACAAAACGGACTTCCGTCACCGGAATCCAACGATGTGAATCCTCACGATTCCATCAACACAATACAAGGTAATCCAACGATCCAGCGCCCTCAGTATAGATCCCCATGATGATCCCGTCGGATCAACACATGGTGGAAAACCTGCCCAATGATCCATCGCCCTCAGCATAGATCCCCATGATGATCCCGTCGGACCAACGCATGGTGGACATCCGATCCAGCGCCCTCAGCATAGATCCTCATGACCCCATTAGATCATTTACAACATAAACAATGCAATTGTGCATACACATATGCAAATCGATATGTTCATCGACATGAACAATCAAGAAATCAATAAAGAATACCACGACAATTCAAAGGAATTAATCTCATGTTCAATAACATGAATAAACCATATGCATGATCAAAATTCCAATATTAACCAATTTCAAAATACGATACTTGCCTCAAAGATGGCAAGAGTTAAATACTTCCACGAATGTCACATGTCTGGAGGTCGCCTCCCCTCGATCAATCACCTTGTACAAGGGAAAAACAAGAAATTCAATAAACCTCCAGAAACTAATGTACGAGTACCGAACGCCTTAAGTTATAATAGAGTTATCAATAACGGACAATCGTTATCGGTCCTATTTTCCGACGAGTACTAAGTTTTGTAAAAGGCATGAGAATTCAAGAAATCGTAACGGAACACAAAGTCGGTGTCTACAATTCCAAAGACATTCATCATATCATTATATTCCATGTTCCATACTCTAATTTTGATTATTAACTCGAATGCTTGGTTCGGTTGCTACAACGATACATAACGAGATAATCACGTTCAATCTAGTTCTAGGTTAATTCAACTCTATGATTCTTGTTCTCCCGCAGGTAATTCTTCTTATCAAATTCTTCATCCAAAATGATTGTTCCAAATATCCTTTCATGGTTCTAATCATCCAAGAAGATTAACAACGAGTTCATCCAAGGCAAGAATTATAATTGAACACACTTTACGTTCAACTTTACGAATTTATCTTACACAGGGGTAATCCTCAACACTTTGTTCATAAAAAGAGTGTTACGAAAGCATCAACAAGGTGTGTTCATCTCAGAAAATTCCATCCTTGAGAGTTAACCTTGGAAACCTTAATTCAACCAAAACAATCCTCCTAAACATGGTGTTGGAATCATTGCGACATAATAAGCTCAAAAATCTCTGGGAAAAGTTCATAATATAACTAAGAACATAGTCTCCATCTTGGTGTAGAGTTAACATACCTCGAAAAATGAAAGAACAAATGAAAATCTTGAAGAAACTCTTCACCGGAAGCTTGATCACCAATCCACAAGGTCTAAGCTCCCCAAAATCGGATTTTGATGATGATATGAGGGATATGATGTGAGGGATAATCTCAATAACACGGAATTTAGCTAAGGTGAGAGTGAGAAATGAAATGGGGGTTGAGTTCTATAAATAGAAATCTGACCATTACGTACGTTATGTAAGACACCTTACGTACGTAACAAACTTAGCGTACGCTATATTCAAACATTAGTGTACGTAATCGTCTGGCCAGAGCTCACTGTCCTGATTCTGGCATTGGCTTACATACGTTAGCGCACGGGTTTTACGTACGTAATCGCTTGGACCTTAGCGTACGTTAGAAATCCCTCTTAGCGTACGTTAAGTCTGTGTCCAGGTTCACGTGGAGCATCTCACGAATCTTCCCGACCCCCCACACGCCGACCCTTATCTGATCTCGAGTTGACTGAGCTTACGTACGTTAAGCTCGACAGATAACCTACGTTATAGTGCAGCCGTAGCGTACATTATGAATACAATGTAGCGTACGTAACAACATGCAGAACCATGCATGCAGAATGTTGGAGATACAAAAATGTAAGGGTACGAATACTGGCAACCAATCTTCGATTAATTACATCACGAAGTTGAATAATACACGTTTGAATATAAGATAAATACACCATTATTATCTGGGCATTACACTAAGGACCGGAGAAGTCCAAAGATCACTATGAATAATATCGAATGGCAAAATAGTACTAGAATTAGAAGCAACAAATGGTAACTTGACAATTTTTCCAAGTGAACATGCATGACAAACATTTGAAAGTCTTGAATGTTTACAAGTAATCAATTTATTCTTCCTAAGAGAATCCAAAACAAAAACACCCGGGTGACCCAATCCTTCGTGCCATAGAACAGGGGACACCGCAGCAAAAGCAAAACTAGAATTCGAAAACTTGGAACGTGGTGAAGTGATAGGATAAAGATCACCATGGCTCTCACATCTCATGATTTTATTCCCCATCTTGAAGTCCTTTACAGAAAAACCAAAAGAGCCAAACTCAATGGAGATGGAATTATCTGAGGCAAACTTACGAACGAAAATAAGATTTTTTACTATTTTAGGGACATGAAGAACATTTTTAAGTGTGAGAGGTGGGTGTGGTGGATATAACCTAGTGTGACCAAACCCTTGTACTCGAATCGAATGACCATTTCCAATAATAATATTATGATTGGTGCTCGAATTGAAATAGGGAGAGAGATTACCTAAAGAAGCTGTAATACCCAAGATTTTCATTTCCAATTATTTTGAATTATTTGTCGGTTGTGCCGGTTATTTTGTTCCGTTGGAGATTATTTGAGATTTTCCCTATGTTGGGTACGGTATGATGTACCGTGTTGTGGTGTTTGCCGTGTATGACTTGTCGTTGCATAAGTCGTGCAGATCGTATGTCGCGCTTCGATATTTGTTCATTTTCATTCAGATCGTCTTGGTGTTGGATTTTTGGTGCGATCCTACTACCTGTGTAGTAGACATAACGCACGCTATGCTGCCTCATAGCACAGGCTACTGGCGCATCATTAGCGCACGCTATCGTCGGTTTTAGCACGCGCTACCTGAAAGGTGCAGAACTATCCAGAAGCTACTGGACTGGACCTGTGACTCGTTAGCGCATGCTAATATTAGTGATTAGCGTGCGCTAACCGCGTGTTTAGGCAGATCGTGTTGTTGTGTTGCTTCGATAGCGCGCGCTAACAAATGTTGCTAGCGCACGCTAATAACTGTCCAGTATAAATACATGACAACAACATTTTTTTCCCTTCATTTCTCACTTCCTTCGTTTATATCCGTCGGGAGGAGTTCCAAAGGCGATCTGGGGCGATTTTCTTCACCAAGCTTCATCTTGGGGCGAGTTTGTTCATGTCAAACATCATTAAATCATCCTACTTGTTCAGATCAAAGGTATATTTCACACAAATCCAGTTTAATTGAATTTGGGGGCTTTTCCTTGGTTTCGTGATTTTCACCCGATTTCATCCAATCGGTTATGTATTCATGTTGTTTTGGTGGTAAACCTTGGATTATAAACTCGTTCAATGATTTCATGTCACCTGAAGTATGATTTCAATATCCTTAAGAAACCCTTGTATCCTTGTTGTTCTTGGTGTCGATTTGGATCATTTAGTGTTGATTCGTGGTGGTGTTATTCTCGTAGTGTTAGTGGGGATTCGAATTCTTGGTTGTACTTGGAAGTTCAGGGGCTACTCGACCGCGTCCGTTCGTTGTTCCGTTGGTTGTGGTTTCGAGGAAAGTATCTTGCCCATACATTACGTGTTTTGTGGATATAATAGTTGGTAACCGATGATAAGTGCTAAATGAATATTTTAATGAACTTTCAAAAGAATCGTATATTCTCGATGAAGGTTTTCTTCAAAATTTACCGGTGTGTTTGAGAACGAATATGTCGCTCTGAGAATGTGTATTAGTGTCGTATATTGGAATGCCTTACTTTTGTGTAGTGTCGTTTTGTCGGATTGTGGCATTTGAAAATGTATAGCTCTAACCTTTCGTTAAGGTGTGTGTGTGGAAAAGTGTATTTATTGATGATCATGTGACGTTGTGTGATAAAGGTAGTAACTCCTTTATGAGGAAGTTTTACCGTTCGGCGTGGTTGGGAAGGTATTCTTTTTCATTGCTATGTGATTGGTACTAGTTGCATCATTGGGTTCTAGTGTTGATTGTACCATTACTTGGTCGTGAGTATGTGTTGGACAAACTGGCCATTTTATCAAGGTACCTTGACTATATATATTGTGATTGACTTTCGAGGCTTGTAGGTTTGCAATTGTGAATTGTGGAAATGCGATTTTGTGTGTGATGTGGGGTACTCTCACCTGGGTATGGCTCTACGGGGCCCACAGGGACTTGGTCGGGTGGCCATGCACGAGAGTTACCTTCGAGAGTTGCGGTATTCTCACCTGGCGATTGTCTCGACGGGGCCCACATGGACTTGGTCGGGTGGTCTTGTCACGAGAATTACATTCAAGAGTTTTTGCTGTTGATTAATTGTGATGTCTGAAGTGTAACAATGCTTTGTTCTCGGGGTCGATATACATTATATATAGCGTCTTGGTGTTTGGCTAGAATGGCATTAGAATGAAGTTTTGTGTGTAATTTGTCCTTGGTTGTGAGATTTTGATGTCTGATATGTTGCGTATAATTTATCCATCGTTGTTAGACTTTGAATACAACTTTCATAATGTTTTCCGAAATAAAACTCCCGAGATCTTGAATTGACTTTCAAAGTGACCACTCGTTTCATTTCTACTTTTAAGATTGAAATATTTTATCCAAATGAGAAATCTTGTGAAGTCTTTCATTGTATTTGAGCTTTTGTTTACTTAAGTTATTGTATTCTCGAAATGTATTGTGTATGGCTTGTATTTGCACTTTATACTTGCACTAGCAAAATTGTAGAATTTTGCTAACCCCCGAGTATTGGGGGGTAGATGTCTGTATTGCATCCAGGTACATGCAGGTCCCTGAGAGATTAACACAGGATCATAATGAAGGATGATGAAAGACGAATGATACTAATCATATGGAGGCTAGTTCTGGGCATATTTAGTTGGAGTTCATTGTATGGTCTTTTCCGGTGTCGTATTTTCCTGTTTGTGAGTGTATTTGACCATTCCATGAGTATGAGTCCTGACAGAGTTATGTATGTTTGAGTTTTATGTTAATGATGAAAGATCAAATCGGTCTAATGATTCGTTAATTAGACACGTCGGCATGAAATGTCTTGTTCTGCATTTAACCTGGTAGATTCTCACGGAGAGGGTCCGCGGCGTGTGATATTTCCCAATAGTTTCTGGGGGTCTTACAGAAGCAAACATACAGGACGTCTCCCCAGTGTCTATATACACATTATTGTACGGTGGGGTCAACCCAAGTGTATACATAACATCTTCAATATCTGTGGGTGAAGGCTGAGATGTCGCGATATAAGCTTGAGGACGAGGCCCAAGCACGGCGGTGAAATCCTAGCTCATTACAAGGCTAATCAAACCAAGTACACTAATTAACTAAACAATAATATTATCACATATTTATAGGAGATATGATAATAACATTCTAACAGTCTTGACACAATCCCATACTCGAAATACTCCATCTTTCATCTTGTTAAAATAAAATATTACATGTGGGTGCAGTCATGCACCGTCTCCTTGCAATATGATATTTGAAAGAATATAAGAGTAATTCTCATGAATTTTAACATGTAAAGCAATGACATATTGCGGTAAATACATGAATTCGTCGACCTTGATTATAGTTCGCGTGACTATATGTCTGAATACTTTCCCAAGTATTTGTAAACGCACGTGCCTTACATATTTGACTATATTTACTCGATCTTATTGGATGGATAAGACGAGTTGGTTATGGTGTATTCATTATATTTTGTGGTTCAAAATGCTTAATTATGATGCACTGCATTGCATTCACATAACATGGCTATTATGACATATACTTAGAAATTAAGAATTGATTTACTTGGTTGTGCCTTTTGGTGGATTTTGTCTAAATTTTTTTATCAAGATTAGACGCATCCTCCTCGGTCTCTATTTATGCTTTGAAAGTTCAAACAAATTAGTGGTTTTTGAAAAACTTTTGATGTACCGATATTCCTACTTTCTCTGCAAGTCTATCAAGTTGGAGTTACCGAAAGGGTCATTGAGTTTGACTTAAACCAAACGTACCATCATATTTTTACATGTATAAAACACTTTGTGGCTGTCATTACCGTGTTTTTGCATCAAAACATATGCTATTGAACATGGTCTCAACCTTATTTTCTAACTAAACTTGAGAAATAATAAAACATCCATTTAAAATAAGCTCTGTGATCTGTGTTTAATGATCTGTGCAATGCATGACCTATGGATAGAAAGATGCAGAAGTCTAGTTTCTTTAACATATGACCGTTCATTTAGAGCCTCACGAACGAGGGAATTATCATTGTTTTAGTAAACAAAGGTCAAGCTGCATGAAATTTTATTTCCAGCAATTGTGCTAACTTTTGTCCCAACCAACTTGGTTCCAAGCGATCTTATGACACTCGTTTTTCGATCTCTATCTGTCCGAATTTGTCATTTATGGTGTGATTTTTTAAAATGTCATCTTTAAAATGTTAAAAAACATTTTCCATGGATAAGCCCAAAATTTGCACCTTTATAATTGATGGAATAAAACGCAGCGGAAGTGAAGTTTGAGGTATTTGAATAAAGCGTTTTATATATTCACGAGCACAAAATTTATTTAGGCATGCTAATTAATTAATTACTAAGATTAATAAGTAATTTAAATATAATTTATTATTTATTAAATAATATTATTGGTGAATTTAATATCATAATCTAGATCAATGATCATAGGATATTACCTTTTGAAGTGAAGTGGTTGCTACTTTGATCTCTTTCTCAAAACCTTCTAGAGTATGTTCCAACCTTAATCCGGACGTTGTGTGTACAACGAGCTACCGGATCTTACTTGACAATAAAGATGGATCGGTCGAACCTATTTCTTATAACTCTTGATATTCCTTTTTCTTCAAGTAATCCCGATTGATAACAAGAATTAAAATGTTATCTCAATTGTGGAATTAAAAACACAAGTCAAGATCCACAATAAAATACTTAGAAGAAAAAATCGAAACCCTTGTGTAATGTTATGTGTCACGGTTGAACCCCCTCTAATGTCCTATTTATAGGCTTTGGACTACTATAGAGATTAGTTTAGGCGGAACTGTTCAAAGCTTCCAGGTAAGCTGCCTAGGATGATATCGACCTGCATTTCCGCATAGATAGTAGCCCCTAAGATATCAAGTTCTTTTAGATGCAAAATCATCTTTAGAACATGATCCCTTACCGGGGTTCCTTCACACATCTCGTTCATCATCAAGACCCTCATAGCATTTTACCTAGCCACTCAGTTCTGATGACCAAACATCTCGCCGCGATTTTTCATCATTTCCGCGGCCGTGCCCATACTCTGATGCTAATGCTGCAATATATTTGCTAAAGAAGCCAAGATGTAACAACAAGCCATCTCATCACATTTCTTCCATTTGTGGTATTTTTCACCTCATCAAGTGCCAAATCCTCATCTGGTTTCAATGGGCATTCCTCAGCTAGAACAAACTTGCGGCAGCAGTCAAGACAATATTAAGGGTAAGTTTCCAATCAGCAAAGCTAGTGCCATTAAGTTTGTTTTCTTTGAGAATTAGAGCAAGTGATTGAAAGACATTGGAGATAAAATTAAAACATTCATCAAATGCATATAAAACATATTGAAAAACCTGAAAATACAATATATATATATATATGCTAGCAACCAACACCTCAAAAAATTCGCAATAATAGTTGGGGACTCTTGGCCATGTATTAATCAACATAAACTCCGTTGGGGAGCTTATTATTTAATACACCTAATAAACATCATAACTTGACAACCTTAAAATATTATCTTTTAAATAATAGTCCTACAGATGGATAAGTCCTAATATAAAAATTAATAATTAATTTTTGTTGTCATTTAAAATTTAAAAATCAGTGAACCTACGATTAACACATCCGATATGGAGGAAGACCCTAATGTCAAGGTGCATGCTAATTATGTAATACACGGTTGTGGACTCACTTATTTTCATTCAGTGATTGTTACTAAGTAATTCTCACTCATTAATAATCATTCATCATTCGTATTCATTCATTCGTGTTCACTGTTTGACGTAATTTTGAGTCGTGTATCAATGTAATTGCTTAGTAAGTTGATGTTGATGTTGGAGTTCATATCATTTCGAATTTACTCTTTCTTGTTCGGATAGTGCTATTTTGGACCAACTATCGTAATCATTGCTCGGAACCGCCGTCTTGGGATTCCCGCAATTCCATTTCCTGTTATTATTCCCAAGTTTTGAGTTCTATTATGTTTACTCTCATCCCGGGTCGTTTTCGTCACTTTTTGGGCACGAACAGTGTGCGCCGCGGCACAAGGGGTTGCGCGCCGCAGCACACACCTTGCAGGCTCGAGCCTGGTAGCGGCTGTACCGCGTGCCGCGGCCCTCTGCTGGCCGTGCCACGGCATTACCTGGGCGCCTGCTCGCAAATCTCACCTGCGGGCCATGACACACTCAGTCCGTGCCGCGGCACGCGAGTCAGATCACCCCTTTTTCCAGCGGATTTTTGGGAGATAAGTTCATTTTCATCCCCTTTCTCCTTCCTTCTCTCAGTGGGCGATTTTCGGGCAATATTCGGGCGATTTGGCATCTTTAATCTTAGAGATATCATCCTCCTCGAGTTCTTGGTGTGGATTAACAACATCTACTTGGGTTCTTCATCCTAAATCCAAGGTAACTTCTTCAACCCTAGATTCGATTTTGAGTTGGAGCATGATGTTTTGGATGTTATAATCTAGGGGAAAGCCCCTGGATTTGTGGTACACGAGGATGGACTTTTGCGATTTAAGAATTAGTTATGTGTTCCGGCGGATGATGGGTTGAAAAACTCGATTTTGAGAGAGGCCCATGCTACCCCTTAATCTATCCATCCAGGGTCTAGCAAGATGTACAAAGACTTGAAACAAAATTACTGGTGGAGTAATATGAAGCGAGAAGTTGCAGAATTTGTTTCGAGATGTCTCACCTATTAGCAAGTCAAGATAGAACATCAGCGACCGGCGGGTATGCTGAAACCACTTCATATCCTTGAATGGGAGTGGGAGGATATTTCGATGGACTTCATCACGAGTTTGCCGATGAGTCATCATGGCATGAATACAATTTGGGTAATTGTGGAACGTTTAACTAAGTCAGCTCATTTTCTTGAGATTAAGGATACGTAGGGTCCTGAGAGACTTGCCCAGTTATTCATGAAAGAGATCGTGAGATTGCACGGTACCCCTAAGAGTATCGTTTCTGATCGCGACAGGCGATTCTTGTCACATTTTTGGAAATCCATTCATATTGCCATGGGAACTCAGCTAAATTTCAGCATATCTTTTCACCCTCAGTCTGACGGACAATCAGAGCGAACTATTCAGACGTTGGAGGACATGTTGAGAGCATGTGTTCACGATTTGAGAGATGATTGGGAAGCCCAACTACCGTTGATTAAGTTCACGTAAAATAATAGTTGGCATGCTTCGATTAAGATGGCACCTTATAAGGCCTTATACGGTCGTCGTGTCGCTCTCCGTTATGCTGGTATGACTTATTAGAATCAATCGGAACTGAACCCGATATGCTAATAGCTGCCCGCGATAAGGTAGCATTGATCTGGAGTCGTTTGTTGACCGCTCAGAGTCGATAAAAATCATATGCAGATAATTGTCATCGACCATTAGAGTTCGAGGCAGGTGACCACGTTTTGGTCAAGGTATCCCCGAGTCGAGGTATCTTCTGTTTTGGGAAGCGAGGAAAGTTGAGTACGAGATTCATTGGACCATTTGAGATTTTGGATCGAGTAGGCAACCTGGCTTATTGATTGGCTTTACCTACGGCTTTGATCCGAATTCATAACGTGTTTCACGTCTCTCAGTTGCGGAAGTATGTTGCCGACTCTAGTCATATACTTCACTTCGCTGAAATCGAGATAACGGATGATCACGTGCGAGGAGCGTCCTGTATGAGTCCTAGAGGGACGAATTAAACAGTTGTGGAACAAGTCGATTCATTTTGTTAAGATTCAGTGGTCTAGACACGGAGTCGAAGAGGCTACATGGAAAACCGAGGATAGTATACAAAAGAGTTATCCCGAATTGTTTGACCCTTAGTTTCGAGGATGAAACTCTTTTTAAGGGGAGGAGTATGTAATACCCGATTGTGGAATCACTAATTTTCATTCAGTAATTGTGACTCAGTAATTCTCACTCATTAATAATCATTCATCATTTGTATTCATTCATTCGTGTTCACCGTTTGACGTAACTTTAAGTCATGTATCGTTGTAATTGCTTAGTAAGTTGATGTTGATATTGGAGTTCATATCATTTCGAATTTACTCTTTCTTGTTCGGATCGTGCTATTTTGGACCAACTCTCGTAATCATTGCTCGAAACCGCCGTCTTCGGTTTCCCGATTCAATTTCGTATTATTATTCCCAAGTTTTGAGTCCTATTACGTTTATTCTCTTCCTGGGTCGTTTTTCGTCACTTTTTGGGCACGAACAATGTGCGCCGCGGCACAAGGGGTTGTGCGCCGCGGCACACACCTTGCAGACTCGAGCCGGGCAGTGGCTGTACCGCACGCCGTGGCCCTCTGCGGGCCGTGCCGCGGCACTACATGGGCGCCTACTCGCAAATTTCAGCCGCGGGCTGTGGCACACTCAGTCCGCGCCGCGGCACGCGAGTCAGATCACCCCCTTTTTCTGTGGATTTTTGGGGAAGAAGTTCATTTTCATCCCCTTTCTCCTTCCTTCTCTCCGTGGGCGATTTCCGGGTGATTTTCGGGCGATTTGGCATCTTCAATCTTAGAGATATCATCCTGCTCGAGTTCTTAGTGTGGATTAACAACACATACTTGGGTTCTTCATCCTAAATCCAAGGTAACTTCTTCAACCCAAGATTCGATTTTGAGTTGGAGCATGATGTTTTGGATGTTACAATCATGATACGTGAATGGATATACGTATAATTATGAGTTTTTATGAGTTATCATCGGATTGTTGGAGGATTATTCAAGAACACTTTGAATGTTGATTTGGAATTGTGGATTTTGATTAGATGTTGTTGTAATCTCGAGTTGTGTATTCCTATTGGATTATCGATTTCATTGATGATGTTTTGTTGGATTGAATCACTCATTTGGAGGTTGGTATTCATTATAATTGGGATTGGTAGTAAACAATGGAAGAATGTTTGCAACGTGTTTGTCAAATTGCCCCAATGATTTTGGGTTTGTTATATCGACTTCTTGAATTGGTTATGATCATAATTGATACGTATATTAAGCGAATCATTGGTAATTATGTTATTCAAGGTTGTTCAAGCGACCGATAACTCCGTTAAGGACGTTTGTTCGATGAAGGACATTGTACCGGCATTTGAGACAAGTTGATCATTGCCCAGTTAAAAGGATAATCATTCCTACGTATAATTCATGCATAGTATATTAATCATGCTGAGGCTTGTAATTAGCAAACTAATCGTTTAATTCACGAGAACAACGGTTCCAATCATTTCATTTGAGCTATCACTCGTTGCGTTATTAATTCACCCCGGTGAGTCATTCTTGGCCTTGTCGGATTTCTATTCATTATCATTCATTGTGGTTGCTTTTGCTCCTGTGACCTTCCAGCATTGTATTGCGTTACCCGGTGGTATGTGTTTGAAATTTTTAGTCGGGCATACTAAGGTCATTGTGTATATGCGGGTATCCGGACACATTGGACTGTGCACATGGTAACATGCCTCCGTGAGACTAATTCGGCCAAGATTTTTGGGTGTTTATGCGGCACGCCGGGCACTCGGCATACTTGTGTACTTGCACATTGTAACACCCCGAGATATTCGGAATAATTACAGCGCCGTAAACCCTTTAAGTAAGGATTTACAAGGCTAATTTAAAAGAAAGGTAAATATAAGACATCATCATCATCGGAAATTCAAATTTGCAAAACCGAACAACTGGTTCAACGAGTAATTTATACAACCATATCGAAATAATTTTAATACGACACGCGTACTCGAGTACTGAAATCAAAACAAGAAAACAAATCACCAACAACAACAAACATCACTGAACCCCTTCGTCGTCACGTCGGTACTGTGGCTGTTTCCCTGCTCCTCGGCTACCTGAACATCAAAACAAATGTCCACCCCTGAAGGGGTTAGCAAAACGATGCTAGTACAAGTATCATATAAACAAATCAAATATGCATCAACAATACATAACATGATACACCACACGGACTTCCGCTACCGGAATCCGACAATCCGAATCCACATGATTCCATTAACACAGCAAGGGTATTCCAATGATCCAGCGCCCTCAGCATAGATCCCAAGATGATCCCGTCGGACCAACACGAGGTGGAAATAACCCATCCAATTATCCAGCGCCCTCAGCCTAGATCCCAAGATGATCCCGTCGGACCAACACGAGGTGGACATCCGATCCAGCGCCCTCAGCATAGATCGTACAATGTACACAAACACAACTCATGCATACACATATGCCAAATCATTATGTTCATCAACATGAACATACAAACACTAGATAACGAATATCATGACAATTCAACGTATTAAATCTCATGTTCAACAACATGAATAATCACACACTTGCTCAAAATACAAATATTAACATATTACGATACTTGCCTCGAAGATGGCAAGAACGAAACACTTCGATGATCTCAACACACTCGAAGGCCGCCTCCTTCGATCAACGTAACAAGCTCGAACCTTAACAAAAGGAATGATAAACAAATCATCTCAAGTCGAACGATGGCCTAGCAATTCGATCTATGGCCAAAAAGCTCAAAATAAACAATCTGCCTGGACTGCTTAGCGTGCGCTACGTACTCTACGTAACGTGCGCTAAGCCGGCCTGTTAGCGTACGCTATCGTATAAGCCTAGCGTGCGCTATCCACGGCCTGACAGTTTGAATCGGCTGATAACATAACGTACGTTACGTACGTATCGTGCGTTAACCTATCCCCAATAGCGCACGTTAACTAATGTATGTTAGCGTGCGCTAATCGTGCATGGCAGATTACTACTGATAGAAAACTAGGTTGAATGATGATGAACTCATGAATTCTCTGGTGATAAAACAAGTCATCCTCGAGCATATCATGCTAATAAGGTTTGTGGAAGTTCTATGATTATGAGATACAAATGTACGGATAATCATCTCAACATCATAATTCATCTTCGATCTTCAAGAAAATATTCTAAGTTCCGTTCGTCCTACGTTCCAAAACGCATGATTCCAATGAGTAAAACGTAACAACTGGGTAGTATCCATCTACTGATCACAAATCGGTTTGAAAATGTTTAGGAGTCCATAGACTAAAAACGGTTCAAAGGTTCCTACGATATATAGTGCCGATACATCCAAAGTATCCTTCTAACATGTGATGACCGATTATAAACGAAATAACTGGCTATCAAAACATGATCAATGTCCTTAAGAACATTACTAATATCGGTGAAGAATCACCTACCTCAAAGTAGTGAAGAACACGGAGGAAATCGAAGCAATCCAACACCGAAGGCTTGAACACCAATCTCCAATGATATACGATCCTCAATCACTAGCTAGGATGTTGACAAGAGGTGTTTAGGATGTAGGAAGTTATGTTCTAAGTGTAAGAATTCGGGTATGGGAGAAGAAAGAACTGAAATCACGAATAGAATGATGTCCTATTTATAAGAAATGGCTATTAGCGCGCGCTAGTCCCTGCTCGTAGCGTGCGCTAACGGCTCACTGACTTAACTGTATTCAGCACTTAGCATGCGCTATGCACATACCTGCAGCGTGCGGTAAGGCGTTGACTTGGCTTTTCCCGAAAGCCGTCCAGGTTCATCCCGACATGATCCGACAGGGGTCCCCCGGCCAGATCTCACCTACTGCACGTCTCAATCAAATTGACCACGCATAGCGTGCGCTAATGTTCCTTTGTAGCGTGCGCTATTGAGCCCATGTTAGCATACGCTACATATAGCCGATAGCGTGCGCTACATGCGCAGAATTACAATTTCTAAATCACATACATGAAATCATATGCTCGACAACAACGGATTATGAAATACGGAGAATAATACTCAGATCAAGTACAACGATTACCATATCACAAGTTCCAAATACATATCAGAAATCTCGGGTATTACATCCTTCCTCCCTAAAAAGAAGTTTCGTCCCGAAACTTAAGATGAAAACAACTCTGGATATCTAGCCTTCATACTGTCCTCCGTTTCCCAAGTGGCCTCTTCGACTCCGTGTCGTGACCATTGTACTTTAACCAAGTGTATTGGTTTATTCCTCAACTGTTTGATCCGACTCTCAAGTATCTTGATTGGTCTCTCTTCGAAAGTGCCATCATTAGCTATCTCGATCTCGTCGAAATCAATGACGTGACTGGGGTCCGGTACATACTTCCGCAATTAGGATACGTGAAACACATTGTGAACGTGACTCAGCGATGGCGGTAAGGCCAACCTGTATGCTAAATCTCAAACCCTCTCGAGGATCTCGAGTGGTCCGATATATCTAGGACTAAGCTTGCCTCTCCTCCCAAAACGGAAAATCCCTCGAGTAGGAGACACCTTCAATAGTACATGGTCCCCAGTGTCGAACTCTAGAGGACGACGACGTACGTCTACATAAGACTTCTGTCGACTCTGGGCAGTCAACAGTCTTTCTCGAATCAAAGCTATCTTCTCTTGAGTCTGAATAATCAATTCCGGTTCCGTCCCGATCAAATTCGAAGAATCATCCCAACACAGGGGTGATCGACATCTTCTCCCGTACAAAGCTTCAAATGGTGCCATCTTAATAGAAGCATGCCAACTATTATTATAGGTGAACTCGATCAAGGGCAAGTGAACTTCCCAATCAGTTGACCAATCTAATGCACAAGCTCTAAGCATGTCTTCTACCGTTTGTATGGTCCTTTCGGACTGACCGTCCGTTTGGGGATGGTAAGCCGTGCTAAAGTTGAGCTCAGTCCCCAAAGCCCTGTGAACTGCTTTCCAGAAGTGCGACACGAAACGACCATCTCGATCCGAAATAATGGTCTTCGGCGTCCCATGCAATCTGACTATCTCCGCAATAAATACTCGCGCCAATCTCTCGGGTCCCCATGTATCTTTAATCCCTAGGAAATGAGCCGACTTGGTTAGTCGATCAACTACAACCCAAATCATGTTCATTCCCGTTCTAGTCCTTGGCATACTGGTGATGAAATCCATCGAGATGTCCTCCCACTTCCATTCAGGGATCGGAAGCGGCTTTAACATTCTGGCAGGTCGCTGATGTTCAATCTTAACCTGCTGACAAGTCAAACACTTCGAAACTTACTCTGCTACATCCTTCTTCATACTCCCCCACCAGAAGTTTTGTTTTAAATCCTTATACATCTTACTGCTGCCCGGGTGAATAAAATAGGGCGCGCTGTGAGCTTCCTTCAGAATAGTCCGTCTCAAATCATCATCATCGGGAATGCAAAGTCGACTCTGAAATCTCAGAACTCCATCATCTTGTATCACGAATCCTGGGGCTTTTCCTTTCTTTACTTCGTCACATAACCGAAGGATTAGAGAATCGTTCAACTGCTTAGACTTGATCTCCTCGACTAGTGATGAAGTCAGTTCCATCACATATAGTTGCCCTTGAATTCCTGGTGCCCATACTTCAATCCTCTCGCGGATCAGCTCCCGTTGAATACTGGTTTGGGATGTAAGTGCTTCCAACACTCGAAGAGAAACAGGTTTACGGCTCAAGGCATAGGCTACTACGTTTGCTTTCCCCGGATGATAGAGAATCTCCAAGTCGTAATCCTTGATCAATTCCAGCCACCTTCTCTGCCTCATGTTTAATTCTTTCTGACTGAAAATGTACTTGAGGCTCTTATGATCGGTAAAGATCTGACAATGAGTGCCGTACAAATAATTTCTCCAAATTTTCAAAGCAAAGACTACAGCTGCTAACTCCAGATCATGAGTCGGGTAATTTACTTCGTACGGTTTCAACTGCCGAGAAGCATAGGCAATTACCTTATCCTTATGCATCAACACGCATCCCAGACCCTGATTTGAAGCGTCGCTGTAAACCATGAATCCATCAGTTCCATCTGGAAATGCTAAAATAGGTGCTGTCGTCAGTCTCTTCTTAAGTTCATCAAAACCAGCCTGGCATTTCTCATCCCACTTAAACTTTTGAGTTTTCTGTAACAGTTGAGTGAGCGGACGAGCAATTTTGGAAAATCCCTCTACATAGCGGTGATAATATCCAGCAAGTCCTAAGAAACTCCGGATTTCTTTCACGTTATTAGGGGCTTCCCATTCCAAGATTGCTTCGACTTTCTTCGGGTCCACCTGAACTCCGTCAGCTGATATCACATGCCCAAGGAAAGTTACTTCCCTAAGCCAGAACTCGCATTTTGAAAGCTTTGCATACAGTTGTTCCTTCCTCAAGGTGCTCAAAACCACACGTAAATGTTCGGCATGCTCCTCTGCGTCCCTCGAATATATCAAGATGTCATCAATGAAGACGACCACAAATTTATCCAAGTATTCTAGGAATACCCGATTCATCAATTGCATGAACACCGCAGGAGCATTGGTAAGTCTAAACGGCATCACTACGAATTCATAATGCCCATACCGGGACCTGAAAGCAGATTTCGGTATATCTGATTCCTTAATTCTCAACTGGTGGTATCCTGATCTGAAGTCATTCTTCGAGAATACCCTTGCCCCTTGCAGTTGATCAAACAAGTCGTCGATCCGAGGTATAGGGTACTTATTCTTGATCGTCATCTTATTGAGCTCCCTGTAATCAATACACAGTCGGAGGGATCCGTCTTTCTTCCGGACAAAGAGAACGGGCGCTCCCCAAGGAGAAACGCCAGGTTGAATATAGCCCTTCTGTAACAATTCCTCCAGTTGCTTCTTGAGTTCATACATCTCGGTTGGCGCCATGCGGTATGGTGCTCTGGAAATAGGAGCTGCTCCAAGCTCTAATTCGATAGTGAATTCCACTTCTCTCTGCGGAGGTAACCCAGGTAGTTCGTCAGGAAATACATCTGAGAACTCATTCACAACTGAAATAGTCGAGAGCTCTACTCCTTCCTCTTTCCTCATAGCATAGCACCAAAGTCCGTGACATCCCTGCTTCAGTAATTTCACTGCTTTCATCGCTTTGATCAATTTTTCCGAGCTTCCTGGTCTCCATCCTCGGAATAAGTGTTCAGATCCATCATCAGCAATGATAGAAATGACTCTCTCTCGGTAATTCAGAATAGCTCCATAACGGTTGAGCCAGTCGTCTCCGAGAATTAATTCGTCACCGTAGATGTCAACTACAATAAGATTCGATGGCCAATCTCTTCCTCTTATAGATACTGGAAAATTTCTAGCCTCTAGGGTTCCTACAATTCTCTCTCCACTCGGCAAACCCACGACATATGGTTCACAATCATATAAGCACGAGATTTTTAAATGATTTACACAGTTCAATGATACAAAAGAATGTGTACCTCCGGAATCGAATAAAACACTAACTCGTTGCAAAAGGATCTGAATTATACCTGATGCAACAACAGTGTTCTGATCGTCAGATTTCCTCAACTCGTGCAGGCGCGGAGGAACGGACCTAGCACTGGATGTCTCTCTCTTCCCGACGTTCTGCTGCTGAAATCCACTCTGCTGCGTCTGGTTCACGCTTGTCTCCTTCGGAACTGGCGCTGGAGTGCGAGTACCAAAAGATCTAGTAGCAACTCCACAGAAGGCCGCACGGTGCCCTTCTTGTCCACAATCGTAACAAGTCACAGAAGACGCGGGGCAATCACGTCGAATATGCCCTGCTCGACCACAATTGTAGCATTTCTTTGATGCATCCGAAACCGCTATGTAGTTCGGAACTTCTTCCCACCTCTAGAAGGATGTGGAGGTTTCCTAGCCGAATAAAAGGAAGACTGGCCCTTGCGGGGCCCACCGCTGTTTTCTGAAAAGTTGCCGGTCACCTTCTGCTTCTTTGCCTCCACTGATTTCTCCACCGCCGCCTCTTTCATATCGTAGGCCAGCGCTTTGTCTTGATACTGTCGCAACGTAGTACACTCGAATCCGGACATGTACTGCTGAATCTCCGGCTTCATCCGCATATCGAAATGAAAAATCTTTTCCGCCTCCGTTCTGACCAAGTGTCGCACACAAGTCAGCTGATGATTAAAAGTTTTGATTACATCTGTCACAGATGCTTCCGAAATCTGTGGTGAGAAAAACTCTCGGATATTTGCCTCTCTAACTGGACGAGGACAATACTGTGCTTCCATCATTAGCTTGAATTCCGTCCAGTCCGCATTATGATCCTCGGGTCGAATAGCTTCCCACAAATCAAAGGCCTCCCCAGTCAGAAAATACTGGGCTATGGGAACCTTCCGGTCCTCGGGACAGTTAAGACCCGCGAATATCTTCTCTAACTCCTTAAGCTAATGATCCCAAGTCAAAGCCTCGGCAGATCCGTCAAATTTTGGCGGGTGCAATTTGACCACCTCAGCAAGCCATCTGTCTCCCCGGTTATCCTCGTGGTGCTGCCGTCCCATCACCGTCTGCATGCGGTCGACTACCTGGGCGAACTGGTTAATCTGCGCCACCACCTGTTGAAGCACTCCCGGCATGTTAGGATTTGTGTCGTCGTTCGCTGATCCCTGCTGCCCTCCAGAATGGGAATCGGTTCGACTAGCTGATAATTCCGGGGTAGTTGCGGAATCCTCCTGTCTCATGTTACCCCGTCCGCGTCCACGACCGCGTCCGCGTCCACGTCCTCTTCTCAACATACTGTAAACACAATTCCTCAATATCCAGGACAAAGTTTTCGAAATAAAGTCCGTCAATACTCACAAAACAGTAATTAAGTAAAACGGTAGTATAAGAGATTAGGAGACTTACAACCACGGTCCACATGACGACTTTTGGCTGAACAGTGATGTTACGAACGACTCGTAAATCAATAGTGTAAACAGACCCAACTTAAAACCCGACTGCCAAGTTATCCATAAATATTAGCTCCGATACCATATTCTGTAACACCCCGAGATATTCGGAATAATTACAGCGCCGTAAACTCTTTAAGTAAGGATTTACAAGGCTAATTTAAAAGAAAGGTAAATATAAGACATCATCATCATCGGAAATTCAAATTTGTAAAACCGAACAACTGGTTCAATGAGTAATTTATACAACCATATCGAAATAATTTTAATATGACACGCGTACTCGAGTACTGAAATCAAAACAAGAAAACAAATCACCAAAAACAACAAACATCACTGAGCCCCTTCGTCGTCACGTCGGTACTGTGGCTGTTTCCCTGCTCCTCGGCTACCTGAACATCAAAACAAATGTCCATCCCCGAAGGGGTTAGCAAAACGATGCTAGTACAAGTATCATATAAACAAATCAAATATGCATCAACAATACATAACATGATACACCACACGGACTTCCGCTACCGGAATCCGACAATGCGAATCCACATGATTCCATTAACACAGCAAGGGTATTCCAATGATCCAGCGCCCTCAGCATAGATCCCAAGATGATCCCGTCGGACCAACACGAGGTGGAAATAACCCGTCCAATGATCCAGCGCCCTCAGCCTAGATCCCAAGTTGATCCCGTCGGACCAACACGAGGTGGACATCCGATCCAGCGCCCTCAGCATAGATCGTACAACGTACACAAACACAACTCATGCATACACATATGCCAAATCATTATGTTCATCAACATGAACATACAAACACTAGATAACGAATATCATGACAATTCAACGTAATAAATCTCATGCTCAACAACATGAATAATCACACACATGCTCAAAATACAAATATTAACATATTACGATACTTGCCTCGAAGATGGCAAGAACGAAACACTTCGATGATCTCAACACACTTGAAGGCCGCCTCCTTCGATCAACGTAACAAGCTCGAACCTTAACAAAAGGAATGATATACAAATCATCTCAAGTCGAACGATGGCCTAGCAATTCGATCTACGGCCAAAAAGCTCAAAATAAACAATCTGCCTGGACTGCTTAGCGTGCGCTACGTACTCTACGTAACGTGCGCTAAGCCGGCATGTTAGCGTACGCTATCGTATAAGCCTAGCGTGCGCTAGCCACGGCCTGACAGTTTGAATCGGCTGATAACATAACGTACGTTACGTACGTATCGTGCGTTAACTTATCCCCGATAGCGCACGTTAACTAACGTATGTTAGCGTGCGCTAATCGTGCATGGCAGATTACTACTGATAGAAAACTAGGTTGAATGATGATGAACTCATGAATTCTCTTGTGATAAAACAAGTCATCCTCGAGCATATCATGCTAATAAGGTTTGTGGAAGTTCTATGATTATGAGATACAAATGTACGGATAATCATCTCAACATCATAATTCATCTTCGATCTTCAAGAAAATATTCTAAGTTCCATTCGTCCTACGTTCCAAAACGCATGATTCCAATGAGTAAAACGTAACAACTGGGTAGTATCTGTCTACTGATCACAAATCGGTTTGAAAATGTTTAGGAGTCCATAGACTAAAAACGGTTCAAAGGTTCCTACGATATATAGTGCCGATACGTCCAAAGTATCCTTCTAACATGTGATGACTGATTATAAATGAAATAACTGGCTATCAAAACATGATCAACGTCCTTAAGAACATTACTAATATCGGTGAAGAATCACCTACCTCAAAGTAGTGAAGAACACGGAGGAAATCGAAGCAATCCAACACCGAAGGCTTGAACACCAATCTCCAATGATATACGATCCTCAATCACGAGCTAGGATGTTGACAAGAGGTGTTTAGGATGTAGGAAGTTATGTTCTAAGTGTAAGAATTCGGGTATGGGAGAAGAAAGAACTGAAATCACGAATAGAATGCTGTCCTATTTATAAGAAATGGCTATTAGCGCGCGCTAGTCCCTGCTCGTAGCGTGCGCTAACGGCTCACTGACTTAACTGTATTCAGCACTTAGCGTGCGCTATGCACATACCTGCAGCGTGCGCTAAGGCGTTGACTTGGCTTTTCCCGAAAGCCGTCCAGGTTCATCCCGACACGATCCGACAGGGGTCCCCCGGCCAGATCTCACCTACCGCACGTCTCAATCTAATTGACCACGCATAGCGTGCGCTAATGTTCCTCTGTAGCGTGCGCTATTGACCCCATGTTAGCGTACGCTACACATAGCCGATAGCGTGCGCTACATGCACAGAATTACAATTTCTAAATCACATACATGAAATCATACGCTCGACAACAACGGATTATGAAATACGGAGAATAATACTCAGATCAAGTACAACAATTACAATATCACAAGTTCCAAATACATATCAGAAATCTCGGGTATTACACACATCCCATTCGGGCGTACTATGATGCCCCTCATTCAACTTGATTTCATAACTAAGTCATGTGATTATTATATTTGTTCAACTCTTGAGGATTGTCGTTCTGTATAACTGACCCCGTTGGGATGTTGTTTTTAGGTCATGGCAAGGCAAAGGCACGGGAAGAGAACATTGACGGCGAGGAGTCCCAGTGATACTAGTAGGGCCCCCCAGTCTTTCCATTTATTCATATTTCTTTGATGAGTATTTTCCGCTGCAGTTTCCGTTTGGACTTTCATTTATTCAGAGTTGTATATTTCATCTTCATATGAAATATATATGTATTCTGTATTTCTGGGTGTATTGTACTTGAAACTCTTCATCGGACTAATTGGTAATATAATGTGGTTCGATACTACAGTTATATTATTTAATTCATTAATTTTCATTCGCCTAGTGGGTCCCAGTTGAGGGTCACGACACTATAATATCTGCCTCGTTTGGGGTGTTACAATTACTTCATAATTTAGATTAATTATGGAGGCCAATTTAATTTTATTTTAAAAAAAATAAATCACTTTTATCACTTAGTTATTTTAATCTTAGGGTTTTTAATTTTCCCGTCCTAACATGCAAGAATCCCGTCCTAACATGCAAGAAAATATATCACGCATAATCATACACGTCATACATTCAAAATAGTAAAAAACCAAAATAAATACAACAACATCTAAGCCTTAGTCCCAAAATGATTTGGGGTCGGCTAACATGAATCAAACTTTGAAACCGTCAATAATCGTTACATAAATAACATAAAAGGAAAAAAGAGGGAAAAAGTAGAGAAAAAAGCAAATAAAAAAAGAGAATGAATGAAAAAAAAAGAAAAAAAAAAAAAAAAAAATACAAAAAAAAACACAAAAAAAAAAAAAAAGAATCAGACTCCATCCACCATCCGTATTCTTTCCCGCCACATTTGCCTCTCCAACGCCATACTTTCTCCAATTCCAAGAAACCGCATATCATTTTCAATCATCTTTATCCAAGTTTTCTTGGGTCTTCCTCTACTTTTCACAACATTACTTGCTCCCCAACTTTCTAGCCTCCTCACTGGGGCATCAATAGGTCTTCTTCTCACATGACCAAACCATCGTAATCGATTCTCCATCATCTTGTCTTCTATAGACGCAACTCTTACCTTCTCTCTGATCACCTCATTTTTGAGCCGATCCTTTTTTGTATGACCACACATCCATCGTAGCATACGCATCTCTGCCACATTCATCTTTTGAACGTGACACTGTTTTACAGCCCAACACTCGGTGCCATATAACATAAGCAGCCTAATTGCCGTAAAATTTACCCATTAATCTATGAGGCATGCCGGGATCACATAAAACCCCTGTGGCACTCTTCCACTTCAACCACCCTGCCTTTATTCTGTGAGCCACATCGCCATCTAGCTCTCCATCCTTTTGGATAATAGATCCAAGATACCGAAAGAAAGTGGATCCATGAACAACTTTCCCATCAAATGTGATCATCCCCGCCTCTCTATCACTGTTTTCGCTAAACCTACACTCCATATATTCAGTCTTACTTCTGCGCAGGCCTAAAAAACCAAAATAAATGCAAGGATAATAAAATTATCCAATTATCATGGTCTTCGTCCCCGAGTTAAATGCGAGAAAATCTTCGACGCGATATCTCCCACTGGATCAAGTTTCTCGTCCATCCTCCCCGGGTCATGGATTTCCAAAATTACCTTTCATTTTTATGCAAAATTAATTACATTAAAAAATTCAATTTCAAAATCCTGACTCTCCGACAGACGCAACGAACGGCGGTGAAGCGGACCGGACCAAATACTGGACGGCCTGACCCGAAATAGAAAACCGGACGGAACATCCCGCCTGCCCTCAAGAGTGGGGCCAGCTGCTCGGGCAGTAACCGTGGCCGCGCCAGCCGCCGCCCGGCGCTGCCCGCTGGGTCTGTGCCAAATCTGTGTGTCCTTGTCGTTTCTATTTGTTCGTGATTTTCTTTTCAAATTCAATTATAATTTCATAAAAATAAAATACATCGAATTACAATAAAATTGCCCAAAAAATAAAACACTAGATCTACTCGTGGATGCAATCTTTGAAGGATAATCACACCTACGACCTGGTTGAGTTGCAGGTGGGAAGAGAGCACTGAAAAACAAATGTGTTTACAAGTTGAAGATTGATGAACATAACCCACAACCAAGATACAAAGCAAGGCTAGTTGTTCAAGGTTTCATTCAGAAAGAGGGTGTTGATTTTGAAGAGATTTTCTCAACAGTGGTGAAGATGTCTTTGATCAGACTTGTTCTTGCAATTGCTGCCACTTTAGACTTGGAGATTGAACAACTCGATGTGAAGTCCGCAATTTGTGCAGGAGATTTAGACAAAGAAATCTACATGAGCCAACCGGAAGGATTTGAAGTGAAAGAAAAAGAGAATCTGGTATGCCGGTTGAAGAAGAGCTTGTATGGCTTGAAAGAAGCTCCTAGACAATGGTACATGAAGTTTGAGTCATCCATGACTAACCATGGATACAACAGAACCACCCCAGATCACTGTGTTTTCATCAAAAAGTTCACATGAGGTGAATTTATCATATTATTAATCTACGTCGATGATATGTTGATTGTAGGCCACGATGTTAGCAAAACACTACCAATTTCAGTACTTTAGCCGATGACCAAAAGTTGTTGGCCAAGGTCGAAGGTCATCGGCTATACTACAAGGTCGTCGGCTAATGTCCCGTCAGCCGATATCCGTCAGCTAAGGTTTACCTGACGACATCCTGGGGGTACTATCGGCTAAAACTAGGACTTTAGCCGACGGCTAAAGTATTAAGGGTTTAGCCGACAACTGACTTCTCGTCGACTAAACTCCAAATTAATGAAGCTACGTACAATTCAACCTGGACCATTCCAACCCAAACCTGAACCGCCAAGACCCCAAATCGCCCGCGAGAAATAAATATCAGTATATACGCATGGTGGGACTCGAACCCGCGACCTTCCCCTCTACGAAGTAGTACATTACCGCCGAGTTATATGGATTACATATGTAATATTTTCAAATATTTTATTTATTATATTTTGAAACAATAATTTATTTACTTATTTATTATAAATCTTTATGATAAATGTATAAAAAATTTATACTTATTAAACTTATTATTTTATGTCAAAAATGAATTTTATTTTACGGTAATAAATTTCTTTATAAAATACATTATTGATGAAAATTTAAAAAATAAATAAAAAATCAGAATATTCATACTTTTGCCGACAACTAGATCTGCGTCGTCGGTTAAAATATGAAATAAGTGGTCAGCTAAAAATTAAATAAAAATCAGAATATTCATACTTTAGCCGACAACTAGATCTATGTCGTCGGGTAAAATATGAAATAGTCGTCGGCAAATCGAGGTTTAGCCGATGACTTATTTACTCGTCGGCTAAAGTGCAATTTTAGCCAACGGCCGATGGACGTCATCGACCGTTCTCCGATTGATCGTCGGCTAAAGGCTGAATTTTGGTAGTGAAATTGAGAAACTGAACAAAGAGCTAAGTAAGTCTTTTGCAATGAAAGACTTAGGTGAAGCTAAGCAAATCCTTGGAATAAAGATCTCCAGAGATAGAAAAAGCTGTTGGAACATTTTGTTCAATACAAGTATTAATAATATTTTGATGATTAAAGTTGCTAAACAAAGCAAAACAACAAAAAGGCGAAACATAGCACCGAAGTAATCGAAGACGCAAAAAGTATCCAGGAAAAGCTTATCTGCAGCTCAGATGAGAAGAAACATACTTGATCAGATGAGATCATCCTACCTAATCAGACAAGAAGAAACCTACCTGATCAAACGAGATCATCCTACCTGATCAGACGAGAAGAGAAGCTGCCTGACCAAGCTTAACGTACGTAACAAACAGATCTTAACGTACGTAACATGGCAAGCTTAACGTACGTAACATATTGTGTATAACATATGTAACCAAGTGTTTCAGAATTAAAACAAGATATACGTTGGGAGGATTCAAAGTCAGAAAAGCGACAATGGATATATGACGTCAGCAGTGACGTACCCTTAACGTACGTAATGAAAATTAGCTAACGTACGTAATGCCTAAGTCAGATGCTACTGGACTGAAACTGGTACATGATAATGTACGTAACAAAATCAATATAACGTATGTAACACTGTTAGCGTACGTAAGAGATGCACAGGGAGCTAATAGCTAGTTTGATGAAGAAGGCTATAAATACCATTCCTATGGTATTGTATCCATACAACAACTTTGTTGTTACCCAAAATATTATTCGGAGATGATATTGCTGGAATGGTCGAGTAACAAACAAAGTGCGAGAGCACGTTCGTAGGGAAATAAATAACACAAGATTTGCCAGGGTTGTTAGTCCTGTGCTTGAATGCTCTCGCGAGATGTTATTAATATGAATACTAGTGAGTACAAATATTAATGTTAGTACAATTACAATGAGTGTAAAGACTCTAATTATCTTAGCTATCGAGTGTTGAAGATTGCCGGAAGAACCAGAGTTGAAGCTATGTGAGTTCTTGTTACAAAGATGGAGAGTTCTTCGTATTGTTTGCTTTTAGTGTTATGTGTTCACATTGTAAACTGTCACCGTGTTAACGTTTTTTCACCGTGTGTTTTTGTGAATGTCTTTCACTGTGTTTTGGCCGCTGCTGGAGTCCTTCTATTTATAGGAGAAGAGGTCGCTAGGTTCTCCATGTCCATCACGAGCGACCGCCGTTTTCTATATTAAAATAAGGTGGGCGATCGTCCCAACACGTGGGACTGTTTCCTTAAAGTCCGCGGCTGCTGCTGGCAGCCAGATGTGCGAGCCAATGAGAAGTCTGCATGCGTCCTGAGTCGCTGTCTCGGGAGGTCCCACTTCGCAACTTTCAGCGGGTTTGTCGGTAGGTGAGAAGATGGTGGCAGGCAGGGGTCAAAAGGCCTTATCCTGTGGCGCCTTTTGCGGATCTGCACGTGGGTCTTCATCCGAGATTCCATCTTCGAAGACTTTGACGGGTGTCGGATTCACACGTGGCATGGGACGATCGTCTCCAGTCGGACATTAAAGGCGATCGCCAGATACCAATAGACGATCGCCTTGGACGTCGACCGCTAGGTGCTTGCCCAGCACCTGTCTTCTTTAGCTAGCTCCTGACCATTATGTCGATCGCCATCGAGGCGTGTAAATCGCCGCACAACAAACTTCAAGCAAAACATTCATTGATTTGAGATTGATATACTTATATTATTGTTGTGATATTGAGCTTATATTGTTAGTTTGAGTGTTTATAGATTCAACATCATACACGAGACGTAAAAGAAAAGATATGATTGGATTCGGTGTTATTAGGATCAAGGATCCGGCATTGTTAGAATCGCAATCGATATCTTAGTGTGGTTTATCTAGTACCGATAGAAAGCTAAAACGGTTGATTCCTGGTCCGATAGAAAAGGAAAATGGTTTAACTTGGACCGACACAAAGACAAGTATGAGTGGTTTATCACGGACCAATAGAAGACGTGATTGTAATGGTTATCCCTCGACCGATAGAAGAGAGGTGCAGAGGTTTTTCTTTAACCTATTGAAAAAGATACCGAGAGAGGACGTAGGCTTCGTTAATAGCCGAACCTCTATAAATCCGTGTGTCGTTTAAATTTCCGCACTTTATATTTACGCACAACGGTGCAAATACCGATTTTGCTTCAACAAAAGCAAGAAGCTTTGATTATCTCAAGAACAATACGTTGAAAAAGTTCTTGAAAGATTCAATATGAGCAAGTCGAAGACAGTCAGCACTCCACTTGCGGGTCATATAAAACTCAGTTCAGCACAATGCCCCACGAGTGAGATAGAGAAGAAGGAAATGCCAAAGACACCATATGCTTCGGCAGTCGATAGTCTAATGTATGCTATGGTATGTGTTGGAACATTTTATTCCACACATTCAATTTAGAGTTTTGATGATAATTTGCTAAACAAATAAAAACAACAATGAAGCAAAGTAAAACAACAATGAGTCAAGAAGAAGTCGAAGACAATTGAGCTGGACATAAGAACATTGAATTAAAGCAAAATCAAGTATAATGTATGCTACACACAATAGTTAACATACGTAATGAAAACCCAGCTGAAGACAGCCGAGTATGGCAAAGCTTAACGTATGCAACAAAAGAAGGTTAAAGTACGCAATGGTACGAGCTTAACGTACGTAATACACATCAGCTAAAGTATGCTTTGAGAGTTTGAATCAGAATTCAAACTATATGACCGTTGTGACATCATGGATATATCTGAGGTTGATGTAACATACGTAACAAGTATACAATAATGTACGCTACAAGGATAACATAACGTACGCTATGTATAACGATAGCATACACTACGTAAGAGACATAAGCTAGTGGACTGATTTCATTGGACGTATAATGTACGTAATGAAGGAAAGAACACCAGACGCTATTTTAGGCTTTGAAGCCTATAAATAGCACTTCATATGGTATTCACCTTACAACAACTTCAAGAAAAGCTTATATACTTCAGATATCATTATCCTCATTACTGTTGTTTTAATCGGGCATTTAATTCACTCAAACATACACGAGAGGAAAGAAAGGATTATAGATTTGATTAGGTGTTATTAGGATCGTGGATCTGGCATTGTTAGAATCAAAATCTAAATCCAAGTGAAGTTTGTCTAGTACCAATCGAAAGCTAGATAGGTTGATTCCTTATCCGATAGAAAAGGAAAACAGTTTAGCTTGAATTGACAAAAAGACAAGAGCATAACGGTTTATCTTGGACCAATAAAAGGTAAGAGTGTAACGTTTTGCCTCGGACCGATCGAAGACAAGGCGTAAAGGTTTATCTTAAGCCTATAGAAAAAGATATGAAGAGAGGACGTAGGCATATTTGGCCAAACCTCTATAAATCTTGTATCGTTTATATTCCGTATTTCAATTACGCTTCTGCAATCGCAAAAGAGTTTAAAAACTCTACTCCAAACTATTATCCTACCTTCAAGTGGCGGTACCAAACCCAACAATTGGTATCGGAGCGGGTATCTCTTATAGTCGGCTTAACATCCCGGGAGAAAAAGATCCAATGGCGCTCTATTTTGCCCCGGTCGAAGGCCTCGCCTTAAATCCGACCTCCATTTTTTGATGGATCAAATTTATGACATGGAAGAAGAAGATGTCAATATTCATCTGATCTTATGACATCGAGCTTTGGAAAGTTATTTCCCTTGGTCTAAAGATTCCTACAAAACTGGACGGCTCTCTAAAAACTTTGAAGATTATAGTGATGAAGATTGGAAACATGATCATCATAATTGCAAAGCAACAAAATTGCTTTATTGTGCTCCAAATTCGGAAGAACACAACCAGATTTCCTCATGTGATAGTGGCAAAAAAATTTGGAAAATCTTAGAGGTAACTCACGAAGGAACGAACCAAGTCGAGGAGACAAAGATCAATATGCTTCTTCATGACTATGAGCTTTTCATGATGAAAGACGAAGAGCCCATTACAAATTTGCTAGACCGATTTTCGGTCATTACAAATGGACTAGCTTGCTTCGAAAAACCATTATTGAGTAGTGAAAAAGTCAAGGAAATTTTAGGATCACTGCCTCGCAAATGGGATGGGACGGTTACGGCAATTATGTAATCTAAAGATCTAAATACTCTTGATTTTAGCACCCTTGTCGGTTCGCTAATAAATTATGAGATGGACTTTAAATCAAGGAACGCCAAGCCGAAACCGAAAGAAAGATCTATAGCTTTAAAAGCTAAGAAGGTATCAAGAAATAAAGAAATTTTCCCGGTGGATGATAATGATAAAGAATCGGCATTTTATGCCAAAAACATCAATAAGTATCAAAACTTATTAAACCGTAGAAGAAAAGACATCTCGCAGGGCCGGAACGAGTGAAAGAAATTCGACAATAATTATCGAAACTATAGAAAATCAGGCCACTTTGCTAAAAATTGCCGAGGCTCGACTTCCAAGAAGGAAGTGCTTATAGCCACGTGGAGTGACGAAGATGAAGAAGAAGATTATATTCAAAGTAATCTCGCACTCATGGCAAGAAGCTCAAACGACGATAGTGACGTCGAAATCCAGGTAAGTACCTTATCTCACAATGAATTATTTGAAGCTTTCGAACAATTACATACGGATTTTCAAAACTCGTTGAAAGATAATACATCCATATAGATGAAAAATAATTTATTGGAAGATGAAATCTCCAAAATACAAGAAAAAGAGAAATTTATTAAAACCGATCATTATATATGTCTTGGAAATGAGAATAATTTATTAAAAGTTCAAAACGAACTTAAAGAGTTAACGAACAAATTTTCTTGTGGAAATGACAATTTTGAAAAATTGCTTTCGGTTCAAAAATTTTCGTTAAAAAACAAGGATTAGGATTTAAATCAAGCGGTAAAAACGAATCCTTAAATTTGAATATATCCCAATGTGGTAAATGCTTAAAAATCGGGCATCATATTTCGAATTGTAAAAGCCCAAGAAAAACGATAAAAAATAAGAAAATATAGATTCCAAAAGGAACCATAATACTGAATATCATCTATTTACCTAATGAAAAATGATCAAAAGTCGGTTGGATCCCCAAAATTCAAAATTAATATATTTCATCAATTGGTATTTTAAATAATTGGTATTTAACTCAGGTGGGGTTATTTTTTAAAAAAGGGAGATATTTTTCAGGGAGAGTTTTACCCATTTAATTTTCATATTTAACTGGTCATTAATTTTCTGATCATCATGCACTTTTTGCTAACGGCAAAAAGGGGGAGAAGAATAAAGGAAAAGAATGAGGAGAAAAATGAAAAAAATATAATGAGGGAGAAGAATAGAAAAATAGAAGGAAAGATGGGGAGAAGAAAACTAACGAAATAGATAAATCCGAAAACTTTGATCTATATATTTTTATATATATTTTTGCAGGTATAAATCTCATCCAAGTATTGTTGCTTTGTCGTCATCAAAAAGGGGGAGATTGTTGGAACATTTTATTCCACACATTCAATTTAGAGTTTTGAGGATAAGTTGCTAAACAAGAAAAACAACAATGAAGCAAAGTAAAACAACAATGAGTCAGGAATAAGTCAAAGACAATCGAGCTGGACAAAAGAACATTGAATTAAAGCAAAATTAAGTATAATGTATACACAATAGTTAGCGTGTTAGTATTATGCTCCAAGTCTACTGCTTAATAATATAATGTAGAGATATTTATTATTATAATATTGATTATATTATTGAATTAATATTTTGCTTACACTCATCAAATATGTGATTTGATAGTAAAGCTCGTTAAACCATTAAAGAATTTTATTCTAGATATCCCTAGTAATATGATTACTAGTATGATAATGATACGATGGCTATGTTTTACTGGTCATGAACATGAGATGTTATATCACGTCATAGATACATGTAGAGACATCGTATTGGATATGACCTGACAAAGAGAATTATATATGAATTATGTCATTATAATTCCTCTAATTGTTATAAATTATTTAAGTCCTTATTACCTAAATACACTACAGTTTACTACATAATGAGTATCGTATTTTAACACAATACCAACGCCTTCTGTAATAAGGGACCATACAGTTTGTGATTAGATACGGTACGATTTATGTAGAGGGAAGTATTTTGTCCAGAGAGAACTTGTCCCTCCTATAAAACGGAGAAGATATCCACGGGCCCTTGATAAGTTAAATTGTATAAATGCATGGCCATGCTCAAATTGATCAATAAAGAGTTATTGATAAATATTTGAATTGGACAATTGTAACTTGAGATCAAGAATATTAATTAAGCTATATAAGGTCGACTTATCCATGCCTTATGCTTAATAAGTATATCGCGCGACTAGAGGATTAAATATTATACAGTAACGGGATTTCGTTCGTGCCGTCGAATTAATTCTTTTAATGCGGGTAGTCATAATATCTATCTAGAGGCCGCTTATGATTTATGAGTCGTAAAATTGTTTTTATACTCATTGCCGTATTAATTAGAACCTACAGGGTCACACACTTAAATGAGCATATCAGCTATTTTACTCCGGTTGATTATAGTTGGTGAAAGGGTTGGTGAACCCTTAGCCATGTAGAGGGCTATATAATAGTGTCTTGTAATAGCCCTCACACTTGACCAAACACAAGAGAAGACATATTTTGTGTAGAGAGAATAAAAAATCTGATTTTGATATTTCTCTCTCAAAAGTCTTGAAGATAATATTCAAGAGTTGAATAATCAAAAGGGTCAAGAATATATCTTCATATCTTTGAAGATTGATTCTTTGATCAAGAAAAGTATTTAGAATACTCATCTAATCTTCATCTAATCTTGTGAGTATGATCTTCAATAACATATTGAATAAGATTCATAGTTGTTATTTTAGATCAAAGTTCAAGAACATTTGAATAAAATTCTTGATGTTATGGTTCTTACCATAATCAAGAACATACTTATGTTCAAATTGATTTAAATGAAATCTTTATTGAATCGGATCTAGCCATCCGTTAGACGCTCGGGACTGTTCATTGTATGGATACTATAGAGGACGCTCGCTTCTTGCAACGTCTCTAGAAGGCTCGATCGAGAACATGCTACAAGAGGAACAACCTTATTTTTCGTACTTTGTTAATATACTTGAATCCTCAGAGGGTTTTATTGTAACACCCCCAAGACGATCAGGACATATTACAGCGCCGTGGACCCCACCCCTTGGAATCCACCAGGCTAACACACAAACTCGACATGATAATAGTGATAGACATCATTAACATACGGACAATTTCTCAATCCAAGACATACCAAATAAGTAGATCGAACTCCACAGTGCAATACAATCAACCAAACCCAAATCGGGTACAAAACAATCACAATGTTCCAAAAGAAAGAAGTACTTGAGTACTGAAGCAAACGACATGATTAATAAAATTTAAAAGACATGACATCAACGAACGACCATTTGAACAGATTCACTCTTGCCCATCATCCTTGTACATCCCGCATGCTCGTTCGCCTCCAAGACCTGTACTTGAAATACAAAAATATTACCCCCATTTAAGGGGATAGCGACAAATGCTAGTGCAAGTACAATCCATTTGAACTACCATTCTAATCATATGAAATATGCGCCAAAAATCATTTAGAAAACATTTATATTCCCGAATATTACGGTGCACGAGCACAGAACACATTTCTCCAACAAAACATTTCAAAGGTTAACCATTGTTACGAGACTCACGGCCACCGCACCCCGCAGAGGCCCCGTCAGACCATCCTTGGGTGATTAACCCCAGTTCGTGATACGCATACACATGGAACTACATATCCCTAGAGGCCCTGTCGATCCATCCCTGGGTGAACATACACATTCACATCCACAACATACACGGGAAGCCATAATCCAAATACTAGAATATGCAAACAAACGCAAAGTACTTGACTTTGAGACATCTTCGATGAAACGAGAACGAACAATGACTAGGAATGACCCGGAGGGAATACGACCATTCCTAAATGAGAGATTAACATAACTCAGTCCTAGATGATAATATTAATTGAAAGGAATACGCCACAACCTCGACTAACAATCATAACCATACACGGATGACACATACGGGCGAGGGTTTTCACAAAACCTCCCCGAATCAACAATCCATGGATTAAACATGATGGAAATGGATTGAGAATCACCCAACAACAATAATCGATAAGAAATATCATAGCATAAATGAACGATTCGAGTTAATCTAGACAAATCCCGAAACCCCCCAAAATAGATAAAGGTAGAGTCCTAAGCCAAATACATTGGATTAAAGTGGAGAAGACGGATTACAATGATGTACTATGTTTGGAGAACAATAATCGGTCTATCACGGAACTCTGCGGATTACTTTTCACAAATCACCCCAAAATCGCTGGAATCTCCCAAAGGATGAGAAGAGGAGGAAAAATGACGAAAAAGGGGGGCTGTTGTCTTATTTATAACAGGTATAATTAGCGTGCGCTAATCTTTAAAGATAGCGCGTGCTAACGGGGGTCGCCAGTAGTCCAGTAGCTACTGCCCGGTGTCGCTAGCGTGCGCTATACAAGTTTAGCGCGCGCTACCTGTTAGTCGATAGCGTGCACTACGAAAGCTTAGCGCGCGCTACATGATAGTACGAACCCAGGATTCTGAGTCCAGAATCCTACTGCCCAGAACACCGAAGACGTTAACGCACGCTATAACTAAGAGTTGGCATGCGTTCACTGCACACCAATAGCATACGCAAGAAACCATACTATTTATGCAGCAGTCCAGTACTGCTGAGTGCAGTTCACTGCTGAGGAAGGTACAGATTCGAATCTCAACGCAACGCCAAAATCCCAAAAACTTAGATACGAGGATTCACGACGACGAGGCTAAGTGCTGAAAAAAAAATATAATTCCGACTATCGGGGAATCCGAAATACGACAAGGAAGATAAAATTCCCTGAACTTAAAGGAAATTACAAAACGAACCGAAACTCACGATACAACATCAGATTAACGAACCGAAACTCATAACATGAACAACTCAACCATACGAACTCATGTAAACAAGAAAACAACGAATTCGAATGTGTTTTACGAGAATCGAACATACATGCGACAAAATATAACTCAAA
This sequence comes from Orobanche coerulescens, assembly GCA_033398695.1. NCBI lineage: Eukaryota > Viridiplantae > Streptophyta > Magnoliopsida > Lamiales > Orobanchaceae > Orobanche > Orobanche coerulescens. The sequence goes on along the minus strand of CM065818.1, from coordinate 83,287,711 downwards.
ATGAAATTACGTAAAAACATCTCCGAAACTCGTCCAAATGGAAAAACTCCAAGAATAAAATAGATTCAAAACGTCGAAACGGTTACAACAAGTCGATAAAAGTAGACATGCACCAAAATGGAAACTGCTAAAAATGAAAAGGTATGGATATTACATTCTCCCCCTCTAAAAAGAAGTTTTGTCTCGAAACTTCAGAATCAAAAATCTCGGGGTGTCTCGCAAGCATATCCTTATCCAATTCCCATGTTGCTTCCTTTACTCAGACCATTGCACTTTAACCAAGGGGTTGGTTTTGTGCCTTAACTATTTATCTCGACGTTCCAAAATCCTCACTGGCCTCTCCTCAAACGTAACGTCCTTCTCAATATCCACCTTCCCGAAGTCAATAACATGAGTCGGGTCTGGAACGTACTTCCTCAACTGAGAAACGTGAAATACACTATGCACATGGCTCAACGACGGATGTAATGCCAATCAGTAAGATAACTCGCCAACACTCTCCAATATCTCCAAGGTCCAATATACCTTGGACTAAGCTTCCCCTTTTTCCCAAAATAGAAAACTCCCTTCGACAGAGACAATCTCAATAAGACATGATGTCTTACCTCAAACTCTAAGAGTCGACGCCTAACATCCACATAAGACTTTTATCGACTCTGAGCCGCCAACATCCTCTCTCGAATCAACTCGACTTTGTTCCTCATCTCTAACACAAGATCCGGCTCGGTGCCAACTAAATCGGATGGCTCATCCCAACATATCGGTGATCGACACCATCGGCCATAAAGCACCTCATACGGTGCTGTAATACCTGTAATTTTTATTAACTGTTTGATCTTGTCATTCTTCCTATTTGTCGCTTTGTAAACTCTTTGTGATGTTGTCGATGTTGTTATAGAGTTTTGTACCTTGTTTTAGATCATGATCGTGTTGTTTAGACCTTTCAGAAGTGTTTTGGGTCAGAGAGATAGCGCACGCTAGGCCTAGTCTAACGCACACTAATTCTTCTTGAGTAGCGCATGCTAGCTTTGAGCCTTAGCGCGCAAAGGGACCAGACAGGGCAGAGGTAGTAGCAAATTATGCTCTCTGGACTAGCAGTTATTGCACGCTGCGAGTTAGCTAGTGCACGCTATTCGTGGTCCATAGCGCGCTCTAACACGTCTGTAGCGCACGCTAACGAGCTGGGTCGGCAGAGGCATTGAGGTTTTCAGACTGTCTGGACTATCAGGTAACGTACGCTAGGCTTTGGCTAGCGCATGCTATATGTGTTGCGTAGCGCACGCTAGCTATCACATCAGTGCACGCTAAGATTCGAGGCGGGTAGAGGACAGTAGGTTTTGGACTCCAATTTCTGGACACCAACTCCCAGGTAGAGCACGTTAACTATCGACTAGCGCACACTAAAGGAAGGCGATTAGCGCCAGCAACGGTATACCTAACACACGCTAACGAGGCTGGCAAAATCCAGTGGACTACCCGGTGACCCCGCTAGCACACACTAATATTGAGGCGTAGCGTGCGCTAGACTGCGCACGGTATATATTGGACAGTTGACTTCCACTCGTCATTATTTTCATCCTTTTCACATTTCTGATCGGGAGCACTGGTATTTGGGCGATTCGGGGAGTTTGGAGGCGATCCTTCTTCAGATATCAACATCTTTGGTTGGATAAAAAAGATTTCACAACGTCAAATCCATTCTATCTCCCAAATCAAGGTAAGAGTGCTTAGAACCTTAACTTTGGGAATTTTGGGGATTTTCTTAGATTCGTCCGATTTATCCATTGTGAAGCTTGAGAACCTTGAGATTATGATTTATCTACCCCGTATCTATGTTTCCCTTACGATTTTACAGATTGGTTTATGCCGTGTTCGGACTTGTAAGGGTTTGGGTGATTTTCCAACCTCTAGTTGTTTACCCTTATAGTTTCGTGAATCGTCGATGGGTTTCGGGAGTTTCTTCGTGAGTTATGAGTATGGATTATTGATTATCATATCCTTGTGAATCATTTAGGTACTGGAAGTGTGTTCTTGGACCTACCGAACTCATACAATTTTCCGTTTGATTTCTCGATGTCTCAAAGGCTAGTATATATTTATGATTGTACGTTCTCGACTTTGAAAGTAAGATATATGAATGGCATGTTTGTTTATATCCACTCTGGGATGGTCCGACGGGTCATCTGAGGGTTTCGTAGCCTATGGTGTGATTCTATGGATAATATGAGTTAACCACTCTAGGACGGACCGACGGGTCCTCTGAGGGTTCCATAGCCTCTGATGCGGTTCCACGGTTGATCATGTATGTATTGATGTGATGATATGAGATTTAGTTATTCCGGAATACTAGTCTTGAAATGATGAATTGACGGTTACTTTTACTTTAATGTCGAGGAGTATTGTATTTCATATTCGATATACTTGCACTAGCTACTCGACGGCTAACCCCTTTATAGGGGAATACTTTTTATGTATTTCAGATTCCCGGAGAGCGGACAGGCAGGTATCAGCTCGGCATGAAGATGATGGGAAAGCGTGATACTGTATATTATCTCCGGTTATATTTTGTGTTCCTCCATTCAGTGTTGTTGTACTGGAATGGTTATTGAATACTCGAGTATTGTTTTCCAGTTTCCTTGATGTTCCGGCCTGTGTTGCCGAGGTATTGATTTGGTGTTGGGATGTATTTGGATACACTGGATATGGTTTGAATACCATTTGTATTGTCCTTCACTTCATTATATTTGGACCTTCTCGGTTAAGATTTATAGTTCCGCGTATGATTAGCCTTGTGGGTCCCACGGCGGGGCTCACGGCGCTGTAATATACCCTGAATAACTTGGGGGTGTTACAGAATATGGTATCGGAGCTTAGGTCTATGGACACCTAGGCTTTCGGTCTTTTGGGTCGATTTAGTCATTGTCTGTCTACAGTATCACTACTTTGCCATCATCACAGTGCGACCGGTACTTGTAAGATCTCTTACTCTTCTGGTGTTTCCTGAATCGTTTTGCCTCTGAATTGATATTTTTGAGAATCGGTCACTTCGATGACGTGCGATTGAATTGTACTTACGTGCCTTGTGTATTCTTCAGTATGTCAGCTGGTAGGGGACGAGGCCGTGGTCGTGGCCGTGGACGTGGACGAGGACGTGGCGCCGCCGTCTCCCTCAGTTCCTTTGCGGGATCGACCAACCCCAGCCTATCTAACTCGGTGCATCCTGACACCAAAAGTCAGCATGAACAGTCGACTGGCCAGTGGAACAGCGCGGATGTTGGAGTTGCGAACGTACTTCAACAATTGGCTAACAAGATGAAATCTTGGCCCAAGCCATTCAGTTGAATAATCCGAACCCAACAACGGATGCCTTGCTTCAAAATGTAATCCGTATGCACCCTACACAGTTTGGCGGTGCCACAGACCCGTTATGTTGAGAGGATTGTCTAGCGGAGTTAGAGAAAATTTTTGAAGTGTTTGAATGTCCCGAAGCGAGGAAAGTACCGATTGCTCAATATTTCCTCACTAAGGAGGCCACTACGTGGTGGAAAGTTATCAAGCCACATGATCATTTTGCTATGTGGGAAGAGTTTAAAGAGCTTTTATAGGCCGAGTTTTGTCCTTGGACAGTGCAAGAAGGCCGAATCCGAGCCTTTTTCGAGGCTAAGCCGCAGAACATTCCCGTTTCGCAGGCAATCGTGGAGTACAACCAACAATTGATCCATGTGAAGGATCAAGTACGAAACGAGTGTGATAAGATCCATTACTTTGATATGTATGGACTTACGATGGTACATGGCCAGATTTGCTTGCACCATGTTGAAGGAATATTAGGATAGGGCTTTGGCCCATGACATGTTAAGCCCCGACAACGATACCAATGAAGAACCGAAGAAGCAGAAGATCGCGGGAAATTTTTTGAGCTCTAAGAGTGGCAACTTCCAGAGGCCTCAGACGACTAACTGTTCCTCCGGACAGTCGTCACGTTCTGCTAAAGGAAAGAGGGGTTTTCGTTTTGCTCCGGGCATCTCAGCTCGCCCGGTGACTTGCTATTATTGTGGTCGTCTAGGCCACGTTAATTTGGAATGCAATTTCCCACCTTTGAAGTGTCACACTTGCGGACAGATGGGACATAGAGCGGCATATTGTTCCGAACCAAATCAGACTCTAGACACTCGGGCTTCTTCCCCAGCGCCACTAGATCAAGGCGTGAATCAGCGACAATCTTTTGGACAGTCTCAGCAGAGTTATGGCAGGGGCCGGGGCCGGGGTCAGAATGCTGGAGGGGGAAACTCTAGTGTCGGTTCTGTACAACCACGAATCTATGAGAAGCGTCGAACAGACGAACCCGACGCGGCGGTGGCCTCAGGTACCATTCATATTTTATCTCATCCACTTCGTGTACTTTTTGGTACGGGTGCTACACATTCTTTCATTTCCTTGGAGTGTGTACGCCGTTTAAATATAACATGTATGACTGCTTGCGATCCCTTCATTGTGAAACTACCTAATGGGGATAGAATTGTGGGAAACCGGGAGATTAGAGATTTTCTGGTGATTATAGCCGGTATAGATTGGTTATCCAGTTTAATTGTAGTTGATATGGAAGGCGAGGATGTGATCCCCGACGAGGACTGGCTTGATAGTCACCAAGCGATTATGAATTACCGTACTAAGGTTATCACCATGATGACTAAAGACGGATCCGAGTACTCATTTTTGGGACGTAATTTGGGCCAATCTAAGTTGCTGATCAGCGCCATGAAGGCCGTAAAACTTTTGAATAAAGGTTGCACATGCTATTGGTGTTATGCTTTGAAGACGTAATGGAACGAAGTTGATTTCTCTTCGATTCAGGTTGTTAATGAGTATTCTGACATTTTCCCAGATGACCTCCCGGGATTACCACAAGATCAAGAGATAGAATTTTCTGTGGATTTAGAGCCTGATGCGGCTCCGATTTCAAAGGCATATTATCGTATGGCACCTTACAAGATGCAAGAGTTAAAGAATCAGCTGGGAGAACTATTGGAGAAAGGGTACATCAGACCGAGTGCTTCGCCTTGGAGCGCGCCTGTTCTTTTTGTGAGAAAGAAGGATGGTTCACTACGTTTATGCATCGACTACCGTGAGCTGAACAAAGTGACCATCAAGAACAAGTATCCTTTGCCTCATATAGATGATTTATTTGATCGATTGCAAATGTAGTTTTCTCGAAAATTGATTGAGATCAGGGTACTATGCCGTTGATCGAATTTGCCTACAATAATAGTTGACATGCATTGATTAAAATGGCACCGTTCGAGGCACTTTATGGTAGGCGATGTAGGTCGCCATTTTGTTGGGATGAGGCTTCGGAGCTAATCGGAACGGATCCGGATATGTTGATGGAGACTAAGGAAAAGATTTCTATTATTCGAGACCGGTTGCTGACTGCCCAGAGCCGTCAGAAATCTTATGCTGATACTCTTCGTCGACCTTTGGAGTTCGAAATGGGGGATCATGTTCTACTCAAGGTGTCGCCGACCATAGGGGCTTTCCGCTTCAGGAAAAAGGGAAATTTAGTCCGATGTATATCGAACCTTTCGAGATTTTGGACAGGGTTGGAGATTTAGCTTATCATTTGGCGCTGCCTCGAGCTTTGAGTCACGTCCATAATGTTTTTCATGTGTCTCAGTTGAGAAAGTACGTGCCGGATCCGAGTCATGTTATCAACTATAGTGAGATTGACGTACCCGAGGATATTACCTTTCCGGAGAGACCTGTGAAGATCCTTGAATGTCGTGAGAAACAACTTCGGCATAAAACCAATCCGTTGGTTAAAGTGCAATGGTTGAGACATGGAGTCAAGAAGGCAACTTGGGAGACGGAAGAGAAGATGCGGCCAGAGTACCCTGAACTTTTTATTTCTTATGTTTCGGGGCGAAACTTCTTTTTAGAGGGGGAGAATGTAATATCCGTACTTTTTATTAACTGATTGACCTTGCCGTTCTCCCTATTTGTCGCTCTGTAGACTATTTGTGATGTTGTCGATGTTGTTATAGAGTTTCGTACCTTGTTTGGATCATGATCGTGTTGTGTAGACCTTTAGGAAGTGTTCTGGGTTAGAGAGATACCGCACGCTAGGCCTAGGCTAACGCACGCTAATTCTTCTTGAGTATCGCACGCTAGCTTTGAGCCTTAGCGCGCGCAAAGGGACCAGACGGGGTAGAGGCAGTAGAAAATTCTGCTCTCTGGACTAGCCGTTAGCACACGCTAGGAGTTAGCTAATGTACGCTATTAGTGGTTAGTAGGGCGCGCTAACACGTCCGTAGTGCACGCTAACGAGCTGGGTCGGCAGAGGCAGTGAGGTTTTCAGACTATTTGGACTATCAGGTAACGTACGATAGGCTTCGGCTAGCGCACGCTATATGTGTTGCATAGCGCACGCTAGCTATCACAGCAGCGCACGTTAAGACTCGAGCAGGGCAGATGACAGTAGGTTCTGGACTCCAATTTCTGGACACCAACTCCCAGGTAGCGCACGCTAACTATCGGCTAGCGCACGCTAAAGGAAGGCGATTAGCGCATACAACGGTATACCTAATGCATGCTAACGAGGCTGGCAGAAGCCACTGGACTACCCGGTGACCCCGCTAGCACATTCTAATATTGAGGCGTAGCATGTGCTAGACTGGACATAGTATATATTGGACAGTTGACTTCCACTCGTCATTATTTTAATCCTTTTCACATTTCCGATTGGGAGCAGTGGGATTTGGGCGATTTGGGGATTTTGGAGGCGATCCTTCTTCAGATATCAACATCTTTGGTTCGATAACAAAGATTTCACGACATCCAATCCATTCTATCTCCCAAATCAAGGTAAGAATGCTTAGAACCCTAACTTTGGGAATTTTGGGGATTTTCTTAGATTAAATCGATTTATCCGTTGTGAAGCTTGAGAACCTTGAGATTATGATTTATCTACCCTATATCTATGTTTACCTTATGATTTTACGGATTGGTTTGTGTGTTCGGACTTGTGAGGGTTTGGTTGATTTTCCAACCTCTAGTTGTTTACCCTTGTAGTTTCGTAAATCGTAGATGGGTTTCGGGAATTTATTCATGAGTTATGAGTATGGATTATTGATTATCATATCCCTTGCGAATCGTTTAGGTACCGGAAGTGCGTTCTTGTACCTACCGAACTCACTCTTTTCCGTTCGATTTCTCGATGTCTCAAAGGCAAGTATATATTTATGATTGTACGTTCTCGACTTTGAAAGTAAGATATATGAATGGCATGTTTGTTTATATCCACTCTGGGATGGGCCGACGGGTCATCTGAGGGTTTCGTAGCCTATGGTGTGATTCTATGGATAATATGAGTTAACCACTCTAGGACGGACCGACGGGTCCTCTGAGGGTTCCATAGCCTCTGATGCGGTTCCACGGTTGATCATGTATGGTTTGATGTGATGATATGAGATTTAGTTATTCCGGAATACTAGTCTTGAAATGATGAATTGTCGGTTACTTTTACTTTATTGTCGAGGAGTATTGTATTTCATATTCGATATACTTGTACTAGCTATTTGACGGCTAACCCCTTTATAGGGGAATACTTTTTATGTATTTCAGATTCCAGGAGAGCGGACAGGCAGGTATCAGCTCGGCATGAAGATGATGGGAAAGCGTGATACTGTATATTATCTCCGGTTATATTTTGTGTTCCTCCATTCAGTGTTGTTGTACTGGAATGGTTATTGAATACTCGAGTATTGTTTTCCAGTTTCCTTGATGTTCCGGCCTGTGTTGCCGAGGTATTGATTTGGTGTTGGGATGTATTTGGATACACTGGATATGGTTTGAATACCATTTGTATTGTCCTTCACTTCATTATATTTGGACCTTCTCGGTTAAGATTTATAGTTCCGCGTATGATTAGCCTTGTGGGTCCCACGGCGGGGCTCACGGCGCTGTAATATACCCTGAATAACATGGGGGTGTTACAGAATATGGTATCGGAGCTTAGGTCTATGGACACCTAGGCTTTCGGTCTTTTGGGTCGATTTAGTCATTGTCTGTCTACAGTATCACTACTTTGCCATCATCACAGTGCGACCGGTACTTGTAAGACCTCTTACTCTTCTGGTGTTTCCTGAATCGTTTTGCCTCTGAATTGATATTTTTGAGAATCGGTCACTTCGATGACGTGCGATTGAATTGTACTTACGTGCCTTGTGTGTTCTTCAGTATGTCAGCTGGTAGGGGACGAGGCCGTGGTCGTGGCCGTGGACGTGGATGAGGACGTGGCGCCGACGTCTCCCTCAGTTCCTTTGCGGGATCGACCAACCCCAGCCTATCTAACTCGGTGCATCCTGACACCAAAAGTCAGCATGAACAGTCGACTGGCCAGTGGAACAGCGCGGATGTTGGAGTTGCGAACATACTTCAACAATTGGCTACCAAGATGAAATCTTGGCCCAAGCCATTCAGTTGAACAATCCGAACCCAACAACGGATGCCTTGCTTCAAAATGTAATCCGTATGCACCCTACACAGTTTGGCGGTGCCACAGACCCGTTATGTTGAGAGGATTGTCTAGCGGAGTTAGAGAAAATTTTTGAAGTGTTTGAATGTTCCGAAGCGAGGAAAGTACCGATTGCTCAATATTTCCTCACTAAGGAGGCCACTACGTGGTGGAAAGTTATCAAGCCACATGATCATTTTGCTATGTGGGAAGAGTTTAAAGAGCTTTTATAGGCCGAGTTTTGTCCTTGGACAGTGCAAGAAGGCCGAATCCGAGCCTTTTTCGAGGCTAAGCCGCAGAACATTCCCGTTTCGCAGGCAATCGTGGAGTACAACCAACAATTGATCCATGTGAAGGATCAAGTACGAAACGAGCGTGATAAGATCCATTACTTTGATATGTATGGACTTACGATGGTACATGGCCAGATTTGCTTGCACCATGTTGAAGGAATATTAGGATAGGGCTTTGGCCCATGACATGTTAAGCCCCGACAACGATACCAATGAAGAACCGAAGAAGCAGAAGATCGCGGGAAATTTTTTGAGCTCTAAGAGTGGCAACTTCCAAAGGCCTCAGACGACTAACTGTTCCTCCGGACAGTCGTCACGTTCTGCTAAAGGAAAGAGGGGTTTCCGTTTTGCTCCAGGCATCTCAGCTCGCCCGGTGACTTGCTATAATTGTGGTCGTCTAGGCCACGTTAATTTGGAATGCAATTTCCCACCTTTGAAGTGTCACACTTGCGGACAGATGGGACATAGAGCGGCATATTGTTCCGAACCAAATCAGACTCTAGACACTCGGGCTTCTTCCCCAGCGCCACTAGATCAAGGCGTGAATCAGCGACAATCTTTTGGACAGTCTCAGCAGAGTTACGGCAGGGGCCGGGGCCGGGGTCAGAATGCTGGAGGGGGAAACTCTAGTGTCGGTTCTGTACAACCACGAATCTATGAGAAGCGTCGAACAGACGAACCCGACGCGGCGGTGGCCTCAGGTACCATTCATATTTTATCTCATCCACTTCGTGTACTTTTTGGTACGGGTGCTACACATTCTTTCATTTCCTTGGAGTGTGTACGCCGTTTAAATATAACATGTATGACTGCTTGCGATCCCTTCATTGTGAAACTACCTAATGGGGATAGAATTTTGGGAAACCGGGAGATTAGAGATTTTCTGGTGATTATAGCCGGTATAGATTGGTTATCCAGTTTAATTGTAGTTGATATGGAAGGCGAGGATGTGATCCCCAACGAGGACTGGCTTGATAGTCACCAAGCGATTATGAATTACCGTACTAAGGTTATCACCATGATGACTAAAGACGGATCCGAGTACTCATTTTTGGGACGTAATTTGGGCCAATCTAAGTTGCTGATCAGCGCCATGAAGGCCGTAAAACTTTTGAATAAAGGTTGCACATGCTATTGGTGTTATGCTTTGAAGACGTAATGGAACGAAGTTGATTTCTCTTCGATTCAGGTTGTTAATGAGTATTCTGACATTTTCCCAGATGACCTCCCGGGATTACCACCAGATCGAGAGATAGAATTTTCTGTGGATTTAGAGCCTGATGCGGCTCCGATTTCAAAGGCATATTATCGTATGGCACCTTACGAGATGCAAGAGTTAAAGAATCAGCTGGGAGAACTATTGGAGAAAGGGTACATCAGACCGAGTGCTTCGCCTTGGGGCGCGCCTGTTCTTTTTGTGAGAAAGAAGGATGGTTCACTACGTTTATGCATCGACTACCGTGAGCTGAACAAAGTGACCATCAAGAACAAGTATCCTTTGCCTCATATAGATGATTTATTTGATCAGTTGCAGGGGGCTGTAGTTTTCTCGAAAATTGATTGAGATCAGGGTACTATGCCGTTGATCGAATTTGCCTACAATAATAGTTGACATGCATTGATTAAAATGGCACCGTTCGAGGCACTTTATGGTAGGCGATGTAGGTCGCCATTTTGTTGGGATGAGGCTTCGGAGCTAATCGGAACGGATCCGGATATGTTGATGGAGACTAAGGAAAAGATTTCTATTATTCGAGACTGGTTGCTGACTGCCCAGAGCCGTCAGAAATCTTATGCTGATACTCTTCGTCGACCTTTGGAGTTCTAAGTGGGGGATCATGTTCTACTCAAGGTGTCGCCGACCATAGGGGCTTTCCGCTTCAGGAAAAAGGGAAATTTAGTCCGATGTATATCGAACCTTTCGAGATTTTGGACAGGGTTGGAGATTTAGCTTATCGTTTGGCGCTGCCTCCAGCTTTGAGTCACGTCCATAATGTTTTTCATGTGTCTCAGTTGAGAAAGTACGTGCCGGATCCGAGTCATGTTATCAACTATAGTGATATTGACGTACCCGAGGATATTACCTTTCCGGAGAGACCTGTGAAGATCCTTGAACGTCGTGAGAAACAACTTCGGCATAAAACCAATCCATTGGTTAAAGTGCAATGGTTGAGACATGGAGTCGAGAAGGCAACTTGGGAGACGGAAGAGAAGATGCGGCCAGAGTACCCTGAACTTTTTATTTCTTATGTTTCGGGGCGAAACTTCTTTTTAGAGGGGGAGAATGTAATATCTGTACTTTTTATTAACTGATTGACCTTGCCGTTCTCCCTATTTGTCGCTCTGTAGACTATTTGTGATGTTGTCGATGTTGTTATAGAGTTTCGTACCTTGTTTGGATCATGATCGTGTTGTGTAGACCTTTAGGAAGTGTTCTGGGTTAGAGAGATACCGCACGCTAGGCCTAGGCTAACGCACGCTAATTCTTCTTGAGTATCGCACGCTAGCTTTGAGCCTTAGCGCGCGCAAAGGGACCAGACGGGGTAGAGGCAGTAGAAAATTCTGCTCTCTGGACTAGCCGTTAGCACACGCTAGGAGTTAGCTAATGTACGCTATTAGTGGTTAGTAGGGCGCGCTAACACGTCCGTAGTGCACGCTAACGAGCTGGGTCGGCAGAGGCAGTGAGGTTTTCAGACTATTTGGACTATCAGGTAACGTACGATAGGCTTCGGCTAGCGCACGCTATATGTGTTGCATAGCGCACGCTAGCTATCACAGCAGCGCACGTTAAGACTCGAGCAGGGCAGATGACAGTAGGTTCTGGACTCCAATTTCTGGACACCAACTCCCAGGTCGCGCACGCTAACTATCAGCTAGCGCACGCTAAAGGAAGGCGATTAGCGCATACAACGGTATACCTAATGCATGCTAACGAGGCTGGCAGAAGCCACTGGACTACCCGGTGACCCCGCTAGCACATTCTAATATTGAGGCGTAACATGTGCTAGACTGGACATAGTATATATTGGACAGTTGACTTCCACTCGTCATTATTTTAATCCTTTTCACATTTCCGATTTGGAGCAGTGGGATTTGGGCGATTTGGGGAGTTTGGAGGCGATCCTTCTTCAGATATCAACATCTTTGGTTCGATAACAAAGATTTCACGACATCCAATCCATTCTATCTCCCAAATCAAGGTAAGAATGCTTAGAACCCTAACTTTGGGAATTTTGGGGATTTTCTTAGATTCGTCTGATTTATCCATTGTGAAGCTTGAGAACCTTGAGATTATGATTTATCTACCCTATATCTATGTTTACCTTATGATTTTACGGATTGGTTTGTGTGTTCGGACTTGTGAGGGTTTGGTTGATTTTCCAACCTCTAGTTGTTTACCCTTGTAGTTTCGTAAATCGTAGATGGGTTTCGGGAATTTATTCATGAGTTATGAGTATGGATTATTGATTATCATATCCCTTGCGAATCGTTTAGGTACCGGAAGTGCGTTCTTGTACCTACCGAACTCATACTCTTTTCCGTTCGATTTCTCGATGTCTCAAAGGCAAGTATATATTTTTTATTGTATGTTCTCGATTTTGAAAGTAAGATATATGAATGGCATGTTTGTTTATATCCACTCTGGGATGGGCCGACGGGTCATCTGAGGGTTTCGTAGCCCCTGGTGTGATTCTATGGATAATATGAGTTAACCACTCTGGGACGGACCGATGGGTCCTCTGAGGGTTCCGTTGCCTCTGGTGCGGTTCCACGGTTGATCATGTATGTATTGATGTGATGCTATGAGATTTAGTTATTCCGGAATACTAGTCTTGAAATGATGAATTGACGGTTAGTTTTACTTTACTGTCGAGGAGTATTGTATTTCATATTCGATATACTTGCACTAGCTATTCGACTGCTAACCTCATTATGGGGGAAATACTTTTTATGTATTTCAGGTTCCAGGAGAGCGGACAGGCAGGTTTCGGGTCGGCATGAAGATGATGGGCAAGCGTGATACTGTATATTATCTCCGGTTATATTTTGTGTTCCTCCATTCAGTGTTGTTGTACTGGAATGGTTATTGAATACTCGAGTATTGTTTTTCAGTTTCCTTGATATTCCGGCCTGTGTTGCTGAGGTATTGATTTGGTGTTGTGATGTATTTGGATACGTTGGATATGGTTTAAATACCCTTTGTATTGTCCTTCACTTTATTGTATTTAGACCTTCTCGGTTAAGATTTATAGTATCATGTATGATTAGTCTTGTGGGTCCCACGGCGGAGCTCACAGCGCTGTAATATACCCTGAATAACGTGGGGGTGTTACAGGTGCCATCTTAATCGATGCATGCCAGCTATAATTATGAGTAAACTCGTTCAGGGCCAGATGTTTCTCCCAATCACTACTCCAGTCTAGCGCACACGCGCGCAACATATCCTCGAGCGTCTGAATGGTACGCTCGGACTGTCCATCGGTCTGAGGATGGAAATATGTACTCATACGCAAACATGGCCCCAATGCCTTATGTACCGCCTGCCAAAAGTGCGATACAAACCGACCATCTCTGTCCGAAACAATAGTTTTCGGCGTACCATGAAGTCTCACGATCTGCGCAATAAAAATACGAGCCAAATTTTCTGGACCCCATGTGTCCTTGATACCTAGAAAATGTGCCGACTTAGTCAGTCGATCCACGATCACCTACACCATGTTCATTCTAGTCTTCGTCCTCGGCAGATTTGTGACCCGGATGGGGAGTGGTTTCAACAACCCGGCTTAGCCGCTGATGCTCAATTTTGACTTGCTGACAAGTCAAACACTTAGACACAAACTATACTACCTCATTCTTCATGTCATTCCACCAGAAATTCGTCCTCAAATCCTTATACATTTTACTCGAGCCCGGATGGACTGAGTAAGGTGACGCATGAGCCTCTCGTATAATACCCTGCCTCAATTCCAAGTCGTTCGGAACACACGGCCGACCTTGGAATCTCAACACACCATCCTCATGAATCACGAATCTCGGGGCTTTCCCCTTCACCACATTCTCACAGAGCTGAATAAACATTAGATCTTCTAACTGTCTCGATTTAATGTCGTCGACCAGAGACGAAGAAATCTCAAGGGCGCACAACTGCCCGGCACTCCCTGGTAGCACAAACTCAATAATCAACCCCATCAACTCTCGCTGGAGCCCTGGCTGGGTCATGAGCAACTCAAGTGCCCGACGCGATACCGATTTCCGACTCAAGGCATCTACCACCACATTTGCCTTGCCCGGATGATAAAGGATTTCAAGATCGTAATCCTTAATTAACTACAGACACCTTCTCTGTCTCATATTCAGTTCTTTCTGTGTGAAAATATACTTCAAGCTCTTGTGATTGGTGAAAATCTGACATGACGAGCCATACAAGTATTGACGCCATATCTTCAACGCAAACACAACTGTGGACAACTCAAGATCGTGGGTAGGATAATTCAACACGTACGGTTTCAACTGATGGGAAGCATAGGCAATTGTCTTCCCGTGCTGCATGAGTACACATCCAAGTCCTTGTCCCGATGCATCACTATAAACTGAAAAACCCTTATTACCGCTCGGTAAAGCCAATATCGGAGCGGTGGTCAACTGCTTCTTCAACTCCTCGAAACACTTCTGCCTCTCATCGGTCCACACAAACTTCTCTGACTTCTGCAACAACTGAGTAAGCGGTCGAGTGAATTTAGAGAACCCCTCAAAAAACCTACGATAATACCTATCCAAACCCAGAAAACTACAGACCTATTTCACATTCTTGGGCGGCACCCAATACAACACTGCCTCTATCTTGTGTGAGTCCACATGAACACCCTCGGTCGAGATCACATGGCCGAGAAACATAACCTTCCGCAACCAAACTCACACTTTGAGAACTTCACATAAAGGCGCTGAGTTCTCAAGATTCCCAACACGATATGCAAATGATGTGCATGCTCCTCCCCGCTCCATGAGTAAATCAGGATATCATCGATCAAGACGACCACACACTTATCGAGATATCCAATAAAGACCTTGTTTATTAGCTGCATGAACACGTCTGGGGCGTTGGTTAGCCCGAACGGCATAACCACAAACTCATAGTGGTCGTATCTCGTCCGAAAGGCCATCTTCGGAATATCAGAATCCTTCACTCGGAGCTGGTAATAACCCGAGCTCAAATCAACCTTTGAAAAAACAGTCGCTCCCTGTATTAGTAAAACAAATCTTCAATCCTCGGGAGTGGATACTTGTTTTTTATAGTCACCTTGTTCAACTCTCGATAGTCGATATATAGACAAAGTGACCCATCCTTCTTCTTCACAAATAAGACCGGTGCGCCCCAAGGCGAAGCGCTTGCACGAATGTAACCCAAGTCTAGCAACTCTCCCAACTGTTTCTTCAACTCAAGCATCTCAGCATGCGCCATGCGGTATGGCGTCTTCGAAATTGGAGCCGCACCCGGCTCTAAATCAATAAAGAACTCAACCTCACGGTCTGGTGGCAAACCCGACAACTCGTCTGGAAATACATCAGGATACTCACTCACTACCGGAATAGACGAGAGCTCGACTCCTCCTTCTTCCAATCTCAAAGCATAACACCAGTAACCAGTGCAACCTCCTCGAAGAAGTCTCACCACTTTCATAGCGCTGATCAGAAATCTCTGACTACTCCGCTTACCACCCACAAAAGAATGCTCGGTACCGTCAGAGGCTAACATGTCGATATAGCCCCATGTCGCCCTACAATTCATTTTCGCCCCATGTCGATATAGCCAATCCTCACCAAGAACTAAATCCTCATCTTTAATGTTACCGCAATCAGATTAGAAGACCAATCCCTCCCCGCGATACTCACCGAAAAATCACTAATCTCACGATCCCCCACAATACTATCCCCACTAGGCAGTTTAATCACAAATGGTTCACATGCAACTAGACAATCAACATGCAGACGACGCACACAATTCAGAGAGATGAAAGAATGCGTAGTAGCAGAATCGAATAATACAGAAACAGGATGGTCAAGGATGTGAACTGTACCTGTAGCGACCGTCGCGTCATGATCTCCAGTTCATCTCATCTCGTACACAAGGGGTGGAACAGACCCCGCACTAGACACTCCCCATCCAGAAGGTTGCCCACATCCTCGAACTCTGCCAAAACTCTGTTGAGGCTGACTAGCTATCAGCGCCTGGTTCACACTCGGTTCTCTCATAGCCGGGGCTGACACCTGAGTAACTGGTGCCCAACTCACATCTCCACAATACTTAGCACGATGCCCCACCCGACTGCAAGTAAGACACTGCAGCGGAAGCCTGTCACACTCACTCATCATGTGTCCGGGACGATCAAAGTTAAAACAGGTAGGACCACGAACAAGAGCAGTCGGGGGCAGACTTGGAACTATTTCCTCGCCCAAGTGACGGGGACTGATTCCCGAAGACTCGCAAACCAGACTGAGCCTTCTGATTCCCGCTAGACTTACCTCCCGAAAAATGACCGGAAGTTTTCTGCTTCTTACTCTCCGTTGCCGCCTCTATCGCAGAAAACGACATCGCACAAGCCATCACCTTGTTCTGATAATATTTCAAAGTTGTACACCCAAGGCCTGACATGTAGTGACAAACCATCGGCCTCATCCGCATGTCGAAGTGGTGGATCTTATCTAGCTCATCTCGGACCTGATTCCTTACATAATGTAACTACTGATTGTAGTCCTTGATCGCTTGTAAAATGGGAACATCCTGGGGTTTTGCCTCAAATAAGGCTCGAATCTCCCTTCTTTTACCGGCCACGGACAATATTCGTCCTCCATCAGTTCTCGGAACTCGTCCCACGTGGCTGCGCAGAGGGTTTAATTGTAACACCCCCAAGACGATCAGGGCATATTACAGCACCGTGGACCCCACCCCTTGGAATCCACCAGGCTAACACACAAACTCGACATGACAATAGTGATAGACATCATCAACATACGGACAATTTATCAATCCAAGACATACCAAATAAGTAGATCGAACTCCACAGTGCAATACAATCAACCAAACCCAAATCGGGTACACAACAATCACAATGTTCCAAAAGAAAGAAGTACTCGAGTACTAAAGCAAACGACATGATTAATAAAATTTAAAAGACATGACATCAACAAACGACCATTTGAACAGATTCACTCTTGCCAATCATTCTCGTACATCCCGCATGCTCGTTCGCCTCCAAGACCTGTACTTGAAATACAAAAACATTACCCCCATTTAAGGGGATAGCGACAAATGCTAGTGCAAGTACAATCCATTTGAACTACCATTCTAATCATATGAAATATGCGCTAAAAATCATTTAGAAAACATTTATATTCCGGAATATTACGGTGCACGAGCACAAAACACATTTCTCCAACAAAACGTTTCAAAGGTTAACCATTGGTACGAGACTCACGGCCACCGCACCCCGCATAGGCCCCGTCGGACAATCCCTGGGTGGTTAACCCCAGTTCTTGATATGCATACACACGGCACTACGTATCCCCAGAGGCCCCGTCAGACCATCCCTGGGTGAACATACACATTCACATCCACAACATACACGGGAAGCCGTAATCCAAATACTAGAATATGTAAACAAACGTAAAGTACTTGCCTTTGAGACATCTTCGACGAAATGGGAACGAAAAACAAATTGGAATGACTCGGAGGGACCACGACCATTCCTAAATGAGAGATTAGCATAACTCAGTCCTAGACGATAACAATAATTGAAAGGAATATACCCACAACCCCGACTAACAATCATAACCATACACAGATGACACATACGGGCGAGGGTTTTTACAAAACCTCCCCGAATCAACAATCCATGGATTAAACACGATGGAAACGGATTGGGAATCACCTAACAACAATAATCGATAAGAAATATCACAGCATAAACAAACAATTCGAGTTAATCTAGATAAATCCCGAAAAACCCCCAAAATGGATAAAGGTAGAGTCTAAGCCAAATACGTTGGACTAAAGTGGAGAAGACAAATTATGATGATGATGTACTATGTTTCGAGCACAATAATCGGTCTATCATGGAACTCTACAGATTAATTTACACAAATCGCCCAAAGGATGAGAAGAGGAGAAAAATGACAAAAAAGGGGGGGTTTTGTCCTATTTATAACAGGTATATAGCGTGCGCTAATCTTTAAAGATAGCGCGCACTAACGTGGGTCGCCAACAGTCCAGTAGCTACTGCCCGATGTCGCTAGCATGCGCTATACAAGTTTAGCGCACGCTACCTGCTAGTCGATAGCGTGCGCTACGAAAGCTTAGCGCGGGCTACCTGATAGTCCGAACCCAGAATTCTGAGTCCAGAATCATACTGTCCAGAATGCTGAAGATTAACACACGCTATAACTAAGAGTTAGCGTGCGTTAACTACACACCGATAGCATACGCAAGAAACCATAAATAGCATGCGCTATTTATACAGCAGTCCAGTACTGCTGAGGAAGGTACGGATTCGAAATGCAATGCAAGGCCAGAATCCCAAAAACATAGATACGAGGATTGGCGATGACGAGGCTAAATGCTGAAAGAAAATATAATTCTGACTACCGGGTAATCCGAAATACGACAAGGAAGATAAAATTTCCTAAACTTATAAGAAATTACAAAATGGCCCAAACGTCCAAAAATCACGATACAATATCGGATTAACGAACCTAAACTCATAACATGAACAACTCAACCATACGAACTCATATAAACAAGGAAACAATGAAATTGAATGAGTTTTACGAGAATCAAACATACATGCGATAAAACATAACTCAAAACAAAATTACGTAAAACCATCTCCGAAACTCGTCCAAATGGAAAAACTCCAAGAACAAAACAGATTCAAAACGTCGAAACGGTTACAAGCGAGTCGATAAAAATAGACATGGACCAAAAATGGAAACTGCTAAAAATGGAAAGGTACGAATATCACATTTATATATTATATTTATACTTCCGCTACACTATTTCGATATATGATGAGATCATAAATCTTATTAGTTCAATAAAAACCCCAACAGTGGTATCGGAGAAACTAGTATATTTTCAATGTTTCGATTTTCATATAGGTTGATATATGATGTTCATATATGTGATGTATGATGTTTATATATATGATACATAATTTTTTTCTATGTACATTTATATATATGGTGATATATATAATCTTAATAGATTTGTGTTTCCATCTATATATATATATATATATATATGATACCGATCTTAATATGTATATGGTGATATATATATATATATATATTTTGATTTATGTGTTTGATCTTGACATATGTGGTTCTTTGATATATGAAGATTCATGTGATGATTAGTTCTACTGATAATCCAAGAATCAGAGAACATATGATTTGATCTACATATAATTTTATGTTAGGATTATGAATTTTAAGAGGTGCATATGAACATAAAATTATTTATGTAAAGATTATGCTCCTTTTAAAATTTCATCTGAACATAATTATATTTTGATTCTGAGGTTGTATAAATATAGATATGATCTAATTTATTTATACATTTATATTGTTCTATAGGCATTAGTTGTAGTATACATGAGATGTATACTCAAATACACAATGTTTTGAGCGAAAACGAGGGCTGCCGAGCAGTCGGGGAAGGGGACTGCGGTGCAGGCCTGAAATGGCCCTGCCATGCGGCCTGATCCTATGGATCGCGTCCTGGGCTGTTTGGACCGCGATACAGGTTGCTCGAATCGCGATCCGGGCCACTTCCAGACCTGTTTCGGGCTCGTTTTCTTCGTATATTCTTGGAAATTAATTTCCCGTTTTACCCGGTTCGATGTTAAGGCCTCGAAACTTTATAACTTATCGATTGTCGATATTTGGCATATTTTATATATTATATAACTTATCGATGATCGATATTTGGTACATTTTATATATTATGTGCTTGTGAATGCTTAAATGGTTAATGCATCGTGGGTAGTATAGCCGTATTAGATCAATTAGACTGATGATTCAATTATTGTTGTAATATTAATAATACGACTTGTATGTCGTGCCTTCCTATTATCTTCTTGTAATTTCTCTTCTCATCTTACTCCTCTCGAATGCAACTCGAGGTTTCTATTAAAAAATGTAAATATATAGTTTAGAATAGTTCTAGCTATAAAAGGAAGATGAAAGAGACGAGCAACTTACAAGGAATTCAAGAAGAAAGGCATTATCGAGTATTACATCGAAGGACCTATTGATATTTACGAATATCATAATAGGATCTTGTTAGGCGTATTTTTATACGCTTATTTATCATTATTTTGTATTATTTTGGAGAGTGAAATTGTTTAAATGAGCCTTTAACGCCTTAATTTTGTATGTTTGTCAGGAAATTGAAGTCCGGAAGCTAAAACGAGGCGAAACGGGCGAAAACGGCATATTTTGGCTATGAGCCGCGGCACAAGGAAGTAGGGCCGCGGCACAGGAAGACACCCAGCCGGGCACAAAGTGAACTGTACTCTGTGCTGCCGCACAGTCCAGGTAAGCTGCGGCACAGAAGAATTAAATGACGCCCAGGCATCCAGTTGAAGGCTCTGTGCCGCGGCACAGATTTAGTGCGCCGCGACACACTAGGCGGTTTTTGTATGTCCGTGCGGATTTGGGCTGTTTCGAAGCCAGTTTTCGACCTACTCATACGGACGCGATTTGTAGAATGTGCTGAGCTATAAATAAGGGTTTAAGACCCTAATTAATTATCTTTGGATTTTTTATCTTTTGGATCTTAAGCTTGGAGACGGCAGAAGAGGAGGGAAGCAGAAGACTTCAAGAGCAGAGGGCGGAAGCCGAAGAACGTAGGAATCCGAGCTTCATATGCGTTTGATTTTAATGCTTTCATTCATTTATTCTGTATTTTCAATTATTAGTATGTCAGGCTAAAACCCTAATCTAGGATTTTGATGAAACTTACGTTTTGACGAATTGCTTGAGATTATCAAATTAATTACCTTTTTGTTGAGTTTTCCCAATTGTGTTTAATGCTTTCAATTATCTGGCCAATGGTTGTATTGATTTAATCATTCAATTCGAATCGGGAGAGGAGAATTGGTGAGGAACTATTGGTGAGGACCGTTTTATTCTGTGAGATAGGAATATACTCATAGGAACTACGTGGCCTTTTGGAGATTTTATGCTTTTCGCCTATTGACGAATTAATTCACCTAGGGATAGAGTGCGTTATTCGCCTTTAGACAAATCTATTAACCTCGGGAGAGGCGGTAGAATATATTAGCAATCTCCGCCTTCACTAAATTGGTAAAATTATTTATTATGGATAATCGAGAGTAAATTCGGATAAACCGAGGTGGATTCGAAATCCTAGACTTATTCATCATTTGATTTCCCTTTATTCAAGCTATCGTTTTCTACTGTTTAGTCATTTAGTAATTCTTTTAGTTATTAATTGAAAAACCCAAATTCGATTGTTCAAATAAAACTGGAATACATAAAAATCGGTAGTTAGAGATTCAGTCCTCGTGGGAACGATACTCTACTTATCACTTTATTACTTGTAAACGATAACGTGCACTTGCGTGTAAGAAATATCGCAACAAGTTTTTGGCGCCGTTGCCGGGGACTGAAATTTTCTAATATCGATTTAAGTATTTCTAGTCTTAATTTGAACGTTTTTATTTTTATTTTTGTGTATTTAATTTCGTTTATTTTATTTGTTTTCCTTTCAGGATCTTTCGCGTAGTGCATGAGAAAACTCGGTAACGAAGGCCTACTACCTTTGGATACCGAGCTCGAGCGCACTCTTCGAAGGAACAAGAAGGAGAAAAGAGAGTTGCAGACGACGGTCAACATGGCCGAAAATATCGAAATCCAAGGAGGAGATAACCATGTGCGGCAAGTTCAACCGGAACTAGCTCTTCGAGACTATGCCATGCCGCAGATCAACGCAAACTTTTCGGGAATTCGGCGTCCCACGATCCAAGCCAATAATTTTGAGATCAAGCCTGCGATCATTCAGATGGTGCAGGCGAGCCAATTCTGTGGATTGCCGAATGACGACCCAAACGCTCATATTTCTTCTTTCCT
Source organism: Orobanche coerulescens (assembly GCA_033398695.1). Lineage (NCBI taxonomy): Eukaryota > Viridiplantae > Streptophyta > Magnoliopsida > Lamiales > Orobanchaceae > Orobanche > Orobanche coerulescens. Next base: position 83,265,757 of record CM065818.1, on the reverse strand, counting down.
TGAGATATGTGACACGTTCAAGACTAATGGTGTCACCGACGATGCCATCTGATTGAGGCTTTTCCCTTTCTCTTTGAGGGATAAAGCGAAATTCTGGTTAAATTCCTTACTGCCGGGGTCGATTACAACATGGGCAGAGTTAGCGCAAGCCTTCCTTGCCAAATTCTTCCCACCTTCTAAGACGGCGAGGTTGAGAAACGATATAACCACCTTTGGTCAGTATGACATGGAATCGCTCCACGAGGCATGGGAGCGATATAAAGATATGTTACGAAGATGCCCTCATCACGGCCTTCCAGACTGGCTTCAAATTCAGACGTTCTACAACGGTTTTCTACACGCACTCTCGTAGATGCGGCCGCCGGTGGGGCCTTGATGGGAAAGACTATGGCCGAGGCACACTCGCTGTTGGAAGATATGGCCGCAAATGCATATCAATGGCCATCGGAAAGATTGATGCCGAAGCGAGTTATGGAAGTTTCTAGCAATGATCCGATTTCCACATTGTCTGCTCAAGTCGCCGCCTTGACTCAGCAGCTCCAAGCATTTTCGCACGCACCTTCCCCCGTTACCATAGAGACATGCAATTGGTGCAACGGATCACACCCGAGCGTGGAGTGTCAAGTTGGAAACCCGTTCGAGCAACATCCGATGGAGCAGGCTCAATTCGTGGGAAATGGAAATCGGCAGAATAATCCTTACCCCAGCACTTATAATCAAGGGTGGCGAAATCAACAAAATTTTCCATGGAGAAACGGGCAAGCTTTGAAACCTCCACAAGCTCACTTCGCGCAGCCCCCACAACAGCCCCTTCAATCACCAAAGGTATCATTGGAAGATGCTCTTGCTCAATTGGCGTCTAACACGAGCCAATTCATGACCCGCACCGAGACGACCCTCCAAAATCATTCTACCTCCATCCGAAATCTAGAAACACAAATGGGACAGATTGCTAATTTATTATCTTCTCGGTCTCAAGGTGCATCGCCCAGCGCAGTCGAAGTGAAACCAAAGGAAAATGTGCAAGCGATCGAATTGCGAAGTGGAAAGGAGTTGAAAGGGCAACCTATCAATAACAAAGAACAGCCGATCGAGCAAAATGAGAAGGAAAAGGATGAGGCGCCCAAGCAAAAGGAAGTATCGACTACTCAACCCACTCCTCAAATCCCATTCCCACAGTGTTTCCAAAAGCAAAAACTGGACAAGCAGTTTTCAAAGTTCCTCGACGTCTTCAAGAAATTGCACATAAACATTCCATTTGCCGACGCGTTGGAACAAATGCCGAGTTATGTTAAATTCATGAAAGAAGTCTTGTCAAACAAAAGAAAGCTCGAGGAATATGAGACGGTCGCTTTAACGGAGGAGTGCAGTGCTATTTTACAAAATAAGCTCCCACCTAAATTGAGAGATCCGGGAAGTTTTACCATCCCTTGCATCATCGGAAATTCGTCTTTTGAAAGAGCCCTATGCGATCTCGGGGCCAGCATAAATCTTATGCCCCTTTCTAATTTTAAAAAGCTGGACATTGGGAAGACCGTTCTTGGCGACCGGCCGAACTTTGATCGATGTGGAAAAGGGGAAGCTTACTCTACGTGTTCAAGAGGAGTAAGTAACATTCAATATCTTTCGATCCGTAAAATATCCGAGTGACGCTGAAAATTGTTTCCAAGTTGACGTCATTGACTCGTGCGTGAGTAGAACTTTTCGAGAAAATTATCCACCCGATCCATTGGAATCCGTTTTGATTGGGGCGGTTTCCGAACTAAATGGAGAGCATGCAGCCTACGTACGACACATGGATGCTTCCCCGCCAATTTTTATTCGTAAACCATTCTAGGAGCTCGGAAGTTCACTAACTCGACCAACCCCATCGATCGAAAAACCTCCAAAGTTGAAACTCAAGAAGCTGCCGCCTCATTTAAAATATGCATTCCTGGGGCCCGACAACTCCCTTCCAGTTATTCTTTCGGCCACTTTGGCGGGAGATCAAGAGGCGAAATTATTAAGAGTTTTGAAGGAGTACAAATCTGCTCTTGGATGGTCTATTGCGGATATTAAAGGGATCAGCCCGTCAATTTGCATGCACAAGATTTTGATGGAGGAAGACTACAAACCATCCGTGGAGCATCAACGCCGGCTGAATCCTAACATGAAGGAGGTGGTAAAGTCGAGGTTTTAAAACTCCTCGACGCAGGTATGATCTTTCCAATTTCTGATAGCAAGTGGGTAAGTCCGGTCCAAGTTGTGTCGAAAAAGGGTGGGATAACAGTTGTTCAAAACGATAATAATGAATTAATTCCCACTAGGATTGTTACGGGGTGGCGTATGTGCATAGATTATAGGAAATTAAATAAGGCCACTAGAAAAGATCATTTCCCCTTGCCTTTTATTGATCACATGTTAGATAGATTAGCCGAACACGATTTCTATTGCTTTCTCGATGGTTACTCGGGGTATAATCAGATTTACATAGCCCCCGAAGACCAAGAGAAAACGACGTTTACATGTCCTTACGACATTTTCGCTTATAGGCGCATGCCTTTTGGATTGTGTAATGCGCCGGCTACTTTTCAACGGTGTATGATGGCTATTTTTTCTGACATGGTAGAGCAGTGTATTGAGATTTTTATGGATGATTTTTCTGTTTTTGGAGATTCGTTTGACATTTGTTTGAAAAATTTGCAGAAAGTCTTGAGAAGATGCGAAGAGACAAATTTGGTCTTGAATTGGGAGAAGTGTCATTTTATGGTGCAGGAGGGCATTGTGCTTGGCCATCGAATATCCTCACATGGAATTGAAGTCGACCGAGCGAAAATTGAAACAATTGAGAAGATGCCTCCGCCCACTTCGGTCAAGGGGATTAGAAGTTTTTTGGGACATGCCGGTTTCTATCGCCGATTCATTAAGGATTTTTCGAAGATCACGAAGCCGCTGTGCAATCTACTCATGAAGGATGTTCGCTTTACTTTTGACGAGTCTTGTAAAGAAAGTTTCGAATTGTTGAAGAAAGCACTAAGCACGGCACCGGTGATAGTCGCTCCGGATTGGGACCTTCCGTTCGAGTTAATGTGTGATGCTAGCGACTTTGCCATTGGGGCTGTTTTGGTGCAGAGACGAGGAAAGGTGTTCCATGTCATATACTATGCGAGCCGAACACTCAACGACGCCCAAAGAAATTATGCCACAACGGAGAAGGAATTGTTGGCGGTGATCTTTGCATTTGATAAATTCTGGGCTTATCTACTGGGAACGAAAGTGATAGTGTGGACCGACCATTCAGCAATAAAATACCTTTTGGAGAAGAAGGATGCCAAACCAAGGTTGATTCGGTGGGTGCTACTCCTTCAAGAATTCAACTTGGAGATTCGGGACAAGAAAGGGACGGAAAACGTTATAGCCGATCACCTTTCACGATTAGAGAGTCCCCTCGAGAAGGAAAAAAGTCAGCCACAAATTATAGAAACCTTCCCCGACGAGCAGCTCTACAAGTTGAATTCAAAACACGCGCCTTGGTATGCTGATCTAGTGAACTACTTGGCAAGTAAAACAATTCCGAACGACCTCTCACGCCATCAAAAGAAGAAGCTAATCTCGGATGCTAAGTACTATTTGTGGGACGATCCTTTTCTTTTCAAGCGATGCCCCGATCAAATTATCCGTAGATGCATTCCGGATGAGGAAATCCACAGTGTGCTGAACCATTGCCATGCATCACCCTACGGTGGACATTTTAGTGGAAATAGAACAGCGGCGAAGGTCTTACAATCGGGATTCTATTGCCCGTCCTTATTCAAAGATGCTCACTCCTTTGTGTCCGCGTGTGATCGGTGTCAACGGACGGGAAACATCTCAAGATGACACGAAATGCCGCTGAACACCATACTTGAAGTTGTATTGTTCGATGTATGGGGGATCGACTTCATGGGTCCATTTCCTCCATCAAACAAGAATCTCTATATTTTGGTGGCCGTAGATTATGTCTCAAAATGGGTTGAAGCGGTGGCACTACCTACGAATGGGTCCAATGTCGTAATCAAGTTTATTAAACAACATATATTCACACGCTTTGGGACTCCACGTGCTATTATCAGTGGTGGTGGGTCACACTTCGACAACAAATTTCTTGATGCGGTTTTGAGAAAATACGTAGTCACTCATCGTGTTGCTATAGCATACCATCCTCAGACGAGCAGTCAAGTCGAGATATCAAATCGAGAGCTGAAGTGGATTCTAGAAAAGACGGTCAGCTTGTATCGAAAAGATTGGTCATTTAAACTCGATGATACACTTTGGGCGTACCGGACTGCGTATAAAACACCTATCGGAATGTCGCCCTACAGATTGGTCTATGGGAAAGGTTGCCATTTACCCGTAGAGATGGAACATCGTGCTTACTGGGCGATAAAGAAACTAAACTTTGATCTGAAATCCACTGGTGAAAAGCGTTGTTTGCAGCTGAACGAGTTGGAAGAAATTCGCCACGATTCATACGAAAATGCGAAACTTTATAAGGAGCGGACAAAGATTTGGCATGATAATCACATCAGCAGAGAGAATTTGTCCTGGGACGAGAGGTGTTGCTCTTTAACTCTCGCTTAAAGTTATTTCCCGGGAAATTGCGTTCACGATGGTCGGGACCGTTCACCGTAGTTCAAGGAGTAATTTCTGTTTCTGCTTAGTATTCATTTAGGTCCAAAATTTTTTCGTGATTGTAGAGGTCTTGGCGGATAAGAGAGGATACATACTTGTTTTAAAATCACTGTCGATACGTTTGGTTACATTTTTCGGTTAGTTAGTCGTCTAGTTACATTAGTCGTGTTGGCACTTAGAGTGAGTTTAGAGTCGGTCAATTTTTCCCAAAAGTCGAGATAATTTTGTTCTATGAAGGGAAGTCTAGTAACCGGGGGTATTCGCGTGACCCGCTGTTTACTCTCGCGTAAAACGACGACCCTAATTAGACTAGTGATTTAGATATTTCACTTGCCGATGATAGGGAGCCTAGTAACCCGGGGTATTCGCGTGACCTGTTGTTTACTCTCGCGTAAAACAGCGACCTTGATTCGAACATGCAGGAATTATATATTCGAGTTGTTCTCCACTGTAGAAGGGAACATAGTAACTAGAAGCATCCATGTGCCCCATGAGTGTCTCTTACGTCAAACGGTTTCCCAATACATGAGAATGGAAGTTCCACCCTAGGATTATCCCGATGAAACATCCCGAGATCCGAACCTAGTGGTCAACTCGAATCAAATTCTTGTGCATATATATATATAAGGGAATACTGTCCGAGAATTATTTTTATGAAACTCGTGAAAATTGTGCCATCAGACTGATGAACGGGACGAACTAGCTTGTTTATCTTAGCCTCTCATATTGACGGTCGATTTGATTCACGTTGGTTAATCTTGAGCTAGATTTTCTTCATCAACGAGTAATTAGGACTGAACTTGATTACTTTGTGGGATCAGTATTCTGAGTGTAGCTCGCTATTACGACGCTCGTATTATTCACAGAGAATTTCAGGATAGTATTGATTAGGTTGAACACTACGAGTCGCACGATGATTCACGACATTCTTTTATTGAAATTAATTCTTTTTGCTTGAGGACAAGCAAAGGCTTAAGTTTGGGGGTATTTGTTAGGCGTATTTTTATACGCTTATTTATCATTATTTTGTATTATTTTGGAGAGTGAAATTGTTTAAATGAGCCTTTAACGCCTTAATTTTGTATGTTTGTCAGGAAATTGAAGTCCGGAAGCTAAAACGAGGCGAAACGGGCGAAAACGGCATATATTGGCTATGAGCCGCGGCACAAGGAAGCAGGGCCGTGGCACAGGAAGACACCTAGCCGGGCACAAAATGAACTGTATTCTGTGCCGCGGCACAGTCCAGGTAAGCCGCGGCACAGAAGAATTAAATGATGCCCAGGCATCCAGTTGAACGCTCTGTGCCGCAGCACAGATTTAGTGCGCCGCGGCACACTAGGCGGTTTTTGTATGTCCGCGCGGATTTGGGCCGTTTCGAAGCCAATTTTCGACCTACTCATACGGACGCGATTTGGAGAATATGCTGAGCTATAAATAAGGGTTTAAGACCCTAATTAATTATCTTTGGATTTTTTATCTTTTGGATCTTAAGCTTGGAGACGGCAGAAGAGGAGGGAAGCAGAAGACTTCAAGAGCAGAGGGCGGAAGCCGAAGAACGGAGGAATCCGAGCTTCATCTGCGTTTGATTTTAATGCTTTCATTCATTTATTCTGTATTTTCAATTATTAGTATGTCAGGCTAAAACCCTAATCTAGGATTTTGATGAAACTTACGTTTTGACGAATTGCTTGAGATTATCAAATTAATTACCTTTTTGTTGAGTTTTCCCAATTGTGTTTAATGCTTTCAATTATCTGGCCAATAGTTGTATTGATTTAATCATTCAATTCAAATCGGGAGAGGAGAATTGGTGAGGAACTATTGGTGAGGACTGTTTTATTCTGTGAGATAGGAATATACTCATAGGAACTACGTGGCCTTTTGGAGATTTTATGCTTTTCGCCTATTGACGAATTAATTCACCTAGGGATGGAGTGCGTTATTCGCCTTTAGACAAATCTATTGACCTCGGGAGAGGCGGTAGAATATATTAGCAATCTCCGCCTTCAATAAATTGGGAAAATTATTTATTACGGATAATCGAGAGTAAATTCGGATAAACCGAGGTGGATTCGAAATTCTAGACTTATTCATCATTTGATTTCCCTTTATTCAAGCTATCGTTTTCTATTGTTTAGTCTTTTAGTAATTCTTTTAGTTATTAATTGCAAAACCCAAATTCGATTGTTCAAATAAAACTGGAATACATAAAAATTGGTAGTTAGAGATTCAGTCCTCGTGGGAACGATACTCTACTTATCACTTTATTACTTGTAAACGATAACGTGCACTTGCGTGTAAGAAATATCGCAACAGATCTATAGCTATACCACACCAGACCATATTGTTCATGTGAATGTATGAGATGCATCATATTTACATTGCATATGATTGTATGAGATGCATCATATTTTAGCATATCAGTGTATGAGATGCATCATATTTTTTATTGTATTTGCTTAATAATCGTTATTTCCAAATAAATCTAACTCATTAAATTTTTTTACATATATGAGATACATGGTAATAATTTTGAGATAATCAATTTTTGATAAAATAGTTTTATTAAATTCAATTAATATGTAACATAAGTCTCAGAGCCAACCATTTCAAAACACTCGTCAAACTTTCGATCATTTCTAATATTGGTCTGCCAAAACAGGGTGTATGAGTTTTATCTTAAGGAGGCGAGATGAATAAACAAGCTTATACATATGTTTTAAATGGTTAAGACTTATATAGGTTAGACAAAATAATTTTGGACCTATGACTTATTTGGGATTAATACGATTAAAACGACATAAGATGTCATCTCAAATGATAATCTAAAGAATTTTTTAATTACAACGGACATGCCAAAGCTGTGTCTGTGGTTATTTGATCGTTAGATTATAATTCATATATGTGTATGTGCTACATAATATTTGAGACTAACATGTTGACATACTGATGTATGTGGACTAATGAATACAAATGCTAGAGGAGGTTTCCAATACTTCATAACGTTCACGGATGACTTAAGCAGATTTGGATATATTTACTTAATGAGCCATAAGTCTGAGTCGTTTACGAAGTTCAAGAAATTTCAAAATAAAGTTCAAAATCAGTTAGGCAAAACTATTAAAGCACTACGATCAGATCATGGTGGTGAATATTTGAGCCAAGAATTTGACGATCATCTCAAAAGTTGTGGAATAGTTTCACAACTAACTCCACCTGGAACACCTCAATGGAATGGTGTGTCGGAACGGAGAAATTGAACCTTGTTAGACATGGTTAGATCAATGATGGGTCAAGCTGATCTTCCAATTTCTTTTTGGGGTTACACCTTAGAGACTGCTGCATTCATTTTAAATCGAGTACCATCTAAATCCGTTCAAAGCACGCCATATGAGATATGGACAAGGAAACAACCTATTTTGTCTTTCCTTAAGATTTGGGGTTGTGAAGCCTTCATGAAGCGACTAATCACTAATAAATTATCACCCAAATCAGATAAATGTCTTTTTGTGGGATATCATAAGGAAACTAAAGGATATTATTTTTACATCCCATCAGAGAACAAAGTGTTTGTTGCTCGATCTGGAGTATTCCTTGAGAAGGGATTTATTTCCAAGAAAAATAGTGGGAGTAAAATAACTCTTCATGAGATGATAGAACCATAAATAGATACTGAACCTTTAGATAAAACTGATTTAAACTCACATAGAGATGTTGAGACCACTTCTTCTATACCAGCTCCATGTAGGTCTATACGTAATCATCGTGAACCTGAGAGATATAGATTTCTAATCACAGATGACAACAATGTGTAACTTATGGATCTAGATGAGCTCACAACCTACAATGAAGCAACTACTAGCATTGAATGCGAAAGTTGGCTTGAAGGGATGAAATCCTAAATGCAATCCATGTATGATAATCAAGTATGGACTTTGATTGATCTTCTTGAAGGTTTCAAAGCAATTGGTTGCAAATGGATCTTTACAAAGAAAAAGGACATGGATGACATTGTACAAACATATAAATCACGACTCGTGGTGAAAGGATACAGACAGACTCATGGTATTGACTATGATGAAACCTTTTCACTAGTCGTAATGATGAAATCAATTAGAATTATACATGCCATAGCAGCATATTATGACTATGAGATATGGCAAATGAATGTCAAAACCGCTTTTATAAATGGGAAGTTAGATGAGGATGTGTATATTATACAACCTGAAGGTTTTGTCGATCCTAATAATCCTAATAATGTATGTAAGCTTCTTAGAGCCATTTATGGTTTGAAGCAGGCATCTAGGAGTTGGAATCTTCGTTTTGATGAAAAAATCAAAGAGTTTGGTTTCATTAGAAATCAAGATGAACCTTGTGTATATAAGAAGCTTAGTGGGAGTGCAATTATTTTTCTAGTACTCTATGTGGATGATATCCTACTCATTGGAAATGACATCCTTACTTTGCAAAGTGTTAAGCTTTGACTAAGTAAATGTTTTACAATGAAGGATCTAGGGGAAGCTGCCTATATACTGGGTATAAGGATTTATAGAGATAGATCTAAAAGGCTTCTTGCCCTAAGTCAAAGTACATATGTTAACAAGGTACTGAAACGGTTCAGTATGCTTAATAGTAAGAAAGGATTCTTACCTATGTCACATGGCATAAAGCTCAGTAAAACTCAAAGTCCTTGTTCGAAGGAAGAGCTAGAATGAGCTTGATACCTTATGCTTTGGCTATAGGATCTATCATGTATGCCATGATATGTACTAGGCTGGATGTATCATTTGCATTGAGTGCATCCAGCAAATACCAGTCTGACCCTGGCGAGGCTCACTAGACCGTAGTCAAAAGCATACTTAAGTACTTGAGAAGGACTAAAGATATGTTCTTGATATATGGTGGTCAAGATAGTGATTTGGTCCTTAATGGCTATGTCGATGCTAGTTTTGAGACAGACCAAGATGATTCAAAATCGCAGTCTGGATATATATTTTGCTTGAATGGTGGTGTTGTTAGCTGTAAGAGTTCCAAACAACCAACCACAGCTGATTCTATAGCGGAAGCTGATACATAGCCGCTTCGGAAGCAGCTAAAGAAGCTGTTTGGATGAGGAAGTTCATTGGTGAACTAGATGTTGTTCCTAGCATTGTTAATCCAGTAAATTTGCACTGTGATAACAATGGAGCTATTGCACAAGCTAAAGAACAAATATCACAACAAGCATCCAAACACGTACTTATAAAGTTTCACCTCATTCGAGAGATTATCACTCGTGGCGATGTGAGGATATGTAAAGTTCACACGGATAATAACATAGAGGATCCGGGAAAAGTGCTGCAAATATACCGCCGTCCTGCCAAAGTCTTACCACCGTCTTCGGCCACTTCTCTCTTCATCCACACCGCCGTACGGCCACCGTCTCCGGCCATCTCACCCATCAGCCGAACCGCCTTCACCGCCCGATCCTTCGTCTGCAACTTTTAGCCTGATCCGGTTCCACACCCTCCAACCGAAACCAGATCTGTCATCGCCGTATCATTCCGCACCTTTCAATTGCACAGGTCCATGTTCGTCGTCGTAGCTCACGACGACTGAAGCTTCGTCATCATGCCGAAGAAAAAAAGAAAGTCGCGGTCGCCCGCTAAAACTAATATCGTCTCACCTGCATCAGTAGACGTCATCTGAGTAAGCCGGTTTCATCGCCGGCACCATCTTCCTCGCCTATCTCGTCGCCATCGCGTCCGCCGCTGGTGGTGCCGTCGCTTGCAACAACCGCAAAGACTCCGAATAACACAGGATTTCCTAATTCTAGTCTCACCGGAAATATTATTCCATCGCCTATGCAAATCTCCGGCGTCGTCGTCCCGTGTTCACAGCAGCTGCCGTATGCGCCGTCGCTCACAACCCTAGCGGCGTATGAAGTTCATGCTTTAAACAAGACGATGGATGGAGGAGAGCCGTCCATCTTAGGGTCATATCCATCAGACGGACTGAAGTTGACGGGCATCCAATTAAATAATGAAGCCCAGCCCACGAAAATGGAGGTTAGCCCAACTGCTTTTTTACCTAATCACTATAGGCCTGCTCTTCTTTGGCCCAGTTCTTATATGCAATCTGGCCCAATCGTTCTATCTTCTTTAAGCCCAGACAATACTTCTTCTAGCCCACTCAACCTAAAAACTAAATCCTCTGAGCCCATCTCACTTAATCCCAACCAGCCTGACACTTAATCAAATAATTCCAAACCTCTTCAGCCCAAACCTTCAATTTCTAAACCCAATACCCTTTTAAATTATTTCAGGCCTAAAACTAAAATTCAGGCCAGCCCAACCTCTTTAAAATAGCCCAGGACCGCTGCCCAAGCTGCGGCCTAGCCATCCAAGCCTCCTCAACCCATCTCCCCCCAACCCTCAAACACCACCGGCCCACATAACCCCCTGCCCAGTCCTTTTGACCCAGCCGGCTGTCACCCAACCCAGCCCAATCCCCATAACCCCAATCCACCAGACCAGCCTACAAAACCACCCCAGCGAGCAGCGCCTACTCTATACAACCCTGTTCGTCAAGCAACAGTCGAGGCCTAAGCCAACACCCATGCATATGCGAGCTCATCTCAACCGACCCACCATGCTGACCCAGGCGCAACCGAGCAGCCGAGGCTGAAGCCGTCCTACGCTCAAATTGTCAACAACCAAAAGGGCTCGACGCAGCTCGATTTCACCCAACAACCCGGTTCGACGATAAAATCTTTTAATTTCGACGGAGCTAAGGTTAGTCCTTTTGGTACTCTCTCCTCCGTAAATGAGAAAATGCGTGTAACTTTTTCTTCTTCTGATATGATTACTCTTTCCGCTTCATGGGAACGCACTTTAATTCTTAAATTTTCGCATGCTATTCCCACCCCTCGAGATGTGTCTGTGGGTTTGACTGATATGAAATTGAGGGGTAAAGTTAGTTGGAGTTGGCTGAATTATTGTCATGTTGCGGTTAGATTTGATAATGATGAGGATTTTAGACGTATTTGGTTAGGTTCTAACTGGATTTTTTCTGGATGTCCTGCACGAGTATTTAAGTGGTCACCTAGTTTCTCGATTAGGACAGAGATTTGTATTTGCCCGGTCTGGATTAGACTTCCGGGCCTACCTCTTCATTTATTTCATCCACGTGCATTATACACGATTGCCAAGGCTGTTGGCAATCCCATTTTAGTTGATGCCCCGACGGCCACACATTCACGACTATCAGTCGCCCGTGTGTGGGTCGAGATTGACCTTCTTGCACCCAGAGTGACTGAGATCGAGGTTGAGTTTGGCGATCAGGTTATTACACAACGTATTATTTACGAGAGAGTGCCTCTATATTGCTCTATCTGTTCTCACGTGGGGCACGAGCCATCCAGTTGCTACATAGTTGGCAACAAAAAACGGCCTCCACCGCCCCAGCGTAAGAAACCTCATCCTAGCCCCTCTTAAAGCCCCTAAGGCTAGTACTTCCCAGGCAGCCCCTAAGGGCAAAGAGCCTGCCGCATGGCAAGTAGTTGCCAGAAAATGGCCCAAGGAGACGTGATTGATTCCCAAGGGCACAGCTGCTACTGGCCAGCACTCTTACTTTGCATATTTAGACTCCCCTGCTAGAGAGGAGGAGGATTTAGTTGGCACTGACGATATCATTAGTATGGGTGATAAAAATAGTGTGTCGGGTAGCGATTGCAGTGGTCACGAGATTCATGATGATCTCGTTTTAGAGGATGACACAGAGTCCTCTACCGTCCCTCACTCTTCTAGACTCTTTGAGTCTACCTCCCCCCGCCATGATGGTAACGGCCGCATCGAGGACCAGATCGTCGTTCAACCTGAGTCCTTGGCCATGGTGGTTTACGAGCCTCGCCCTCCCCCCTCTTCTTCTTTTCCCCCTCTCTCTCAGACTGAGTGCGGTCTTGAACGCACTCAATTTGAGATCTCTGAGTCCAGTCTCTCTTCCTCGGCGATGGTGCCTCTCCTGTCGGCACCAAAGCCACCGGTTAAGAGACGGTTGATGTCTACTACTGCTGCCCCTGGTGTCACAACTAGGGGCAAAGCTTCTTCTGATTCCATGATTTCCACACGAGGAAGAGCAGCTATTCGCGGATCTTATTCCTCCTCTAAGGGGCGATCTTCATCGCCCCTGAAAGAGGGAACATCTACCCGGCAGGATACTCCTCGGAGACGGGACCGCTCCAGTCAGCGTCCTAGGTCTCCGTCTGAGTTGGTTGTTTAGTTTATGTCGATACCCATTCTTACATGGAATGCTCGTGGTCTGGCTAACACCGGAGCACAGAAGCGCATCCGACATCTCAACCGTGTTCATAGGTTTTCTTTTATTGTCATTTTAGAACCCATGGGTTCCAATGCTAATTTTGATTTTTATATCCGATCTTTAGGTTTTGCTTCGGGACTTTATAATCGGTCTAACAAAATTTGGTTCTTTTCTTCCCCTCACTTTCAGCACCAAGTTTTGTTGGATACCGATCAAGTCCTTCATCTTTCTATTTCTTCTTCCCTTCTTCCTCAGTTGATTTACGTCACTTATGTCTATGCCAGCACTAACCGTGTTGGTCGTTACGCCCTTTGGGACACCCTCCGTGAGATTGCTTTGGAAGTAGAGGGGTTGTCGTGGCTTGTCAGCGGTGACTTCAACATCTTCTTGCATTCACATGAGCGCGAGGGTAGTACCACTGACCATTCTCCAGAGATTTTGGACTTCGCACAGGCTATTGCTAACTGTGAGTTGATTGACGCGGGCTGCGAGGGCGATATTTTCACTTGGGAGCGCAATGGTTTGAGGGAATGGCTAGATCGTGCTTTATTTAATGAAGCATGGTCGAACGTGTTTGCGGTCTCTACCGTCACTCACCTACATCGACTTCGGTCTGACCATGCACCTCTTCTTATCCAGTGTCGCTTCTCCGCAACTCGTCACAAGTCGTCATTCCATTTCCAGAGTATGTGGGTCCGGCATCACACATTCCTGGATACTGTTAGGGAAATTTGGCTTACTCCGACTGGATTATCTGGTATGTGTAACCTACAGGCCAAACTCCTTAGGGTTAAGCGTAGACTGAAACAGTGGAACTGGTCTGTTTTTGGTAATCTTCATACGAAGTTGGATGAGGCCATGAGGGCTACTGACGAGGCCGAGCGGCGCTATGATTCGGATCTTATTCCGGAAAATAGAACCGCTATGCACCATTTTCATGCTGAGTACCATCTTCATTTCTCTATGGAGGAAGATTTCTGGAAATAGAAGGCCGCAGTTCATTGGGTTTCTGAGGGCGAGCGCAACACCCGGTTTTTTCAGGGTTTTGCGAAGCAGAAGCGTTGTCAGTCGCATATTCATAGCATTGAGGATGGTGGTACGATGATCCTTGTATAGTCGGACATCAGATCATCCGCTGTGAATTTCTTTAGGACTCTGCTTACATCCGATGGTGATGTTCTCGCCCCCCCGGATGACACTTTTTTTCCATGTATCCCCTCTTCTTTTGATTCTGATAGTTTGTGTGTCCCACCCTCTCCCCTTGAGATTCGTGCTGCGGTTTTTGATATCGATCCTCACAGCGCTTATGGGCCTGACGGGTTCTCGTCTTTGTTTTTTCAGCATTGTTGGGAGATTGTATCTTCTGACGTGAAGGGGGCTGTGCTCGAGTTTTTTGAGGGTCATCCTGTGCCTCTGGCTTTCACGGCGACTACGGTCGTCTTGATCCCGAAGAAGCCTGTTCCGAGCGGTTGGTCAGATTACCAGCCTATTAGTCTGTGTAATGTGACCAATAAGATTATCTCGAAAATCCTTAACGCTCGGCTTGCTCCTCTCCTCCCTCTTATTATCTCTCCGAACCAGAGTGGATTTGTTCACGGGCGGGTTATTACTGATAATATCCTTTTGGCCCAAGAACTTATTCACGACCTCCACGTCGCGGACATTCATGGTGTCCCGAACCTTGCGCTGAAGCTTGATATGGCTAAGGTATATGATAGGGTTCACTGGCATTTTTTACGTGAGGTTCTGGTGAGGATGGGTTTCCCGGCTAGATGGATTTTGTTCATCCGTCATTGCGTCGAGAGTTGCACGTTCTCCATTTTGGTGAACGGCAGTCCGGCCGGCTATTTTGCCTCTAGCCGGGGTTTGCGTCAGGGCAACCCTATTTCTCCATCACTCTTCGTGCTTTCCGCTGATTATTTATCGCGCTGCTTGGATCGATTCATTCGAGATCATCCTTTGATGAGGTATAGGACGGCTGGACGGACTTTCCCCATCTCGCACTTATCCTATGCCGATGACATCATTATATTCACACGGGCTGTGGATGATGGTCTTGTTGATCTTATGCATCTCCTGGATCACTACTCTATGGCTTCGGGCTAGATGGTTAGTATCCATAAGAGCACTTTTATTCTCGCTCCCAAGCATGCGCCTCGTTGGCATCAGAGAGTTTACGATCTTACTAGTTTTTGCCAGGGCGATCTCCCCATCACCTATCTAGGTGTGCCCCTCTACAAAGGCTTTAAGAGACGAGATCTCTTTGCTGGGGTGAAGCAACGGATTTTGGATAGGATCTCTGGTTGGTCCCATCGCCACCTTGCTTTTGTGGGACGTTTGGCTCTTATTAAGAGCACTCTCTGCACGATTCCTCTTCACCTGCTTCAGGTTTTGGATCCCCTACAGTACATTATCCAGGAACTCGAGCAGATCATTGCGAGATAATTCTGGGGTGCTGTTGGTCCTAAGAGGAAGACGCATTGGGTCAGTTGGCGGCAGATTTGTCGTCTGGTCTCTGAGGAAGGCCTCGGGATTCGGAGCCTTTCGGATATGGCGAGAGCTTTTAGTTATAAGCCTTGGTGGCACCTTCGCGCGGGCACGTCTCTGTGGGCGCAATTTATGCTCCGCAGAAACTGCTCTGCTGGCCTTTATACGCCTATGCGTAGTGCTCTTAAAGCTCGTGCCAGCCACCCTTGGCGCCGTCTCCTCCGCGTGGGTATTGAGGCCCAAAAGTTCATTCGCTGGACTCTTGGTCGAGGTTGCGGGGAGGTCAGTTTTTGGGTCGATACTTGGATTGGGGATAGGCCGATCTCTTCTTATTGTTAGGTTTCTGGTAGACCCCATCTTAGGATTAATGAGTTATGGGTTGATGGGTCTTGGGACATGGGTAGGTTGGAGACTATTGTTGGAGAGGAGCTAGGATTTACCCCTCAGTTCATCCAGGAGTTCTCCGCAATTCCCATCGCCGAGGAGGATTCGGATAGTATGTGCTAGACTCTTACCTCTTCGGGTGCGTTCTCATTATCGTCGGCTTGGTCTCACATCAGGGTGAGGGGTCAGGCTAATCTTATTTACGGGGCCATATGGATTGCCTTACTCACACCGACCATTTCGGTGTTTATTTGGCGACTTCTCATGCGACGGATCCCGACTGATGACATCCTACAGAGGAGGGGAGTTTCATTGGCTTCTAGATGTTTGTGCTGCTCGCATACCCTTACCCAGACCTACCTTACCGAGACCATTGCCCACCTTTTCTTGGAGAGTGATGTGGCTCGTGACGTGTGGGAGTATTTTGGCATATGGACTAATTTATGCCTACCCCATACTCAGAATATTTTTGAGCTCCTGAGTTTTTTCGCACACGGCACACACTTTAGACACGCGACTTTCATTATTCCTTGTCTGATCCTTTGGTTCATCTGGACAGAAAGGAATAATGCAAAGCATAGGGCGGTTACTTTTGTTTCCTCTCATGTTATTGTGCAGGTGGAGCGCCATGTTGCTTTATTGGCTGCTGCGGGGCTTATTGTCTCTGAGTTCTGGGCGGGTTGCTCACCTCCTGATCGCTTCCAGCGAGCTACATCTTCCCCCGCTCAGACTCGTTGCCCCGTCCCGGTGGTTTGGCTTCAACCCGAGACCCCTTGGATCAAGCTGAACACGGATGGCTCGTTCGATAGAGACACACAGATTGCGGGTGGGGGAGGTCTCATTAGAGATCACCACGGAGAGCTCCTTCTTGCTTTCCATTCCTCTTTTCAGGCCTCTTCGAGTTTTCATGCTGAGGTCAAGGCGTTGGAGATTGGTTTGATTCTAGCCTCCCAGAGATCGAGACATGTTTGGATTGAGCTTGATGCTGCTGCTGTAGTGACCCTGCTATCATCTGGCCATCGGGGCTCTTGGCAGGTTCGTCACACTCTTATGCGTATCCGACACATTCTCAGAGATATTCAGTTCAGAGTCACTCCTATTTTTCGGGAGGGAAATAGGCCGGCCGACTATCTTTCTGAGCTCGGCATGTCGTCCCTCGGCATTCAGACTTATACTTACGACACTGCTCCTCCGTTTCTCCTCTCCCTTATACGGATGGATCAACTTGGTTACCCATCATTTAGATTTAGATAGGATTTATTTTTTATCGATTGATTCGTTGCATATGGGTCCGCACATTAGCTCACGGTTTTAGTGGTGCACCTTGTACTAATCTAGCGGGCCGTAGGCACTTTAGATTTTAGGTTCCGGATTATGGCCCATTTTTGGTCATAATTCGGGGTTGAGTTATTTGGTCTACGTGTCCGCACATTAGCCCACGATTTGTGATGCACTTTGTATTTCTTTAGCGGGCCGTAGATTTCTCCGATGTTTGGACCCGAATTATGACCCATTTTTGGTCATAATTCAGGACTGATGCTTTGTATTTCTTGATTTTATTATCTACAGGTTGGTGGGTCCCGCCTCAACCCCCCGTCCTCTCTGGACGTTTTTTTTTTAAAAAAAAATAATAATAACATAGAGGATCCTTTAACCAAGCCACTTTCTCAAGCGAATAATGATGGTCATATAAAGGCTATGAGCCTTCAGTTTATGTCTGTATAGGACTAAGAGCAAGTGGGAGATTGTTAGTATTATGTTCTAAGTCTACTGTTTAATAATATAATGTGGAGACATTTAATATTATAATATTAATTAAATTATTGAATTAATATTCTGCTTACACTCATCAAGTATGTGACTTGATAGTAAAGCTCGTTAAAGCATTAAAGAATATTTATTCTAGATATCCCTAGTAATATGATTACTAGTATGATAATGATACGATGGCTATGTTTTACTGGTCATGAACATGAGATGTTATATCACGTCATAGATACATGTAGAGACATCGTATTGGATATGACCTGACAAAGAGAATTATATATGGATTAAGCCATTATAATTCATCTGATTGCTATATATATTATTTAAGTCCTTATTACCTAAAGACACTACAATTTCCTACATAATGAGTATCGTATTTTAACACAATACCGACGTATTCTGTAACAAGGGAACATACAGTTTGTGATTGGATACGGTACAATTTATGCAGAGGGAAGTAGTTTGTCCAGAGGGGACTTGTCCCTCCTATAAAACGGAGAAAATATTCATGGGCCCTTGATAAGTTAAATTGTTCAAATGCATGGCCATGCTCAAATTGATTAATAAAGAGTTATTGATAAATATTTGAATTGGACAATTATAACTTAAGATCAAGAATATTAATTAAGCTATATAAGGTCGACTTATCCATGCCTTATGATTAATTAAGATATCGCGCGACGAGAGGATTAAATATTATACAGTAACGAGATTTCGTTCGTGCATTTGAATTAATTATTTTAATGCGGGTAGTCATAATTTCTAGCTAGAGGCTGCTTATGATTTATGAGTCGTAAAATTGTGTTTATACTCATTTCCGTATTAATTAGAACCTCCAGGGTCACACACTTAAACGAGCAGAGTAGCTATTTTGTTCCGATTGATTATGGTTGGTGAATACTTAGTCATGTATAGGGCTATATAATAGTGTCTTGTGATAGCCTTCGCACTGGATCAAATACAATAAAAGATATATTTTGTGTAGAGAGAATCAAAAATCTGATTTTGATATTTCTCTCTCAAAAGTCTTGAAGATAATATTCAAGAGTTGAATAATCAAAAGGATCAAGAATATATCTTCATATCTTTGAAGATTGATACTTTGATCAAGAAAAGTATTTAGTATACTCATCTAATCTTCATCTAATCTTGTGAGTTTGATCTTTAGTAACATATTGAATAAGATTCATAGTTGTTATTTTAGATCAAAGTTCAAGAACATTTGTATAAAATTCTTGGTGTTCTTGTTCTTACCATAATCAAGAACATACCTATATTCAAATTGATTTAAGTAAAATCTTTATTGAATTGGAGTTATCCATCCGTTAGACGCTCGAGACATGTTCGTTGTGGGGATACCGTAGAGGACGCCTGCTTCTTGCAACGTCTCTAGAAGGCTCGATCGGAAACACGCTACAAGAGGTAACAATCTTGTTCTTCATACTTTGTTAATATACTGCGATCCTCAGAGGGTTTTATATATTATATTTATACTTCCGCTGTACTATTTCGATATATGATGAGATCATAAATTTTATTAGTTCAATAAAAACCCCAACATAACGTACGTAATGGAAACCCAGCTAAAGATAGCCGAGTATGACCGATCTTAATGTACGAAACAAAAGAAGGTTAACATACGCAATGGTACGAGCTTAACATACGTAATACACATCAGCTAAGGTATGCTATGAGAGTTTGAATCAGAATTCAAACTATATGATCGTTGTGATGTCATGGAGTAGGTCATCATATCAACAAATATCTGAGGTTGATATAACGTACGTAACAAGTATACAATAACATACACTACAAGGATGACATAACGTACGCTATGTATAACGATAACGTATGCTACGTAAGAGACATAATCTACTAGACTAATTTCATTAGATCATAACATACGTAACAAAGAATGGTTAACGTACGTAATATGCTTAACGTACATTACGAAGGATGTATAACGTACGTAATGTAATACCCGAGATTTTTTTATTCCGGTTGCCTTGAACTATTTGTCATCTGGTGTCAGTTATTTCATTCGTTATGATTATATGGAATTTGTTTTTCTATCATGAACGGTATGATATATTCTGTTGTAGTGTTCGTCGAGTGAGACTTATTGTTGCGTGCGTTTCTTTGATTAAAATATGTGCTTGGGGTGTGGTATGTTATGTTTCGTGGTATGCTCGTTATTGTTTCAAACTATATATTGTGCATCTGAGTCGCCAGGACGTTGTCGAATGTCTAAACCGGACTGTCGGATTTGGCCATGGGTATTACGGCCATAAGCATGGCCGAGTTACGGCCGTAATTCGACCGCACAATTTGGGCAGAAGTTCCGTGAGGCCTGGTACGGCCTTAAGGGAGACCGAGTTACGACCGTAAGGGACTATGTGTTACAGCAGTAACGTGTCGTGGGTAACAGTCGTAAGGCGCCCGCACTTTTTGGGCAAGTAGGCAGGAGATGCCGATTACAGCCGTAAGGTACTACCTATTATGACCGTAACACGCTCGACCATTTGGACAGCAGTTAACTTAGCCATTTTTCCATCATTTTGCGATTTCGGCAAATACCATTAGGAATCAACATCTTTCAACTCCTAGCAAGGATTTATCAAACATCCAACACCTTTCACCAAAGTTTTGAGGTAAGATTACTTGAACCCTTGATTTGGGGGATTTTGGGGGTTTTGTGATGATTCTGTTCTTTCGGCTCATTTTAGCCTAGATTGTTATTAGATTTGTGTTGTATACTCGAGATCCTTTGTTAATCTTGAAGCTTTGTGGAATAAACTTCGTAAATTCTTACGTTCGTCGATTATGTTGGTTTGAGCCTTCGAAATATCTGGAAAATTGTCCCTCAGGGTAGAACTTAGGATGAATCTTGGTTTTCCGATGAATTTGTAGATGACTTAGTCTCGATTCTTGTTAGGAATGGAATTTAGAGGATAGTTCGGATCGAAGCCTTTGTCATTCGGCATTCATGCGCGTTGTTCGTGGTAATGTGTTGAGTTGATCAATATGGGTTGTGAAGTGACAGTGTGTGTTCTGGGTAGGGTCCGCCGAGGCCTCTGGAGCTCGGTACATGATATGTACGAACTGTGTGTGTGTTCCGGGTAGGGTCCGTCGAGGCCTCTGGAGTTCGGTACATGATGTGTACGAACAGTGTGTATGCTCCGAGTAGGGTCCGTCAAGGCCTCTGGAGTTCGGTACATGATATGTATAAATAACGTGTGTGTTCAGGGTAGGGTCCGTCGAGGCCTTTGGAATTCGGTACATGATATGTACGAACAGCGTGTGTGTTCCGGGTAGGGTACGTTGTGGCCTCTAGAGTTCAGTACATGATGTGTACGAACAATGATCGTGTAACAGTGATTGGATGGATAACGTTTTGAAGTTGGGTCATGAACCCATGATGATATCTTAGATAATGCGTTTTGAAACGAGAATCGAGCTGAGGCTGTAACGATTTCAAAAATGTTTTGTAAATTGGGACTCGAGGTCCAAAAGAATTACTACTTTTAAAATTCCCAAGATGATGAGTTTATTTTCAAATACTACTTTGCTTGAGTTCGGAATTCTAAAACTTCTCGAGAATATTTTGATAGTTGATTGTCGTATCAAATTCGTGGATGCTATTTGTCTGTTGCATTTCGTATAGTATTACACTTGCACTAGCAAAATAGTGGAATTTTGCTAACCCCCGAGTAATCGGGGGGTGGATATCTGTTTTACATCCAGGTACACACAGGCTCGTGGGAGCAGTCATAGGGTCGGCACAGGAAGTGACGGGCTACAATACTAATCAAGATTTGGGAGTTAAGTTGAGATGTGTTGCAGCGTCAGAGTTGTAATCCGCCTTCCGCTATTTTGTATCTTCACCCCTGCGTGGGTATTTTTTGTAAAGAATTGTATTTTTCTATTTGTGTCAATCGTGCGACCTCATCGGTTAGTGTCGTCGTTTGTAGTTGACCTTAACAGTCCGCATTATTGTATTGTTTGCCCCCGGGCAGGCAAACACTTGATCAATTTGTGATGGTTAGCCTGGTAGATCCTCTTGGGAAGGATCTACGGCGTGTAATATTCTCATATAATTTTGGGGGTGTTACACGTAATGAAGGAAACAACACCAACGGCTAGTTTAGGCTTTGAAGCCTATAAATACCACTACAAATGGTATTCACCTTACAACAAATTCAAGCAAAGCTTATATACTTCGCATATCATTATCTTCAGTATTGTTGTTGTAATCGAGCTTATTTTTTAAGAGTTCGAGTGATTAATTCACTCAAACATACACGAGAGGAAAGAAAGGATTATAAATTTGATTCGATGTTATTAGGAACATGGATCCGGTATTGTTAGAATCACAATCTAAATCCAAGTGAGATTTGTCTAGTACAAATCGAAAGTTATATAGGTTCATTCCTTGTCCGATAGAAAAGGAAACAGTTTAGCTTGGACCGACAAAAAGATAAGAGCATAACGATTTATCTTGGACCGATAGAAGATAAGATTGTAACGGTTTGCCTCGAACCGATAGAAGACAAGGCGTAAAGATTTATCTACTAGAGTTGGGCTTGAAGCAAAAGAAGTATGTGCTTTACTGCAATAGTCAAAGCGCAATTCACTTGAGTAAAAATTCGAGATGCACTTGAATGAAAGGTAATGCAGCTCGAGAAGGTTCACACTGATGATAATGGTTCCGATATGTTTACCAAGTCCTTACACCGAGATAAGTTTGAGATATGCATATGTGAAGCAGGTCTAGTTGAATCCCCACATGAGGTGGAGGGGGAGAATAGTTGAAAATTTCACCTCATTAGTGTGGAGGTGTAGGCACTATAGTTGACAAACAACGTGGAAGAAAATAAAAAGGAAGACTTTCAGCAAAGGCATTATTCACGGAGGAAATGTTGGCAGCAATCATGCTTCTCTTTTTCCTTGTTCAGCAACTACGGCCATCCTCCACTATATATTGAGCTCATTCTGCTGAGAAAAATGTTCGCACAAAGAGAAATATTGCAATAGTGCATTAAAGAGACAAAAATAGAGAGCATTGAGAGAAGAAAAAGAGAGAAAAATATAGAGTATTTTTCTATCTCGCTCGGAAAGAGTGATACCTATTTTTCTTATTATTCCTAGTTAAGCACTTGAGATATTTGTATTCCGAGAGATACCCTCTTGAGAGTTTGTGATACCCCTAATTATTTAGGGAGAATTTTGTAAGTTTACTATACACATAGTGGAAGTTTTTGGACAGATGTCCACCCGTGGTTTTTTTTTTTCCGATTTGGGTTTTCCACGTAAAAAAAAATAATGTGCCTTGTTTATTTATTATTATTCTATTTTTAAATCCAGCCAGTGGAAGAATATATATCCTAATTCTATTGTGCAAATATCATTTATTTTGATACAATTTTTCTATAGAGTAATTTTCCCAACAGGTGTATATGCCACATTCTTGTTATAATTTGGAACTAGAAAAATTACATATAAACTAAGAGAAATGTATACTAAATAGGAAAAAATAAAGTTTGTAAAAGATAATGAGTATTACTGTACTACCAACGAACAATTTCCTTATCGCAATAAAGGATTCAATTCCTTCTGGGTCGGCACTCAGTTTGGACACTGTGTAATGGTGATCCTTGCTACCAATATTCACAAGGGTTGGGATCCTCTGCAGCACAGCACGGTGCTGTGCTGCATCCCAGCCGTTAGATTACACACACTCGCACGGGTGTGTGTATGTATGCGTGTCCAATCGTGGCGCAAAGGCGGCAAAGATAAAGACCGTGCGGCAAGACAAAGACAAAGACTGTAACACCCCGATATATTCAGAATATTACAGCCAGTAAATCCTTTACATAAGAATTTACAAGGCTGAATAAAGGAAATGACAATAACAGATACCAGTTTATGAAATTTCTGAAATAAAATTCAACCGACTGGTTCAAAACCGAAATTACAAATATTCCGGAAGAGTTATTATTACATCACTAAAATCCAAACATTATAAATTGACGACGTACTCGAGTACTTATTAAAATAACCAACAAATTACAGACAGTAAAGCCGTACGGAACATCACTCTGCACCCTCGTCGTCATACATCTCCAGTGGTTGTTTCCCCGCTCTCCTGGATCCTGAACATACACAAATGTTCACCCCCAAAGAGGTTAGCACTACGATGCTAGTACAAGTACAATAATCATACAACAGTGATATAATCAACAATTATATCATAACAAGTTTCTCCAACGAGAATATCCACAACACATCATATCATAACAGTTTCAACATACTGATGGTATTCCAACGATCCAGCGCACACAGCTATAGATTCCCATGATGATCCCGTCGGACCAACACATGGTGGAACTACCTGTCCAACGATCCAGCGCACACAGCTATAGATTCCCATGATGATTCCCGTCGGATCAACGCATGGTGGACATATATTCACAACATATTTACACGATACAATCACATCATAATTGTCATAATATAAACAATTCTAATAAGAGTACTTGCCTCGGTTCGTTGACAAGAATAAACTTCCACGAATATCAAAATACTTGAAGGTCGTCCCCTTCGATCAATCACGTGTTAAGCTCGAACCTTAACAAAAAAAATAGCACAGAATTCATTTCATGTCGAATGAACGTCTAACAATTCAACAATTACGGTAGGAAGTCCTTAATATGCAATCTGCCTGGATAGATTAACGCACGCTACGCATCATATGTAGCGTACGTTAATGCTACTCGTTAGCGCACGCAATACACACAGCCTAGCGTACGCTAACCATGCACAGTCAGTATCTCACTGTTCAGCCAACTGACTCGCCTGATGACTTAGCGCACGCTAAGTTGCAAATGTGGCGTACGCTAAACATACACGATAGCGCACGTTAATTAACGTAGCTTAGCGCACGCTAAGAGTGCATGGCAGTTCACTGGAGGGCAGCAGATTTTACAAATGGTGATGAAGTAAACGAATTCCTCGGTGATTTGATGTTTGTTATCCGACTTCATGTTATGTTCATAAACCTTATGAATGATCTCAACGATAATAACAACTTCGAGATGCAAGTATACGTATAATAGTCATAACACCATAATCCATCTTGATTACAATCCTCATGCGAAGTTGGTGATCTCCGGTTGATGTATTAGATTCTACTATCATTATACATATTCAGACTTCATCTTGAGGTGAACTAACAATTCCAACTTATACGAAAGAATATTTCCTAAGATGATTCTTCCCTTAAGTTCTTATAACATCTCCTCCAATTCATGATCACAAAGATAACATAAATCATACGGATTGTTAACTTCAGAATGTTTCTCTCATCATTTGAAGTACTAGGATTCTGACTTCAAGGTTCTAACAATAATATCGTAATTGTAGACATTCCAATCTTCTAAACATGATGTTGTTGAATAATTCACTAATGAAATTCAATATCTCGTTAACATGATCATCATATCCCATGGAATCCAAATCTAGGACTGGTGATAGGTTGAACATACCTTAATATGCCGAAATCACTGAACCACAAGGTAGAATCCGACTCCGGTTGGTTATGTGCCACTCCAAGGTGTTACTTCTCTTCAATGATCATTCACAAGTGATAACCAATATTCAAGGATCACTAATATATGTTCTCAGTGTATTAGAGGGGTGATTAAATCTCTCTGACCTCTCAAGAATGAAGAATGGGCGAAAGAAATGAAAGCCAAAATGGGTTGTTGTCCCATTTATAATATTCTGCATTTTAACAAGTTAGCACACGCTACTAAGCTTTCCTTAGCGTGCGCTAATAAGAGTTGACTTCAGAACTGTCCAGGTTCATCCGCGGGAATCTTATCCGGACCCATGTCCCGGCTGGCGCATGTGCTAGTCGTCCTGCAAAATAATTGAGTTCTTAGCGCACGCAACTCCTACATGCATAGCGTGCGCTAGTAGTAGCCCGATAGCGCGCGTTAAGCTACATTCTTAGCGTGCGCTATCACGAGTTTGCATGAGAAATTTTGCATGATGTTATACTTAAGTACAAGGATGCCAATGCAAGAAATATCATACTCCAATAGTCAAAATCACAAATCCGAATAATACAGGGTTCGAATACAGGTAAAATACACAGTAATAAATCCGGATATTACATACTCTCCTACTAAAAAGAAGTTTCGTCCCGAAACTCAAGACGGAAATAGCTCGGGATATCTGGACTTCATGCCATCTTCCGTTTCCCATGTGGCTTCTTCCACTCCATGGCGTGACCATTGAACTTTGACCAAAACGATTGGTTTGTTCCTCAACTGCTTAACTCGACTCTCGAGTATCTTGACCGGTCTTTCTTCAAACGTCCCATCTTGAGCAACTTCGATCTCGCTGAAATCAATGACATGACTAGGATCTGGTATATACCTCCGTAACTGGGATACGTGGAACATGTTATGAACATGGCACAATGACGGCGGCAATGCCAATCTGTATGCTAACTCTCCAACTCTCTCAAGGATCTCAAATGGTCCGATATACCTCGGACTCAGCTTTCCTTTCCTTCCGAAACGAAAGATCCCTCGAGTAGGAGAAACCTTCAACAGTACGTGGTCTCCAGTACTGAACTCCAATGGGCGACGACATACGTCTGCGTAAGATTTCTGGCGACTTTGGGCGGTAAACAGCCTTTCACGAATCAAGGCTATTTTCTCTCGAGTCTGTACGATCATCTCTGGTTCTGTCCCGATCAAGTCTGATGAATCATCCCAACATAGGGGCTATCTATATCTCCTCCCGTATAATGCCTCAAACGGTGCCATCTTAATGGAAGCATGCCAACTATTATTGTAGGTAAATTCAATCAACGGTAGGTGAACTTCCCAATTAGTTGACCAATCTAAGGCACAAGCCCTCAGCATATCTTCCACTGTTTGAAGAGTCCTCTCTGATTGTCCATCAGTCTGTGGGTGATAAGTCAGGTCAAGTTCACCCGGTCCCCAAGGCCTTATGAACTGTTTTCCAAAAGTGAGACACAAAACGGCCGTCTCGATCAGAAACAATGGTTTTCGGCATACCATGCAATTGAACTATCTCCGAAATAAATACTCGTGCCAATTTCTCTGGTCCCCATGTGTCCTTAATGCCTAGGAAATGAGCTGATTTGGTTAAACGATCAACTATCACCCAAATCATGTTCATTCCCGTCTTGGTCCTCGGCATAATAGTGATAAAGTCCATCGATATGTCCTCCCACTTCCATTCAGGAATCGGGAGCGGCTTCAACATTCCGGTAGGCCGTTGATGCTCGATCTTAACCTGCTGACAAGTCAAGCATTTCGAAACATAGTCCGCTACATCTTTCTTCATGTTGCCCCACCAGAAATTTTGCTTCAAGTCCTTATACATTTTACTGGTGCCCGGGTGGATAGAATAGGGCGACCTGTGAGCTTCCTTCATAATCGTCTGTTTCAGAACATCGATATCAGGAACGCAGAGTCGGTTATGGAATCTCAAAATTCCATCATCATGAATTAGGAATCCGGGGGCCTTTACCTTGATTACTTCATCACGTAACCGAATCATCAGAGGATCATCCGCCTGTCTAGATTTGATTTCTTCGGTTAATAATGAAGTTAATTCCATTACGCACAGTTCTACTTGGACTCTTTGTAACCACACTTCAATTCCTTCTCGAATCATCTCTCGTTGAAGGCTAAGTTGGGAGGTCCGCGTTTCTAGCATCTGAATAGAAACAGGCTTGCGGCTGAGTGCATCGGCTACTACATTCGCTTTGCCTGGATGATACAAAATCTCCAAGTCATAGTCCTTAATCAGCTCTAACCATCTTCTTTGCCGCATGTTCAATTCCTTCTGACTGAAGATGTATTTGAGACTCTTGTGATGTGTAAAGATCTGACAATGAGTCCTGTACAGATAATGCCTCCAGATCTTCAAAGCAAAAACTACTGCTGCTAGCTCCAAATCATGTGTTGGGTAATTCACTTCATAAGGTTTCAGCTGACGTGAAGCATAAGCGATCACCTTGTCATTCTGCATTAATACGCATCGGAGTCCTTGGTTCGAAGCATCACTGTAAACTATGAATCCTCCAGTCCCCTGTGGAAGTGATAGAATCGGTGCCGTCGTCAATCTCTTCTTTAATTCGTCAAAACTAGTCTGACACGACTCGTTCCACTCGAACTTTTGAGTTTTCTGCAGGAGTCGAGTAAGTGGGCGGGAGATTTTGGAAAACCCTTCCACGAACCGACGATAATACCCAGCAAGTCCTAAGAAACTTCGGACTTCTTTCACGTTCTTTGGAGGTTTCCAATCCATAATTGCTTCAATTTTCTGCGGATCTACTCGGACTCCTTCTGCTGATACCACATGACCGAGGAACATTACTTATTTTAGCCAGAATTCACACTTAGAGAGTTTGGCGTACAATTGCTCGCTTCTCAAAAGTTCTAGTACAATCCGCAAATGTTGTGCATGCTCTTCCGGGTTCTTAGAATACACCAGAATGTCATCAATGAACACGACCACAAATTTATCCAAATATTTGATGAACACTCAGTTCATCAACTGCATGAATACAGCAGGTGCATTAGTGAGACCAAATGGCATCACTACAAACTCATAGTGTCCGTAGCGAGTTCTGAATGCTGACTTTGGAACATCAGATTCCTTAATCCTCACCTGATGGTATCCTGATCTCAGATCGATTTTAGAAAACACTGTTGCTCCTTGCAACTGGTCAAACAGATCATCAATCCGTGGCAACGGATACTTGTTCTTAATCGTCATCTTGTTCAGCTCTCGATAGTCGATACATAGTCGAAGCGATCCATCCTTCTTTCGGACAAAAAGGACTGGCGCTCCCCATGGTGAAACACTTGGCTGAATATAGCCTTTGTCCAGTAATTCCTCCAGTTGCTTCTTCAGTTCATACATTTCAGTAGGTGCCATACGATACGGCGCCTTAGAAATTGGTGTAGCTCCGGGTTCCAGCTCAATGGTAAATATTACATCCCTTCGTGCAGGTAGCCCAGGTAACTCGTCAGGAAATTCATCTGGAAATTCGTTCACAACAGGAATAGATGAAAGTTCCACAATTTCGTCTTCTTTCTTCATTGCATAGCACCAGTACCCGATACAGCCCTGTTTCAACAATTTGACAGCTTTCATTGCTTTGATCAACTTTCCTGAGCTTCCTGGTTTCCATCCTTCAAACAGTACTTCGGAGCCATCATCAGTGATCAGCGAAATATTCCTACTTCGGTAATTTACAATTGCTCCATATCGATTAAGCCAATCGTCTCCGAGTATTAGGTCATCTCCTTGCATTTCTATCACAATTAGATTTCAGAGCCACTCCCTACCCCCAAATAATACAGGAAAATCTCTAGTCTCTAAGTTCCCAACAATCCTCTCTCCACTCGGTAAACCAACAACATAAGGTTCACAAGTATGAAAACCAGAAATATTCAAACGATTTACACAAGACAAAGATATAAAAGAATGCGTAGCTCCTGTATCGAATAAAATGCTAACTGGCTGGGAAAGGATCTGGACAGTACCTGATGCGACAGCAGCATCCTGATCGTCTATCCTCCTCATCTCATACAGGCGTGGGGGAACAGATCCGGCACTCGATGTCCCCTTTCGGTCCCATTGTCCTCTGCCTCGTCCGCGGCCAAGATTTTGAGGCATTTGAACACTTTGCTGCGTCTGTTGGATACTAGCTTCCTTCTGAACTGGCTGTGATGAACGGGTTCCATTGTATTTGGTGGCGTCCTTGCAAAACGTCGCACGGTGCCCTTCCTGTCCGCAGTCAAAACATGTAACTGGGGTGCGCAAACAATCGCGCCAAAGGTGGCCTGGGCGACCACAATTAAAGCACTTCCTAGCTGTATCCGTCGTGGCTGACACTGTTCCGTAATTCTTTCCGCTCTTAGATGGGTGCGGAGGTTTCTTGAAAGAAAAAGAAGACTGGGCCTTGCAGGGCCCACTGCTCTTGTGCTCTGTAAAAGTACCAGAGACTTTCTGTTTCTTTGACTCCATAAACTTCTCCATTGTCGCTTCTTTTATTTCGTACGCCAACGCCTTATCCTGGTATTGGCGGAGAGTGGTACATTCAAAACCGGACATGTACCTCTGGATTTCTGGTTTCATTCTCATTTCAAAATAAATCATCATCTCCGCATCTGTTCTGACCAGATGTCGAACAAATGCTAATTGCTGGTTAAACGTCTTAATCATCTGGGATACGGGTTCATCTGATGGCTGAGCGGAGAAAAATTCTCGAATTTTGGCTTCCCTCACAGGACGAGGGCAATACTGAGCTTCCATCATCATTTTAAATTCCATCCAATCGGCATCATGATCTTCAGGTCGGATAGCTTCCCACCACTCGGATGCTTCCCCTATCAGAAAGTATTGGGCAATAGGAGCTCTCCTGTCGTCCGGGCAATTAATTCTAGCAAAAAATTTCTCCAGTTCCTTCAACCAATGGTCCCAAGTGGGAGTCTCGGAAAAACCATCAAATTTGGGTGGTTGCATCTTTGCCACCTCTTGTAACCATCGGTCACCTCGATTTCCCATTTCTGGAATCCTTTGTTGTCCATCTCCCTGCTGAATTCTTGCCGCCACTTGCATTCGGTCCACGACCTGAGCGAACTGAGTCATCTGGTTCACGACTTGACGAAGGATTTCTGGTACACCAGGTTCCGGTTCGTTATTGATGGATTGTTGCGGCTCGCCTGAGCTATGACTAGCCTGATTAGAAGGCGATTCCTCCCTTTCAGCATTCCTTCGTCCGCGTCCACGACCGCGACCACGTCCACGTCCGCCTCTCAACATAGTGTAAGCACAAGTACTTAATATACAGGAAACAACATTGTTCTAATGTTCAAGTATAAAAAGTACAACATGTAAAGAACGAGATAGAGTTTAGGAACTTACAACCAGTGTTCGTATGAAGACGAAGGCCGTACAGTGATGTCATTCACGGCCGGTTACCTCAAAAGACGTAAATGACCCCTATTTTAACCCAATGGCCAAGATATCCAAAATCTTAGCTCTGATACCATATTCTGTAACACCCCCGATATATTCAGGAATATTACAGCGCCGTAAATCCTTTACATAAGAATTTACAAGGCTGAATAAAGGAAATGACAATAACAGATACCAGTTTATGAAATTTCTGAAATAAAATTCAACCGACTGGTTCAAAACCGAAATTACAAATATTCCAAGAAGAGTTATTATTACATCACTAAAATCCAAACATTATAAATTGACGACGTACTCGAGTACTTATTAAAATAACCAACAAATTACAGACAGTAAACCCGGCCGGAACATCACTCTGCACCCTCATCATCATGCATCTCCAGTGGTTGTTTCCCCACTCTCCTGGATCTTGAACATACACAAATGTTCACCCCCGAAGGGGTTAGCACTACGATGCTAGTACAAGTACAATAATCATACAACAGTGATATAATCAACAATTATATCATAACAAGTTTCTCCAACGAGAATATCCACAACACATATCATATCATAACAGTTTCAACATACTAATGGTATTCCAACGATCCAGCGCACACAACTATAGATTCCCATGATGATTCCGTCGGACCAACACATGGTGGAACTACCTGTCCAACGATCCAGCGCACACAGCTATAGATTCCCATGATGATTCCCGTCGGATCAACGCATGGTGGACATATATTCACAACATATTTACACGATACAATCACATCATAATTGTCATAATATAAACAATTCTAATTAGAGTACTTGCCTCGGTTCGTTGACAAGAATAAACTTCCACGAATATCAAAATACTCGAAGGTCGTCCCCTTCGATCAATCACGTGTTAAGCTCGAACCTTAACAAAAGAAATAGCACAGAATTCATTTCATGTCGAATGAACGTCTAACAATTAAACAATTACGGTAGGAAGTCCTTAATATGCAATCTGCCTGGATAGATTAACGCACGCTACGCATCCTATGTAGCGTACGTTAATGCTACTCGTTAGCGCATGCAATACACACAGCCTAGCGTACGCTATCCATGCACAGTCAGTACCTCACTGGTCATCCAACTGACTCGCCTGATGACTTAGTGCACGCTAAGTTGCAAATGTGGCGTACGCTAAACATACACGATAGCGCACGTTAATTAACGTAGCTTAGCGCACGCTAAGAGTGCATGGTAGTTCACTGGAGGGCAGCAGATTTTACAAATGGTGATGAAGTAAACGAATTCCTAGGTGATTTGATGTTTGTTATCCGACTTCATGTTATGTTCATAACCCTTATGAATGATCTCAAGGATAATAACAACTTCGAGATGCAAGTATACGTATAATAGTCATAACACCATAATCCATCTTGATTACAATCCTCATACGAAGTTGGTGATCTCCGGTTGATGTATTAGATTCTACTATCATTATACATATTCAGACTTCATCTTGAGGTGAACTAACAATTCCAACTTATACGAAAGAATATTTCCTAAGATGATTCTTCCCTTAAGTTCTTATAACATCTCCTCCAATTCATGATCACAAAGATAACATAAATCATACGGATTGTTAACTTCAGAATGTTTCTCTCATCATTTGAAGTACTAGGATTCCGACTTCAAGGTTCTAACAATAATATCGTAATTGTAGACATTCCAATCTTCTAAACATGATGTTGTTGAATAATTCACTAATGAAATTCAATATCTCATTAACATGATCATCATATCCCTTGGAATCCAAATCTAGGACTGGTGATAGGTTCAACATACCTTAATATGCCGAAATCACTGAACCACAAGGTAGAATTCGACTCCGGTTGGTTATGTGCCACTCCAAGGTGTTACTTCTCTTCAATGATCATTCACAAGTGATAACCAATATTCAAGGATCACTAATATATGTTCTCAGTGTATTAGAGGGGTGATTAAAGCTCTCTGACCTCTCAAGAATGAAGAATGGGCGAAAGAAATGAAAGCCAAAACGGGTTGTTGTCCCATTTATAATATTCTGCATTTTAACAAGTTAGCGCACGCTACTAAGCTTTCCTTAGCGTGCGCTAATAAGAGTTGACTTGTAATCGCCGGAGTTCATCCGCGGGAATCTTATCCGGACCCATGTCCCGGCTGGCGCATGTGCTAGCCGTCCCTCTCAATAATTGAGTTCTTAGCGCATGCAACTCCTACATGCATAGCGTGCGCTAGTGGTAGCCCGATAGTGCGCGTTAAGCTACATTCTTAGCGTGCGCTATCACGAGTTTGCATGAGAAATTTTGCATGATGTTATACTTAAGTACAAGGATGCCAATGCAAGAAATATCATACTCCAATAGTCAAAATCACAAATCCGAATAATACAGGGTTCGAATACAGGTAAAATACACAGTAATAAATCCGGATATTACATACTCTCCTACTAAAAAGGAGTTTCGTCCCGAAACTCAAGACGGAAATAGCTCGGGATATCTGGACTTCATGCCATCTTCCGTTTCCCATGTGGCTTCTTCCACTCCATGGCGTGACCATTGAACTTTAACCAAAACGATTGGTTTGTTCCTCAACTGCTTAACTCGACTCTCGAGTATCTTGACCGGTCTTTCTTCAAACATCCCATCTTGAGCAACTTCGATCTCGCTGAAATCAATGACATGACTAGGATCTGGTATATACCTCCGTAACTGGGATACGTGGAACACGTTATGAACATGGCACAATGACGGCGGCAATGCCAATCTGTATGCTAACTCTCCAACTCTCTCAAGGATATCAAATGGTCCGATATACCTCGGACTCATCTTTCCTTTCCTTCCGAAACGAAATATCCCTCGAGTAGGAGAAACCTTCAACAGTACGTGGTCTCCAGTACTGAACTCTAATGGGCGACGACGTACGTCTGCGTAAGATTTCTGGCGACTTTGGGCGGTAAACAGCCTTTCACGAATCAAGGCTATTTTCTCTCGAGTCTGTACGATCATCTCTGGTTCTGTCCCGATCAAGTCTGATGAATCATCCCAACATAGGGGCGATCTAGATCTCCTCCCGTATAATGCCTCAAACGGTGCCATCTTAATGGAAGCATGCCAACTATTATTGTAGGTAAATTCAATCAACGGTAGGTGAACTTCCCAATTAGTTGACCATTCTAAGGCACAATCCCTCAGCATATCTTCCACTGTTTGAATAGTCCTCTCTGATTGTCCATCAGTCTGTGGGTGATAAGCTGTCTTTGAAGTTCACCCGGTCCCCAAGGCCTTATGAACTGCTTTCCAAAAGTGAGACACAAAATGGCCATCTCGATCAGAAACAATGGTTTTCGGCGTACCATGCAATCGAACTATCTCCGAAATAAATACTCGTGCCAATTTCTCTGGTCCCCATGTGTCCTTAATGCCTAGGAAATGAGCTGATTTGGTTAAACGATCAACTATCACCCAAATCATATTCATTCCCGTCTTGGTCCTCGGCATATTAGTGATAAAGTCCATCGATATGTCCACCCACTTCTATTCAGGAATCGGGAGCTTCTTCAACATTCCGGCAGGCCGTTGATGCTCGATCTTAACCTGCTGACAAGTCAAGCATTTCGAAACATAGTCCGCTACATCTTTCTTCATGTTGCCCCACCAGAAATTTTGCTTCAAGTCCTTATACATTTTACTGGTGCCCGGGTGGATAGAATAGGGCGACCTGTGAGCTTCCTTCATAATCGTCTGTTTCAGAACATCGATATCAGGAACGCAGAGTCGGTTCTGGAATCTCAAAATTCCATCATCATGAATTAGGAATCCGGGGGCCTTTACCTTGATTACTTCATCACGTAACCGAATCATCAGAGGATCATCCGCCTGTCTAGATTTGATTTCTTCGGTTAATGATGAAGTTAATTCCATTACGCACAGTTCTCCTTGGACTCTTTGTAACCACACTTCAATTCCTTCTCGAATCATCTCTCGTTGAAGGCTAAGTTGGGAGGTCCGCGTTTCTAGCATCTGAATAGAAACAGGCTTGCGACTGAGTGCATCGGCTACTACATTCGCTTTGCCTGGATGATACAAAATCTCCAAGTCATAGTCCTTAATCAGCTCTAACCATCTTCTTTGCCGCATGTTCAATTCCTTCTGACTGAAGATGTATTTGAGACTCTTGTGATCTGTAAAGATCTAACAGTGAGTCCCGTAAAGAAAATGCCTCCAGATCTTCAAAGCAAAAACTACCGCTGCTAGCTCCAAATTATGTGTTGGGTAATTCACTTCATAAGGTTTCAGCTGCCGTGAAGCATAAGCGATCACCTTGTCATTCTGCATTAATACGCATCCGAGTCCTTGGTTCGAAGCATCACTGTAAACTATGAATCCTCCAGTCCCCTGTGGAAGTGATAGAATCGGTGTCGTCGTCAATCTCTTCTTTAATTCGTCAAAACTAGTCTGACACGACTCATTCCACTCGAACTTTTGAGTTTTCTGCAGGAGTCGAGTAAGTGGGCGGGAGATTTTGGAAAACCCTTCCACGAACCGACGATAATACCCAGCAAGTCCTAAGAAACTTCGGACTTCTTTCACGTTCTTTGGAGGTTTTCAATCCAAATTGCTTCGATTTTCTGCGGATCTACTCGGACTCCTTCTGCTGATACCACATGACCGAGGAACATTACTTATTTTAGCCAGAATTCACACTTAGAGAGTTTGGCGTACAGTTGCTCGCTTCTCAAAAGTTCTAGTACAATCCGCAAATGCTGTGCATGCTCTTCCGGGTTCTTAGAATACACCAGAATGTCATCAATGAACACGACCACAAATTTATCCAAATATTCGATGAACACTCAGTTCATCAACTGCATGAATACAGCAGGTGCATTAGTGAGACCAAATGGCATCACTACAAACTCATAGTGTCCGTAGCGAGTTCTGCATGCTGACTTTGGAACATCAGATTCCTTAATCCTCACCTGATGGTATCCTGATCTCAGATCGATTTTAGAAAACACTGTTGCTCCTTTCAACTGGTCAAACAGATCATCAATCCGTGGCAACGGATACTTGTTCTTAATCGTCATCTTGTTCAGCTCTCGATAGTCGATACACAGTCGAAGCGATCCATCCTTCTTTCGGACAAAAAGGACTGGCGCTCCCTATGGTGAAACACTTGGCTGAATATAGCCTTTGTCCAGTAATTCCTCCAGTTGCTTCTTCAGTTCATACATTTAAGTAGGTGACATACGATACGGCGCCTTAGAAATTAGTGTAGCTCCGGGTTCCAGCTCAATGGTAAATTCTACATCCCTTCGTGCAGGTAGCCCAGGTAACTCGTCAGGAAATACATCTGGAAATTCGTTCACAACAGGAATAGATGAAAGTTCCACAATTTCGTATTCTTTCTTCAGTGCATAGCACCAGTACCCGATACAGCCCTGTTTCAACAATTTGACAGCTTTCATTGCTTTGATCAACTTTCCTGAGCTTCCTGATTTCCATCCTTCAAACAGTACTTCGGAGCCATCATCAGCGATCAGCGAAATATTCCTACTTCGGTAATTTACAATTGCTCCATATCGATTAAGCCAATCGTCTCCGAGTATTAGGTCATCTCCTTGCATTTCTATCACAATTAGATTTGAGAGCCACTCCCCACCCCCAAATAATACAGGAAAATCTCTAGTCTCTAAGTTCCCAACAATCCTCCCTCCACTCGGTAAACCAACAACATAAGGTTCACAAGTATGAAAACCAGAAATATTCAAATGATTTACACAAGACAAAGATATAAAAGAATGCGTAGCTCCTGTATCGAATAAAACGCTAATCGGGCCGGAAAGGATCTCGGACAAGACTCGATGCGGCAAAGCATCCTGATCGTCTGTCCTGCTCATCTCATACAGATGTGGGGGAACAGATCCGGCACTCGATGTCCCCTTTCGGTCCCATTGTCCTCTGCCTCGTCCGCGGCCAAGATTTTGAGGCATCTGAACACTTTGCTGCGTCTGTTGGATACTAGCTTCCTTCTGAACTGGCTGTGATGAATGGGTTCCATTGTATTTGGTGGCGTCCTTGCAAAACGTCGAACGGTGCCCTTCCTGTCCGCAGTCAAAACATGTAACTGGGGTGCGCAAACAATCGCGCCAAAGGTGGCCTGGGCGACCACAATTAAAGCACTTCCTAGCTGTATCCGTCGTGGCTGACACTGTTGCGTAATTCTTTCCGCTCTTAGATGGGTGCGGAGGTTTCTTGAAAGAAAAAGAAGACTGGGCCTTGCGGGGCCCACTGCTCTTGTGCTCTGTAAAAGTACCAGAGACTTTCTGTTTCTTTGACTCCATAAACTTCTCAATTGCCGCTTCTTTTATTTCGTACGCCAACGCCTTATCCTGATATTGGCGGAGAGTGGTACATTCAAAACCGGACATGTACCTCTGGATTTCTGGTTTCATTCTCATTTCAAAATGAATCATCATCTCCGCATCTGTTCTGACCAGATGTCGAACAAATGCTAATTGCTGGTTAAACGTCTTAATCATCTGGGATACGGGTTCATCTGATGGCTGAGCGGAGAAAAATTCTCGAATTTTGGCTTCCCTCACAGGACGAGGGCAATACTGAGCTTCCATCATCATTTTAAATTCTGTCCAATCGGCATCATGATCTGCAGGTCGGATACCTTCCCACCACTCGTATGCTTCCCCTATCAGAAAGTATTGGGCAATAGGAGCTCTCCTGTCGTCCGGGCAATTAATTCCAGCAATAAATTTCTCCAGTTCCTTCAACCAATGGTCCCAAGTGGGAGTCTCGGAAAAACCATCAAATTTGGGTGGTTGCATCTTTGCCACCTCTTGTAACCATCGGTCACCTCGATTTCCCATTTCTGGAATCCTTTGTTGTCCATCTCCCTGCTGAATTCCTGCCGCCACTTGCATTCGGTCCACGACCTGAGCGAACTGAGTCATCTGGTTCACGACTTGACGAAGGATTTCTAGTACACCAGGTTCCGGTTCGTTATTGATGGATTGTTGCGGCTCGCCTGAGCTATGACTAGCCTGATTAGAAGGCGATGCCTCTCATTCAGCATTCCTTCGTCCGCATCCACGACCGCGACCACGTCCACGTCCGCCTCTCAACATAGTGTAGGCACAAGTACTTAATATACAGGAAACAACATTGTTCTAATGTTCAAGTATAAAAAGTACAACATGTAAAGAACGAGATAGAGTTTAGGAACTTACAACCACTGTTCGTATGAAGACGTAGGCCATACAGTGATGTTATTCACGGCTGGTTACCTCAAAAGACGTAAATGACCCCTATTTTAACCCAATGGCCAAGATATCCAAAATCTTAGCTCTGATACCATATTCTGTAACACCCCCGATATATTCAGGAATATTAAAGTTCCGTAAATTCTTTACATAAGAATTTACAAGGCTGAATAAAGGAAATGACAATAACAGATACCAGTTTATGAAATTTCTGAAATAAAATTCAACCGATTGGTTCAAAACCGAAATTACAAATATTCCAAGAAGAGTTATTATTACATCATAAAATCCAAACATTATAAATTGACGACGTACTCGAGTACTTATTAAAATAACCAAGAAATTACAGACAGTAAACCCAGCCGGAACATCACTCTGCACCCTCGTCGTCATGCATCTCCAGTGGTTGTTTCCCCGCTCTCCTGGATCCTGAACATACACAAATGTTCACCCCAGAAGGGGTTAGCACTACGATGCTAGTACAAGTACAATAATCATACAACAGTG
This sequence comes from Orobanche coerulescens, assembly GCA_033398695.1. NCBI lineage: Eukaryota > Viridiplantae > Streptophyta > Magnoliopsida > Lamiales > Orobanchaceae > Orobanche > Orobanche coerulescens. The sequence goes on along the minus strand of CM065818.1, from coordinate 83,227,356 downwards.
ATATAATCAACAATTATATCATAACAAGTTTCTCCAACGAGAATATCCACAACACATATCATATCATAACAGTTTCAACATACTGATGGTATTCCAACGATCCAAATACACAACTATAGATTCCCATGATGATCCCGTCGGACCAACACATGGTGGAACTACCTGTCCAACGATCCAGCGCACACAGCTATAGATTCCCATGATGATTCCCGTCGGATCAACGCATGGTGGACATATATTCACAACATATTTACACGATACAATCACATCATAATTGTCATAATATAAACAATTCTAATTAGAGTACTTGCCTCTGTTCGTTGACAAGAATAAACTTCCACGAATATCAAAATACTCGAAGGTCGTCCCCTTCGATCAATCACGTGTTAAGCTCGAACCTTAACAAAAGAAATAGCACAGAATTCATTTCATGTCGAATGAATGTCTAACAATTCAACAATTACGGTAGGAAGTCCTTAATATGCAATCTGCCTGGATAGATTAACGCACGCTACGCATCCTATGTAGCGTACGTTAATGCTACTCGTTAGCGCATGTAATACACACAGCCTAGCGTACGCTAACCATGCACAGTCAGTACCTCACTGGTCAGCCAACTGACTCGCCTGATGACTTAGCGCACGCTAAGTTGCAAATGTGGCGTACGCTAAACATACACGATAGCGCACGTTAATTAACGTAGCTTAGCGCACGCTAAGAGTGCATGGCAGTTCACTGGAGGACAGCAGATTTTACAAATGGTGATGAAGTAAATGAATTCCTCGGTGATTTGATGTTTGTTATCCGACTTCATGTTATGTTCATAACCCTTATGAATGATCTCAAGGATAATAACAACTTCGAGATGCAAGTATACGTATAATAGTCATAACACCATAATCCATCTTGATTACAATCCTCATGCGAAGTTGGTGATCTCCGGTTGATGTATTAGATTCTACTATCATTATACATATTCAGACTTCATCTTGAGGTGAACTAACAATTCCAACTTATACGAAAGAATATTTCCTAAGATGATTCTTCCCTTAAGTTCTTATAACATCTCCTCCAATTCATGATCACAAAGATAACATAAATCATACGGATTGTTAACTTCAGAATGTTTCTCTCATCATTTGAAGTACTAGGATTCCGACTTCAAGGTTCTAACAATAATATCGTAATTGTAGACATTCCAATCTTCTAAACATGATGTTGTTGAACAATTCACTAATGAAATTCAATATCTCGTTAACATGATCATCATATCCCTTGGAATCCAAATCTAGGACTGGTGATAGGTTCAACATACCTTAATATGCCGAAATCACTGAACCACAAGGTAGAATCCGACTCCGGTTGGTTATGTGCCACTCCAAGGTGTTACTTCTCATCAATGATCATTCACAAGTGATAACCAATATTCAAGGATCACTAATATATGTTCTCAGTGTGTTAGAGGGGTGATTAAAGCTCTCTGGCCTCTCAAGAATGAAGAATGGGCGAAAGAAATGAAAGCCAAAACGGGTTGTTGTCCCATTTATAATATTCTGCATTTTAACAAGTTAGCGCACGCTACTAAGCTTTCCTTAGCGTGCGCTAATAAGAGTTGACTTCAGAACTGTCCAGGTTTATCCGCGGGAGTCTTATCCGGACCCATGTCCCGGCTGGCGCATGTGCTAGCCGTCCCGCTCAATAATTGAGTTCTTAGCGCACGCAACTCCTACATGCATAGCGTGCGCTAGTAGTAGCCCGATAGCACGCGTTAAGCTACATTCTTAGCGTGCGCTATCACGAGTTTGCATGAGAAATTTTGCATGATGTTATACTCAAGTACAAGGATGCCAATGCAAGAAATATCATACTCCAATAGTCAAAATCACAAATCCGAATAATACAGGGTTCGAATACAGGTAAAATACACAGTAACAAATCCGGATATTACAGCACCGTGCTGCACTGCAGAGGATCCCATCTCTATTAACAAACATTGTGTTCCCTTTAAGTTGTTTAACTCATTTGGGAATGTAAATTTATCACCATCTTGCTGCAAATTGTTGGAATAATACAGTACTTGCACGTGTATTAAAAATAATTTTTTGAATTGAACTATAACAAAGAACAGAATCAAACGTTACACTTGAAATGAAAGAACAAATTTAATAAAATAACCAAAGATTGTCTGAAGCTAGAGCTTCTGCCCGCAAGACGAGAATACACCCCGGTAGTGCTCACGGTAAAGCGGCTCATCCCCAAAGGTTAAAACAATCTGAACGTCTCGACAGTAGCAGCACCGCAAACTGAACGTGCACCTTCGAACTGGACTGGAACGAAGACTGAACGTGAATATGATATGCTATGCTTTGAGAATATGCACTATTTTTCGTCAATTCTGCAATGACCAAATGCTGATTTATATAGCACTTCTCAATCAGGTAAAGGGACTCGTCGCCATTAATCCTATGATGGCTGACGGTTTCAGACGCCCAAAGGGCTCGGTCGGATGGAGAGTCCTGTCTCTTGGAGTGAAGTATTTACTAGGCAACTCAAGAGTCTTGGTCTATACCAAAGGTTTGGTCCATACCAAAAGGTTAGTGGACTTACGGATTTGGTCCAAAAACATAAGCCCAAACACTAGCCCAAAGCACCAATTGCCAAGATCCAAGTCCTGGGCCTGGACTGAGCCCGAGCCCGAGCCCTTGCCCGTTCCCGTGCCAGACCCAACCCGATGGACAGATGGTCGGTCGGTCAGCGGCGAAGGCGGTGCGCGCGTGTTTGTATGTGTGTGCGCGAGGACACCCATACACACCAACCTACTTGTTATTAAGTCCATATAGACAAAGACTTTAAATACAAGCCAAAACATCCATACACAATCAATGTGGGGCAACTAACATCATATATAATATGTTAGTTCTGTTGGAGCGAGATTGGTCGGAATCGCCGTTTGGAGATAGAGTTATAAAACTCTTTTGCTTTGCGGAAGCGATTTAAATAAAGGGTGCATAAAATAAATCGACATAAAATTTATAGAGGTTAGGCCAAACGTGCCTACGTCCTCTCTCGGTATCTTTTTCTATAGTCTTAAAATAAACCTCTGCGCCTCTCTTCTATCAGTCTAGAGATAACCGTTACATGCCCGTCTTCTATCGGTCCGAGTAAACCGTTCAATCACTTTTCTTTATGTCAGTCCAAGTTAAACCATTTTCCTTTTCTATTAGAAAAGGAATCAACCAATCTATATTTCTATTGGTACTAGATGAACCTCACTTAGATATCGATTGTGATTCTAACAATGCCGGATCCTCGATCCTAATAACACCGAATCCAGTCGTATCTTTCCTTTTTCTCTCTCTTGTATGATTTAGTGTATAACACTCAATCACTTTCAATTTAAGCTCAAGAACAACAACTATAATATTTACGATGATATCTCAAAAGTATATGATTTTCTCAATGTTGTGTATGGTTTGATACCAAGTGGTTTGATATTTATAGCCATTTTCCACAAACTAGCCGTTACTGCCAGTTATACTTAGCGTGCGCTAGCCTTCTTCCTTAGCGTGCGCTATCGCATGTTGATGCCTGTTACGTACGTAATGTACTGCATGTAGTGTACGTTAACTACTTCCATATTCAGTCCAGTGGCTACTGTCTCTCTTTGTTAGTGTGCGCTAACATATCTTCTTAGCGTGCGCTAATAACACATCATTGCATGCGTCATATATCCATTTGTATATTTTTGAATTTGCTTCATAATCTCCCAACGGATTGATTAACTTGAATTCAAACACCTTAGCGTGCGCTATTCCTCAATCCTTGCGTGCGCTATAATTTCATCATTGCGTATGTCATTGTGTGTTTGGATGTCTTCACAGCGGTAATAAGCCTTCGATAACGCGCGTTATTCTTCATGTGTAGCGTGCGCTATCTTCATCAGGTAACTTAACTTCAGGTAGCTTTGAACTCATCTGATATGCAGACAGGACCCGTTAGCGTACGCTAACCTTTATATCTAGCATGCGCTAGCTTTGCATTTTGTTCAGCTTTTTGCGTCTTCGTCTCCACCGTTGTTTTGCTTCGCCACTTTGTTGGTTTGCTTTGTTTAGCAACTTAATCATCAAAACTCTATTAATGAATATTTGGAATAAATATTCCAACAATCTCCCCCTTTTTGATGATTACAAAAAAACTCTTGAATTGGATAAAACCTGTAAAATAAAATATGTATATCTTTGTACGATTCAAAGTTTTCGGCTTTGATCGTTTCGTTAGTTCTCCCGACTTTTCTTTTTTCTATCCTTTTCGACTTCTTCGTCTTTTTCTTTTCTCCCCCTTTTTGCATTTTATTTGTCTCGTCATTCTTCCATGGCGCTTTTTATCTCATTCATCGCATTTCCCCCTCTTTTTGTCATCAGCAAAAAGTGTAAATAAAATAAACGAATAAAAATACCAATTGATGTATATAAAAATATGCATGGTAGGGTATAGCTCCCCCTCACAAAAATATTCCCTTTTTAAAAGTATAAACTCCCCCTCAGTAAAATATTTATTGATAAAAATTAATTTTTGGGGTTCCAACCGATAGTTGGTTTTTGTTTTGAAATATGGACGATGTTAGGAATAGCGGTTCCTTTTGGAATCCAAATCTTTTTAATTTTAATCGTGCGTCTTGGGCTTTTGCAATTAGAAACATGATGCCCAATTTTCAAATATTTTTCACATTGGGGTATTTTCAATTTTAAGGATTCATTTTTCAAATTTGGTTTGAATCCCAACCCCTGTTTATTTAAAATGAATTTTTGAACCGAGAGCATTTATTCAAATTTATCATTTCCACATGATAATTTCTTTGTTAAATTTTCTGCTTGGTTTGAACTTTCAAGAGATCATCCTTTAAAATATTTTCATTTTCAATGCATTTTGAATGATCGGTCAAAAATTTTCCCATTTCAAGAATTTTGGAATTTTCAATTTCCAATAATTTATTTTTAGATTTAAGGGATTTTATTTTGGATAAAGCATTTTGATAATCCGTATGCAATAATTCAAATGCTTCAAATAATTCATCATAAGAATTACTTACTTGACTTTCGACGTTGCTATCTTCGAATGAGCTTTTGGCCATAAGAGCGAGATTATTTTGATTGATAAAACCATCATCTTCGGCTTCATCACTCCATGTTGCAATTAGAACCTCCTTCTTGGGTTTTGCTCGGCAATTCTTCGCAAAATGGCCTGGTTTACCACATAACCGACAATTGTTGTCGAATTTCTTAGATTCGCCCTTTTGGATGTCCTGGTTTCTCCGGTTTAATAAGTGTTGGAACTTATTAATATTTTTGGCATAATATGCCGATTCTTCGTCGCTTTTATCAATCGGGATTTCTTCCTTTCTTGACATCTTAGCCTTCATGGCTATCGATTTTTCCTTCGGCTTCAGTTTGGCATTCCGAGATTTTAGGACAATTTCGTAGTTTATAAGTGAACCAACGAGAGCACTATAATCAAGATTGTTTAAACCTTTAGATTCCATTATAGCCGTCACCATACCGTCCTATTCTCGAGGTAGTGATCGTAGGATCTTTTTAACTTTTTCACTACTTGAAAGTGGTTTTCCAAAACATGTCAATCCATTTGTGATGCCTGAAAATCGGTCGAGCATAATTGTGATGGATTCTTCTTATTTCATTTGGAATAGCTCATAATTGTGAAGAAGCATGTTGATCTTCATCTGTTTGACTTGAGACGTTCCCTCATGTGTGACTTCAAGTATTTTCCAAATCTCTTTGGCACTGTCACACGAAGATATCCGGTTGTGTTCTTCCGGATTTAAGGCACAACATAGGAATTGTGTTACCTTACAATTGTAATGATGTTTCCAACGCGTCATCATATTCTTTGAAAGAATTAAGTATAGCGGTATGATTTAAGAGGAATTTTCGGACCAAGACATCACTTTCCAAAGCTCGATGTCTTATGCTCGGATGAATATTGACATCTTTTTCTTCTACTGGAACAATTTGAAATGCCATTTGGATCAACTCCTCGGATGTTAAGCCGCTTATTTGAGGTACCGCTCCGATACCAATTGCTGGAGCGAGATTGGTCGGAATTGCCGTTTGGAGATAGAGTTATAAAACTCTTTGCATTGCGAAAACGATTTAAATAAAGGGTGTAGAAAATAAATCGACACATGATTTATAGAGGTTCGGCCAAACGTGCCTACGTCCTCTCTCGGTATCTTTTTCTATAGGCTTAAGATAAACCTCTGCACCTCTCTTCTATCGGTTGAGGGATAACCGTTACAAGCTCGTCTTCTATCAGTCCGAGTAAACCGTTCAATCACTTATCTTTATGTCGGTCCAAGTTAAACCGTTTTCCTTTTCTTTTAGACAAGGAATCAACCAATCTAGAATTCTATGGGTACTAGATGAACCTCACTTAGATATCGATTGTGATTACCAATGCCGGATCCTCGATCCTAATAACACCGAATCCAATCGTATATTTTCTTTTTCTCTCTCTTATATGATTTAGTGTATAACACTAAATCACTCTCAATTTAAGCTCAAGAACAACAACTATAATATTTACAATGATATCTCAAGAGTATATGATTTGCTCAGTATTGTTGTATGGTTTGATACCAAGTGGTTTGGTATTTATAGCCATTTTCCACAAACTAGCCGTTACTGCCAGTTATAGTTACCGTGCGCTAGCCTTCTTCCTTAGCGTGCGCTATCGCATGTTGATGCCTGTTACGTATGTAATTTACTGCATGTAGAGTACATTAAGTGTTTCCATATTCAGTCCAGTGACTACTATCTCTCTTTGTTAGCATGCGCTAACATATCTTCTTTGCATGCGCTAATAACACATCATTGCATGCATCATATATCCATTCGTAGCTTTTTGACTTTGCTTCAGAATCTCCCAATGGATTGATTAAATTGAATTCAAACACCTTAGCATGCGCTATTCCTTAATCCTTGCGTGGTGATTTCGTCATTGCATATGTTATTCAGTGTTTGAATGTCTTCACAACGGTAATAAGACTTCGATAGTGTGTGTTATTCTTCATGTGTACCGTGCGCTATCGTCATTAGGTAACTTAACTTTAGGTAGCTTTGAACTCGTATGATCTGCAGACAGGACCCATTAGCGTGCGCTAACCTTTGTATCTAGCGTGCGCTCTTTGCATTTTGTTCAGCTTTTTGCATCTTCGTCTCCTCCGTTGTTTTGCTTCGACTCTTTGTTGTTTTGATTTTTTTAGCAACTTAATCATCAAAACTCTATTAATGAATATTTGTAATAAATATTCCAACAAGTTCCTACTCCAACATCCGACTTTAACATATAATATCTTACTCACCAGAAATTGGTTTAGAAATATTAAATATACCAGGTTCATCTACTCACGACGTAGATTAACATTCAATAAATATTTTTATTATAAAATAAATATTTAATTAACAATATTTATTCTTAATAAATGGTTAATTACTAAACCATTTCCAACAATCCCCCACATGAGTGAGAATGCCAATGCAAAATGAATGCAAATGCATAGTTTAGGCCTCAAGAGACAATATTGCATTTGAATAGGTGGCTTGTGACTTTGAACCTATCCATGGTCAATATCATCGAGTATACTCGCAGTATAGTGGTCATGAAAAACCTTGAACTAGTCCTCCATGGTGTATACTGAGAAAATAATATAGACACAATATCATCTCAATTCCGCCCGTTCTAACGTTTTGTGTTCTTTACGGCCTTGGACACCCCTTTGGATTCATAAGTGTATCAACTGAAGCGGCCCTCACTTCACACTTATATAGGTGATTCTTATTCCCAAGTATCCTACTATACTTGACCTCTCCGAGGTAATCAAGAATCATTAAAAATCATATGACTTAACCTCACCACATGTAAGTAAACAATCACTCACTGTTCACAGAGAATAGGTATGTTTGACTGTTTTAACACACGGATTATTATAATTTCGTTATCCCGTTGAACCAAGCTCTTGGTATCCTCTAATCTACAAGGTTGAGTTTCCGCTATAATCATCCTTAAGATGTGGATTTAACACCCATTCCCTCTAACAATTTATACATTTGATCTCGATTAATACTCTTCGTCAGCGGATCCGCCAGATTATCTATTGACCTTACATAGTCAATTGAGATAATCCCACTCAAGATCAAATGCCTCACGGCATTATGTCGGCGACGAATATCTCGAGACTTACCGTTATAAAACATATTTTATGCCCGTCCAATAGCAACTTGGATATCACAGTGTATCAACACAGACAGCACAGGTCTCGTCCAACATGGAATATCCTCGAGGAAATTCTTAAGCCATTCAGCTTCTTCATCAGCTTAATGTAAAGCTATGAATTCAGATTCCATGGTAGACCTTGCAATACAAGTTTGTTTCTTGGACTTCCAAGATACAGCACCACCCCCAATAGTGAACACATATCCACTCGTAAAAAATGAGTCTTTTGATTCGGATATCCAATTAGCATCACTATACCCTTCAAGTACAGTAGGCTCTCTTGAATAATGAATCGCAAAGTTCTGAGTATATTTCAAATAACTCAGTACTCGTTCTAGAGCCCTCCAATGTTCTTTACTTGGATTAGCTGTGTAGATACTCAACTCGTGAACCGAGAATGCTATATCAGGACATGCTATATTCATCTTGACCCACAGGTTCACCTTTATGATTAATTAGATGAACATTCGGTTCTCAAGGAGTCTTAGAAATTCCATTAGGCATTTTTATAATCTTAATTTCAAGAATAGTATCAGGCAAACCTATATATTTCATGCTAAAATTCTTACTTAGCATTTGTTTCATTTCACCAATCACACAAGAGTTGCTACCCATTATCAAAATGTCATCTACATATAGACAAACAATAACGTAATTGTCATCTGTTTTCTTAACATAGAGACATTTATCACTTTCATTGACATTGAAACCATTTGACAACATCACTTCGTCAAATTTCAAATGCCACTGCAGAGGTGCTTGTTTCAAACCATATAAATACCGTTGTAGTTTGCATACCATGTGCTCTTTCCCAGGTACTACAAACCCTTCCGGTTGTTTCATATAGATTTCATAATCCAGCTCTCCATACAAGAATGCAGTCTTAACATCCATTTGATGAATTTCGAGATTGCGCAAAGCAGCAATAGCGAGTAGCACCCTAATAGATGTAAGTCTTGCCACGGGCGAGTAGGTATCAAAGAAATCATAACCAGCTTTTTGCCTAAAGCCTTGAACTACAAGTCGGCCCTTATATTTGTCAATAGTACCGTCAGACTTGTACTTCTTCTTTAGAATCCATTTGCATCCTAAAGCCTTACAACCCTGTGTTAGTTCAACTAACACCCAAGTATGATTTAGCATAATAGACTCAATGTCAATGTCTATTGCCTCTTTTCAGAAAGCCGCATCTGGACTGGATAAAGCTTCTTTTACTGATATTGTTTCACCATTTAACATTAAAATGACGTAGTCTGGTCCATATATTTTTCCTTTCCATACTCTAGTACCTCGTCTAGGTTCTACATTGACTGGTGCAGACCTAGGTCGCTTTCTGTTCGGTCGTTCAAATAACACTGGATTCGAGCTTGAGGCTTCTTTTTCATCTATGGTTTCATAACACATAGGCTCATCTACAGGTTTAGAACTTGTAGCTACATCATCAACTCTTTTGCTAGAGTTAAGATCAGCCTAACTCTTATAAGGATATATATTTTCAAAGAATACAGCATTCCTTGATTCAATCGTTGTATTTACATGAATGTCGGGTATCTCTGATTTGTATACAACAAACCTATAAGCGCTGCTGTTAAGTGCATAATCAATAAAGATACAATCGATCATCTTAGGACCAATTTTAACTTGTTTAGGTGGAGGCACCTCAACTTTCGCCAAACACCCCCACACTTTGAGATATTTGTACGAAGGTTTTCTACCTTTTCACAACTCATAAAAGGGTAACATCCTTACCCTTGCATGGAATCTTGTTTAATATGTAGTTGGCTGTCAAGACAGCTTCCCCCCACATGTTCTGGAGAAACCCTAAACTAGTTAATAAGGCATTCATCATATCTTTAAGTGTTCGATTCTTATGTTCAGCAACGCCATTATATTGTAGTGCATATGGAGTCGTGGTTTGATGAATTATACCACTCTCGTTGCATAATTCCTTAAATGGAGCTACATATTCACCTCCTCTATCACTTCGAACCATCTTAATACGACAGCCCAATTGATTCCCGCCTTCATTCTTGAAGTTCTTAAAGGCTTCAATAGCCTTATCTTTACTTCTCAAAGGATAAAGATAACAATATATTGTGCAGTCATCGATGAAAGTGATAAAGTACTTCTCACCACCTCTAGTTTGCACAAATTTTAAATCACACACGTCTGTGTGAATTAATTCAAGGGGTTTTTAATTCTATTTTACCGAATGAAACGGTAGCTTAGTTATTCTTGACTCAACACAAATCTCACATTTCTTTTGATTTTTGATTTCATTTAATTTTAGGAAATCTAAGTTTACTAATCTTTTTATAGCATTTAGATTCACATGACCTAATCTACAATGCCATAAATTTGAGCACTCAAGAAAATAAGCAGAAGTTGTAGCGTTATTATTAGCAACTGCCTTTGGAGGCTTGCAAGTACGAACGCTAAGTTTGAACATGTCCTCGACAATATGACCTTTCCCGAGAGTCTTGCCAAACTTGTGTATTATCATAAAATCACTACGAAGGTCTACATCAAATTTAGCTCTAACTAATTTGACACCAGACACCAAGTTCTTGCAGATTGCCGGAGCATGCAGCACATCCTTCAGAGTTATCTCCACACCAGAGGTGAATTGAAGCACAACAGTCCTAATTCTAAGAACTAGAGAGGTACGATCACTAGCCTCTGTGATGAAGTGGTCTTGAATCTCCTTGTTGTTGGGATTCGGTGCCTAAAACGAAGGCCCAGCGGAAGCGGTAAAATGAAAATTAATTCGATCCGAATCCCTACGAGGATCGATCGAGCTACGTATATACGAATATATAAACGAAAAGCAAGAGTCGTAAGAAACTAACCCTCGAAGTCCGTTGATTAAATGGTAACCTTCTCTTGAGCTATTCCCCAAGCTCTTGAACGATCCAACGCCGAAAGTACCGCGTCTCTACTTGCCACGCGCCGGAGAAACGACCGGAACGACGATCACCTTGCTATCCTCTGAGGATACGGCTAGAGCTAAGTGATGAAGCTTCCAATATGAGATTATCACACTCTAAGTGTATAACTCACAACTCTCATTTATTTCTTGATTTTTTTTTTCTTTTAAGAATCACCAAGAACAAGTTGAAGAAGAAGATGAAGATAAGTGTTTGAACTCAAAGTCTCACTTTCTCTCTCTCTCAATGTATCTCACGTTGGAAAGGCTTGAAAATTACAAGTGAGAGATGTCTTCATCTTCATTTATTCAACTCTCCACATGCACATCTCATAATTATGAGAATCAAAGCCCCACTACCTCAATGATCAAGCATTAAAGAATGGAACATGGGTCCATATGAAAGTGGGTGGAAGTGTGGGGTTTGGCCCATGTAGAAATTGGACAAGTTCGGTTCATTTCGGACTCCCGCGAGTCCAAACAGATAAACTCCGATTCCGTATCGATGTATTTATATCGATTAATTAATCTAATTAATTAAACATATAAAATACATTATAACATAATTAATTTCTCCAAGAAATAATTATATCCATGAATTAAATTAATCACCCGGATATATTTAATTCATTAGCCGTAAATCAATTTATCGAATAAATCGATTTAGACATCTAATGTCCTAAATTTAGATATCCAATATCTAATATTCATAATGAGAGAATTAGCTTGATTCATTCCGTCGTCAATCCTAATGCGCGACTCGGTAGGTCCGTCTCGATCGGCAATGGGAGGAACCAAAGAGTAGTAGCACCACCTAGCGACTGGTGGCCTACACTGTACCGATCGAGAACGAATGATTGGGATCATTCAAGAACCATTCTCGTCGTGAATACCGATATACGTATAAACCCTTCTTTCAAATATCCCGATCAAGTTATAGGGTCACGGTCGGTCAAACCCTATCTGTACTTGACGCTATGCATGCGTTAATGCAAATCGAGATCATCGAGCTCTCGTGTATCTAATACGACTAGCTCCAATGCTTTGGCCAAAGACTTATGATCTCATCCGCAATAACCGCATAGGACATATAACCCGTTCACTAACGGGAGAAAGAATTCTATCTTGGTATTCGGTAGGACTCGCTACTTGCCGTCAAGATGCACGTCGAGGTTGACCCCGCCTTAGGTTTACGGTGGTCGAACTACTCTAATGAAAATCTTGACGTCACAAGCACATCCCTACTAAATCCTCAAGTCGAAGGTTCACGAATACCTATCACAACCTTTCGATTCCGTCATTGATGTCCGGAGTGAAATCCGTGTGACGAATCGAGGGTGAGTCGGTTCGAGTATACTAATCTAATTAGCATACCTATAACGTGTGCTCCCACTAACCATTAGTGTTCGACAGGCACTCTCCTTGTCAAAGAACACGTCATACAAGTCTTTACATAAACTTAACGCCCAGTCAAGTTTCATCGACTTGCGAACGATTAAGTATTTGAGCTATAAACCTTTCCAGTGCCGACCCCCTTATCCAATAAGAAGTGGAACGTTTTGCTCTCAAATACATGGACTAGTTTCTATATATTTATTTACGAGTTAGGAATGCCAATAACTACCAGTAAATAAAGAAACATTTATTTGCCTTATATAAATGGTTTACATAATTACAAGTACAATGCCCTCACTCAACAACCTCTGAGTGGCATTCGAGGGCATACTCCTAACACTTGTAAGTGAAAAACAAGTCTCGGTTCACACATATGTGAACAGTCGCACCTGTATCAAGAAACCAAGTAACAGGGTTAGGTTCCGAGACATGATTTACCTCGGTGATCATGGCAGCAAGGTCATATTTGTCCCAAGAGTCAAAGTCCTTCTCGACATGGTTGAATTTGCCCTTACCCTTGTTCTTCTTCGGCTTTTGGCAGTTTTTCGCCATATGGCCAGGCTTATTGTAATACCCGGTTGTAATTCAGTCATTATCATTCAGTAATTTCATTCGGTATTTGTCACTATGTAATTTTTCACTTGTTAATAATAATTCATCCGTGTTCACCATTCAGAATAACTTCGAGTTGTGTATCGATATTGTTTATTGTTTCAACCTTACTCGGGAATCGAGACAAGAGTATTATCTTGATTGTTATAATTGATTCATTAGTCGATGTTGATGTTGGAGTTCATGTCATTTCTAATCTCCTCATTGTTCCAATTGTGTTTTGTTGGGCGAACCCTTATAATCATTGCTTGGAACCACCGTTTTGGGGTTTCCGTACTTACATTTCGTGTTATTGTTTCCCAAATATTGATTCCTATTGCTTTTATTCTCTTCCCGGGTCATTTTTCATCATTTTAGGACCCAAGGGGGGTGTGGGCCGCGGCACAAGGAGTGTGCGCCGCGGCACACACATGCTACTATTTTTTGGCCGACCCGACTGTACCGGGGGTCGCGGCTCATGCCGGCAGGGCCGCGGCACACTGTCGAGTCACTGCCGCGGCACACTCGTCTGGGCCGCGGCAAACTCGTGTTGCAATTTTCGGCCAACCCGTCTGTACCGGGGGCCGCGGCTCATGCCGACAGGGCCGCGGCACACTGCCGAGTCACTGCCGCGGCACACGCGTCCGGGCCGCGGCACGTTGCCGAACACTGGGCGATTTGGCCCCGTGCCGCAAAGACACTTCGGTAGCCGCTGCACACAAGGCGATCAAGACTATAATTACAGTTTTTGTGTGGAACAACTCATTTCTTCCCATTTCTTCAACCTATACAAGAGAGAGGGCTTGAGGGGGGAGACTTTCCATCATCTATCACTTGAGTGTTTGATTTTCTTCATCTCCTTTCGATCGTGAAGCCCGGATAGTCGATCTAACGCGTGTTCTTCGGATCAAAGTGCTTGGATCTTCAAGAGGTAATTTCTTCAACATCTTGGATTTCAATTTTGTATTGAGATATGATGATTTGGATGTTAAGATCATGTTGTATGAAGTGATATACACATGATTATGGATATGTTTGATTATTCATTGGATTAATGAAGGATTATTCAAGAACACTTTGGATATTGAATTGGATTTGGGGGTTTTCGATTAATTGTGGTTGAAATCACGAATTTGGTTACTCATATTGGATTATTGATCGTATTGAAGTCGTTTTGTTGGTTTGAAACACTTCTTGGGGATTTGATGTTGGTATTATTGAAGTTTGGTTGTAAACAATCGAAGTTTGGCCACAAAGTGTTCGATATAATGCCCCAATGAACTTGGTTTAGTCGTATCGACGTGTTGAGTTCGTTATATTCGTGTTTGATTTGTATGTTGAACGGATTGTTGGTAATTGTGTTATTCAAGGTTGTTTGAGCGACCGATATCTCAATTAGGACGTTGTTCGTGGAAGGATAATTGTCACCGGTGTTGTGTAAGTTGATTCTTACTCGGTTAAAAGGATATTCATTCCTTTTGTTGTTGTTCATTCATAATCATACTCATTCATCATTGTATTAACCGTATTGAGACTTCTAATTGTCGAATAATCACTTCATTCACGAGGAACGCCAGTTCCAATCATTTCATTGAGTTATTAATCACGTCACTATTATTTTCATCTCGGTGAGTCATTCTTGGCCTTGTTGAGTTATTATTCAATATTACTCTTCATGGTCATTCCTTGCCCATATGACCTTATGGGTTCATATTGTGTGGCCGGGTGGGGATGTGTGGAATTTTTAGTCAGGCACGTGATGATCATGTGTTGGGTTCACCGACACATTGGACTGTGCACACGGTAATGTACCTCCGTGAGACTAATTAGGTACAAGGACGGGTGTATCTGGACACTCATCTTGTGCACATGCACATACCATTACGGGCGTACTATGATACTCCTCTTCAGCGTAATTCATAACTAAGGATATTTCATAACTTCAGATATATCATGATTGTGTATTTTCAACCCTTGAGGATTGTTGTTCTGTGTAACTGTCCCCGTTGGGGGATTTTGTTTTCTGGTCACGGCAAGGCAAAGGCACGGGAAGAGCATGTTGATGGCGAGGAGTCCCAGTGATACTAGTAGGGGCCCCCAGTCATTCAGTCATTTCAGTCATTCTTATTTCTTTTCATTTGTATGTTCCGCTGCAAAATTCCGTTTGAGATGTTTATTTATTCAGGGTGGTGTATTTTATCTTCATATAAAATATACTAGTATTCTGTACTGTCCTGGTGTATTGTACTTAAGCTCCTCATCGGAGTATTTGATAATATAAGGTGGTTCGGTACTACAGTTATATTATTTAATTCATCAGTTTTCATTCGCCTGGTGGGTCCCAGTCGGGGGTCCACGGCACTGTAATATCCGCCTAGTTTGGGGTGTTACAGAGTTGGTATCGGAGCGTGGTTTTGAATACTACCCTCTGAGTCATGTCTCATTTGAAATCATCGTCATCAGACTAGTATCATTGGACTTTCGCATCACGTGTGACCTGTGCAAATGCCGAGCCAATCAGACAGAAAGAACTGTAAGACTTCTAACGCCATGGTATAATTTCTGTCAATAATCATTCATTCATAGTTCATCAGTTAACAATCCTCAATCATCATTTTCATTTTGACCAGGACAGTCATGTTAACTCATTAATCACTCAATTCATTTCAATACACAGTTGTTGATCTGGAAGATCATATCATTAATCTTGTTAACTTGTTCAAGATAATCATTTCAAGAATTGCATCAGATAATCAAGTCGCCTCAGTTAATCATTCATGTAATCACTATGTTAGAGCGTGTATGCTCATTTTCATCATCTCATGACATAATCATAACGTGATAATCATGCGGGAAATATAATTATCGTGTGACTTTCCTACTTCAGTATGGAGAGAGCAGGTAGAGGACGTGGAGGACGAGGCTGCGGTGCGGGCCGAATCCCGAGAGCTCGTGTGAATACACGTGCGAACGCGAGAAATAATGCTAATTCATCGAGCAGCGATGCTGCCACTCATTCACCTGGACGTGATCATTCACTATCGGGGAGTCGTACCCGGGGCACAGCTCAGTCAGAAGGTGTTCGGGTTGACCCACTCGCTTTTATGCAGGGTATGATGGCCCAAATGACTCAAATGGCACAACTGATGGAGACAATGCATAGCTCAGCTAATCAAAATCAACAGGCTCCTCCGCCGCCACCTCAGAGGCGAGAGAGGAATGTGAGTAGTATCATCGGCGATATCTCTCGCCAAAGGCCACCTACTTTTGAAGGCTCATCTGAGCCGGCGGATATTGTTCATTGGCTCGAACATTTCGAGAAGTTATTTGCTATGGCAGAGTGTCCCGAAGGACACAAAGTTTCAGTTGCGGCTTACTACCTAGATAAGAGCACTCATTCGTGGTGGTTATCATTGAAGCCCACCGACGGATCATGTACTTGGGATCAATTCAAGACTCTCATGATGGAGAGGTATTATCCAGCCCCACTCAGAGAGGCCAAGCTGTCAGAATTACTGACTCCCGACCCCTCAACAGATGAGGATGTTCTCGCCATTGCCGAGAAATTTCAGGAACTTCTTCCGTACGCCTCATCTATCATTCATTCCGAGGCGAATAAGATTAAGTATTTCAGCAAGAGGCTGAAACCTCGTATGAGACTACAGTTGCTTAATCATCATTGCACCACTATGGCCGAATTCATCGAGAAAGCTCTTACGTATGAGCTTACCGCTAAGGAAATTGCTAAGAATAAAACTTCATCTACTAGCAAGAAGTCTAAAAACCGTAATCAGTCCGACGGTAGTCAGGCCACTTTCAAGAAGCCTCGGGTGGGATCTACTTTTTCTGAGCGACCTCCAATGACATCGAAACCCGCGGAATCTCAGTCACGAGCGGCCAGTTCGGCCATCACCTGTTTTAACTGTGGGGATCTTTGGTCATCTCAGCACCAAGTGTCCGAGACAGACTATCACGTGTCATAACTGTGGGATTGCTGGGCACAAGGCCCGTTTTTGCCGTAGGGACTCTGAACCTACTCCGGCGTCATCTCAGGCCCCGAAACAGTCAGCTGTTCAAATTCAAGCTACTCAGTCAGCGTCGTTTAAAACGACAGGAGCGAATAAAGGTGGAGCCTATAGCTAGCAGACGCGAGCGTCCGGTGCCGGGACTAGCAAGCCTAGAATTTATGAGATGAAAAAGACTGATGATCCAGAGGCCCTGATGATCTCAGGTACACTCGATATTCTATCTCAACCTCTGTGTACCCTTTTTGATACTGGTGCATCGCATTCATTCATTTCCGAGTCATGTTTGAGTAGACTACGTCTGGGTAGTGCTACTAGTTGTGAGCCTTATGTCATTGGTCTACCCGATGCTAGATGAATTATCGGAAATCGTGAGATTCAGAATTGTCCGATTCAGCTTCATGGCCGTGTTTGGCCAGCGGACCTAATCGTGGTAGAATTGCCGAGAGACGACGTCATCTTGGGTATTGATTAGATGGATCGTCATGATGCCTTCATTAGTGTCCGTAAACGTATGGTCACTATCATTTCAGACGATGGGGTCGAATGTGTGTTTCAGGGAGGTAATCCCAGCTGTTCTGGAAGAGTTATTAATTTGATGAAAGCAGTGAGATTACTCAATAAGTGGTGTATTGGTTATTGGTGCTATATGACTAAAACCGAGAAATCGTCAATAATGTTGTCGGATAATCCAGTAGTGAGAGAATATGCCGACGTATTTCCAGACGAGTTACCCGGTTTGCCTCCACAGAGAGATGTGGAATTCACAATTGAATTGGAGCCTGGTACATCTCCAATATCGAAGGCACCGTACCGGATGGCCCCGACCGAAATGCAGGAGTTGAAGAATCAACTCGAGGAATTGTTCGAGAAAGGTTATATCCGACCGAGTGCGTCCCCGTGGGGAGCACCAATGTTGTTTGTCAAGAAGAAGGATGGTTCATTTCGTTTGTGTATTGATTATCGGGAGTTGAACAGGGTGACAATCAAGAATAAGTATCCCTTACCCCGTATTGATGATCTCTTAGATCAACTTCAGGGAGCTTCAATATTTTCCAAGATCGACCTAAGATCTGGATATCATCAGTTGCGAATTCGAGAGTCGGATATCGCAAGGACAGCATTTCGTACACGCTATGGTCGGTATTCATGGAGCTAATGAATCGAATTTTCATCGACTATTTGGATCAGTTTGTGGTTGTCTTCATCGATGACATTTTGATTTATTCTCATGATCGAGAGGAACACGAGGTTCATCTTCATCAGGTTCTCGACGTGTTAAGACGAGAGAAACTTTATGGAAAGTTTTCCAAGTGTGAGTTCTGGATGTCCGAAGTGACTTTTCTCGGGCATGTAATTTCATCAGATGGAGTGCGTGTTGATCCTCAGAAGACGGAGGCTATCCAAGATTGGTTACCTCCGAAGAATGTTAAGGAAATCCGAAGCTTTCTCGGATTAGCCAGTTATTATCGGCGGTTTGTGGAAGGATTTTCTAAAATCGCTCAACCAATGACGAACCTTTTGCGAAAGGATAAGAAATACACGTGGTCCGACGCGTGTCAGCGGAGTTTTGAGGAACTCAAGAGCCGGTTAATTTCAGCACATGTACTTTCCTTGCCGCAAGGGATGGAAGGATTTGTGGTTTATAGTGATGCGTCCGGGCAGGGTCTCGGATGTTTACTCATGCAGAATGGGAAGGTTATTTCTTATGCTTCATGGCAATTGAGACCTTACGAGGTTAATTATCGGACCCACGACCTGGAGTTAGCAGCCGTGGTGGCGTCATTACCTTTATGGCGTCACCTGTCAGATTTTCACCGATCACAAGAGTTTGAAGTATATATTTACTCAGAAGGAGTTAAATATGCGACAGAGGCGGTGGTTGGAACTAATCAAAGATTATGATATCGAGATCCTTTACCACCCGAGGAAGGCGAACGTTGTCGCCGACACTTTGAGTCGTAAGTCCGTTCAGGAGCAGATGCTTGCTCGTTTAACAGTTCAGAAAGAGCTTCAACAGGAATTCCTTAGACCCGAGATCGAGGTCTGGCTTCAGCGAGTGCAAGGGCAACTTTGCATGTTAGAGATTTCATCGCCACTTGAGGAGGCAATCAGAGAGAATCAGGGTTCAGACCCATCATTGTTGCGCATCTGTGAGGATGTGGCTCAGGGGAAAGCCCCTGGATTCGTGGTCCACGAGGATGGACTTTTGAGATTTAAGAATCGGTTGTGCGTACCGGCGAATGATGAGTTGAAAAACTCGATTTTGAGAGAAGATCATGCTACCCCTTATTCTGTTCATCCGGGGTCTAGCAAGATGTACAAGGACTTGAAACAAAATTACTGGTGGAGTAATATGAAGCGAGAAGTCGCAGAATTTATTTCGAGATGCTTAACCTGTCAACAAGCCAAGATTGAACATCAGCGACCGGCGGGTATGCTGAAATCTCTCCCTATTCCAGAATGGAAGTGGGAAGACATTTCTATGGATTTCATCACGAGTTTGCCGATGAGTCGTCGTGGCATGAATACGATCTGGGTGATTGTGGACCCCTTAACTAAATCAGCTCATTTCCTTGAGATTAAGGATACGTGGGGTCCCGAGAGACTTGCCCAGCTGTTCATCAAAGAGATAGTGAGACTGCACGGTACTCCTAAAAGTATCGTTTCTGATCGTGACGGGCAGTTTGTGTCTCATTTTTGGAAATCAGTTCATCGTGCTATGGGAACTCAGCTTAATCTCAGTACCGCCTTTCATCCTCAGTCCGACGGACAATCATAGAGGACTATTCAGGCATTAGAGGACATGTTGAGGGCATGCGTCTTCGATTGGAAAGACGATTGGGAAACCCAACTACCATTGATCGAGTTCACGTATAATAATAGTTGGCATGCTTCGATTAAGATGGCACCTTACGAGGCCTTGTACGGTCATCGTTTTCGATCTCCTTTGTGTTGGGATGACCTATCCGAATCAACCGGCACCAAGCCCGATATGCTTATAGCCACCCGTGAGAAGGTAGCTTTGATCAGGAGTCGTTTGTTGACCGCTCAGAGTCGACAGAAATCTTATACAGACAATCATCGCCGACCTTTAGAGTTCGAGTCAGGTGACCACGTGTTGGTCAAGGTGTCCCAGAGTCGAGGTATCTTCCGTTTCGGAAAGCGGGGAAAGTTGATTCCAAGATTTATTGGACCGTTTGAGATTTTGGAACGAGTAGGCGAGCTAGCTTATCGATTGGCTTTACCTCCGGCATTGAGCTGAATTCATAATGTGTTTCACGTCTCTCAGCTACGGAAGTATGTTGCCGACCCGAGTCACATACTTCAGTTCGACGAAATCGAGATCGCTGATGATCATTCGTATGAAGAGCGTCCCATACGAGTTTTAGAGCGGCGAATCAAACAGTTGAGGAATAAGGCGATTCCTTTGGTTAAACTTCAGTGGTCTAGACACGGAGTCGAAGACGCTACTTGGGAAACCGAGGATAGTATGCGGGAGAGTTATCCCGAGTTGTTTGACCCTTAGTTTCGGGGACGAAACTCTTTTAAGGGGGGTGTATGCATTACCCGGTTGTAATTCAGTCATTATCATTCAGTAATTTCATTCGGTATTTGTCACTATGTAATTTTTCACTTGTTAATAATCATTCATCCGTGTTCACCGTTCGGAATAACTTTGAGTTGTGTATCGATATTGTTCATTGTTTCAACCTTACTTGAGAATCGAGACAAGAGTATTATCTTGATTGTTACTAGTCATTCAAACCCGTGCGTTGCACATGGGCTCTATCTAATTGGTCATAGTGTAATGTGTGGTATTTATTTTCGTCATTAGGTTTGTAAGTTGTGATGGTATCACAACTTTTATAAGTATCGCATGAGTTTAAGATGAATGAGTTTAATTAGTTGTTTGGTGACTTTTATATTTAGACCGAGTCATTCATACCCGTGCGATGCACACGGGCTTAATCTAAATGTTCATAGTGTATTGTTCAACACTAATTTTCGTCATTACATGGGCTGTATATAAGTGTTCATAGCGTAATCTTTGGCACTTATTTTCGTCATTATATATCTAAGTTGTGATGGTATCACACCTTTTCTAAGCATGACACACATTTAAAATAGTTTATTGACATTCAAAGAGTATATTTGAAGATACTTTTTTCAAGATGCTACATTTAAAAGAGTCTCTTCACATATAATTTTTTAATATGTGTAAGTTACATACTAAATGTCAAAGGGAGGTTAAACGCAAACGGTTCTTCAAAATAAATGTAACCCTTATATAAAATCGTAACAAAGTGGATATTCGCTATATTTTGAGATCTAGCTTGTGACAATTAATTATCCTTTTGATTTATCATATCAAATACGGTAGTTCCACATTACTACGCTTAATTAATCGAACTTTATTTTATGCACAAAAACCATTTAAGTTTCAATATTTTTTATTGTTGTGAAAATCGGTCCAATATTGTTAGTATATTTAATTTGTACCAGGTTGCATATATAAATATATTTGAAGACATCAATCTCAACATATAATTTTCTAATCTTAATAACTAATATAACAATTTTATTTTGCCAAATTTGTTTGTCATTCTACAAATGAAACTAAAATTATATTAAGATAATCAATTAATCTCCATAGTGATATTACTTATTGAGTAAGATTTAAATTTAATTTATACTAGATTATATAAATGGTATATCTATATTGTTTAAACTACATAAATCGTCAAAATGATATTATTTATTATGTAAGATTTAAACTACAGTAAAATTATATAAATGATAAATTCTCAAAATAACATAATCGCTTAATTGCCGATACTAATTGTGGATATGATTACCCGAATCATTAGTACGTATTTGTTTTATCTATAGTCTATTGCTTTGCACCATTTATGTATAAAGATGATAGTGTGAAGATATTTTTATTATATACTACCATTTTCAATATGTAACATCGACATAACTTACACAATCATATCAAGTATCAAAGTCACGTAATATTTCAAGACGTTTAATTAAGAAAGTGACATTAACACACCGCAAGACAAAAAACTACATTAAGAGCAAAAATATTAAAATGCACCAAAAAAGTGTAGTAATAATTATTGACTAAAAATTGAACTCGTCACATTATTTTCAATAAGCTTACTTGCTAACGAATCAATAGTATTAGCCCATTTATCGGTATTACATGAAGCAAAATATTGCATGTTTAATTTATATATTAATATGAATGCTGAGTATTCATCCCACTGATGGCCATGGCGTCGTTCTTGTTTTTGTTGTTGTTCTTGCTGTTTTTGTTGTCTTTGTCGTTGTTGTTCATTGGCCTTTTTCATGTTTTGTTCTTGATACAATTTTTGTGACTTCTCGATATCTTTCTTTAATGATTCTTGACGCGCTACAAAAAATAATTAGATATAGTTGATCGTTAGTAACTTAATACAGTTAATCAATATATTGCATTTTCGATCAAAGTAAAAATGTTCGTGCATGTACCACATAATTGATAAGACAACGATGTGTAGGATCTCTTAAACCATTAGAGAAGATGATGTTACTACCAAACCTCCTAAGCACCATCTTTATGTCCTACATTGTTACACACACAAAACACACGTGAAATTTACATAAAACAATATAAATCAATATGCTAAATAAGCTAGACGATATGATGCTTACTTTACCACCATAATAAGTTGTAGCTCAATGTGCACGCGGTGTGGAGGAAGTTGTGTTTTGTTGTGTGTGATTTTTGACACCTTATATAGTTGATAAAATATTTGTAACTGATGGACGGGAAGGTAAAAAGACTAACACTAATTGGTGTGTTTAATTTATGCATTCATGGCACCAAACACTTCATCTCCACATTTCACTTTCGATTCGTGAGCCATTTATTATAACCACTTTACATTTATAAGGCAACTTAAGCTTTTAGTATATAAGATAATTTATTCATTAGTCGATGTTGACGTTGGAGTTCATGTCATTTCTAATCTCCTCATTGTTCCAATTGTGTTTTGTTGGGCGAACCCTTGTAATCATTCATTGGAACCACCGTTTTGGGGTTTCCGTACTTACATTTCGTGTTATTGTTTCCCAAATATTAATTCGTATTGCTTTTATTCTCTTCCCGGGTCATTTTTCATCATTTTAGGACTCAAGGGGGGTGTGGGCCGCGGCACAAGGAGTGTGCGCCGCGGCACACACATGCTGCTATTTTTTGGCCGACCCGACTGTACCGGGGGCCGCGGCTCATGCCGGCAGGGCCGCGGCACACTGTCGAGTCACTGCCGCGGCACACTCGTCCGGGCCGCGGCACACTCGTGTTGCAATTTTCGGCCAACCCGTCTGTACCGGGGGCCGCGGCTCATGCCGACGGGGCCGCGGCACACTGCCGAGTCACTGCCGCGGCACACTCGTCCGGGCCGCGGCACGCTGCCGATCACTGGGGGCAGTTTTGGCCCTGTGCCGCGGCACACTTCGGCCGGGCCGCGGCACACAGTGCAGTCAGCACTATAATTGCGATTTTTGTGTGGAACAACTCATTTCTTCCCATTTCTTCAACCTATACGAGAGATAGGGCTTGAGGAGGGAGACTTTCCATCATCAATCACTTGAGTGTTTGATTTTCTTCATCTTCTTTCGATCGTGAAGCCTGGATAGTCGATCTAACGCATGTTCTTCGGATCAAAGTACTTGGATCTTCAAGAGGTAATTTCTTCAACATCTTGGATTTCAATTTTGTATTGAGATATGATGATTTGGATGTTAAGATCATGTTGTATGAAGTGATATACACATGATTATGGATATGTTTGATTATTCATTGGATTAATGAAGGATTATTCAAGAACACTTTGGATATTGAATTGGATTTGGGGGTTTTCGATTAATTGTGGTTGAAATCACGAATTTGGTTACTCATATTGGATTATTGATCGTATTGAAGTCGTTTTGTTGGTTTGAAACACTTCTTGGGGATTTGATGTTGGTATTATTGAAGTTTGGTTGTAAACAATCGAAGTTTGGCCACAAAGTGTTCGATATAATGCCCCAATGAACTTGGTTTAGTCGTATCGACGTTTTTAGTTCGTTATATTCGTGTTTGATTCGTATGTTAAACGGATTGTTGGTAATTGTGTTATTAAAGGTTGTTCGAGCGACCGATATCTCAATTAGGACGTTGTTCGTGGAAGGATAATTGTCACCGGTGTTGTGTAAGTTGATTCTTACTCGGTTAAAAGGATATTCATTCCTTTTGTTGTTGTTCATTCATTATCATACTCATTCATCATTGAATTAACCGTATTGAGACTTGTAATTGTCGAATAATCACTTTATTCACGAGGAACGACGGTTGTAATCATTTCATTGAGTTATCAATCACGTCACTATTATTTTCATCTCGGTGAGTCATTCTTGGCCTTGTCGAATTATTATTCAATATTACTCTTCATGGTCATTCCTTACCCATATGACCTTCTAGGTTCATATTGCGTGGCCGGGTGGGAATGTGTGGAATTTTTAGTCGGGCACATGATGGTAATGTGTTGGGTTCACCGACACATTGGACTGTGCACACGGTAATGTACCTCCGTGAGACTAATTAGGTACAAGGACGGGTGTGTCCGGACACTCGCCTTGTGCACATGCACATACCATTACAGCCGTACTATGATACTCCTATTCAGCGTAATTCATAGCTATGGATACTTCATAACTTCAGATATATCATGATTGTGTATTTTCAACCCTTGAGGATTGTTGTTCTGTGTAACTGACCCCGTTGGGGGATTTTGTTTTCAGGTCACGGCAAGGCAAAGGCATGGGAAGAGCATGTTGTTGGCGAGGAGTCCCAGTGATACTAGTAGGGGGCCCCAGTCATTCAGTCATTTCAGTCCTTCTTATTTCTCTTCATTTGTATGTTCCGCTGCAAAATTCCGTTTGAGATGTTTATTTATTCAGGGTGGTGTATTTTATCTTCATATAAAATATACTAGTATTCTATACTGTCCTGGTGTATTGTACTTAAGCTCCTCATCGGAGTATTTGATAATATAATGTGGTTCGATACTACAGTTATATTATTTAATTCATCAGTTTTCATTCGCCTGGTGGGTCCCAGTCGGGGGTCCACGGCACTGTAATATCCGCCTAGTTTGGGGTGTTACACTTATCACAGTTGTAGAACGTTCCGGTAAACTTCGTCGGAGGTGCCACATCCTTTTCCTTGACTTTAGTAGGACGTGGACGCCTTTTGGAAAGTCCGCCCCCATCTTCAGTCAGATTAGACTTAGCATCCATAGGAGATTTGGTCCTCAAGTCTTGATCACGGACTTGAGCTTCAGTTTGGATCTTAGCAACCAAAATTTCAAGAGTCATTTCCTTTCGCTTATGCTTAAGGTATCCCTTGAACTCCTTCCAACTAGGCGGCAACTTGTCGACTAAGAGCGCCACAGTCTACGCCTAGGGTAGAGGCATCCCCTCGGAATGAACATCATGTATAAGAGTGTGGAACTCTTATACTTGGGGCATCATTGGACGAGTATCCACCATATGGAATTCGGTGAGCCTCATCACAACAAACTTCTTCGTGCTATCAGGATTAACATGGTATTTCAACTCAAGAGCATCCCAAATTTCTTTGGCAGTCTCCTTGATGTTGAACACATTGAACAGGCCATCATCAAGCCCCTTCAGCAACATATTCCGACATAGATAGTCGGAATGAACCCAGGTACCATAGTTGGTATGCACTTGAACATTCGCCTCGTTCTGAGCAAGGACAGGAGGCCTTTCTTCATGCAGGAAGCTCGCAAGCCCCATTGTGGTAATGTAGAACAGCATCTTTTAAGACTAGCATTTGAAGTTAGTGCCCGAGAAAATATGAGGTTTCTCAGCGATAGGCATGAGCCGAGCAGCATTGTGAATTGGAGCCATTGAAGAGTTTGATGATCCAATGGTTCCAGAACCGGTGGATGGATTAGTGGATGAGCAGCTGCTTGGATTGAATGACATTTTATCCAGCAGAAGTTTCAGGATGACACGAACAAGTAAGGTCGATTATTCTCGTCTTGTGATTGTTGGAATAATACGGTACTTGCACGTGTATTTCAAATAATTTTCTGATGAACTATAACAAAGAACAGAATCAAACGTTACACTTGAAATGAAAGAACAATTTTAATAAAATAACCAAAGATCGTCCGATGCTAGAGCTTCTGGACGCAAGACGAGAATACGCCCCGGTAGTACTTACGGTAAAGCGGCTCGTCCCCAAAGGTTAAAACGATCTGAACGTCTCGAAAGTAGCAGCACCGCAAACTGAACGAGCACCTGCGAACTGGACTGGAACAAAGACTAAATGTGAAGGGACTCGTCGCCATTAATCCTTCCATGATGGCTGGCGGTTTCAGACGCCTAAAAGGGCTCGATCGGATGAAGAGTCTTGCCTCTTGGAGTGAAGTATTTACTAGGCAACTCAAGAGTCTTGGTCCATACCAAAAGGTTTGGTCCATACAAAAAGGTTAGTGAACTTACGGATTTAGTCCAAAAAGATAAGTACAAACACCAGCCCAAAGCACCAAGATCCAAGATCCAAGTCCTGGGTCTGAGCCCGAGCCCGTGCACGACCCGACCCGACGGACGGTCGGTCGTTGTCGGCGGCAGCGCGCGCGTGTTTGTGTGTGTGTGCGCGAGGACACCCATACACACCAACCCACTTGTTATTAAGCCCATATAGACAAAGACTTTAAATACAAGCCAAAACATCCATACACAATGAATGTGGGACAACTAATATCATATATAATATTTTAGTTCATACTCCAACATCCAACTTTAACATATAATATCTCACTCACCGGATATCGGTTTAGAAGTATTAAATATACCACGTTCATCTACTCACGACGTAGATTAACATTCAATAAATATTTTAATTAAATAATAAATAATTAATTAACAATATTTATTCTTAATAAATAGTTAATTACTAAACCATTTCCAATACAAATAATAAGAAAATAATCAAACCTGCTATAATTTGCAAGATTCAAGCACTGCATTTGTAAAGATAAATAAGTATAAATTTACCTTCTCAACACTATCATTTAAATTCTTAGCCTTATATCCCAGAATTTGTATTTTCCATTGCATCACTCCAATCTTAAACCTAATTTCGGAATCAAGATAAATCATAGGAAAATGTATAAACTATAGTCAGGCAACTAACATCGAGTATAAAAATAACACCTTGGAACATTTTCAGGTCATTCAGTTATCTAACATTTTGAACATTTTAAAACTCCGGTGATGTATTCAACTTTCCTTAAACATTTCTTGCATGAATTGTAGTACCAACCAGGTCCTCTATGTAGACGATTAATAATGGAAACAACAATCCACTTCGAAGGTTGATGTACGTAAGAGTATACGTATAAGTTGTTGAAAATTATTTGAAAAACGAATACTTGAAACAAAACAGTATAGTATGTCGATATATAATTTATTTAAACCCTGCAAAAAATAGTTAGCAAAACGAAAATATTTGCGGATCACGAAACGAATGGAAGTCGCTGTAGAGTCAACAATATCTCTCCTTAAAGCAAATACGTCCTCACTACGGTGTTTGACATCTGCCTCCAAGGATAAAACAACAGCTCGATGCATTGAATCGATGATCCATTGCACCCTCAGCGAACTAGAAGAAAGATGAAGAAGGAAAAATTTGTCCGAAACAGCTTCGAAAATCGCACGAAATTGAGCGAAAAATCGAACCCCTCAGGCGGGTATTTATAGGTGAAGGCCGGAGGAGGACATGTGCTGGAAGAACTCTAAACCGATTAGGATTGATATCTTGATACTTATCCTAATCTATTTAATTCGATAATTATCAATTAAATTGATTTATCCGGATCCGAAAAATTCGGAATTTATAATTGAGACGCCGAGACGTTTCGCCCAAATCGCCCTTCGACCGAGCCAAACCGAGCCGGACGGACGGATGGCGGCGGCGGCGCGCGCGTGTGTGTGCGCGCGAGGGGCACCTAGTCACACATCCACTCATGTCTCACTTTTGAACAAGAGTTTGTCCACATCTCCTTATATACTCACAATTTTTCTCTTCTTTTTCCAAGGTGGGATAACATCCCAAAACCCATTTCTAAAGGGTTCACTTTGGAACATTATATCTCATTCATACCTCAATTATTTTGAGTGTTCTTACATATTTTGGAAATCTCGTACGGAGTACTACGTATTCCAACTAAGTCCCGACTTGAACTCGTAGTCGAGCCCACTCAAAATTGTCTCTCAAGTGGGCTCCTCAAAACAGCCCATTTCCTCTATATTTACAACAATCTCCCACATGAATGAGATTGATGGTCCAACAGTACACGTCAGATACGGAGTTTGACTTGGTGCTAGTTACTGCGATTAGGCATTGCATAGGATAGGTAGAGTATGCTCCTTGAACCTTCCCTCGAAAAGATATATTCTCCTTACTAGCTAGACAATATGTCTAGATGCCTTTGAACTGTCCGACCGCTTGTGTAAGTGATCGTATATCCTTCACAAGTGCCCTCCCTGATTTATTCAGTTCTCATTATTGTGCCTGTTTTGGCCATGGACACCGTCCTGGTTCTGCAAGAGTTTCTAAAAAATTATGCCTTTGCAATTCTCCTTTGAAGCGACCCCTCTTCTCTCCAACATAGGTGATTCTCTTTAAGTGTTTTGAGTAAATACGTTTTTTACTCCACCCGACTATACGTTGTCGACTTAAGAATTATTAAAAGCATAAGCTTAACCTCTCCCTACAGGTATCACTATTTTCATCCTAGGAATGGTCGGTTCGGGGTGACCCCCACAGTGATTGTGCCCAGTTTTATGAATTGGTTGTCCCATTGATCCTAGATCTTGGGATCTCCAGTCAGCTTAGGTTGGGTATCCTCCATAAAACCATTATCTCAAGGCAATAGAGCCATTTCTCTTGATGATTTATCAACGAGGTCTCTTGATAACCCTTTGTTTAGCGGATCCGCAATGTTATCCTTTGATGACACATAGTCAATAGAGATAACCCCTGTTGATATCAATTGTCTAATGGTATTATGTCTCCTCCTTATATGACGGGACTTACCATTGTACATTACGCTCTGTCCCCTGCCAATCGCAGATTGACTATCGCAATAGATACATATTGTGGTCACAGACTTTACCCATCTTGGAATATCTTCTAGAAAATAGTGTAGCCATTATCCTTCTTCTACACATTTATCTAAGGCTATAAACTCAGACTCCATTGTTGATCGAGATATAAGTGTCTGCGTTGGCCACTAAGTATACTGGGTACAGTTTGAAAAATAGTTTAAACAACAAACTATATGGATTTTAAATCTGAGTGCGTAGCGGAAGTCTTGGATACAGTAGGTTGCTGTGGATAGAACAACTAAATGTATAGAGTATACTTGATTAATCACAGTAATTAAAACAGTAAAAGCTGAATGTAAATAACACAGTAATTAAAGTGGTTCGAGGTAAACCCCTCTACGTCCACTGGTCCTCCACACAGGAGTAAAAAGTTTATTATAATTACTACGTACATAACTACGTAATTATAACAACACACACAATAAATATATCGTTCACACAGATTGATATAAAGATCTTAGCTTCAACCGTTCACACAGATTGGTTTTGAGCTAATGCTTTGACTTGCTTCTTCACACACAGTTCTGAAGCTTCGTCTTCTTCAATGCAAATCCTTCACACACAGTTCCGGAGAAGCACAGATTGTTCAGTCCACACAGGGCTGTTTGTTCAAAGTATAGAACAGATGGTGAACAACAACTTTGACTTTAAAAGCTTTCAGCTGATGAAGTGTTGTGTGAGCACTGTATATCTCTTTTGATCTGAGTTGCAGTAATCTTTGGAGATATGTTTTGCTCTGATAATGATTTTGATAGCTTGGGTATTTGGTGACTGATCTTCAATGCCTTCATAAGATATATATAGTCTTTGAAATATATATCCGTTGAGATGTATCCGTTTGAGTGAGATTTCGTTCCAACGGGATTATAACACGATCCAGATTTAGCGGGAAGATCTCTTGACTGACAGTATTTAAATACTTTATCCTTGAGTATTTAAATACTTCTTTATTCAACGGGACTTCACTTCTGGAGATTCCTTCTTTGTCCTGTTATGAGCTGTATGGAAGATAACTGTATTTGAGTTTCGAGACAGTTTTTATACTTGGTCTTTTATAAGACTTCTTGCTGTACTGAAGGGCTTCACAATATGCTGATTCGAGGCAGGTCTCTGATACACAATAATGCCTCAATGCTTCGATACAGTTTCCTTTACTGTATGCGGATTGGCATATATGTCAAAACCTCTTTATCAAATACCGTTCGATACAGGGATTGGATATCCCGGCTGTTTCGATACAGGGTTCTTGTTTTCCAACAATTTCCCCCTTTTTGACAATTTGCCAAGACTTACTTACTTAACTTTTGAAGTCTTCTTGATGATGCCAAAACCTTCTTCATGAAACGATGTCTTCTGGCAGATTTCTTGGTCTTTCGTCAAAAGGTCTGTCTTAGTCTAAGTGATGAACTGCTCGCAGGCAAGTTCGATACAGTTAAGGATTTTTACAACTTAAGCTTATGATTGGCGCGCAGGCACAATCTTACAAAGTATTTTAAGTTTACAACTGAAATTATGAACTGTTCGTAGACTAGTTCGTACAGCTTTGTTTTCAATCAAGTTACCTAACTTGAGTTTGTTTATCAAACAGTTTAAGTAATCATACATCGACACAGTAGATTACGAGTTGTAATCTTTCAAGACAAACAAACAAACACTTTTATTGATATTCAAAATAAATTGAGTACATGGTTTGCTGTTTCAAAGGAAATATTACAAAGACAAAAATAATATACAAGGATTTCAGCTCCTATAGTGATCTGCATGTCTCCACGGCTTTCTCCCTGGATCATTCTTGGTACCACGCCACCAGTTCTGTAGGGAATCGTTGCCTCGATCCTGGTATATAGCTCTTCCTTCATAGGATAGATCAAAGGCAAGAATCCAGTCTTCTGGATGGGTGAGCTGATCTCCTTTTTTGTGTTTGCTCTTCATATCAAGCTGGAGAGGGAGTTTTCCATCTTCTAGCATTTTCGTGAATTTCTCTGCGGCCTCCGCTAAAGTCTTATAGCTCTTGAAGATGGCGGATTCCCTGACGAGTTTTGCGAAGTATCTCATCAGTTCGTTTTTCCTCCATTGCTTCACTTGATCGGCAGTAGGGTTGCGGTTGGTCGGCAGATGAATTTCAGAAGGTCTATGGATAAGAGTTTGCCATGGGACATTTGGATCATGAAATTCAAGTCGGGAGCATGAGATCCTAAAACTTTGGGAGTGAGGGGCTAGCTTGTTTAACTCGGAAGTGATGCTGTCTTGAGCGGCCTCGAATTCCCTTTCTTGCTGTAGCCTGATTCTCCTAGCATCTTCTCTTGCCTCTTCCCCCTTTTTCGCTTCATCAAGACTTTTTAGGATTTCTAGTGCAGCATCCTGTTTTGTCTCGATGTTAGTCATTCTTTCCACAAGGGAGGAAAGCGTTTGCGACATATCCTTAATGCATTTGTCGTGGGCGCGCAGTTGAGAGCTGTTTTCAATCATGGCACATGCGGTCTTGGCTTCAGCTATTCGTGTTTTTGTTGCTTCTTCCTTCAGGAGTTGCTCCTGCTTGTCTTCCATGATTTTCAAAGCTTGCTTGAAAACTTCTGGCAGAAGAATGAATGCCTCGACAACAAGAGATACTTCATGTTGGAGAGTGGTCATCTCCTCCACAGCAGACGTATGCATCCAATTTAATGCTTTCTCAACGGAAGACAGAGCATTCACTGCATCCTGGATGAATACAGTTTGAAGACCAAGTGCGCGCAGGCACTCTTTCCTAGCGGCAGAAATAGGAGAATCTGGTTGAGCAAAGTCTTCAGAGCTGTCCAACCTCCTTACGTTCATGGTTGGGCGTGAAGTAAGTTGTACATCCTCAGGTTCGATACCGTCCTCGGATTCCACGGTTGAAGGGGCAGGAGCAGTTGGTTCTGGTTCGTCGACAGGGGGTTGAGTGGCTTCCTGTTGCGAAGTTTCTTCAGTAGATATGGATACAGGAGGTACTGAATCCTCCTGTTGTCTTTCAGGTACAACTTCTTCGGTGGCAGCAGGCTCAGGTGCCTGTTCCAAAATTGCTTCAACTTCCTCAACTAGAGGGACTGATTCCTCTTCGTCGGGAATGTTCTCATGCTGTGGCGAAGGGGGTTTGTTCTGGGTTGATGGCCCTTCGTCGCCTTTGGGTGGAGAGGCATCTCTAGCTTCAGCCTCTTCACGACTCATCCTCAGACCTGCTTGAAAAGCGTCGTCGTCGTCTGAGTCATGGTCACTATCTTTTGGATTTGCGGGAGAGTCCTTTGACTTGTCCTTTCCTTTCCTTCTAGCGTCAGATTTCTGCATCAGATGGCTTTTAATCAGCACATTGCAGAAGGCATTTTCCCATCGGATCAGGGCTTCAATCTCCACTGAGTCCGTCACTTCTGAGACAAATTTTTCTTCTTGGCTCCAATCGCTCCAGTTGTACAATGTTTCGTACGGAGCTAGCCTGTAGCCTTTCCATGTGAGAAATCTTTCGTAAGCCTGTTCAATTTGAACAGAAAGAAGGGTCTTGTGAATGATGGAGTCGGGGGAGGGACTACATACAACGTCTGGAGACACTGTCGCGAGGGATTCCTGTACAGGTATGGGATCCTGTATGGAAGTGGGACTCCTTACAGGGGATGGTGCCCTAAAGGAAGATGGATCCTGTACGGGTGTGGGATCCCGCAGAGGAGAAGTAGCTGTTGGCTCCAAATGGGCAGCCGACTCGCTAAAGTCTTGTTCGTTGGCAGATGTCTCATTATCCGTCCTAGCCGCCAAAGGCTCAGGATCTACTGTCGATACAGTAGGAGACACCTCTTCCACAGGGGTTGGGCCCTGGGGTTCTTCGTCAGTGGGTTGAGCCACGGGGGAGACTTCTTTGGAGGGCATGGTAGTTTTGACTTTCGAAAGCCTCCTAAGTCTCTTCTTGGGCTTCTCACCAGCAGTGGGTTTCTTGCTGTGAGATCTCTTTCTTTTCTTTGAAGATTCCACTTCCTGGAACTTCAAGGATTCATCTCGTGGATTGGCGGAAACTGGCATACTTCCAGTTTTTGGATGGTTGCAGACCATCGTGGTTTGATTATACGCAGTAGGCTTGACGCCTCCTAGGTATATCTTGGGGTTATTCTTCTTAGCATCGGCGGATTGCGACAGTCTGCATTTTGTCAGGATATGGTTTAACATCAAACCAAACGATCTCTTCTGGGTGGCCGGTTTGCACACCTCCTCTTGCAGGCGTTTCAGGATTATTTGGCACCAATTGACCTTTTCATAGGTCAGAATATACACCATCATCCTGAACCTCAGGTTGGTACACATTTCGAACGCGCCGGTTCGATTCTCAATTATCCTGCAGCAAAAATCATGAAGATATACATATGGGAGACAAAAATTTTTCTTGTGACATGTAGTCTGAACCATGTCAACAACTTTGGATCCTGTGAACAGTCCATAGAATTTTGTGATCAGCTCTTGAGACCCGAATGTCTCAAGTTGTTCCATAGTCAGGCCATCAGCGGGTAGCCTGTAGATGTTCTGGAGCAGATCGTTATTTATACAGATCTCAACTCCCTAGATTGTAGCGGTGATGTCGGCTACATGACCTTGGGCCAATGACAGAAAACGTACGGCAGCATTGAGGTAAAACTCCTCGACCAGATGTGCATCATACTTATCAGCAGTCTGACTTCCAAAGCGATAAAGGCCTTGTTGACGAAGTCGAGTTATAATGTACTCCATGGGTTCTGCGTCGTTGGTTTCAGACAGAATGCGCTCAATGATAACATATCTTGAAAAGATCCGGCCATCAATGATGTTAGCAGTCTTCTTCAGAGCAGGAGAAGAGGTTTGTCCAGCCATTTGATGATTACTTAAGAAAAAGTGCAAGAAAATAATCGAAATATGCAGTAAAATGCAGAAAAGTATGTAGACTGTTTTTGCTTGAGAACTCTTGAATTTGCAGAAAGCGTAAAGAGTCTCTAATGGCAGATTCAGTCCTTTTATAGTTGGGCGGCGAAATAGGGTTTTGCAGAGTACGAATGGTCAGATTTTAAGGGATGGGAACCGGTTTTTGAAATCAACGGTTAAGATGGACTGAGTGTAACTGGTACGCTAATCCATTAAGATGTTTAAAAAATGAGCGGGTCCCATTTCTGACATTTGTGTCACCCTAAATGCCTAAAACGGCGGTTTTAAAACAATAAACAATTTAAAACATCGCGGCTTTTGAGATTCGGTTGTCCAGATGTCGTGTAAGGCATTTAATGTACATGACGTTTGACATAAAAACAGGGCACGTGGACAAAAATCATTTTAAAAAGAAATAATATGATATTATATATTTACTGAATCGAAATCCTATAGTATGTGCTGTTTTCGCGTCGATACAGTGTTCCCCCTCAAAAAGGTACGTATAGGTTTTAAATTCTATACAGCAACTTAAGGATTAATGCTGTATTCATGGGTCCTACAGTATTCCCCCTTAATTATTGCACACGTCAGCTGTAGGATTCATATGACTTCGCTCGCTACAGTGCTGTATTGACGATTCTGAGTGTACAAATAATTAACGTTGGATACTGTATTCTTGGGTCTTACAGCGTTCCCCCTCAATTTGTTGAGTAAAAACAGTAATTTACTTACAGGGAGTCTGGCTGTAGCATTCCCAATTCTTGTATGAGCATGTTGAATCTTGCTGTGTCGAGCGGCTTGGTGAAGATGTCGGCTAGCTAAACGTCTGTATGAACCTTTTCAAGGCGAACATCCTTGTTCTCGACGTGATTCCTTATGAAGTGATGCTTCATGTTGATATGCTTAGTGCGCGAGTGCAGGACAGGATTGTGCGTGATTGCAATTGCACTCGTGCTATCACACATGATTGGAGTCTCTCTGGCATCAATTCCATAGTCTGACAACTGTTGCTGCATCCAAAGGATCTGCATACAGCAACTACCAGCAGCATAGTACTCTGATTCAGCCGTGGAAAGAGAATTAGCCAATTGCTTCTTACTGAACCAAGAAACGAGTCTAGGTCCAAGAAAGTGACAAGTTCCACTTGTACTCTTCCTATCTAGCTTGCAGCCTCCGAGATCCGAGTCGCTGTATCCAACTAAATCGAATCCGCCTTCCTTAGGATACCATAGTCCTGCATCGACTGTTCCTTTAACGTACTTCAGGATTCGTTTAGCTGTATTGAATTGTGATTCCTTAGGTGCAACTTGATATCTTGCACACACTCCAACAGCAAACTGGATATCGGGCCTGCTAGCTGTTAGGTACAGGAGCGAACCAATGAGCTTCCTGTAGAGTGATTGGTCAAACGGCTTTCCGGCTTCATCAGCACTAATTTGCACAGAAGTGTTCATGGGGGTTGGAGAGGATTTGGAAGTGTTCATTCCAAATTTGTTGAGAAGCTCCTTGCTGTATTTTTCTTGGTTGATGAAAATACCTGTAGGCATCTGCTTTACCTGCAAACCTAGAAAATAACTAAGTTCCCACATCATACTCATTTCAAATTTACTTTGCATGAGATGAGAGAACCTTTGACATAGAGCAAGGTTAGTTGAACCAAAAATAATATCATCCACATAGATTTGTACCATAAGAAGGTCATCACCTTCCTGTATCTTGTATAGGGTCTTGTCCACAGCACCTTTCTCAAATCCGTTGTTGGTTAGATACTGGGACAGGGTTTCGTACCAGGCTCTAGGGGCTTGTTTAAGTCCATACAGCGCTTTTCTTAGCCTGTAAACTAGATCGATACCGTCTGTGTTGGCAAACCCTGGTGGTTGTTCAACATAAACTTCTTCTGCAAGATCTCCATTCAGGAAAGCACTTTTGACGTCCATTTGGTAGACAATAAAACTCTTATGGGTGGCAAAGGCAAGAAATATCCTGATGGCTTCTAGTCTCGCTACAGGGGCGAAGGTTTCATCATAGTCTATGCCTTCTTCCTGACTATAGCCTTGTGCGACTAGTCTGTATTTGTTCCTTATGATAAGTCCATTATGATCCTCTTTGTTTCGAAATACCCATTTGGTTCCTATAATCGATTGATGTGCTGGTCTGGGTACAAGATACCATACATTGTTTCTTTCGAAACCGTTAAGCTCTTCTTCCATAGATGTTATCCAATGAGAATTATTAAGAGCGTCTATGGTCGAAACAGGTTCGGACTGGGCTAAGAATACAGCAATAGTGCACATATTGAGTCTTCTAAGCTCGGATTGAGATTTCCATTCAGGAAACTGTGATATCTCAGCATCAGATTCTTCTTGTGCACAAAGTACATTTCCTTGTGTACTCTGTATTCTCCTACGAGTAGAAACACCAGCATTTATGTTTCTAATGATCAGCTCTTGCGGGTGATCTCTCAACCATCTTCGGTCGGGTTCTAATTCAGGATCCCGTACTGTATCGAAAGATTCTCGGATACGACTTCAGCTTGTACAGCGTCGGCTTCATCCACATCGATTCTTACAGCTGCGGGGTTGATTTCTAAATCAACTACAGGTTCTATGGGAGTTGGAGGATCCAAGATAGATAGATGGTGAATGTTCTGAGTGATATCATCTACTCCTATAGAGTCATGGTGTGGTTCGTCAAACACTACATGAACTGATTCCTCGATCGTCAGCTTCCTTTTATTAAAGATTCTGAAAGCTTTGCTGACGGAGGAGTATCCTACGAATATTCCTTCATCTGATTTCTCATCAAAGGTTCTAAGTTGGTCTTTGCCATTATTCAATACATAACACCTGCATCCAAAAATGTGGAAATACGAAACTAACGGAGTTTTGTTGTTCCATACCTCATATGCTGTCTTGTTGTGGTGCTTGTTGACGATACAGCGGTTTTGAGTGTAGCATGCTGTATTGGTTGCTTCACCCCAGAAACGCTGTGGCAATTTGCTTGCGGAAATCATTGTCCTTGTTGCTTCTTTCAACGTCCTATTCTTTCGCTCGACAACACCATTTTGTTGAGGTGTACGGGCAGCTGAGTATTCGTGCTGTATTCCATTCTCCGAACAGTATTGCTCTATAAAGCGGTTAGTAAATTCTGTACCTCTGTCGGAACGAATGCACACGATACTCGATGCCTTTTCATTTTGCAACTTTCTCAGGAGCTCAGGCAGCTTTGATGTTGTTTCCTTCTTCTTGCTAAGAAAGATCGTCCAAGCATACCTGGAATAATCATCAACAACAACCATGCAGTATTTCTTACCTCCCAAACTTACTGGGTCTACAGGACCGTAGAGATCCTTGTGTAGCATTTCCAACACTCTTTGGGTTGAAAGGTAGGATTTGCTCTTCAGGGTTGACTTGATTTACTTGCCCTTCTGACATGGTCCGCAGACGCTGTCCTTCTTGAATGACACATTTGGCAAACCTCTAACCATTCCCTATCTTGAGAGCTTGTTGATTGTCTTGAAGTTGACGTGAGACATCCTCTTGTGCCATAACCAGCTAAGATCTGCAGAGCCTTTGGCAAAAAAGCATGGAATTGAGGAGCTCATAGGCTTCCCGTCAGCAATATACATATTACCTGATCTGCTTCCTGTAAGCACAACGTCCTTGGTTTGGATGTTCTTGACTCTACAGCGATCTATATAGAACTTCACCGAGAACTGTTTATCACAGAACTGGCTAATACTAAGTAGATTATACTGTAAACCTTCAACATATGCAACATCGGTGACTTTAAATTTCCCGGCAAGTAGGTTTCCTTTCCCTCTTGTTCTTCCTTTAGATTTATCACCGAAGCGAACTTTTGGACCGCGACCTTCTACAAAATCTGATAGCTTGCTCCTATCTCCGGTCATGTTTCGAGAGCATCCACTATGAAAGTACCAGGTATCCTCCTCTAGAATGTCCTGTAACAAAAAGATTAAGTAGATTTAGGTCCCCTTTGATTTTTGGGTCCATGATTGTTAGTTCCTCTTGGTACCCAAGTTTTCCTGGCAGCAATTGGTTTACTGTAGGACATACTCGGTACAGTGTTGTGATATCTACGGGGGGCATATCCGTAGTTGTTATAACCATGATAATTATTATGCATGAAAAATTCAGGGTTATTATTGTTAATCCAGTACGAGTGCCGTCTTGGAGGTGGAGCCATTTTCTTAGGCCTAACAACTTGCCTTCTGGGTCTCTAGTTGGATTCCCAATGCTGTTGTTGATACTGAACCGGCATCTGCTGTCTCGAGGGATAAAGGGGCTCCTGTATCCAATACCTCGGCATGCTGTATAGATAGTACTGTCGTGCGGGCCTTTGGTGGTTGGATACAGCCTTCCTTCCGAGCAGTCATTGGCTGTTGATATGCTCGGGAGCATCTTTGTTGAGTGCGCCTCACAGTTGGAACGGCTTATGATTCCGCTGTCTGGAATAGGATTGCGGGGCGGAATAGCGACCTTGATTTTCTCGTCTGACAGAGTTCCTTCACGGGACTAGGGATTTCTTTCGATTCGGAATGTGTTCCACACTCTTGACGAACATCTTGGTTTTCCCTTTGTTTGAACATGAGCTGTATCCTAAGCCACTTTTATCATGAGCATTTTGCCCAGTGCTCAGAATTTCTTCCATTCTTTTGGACGATTTCTCGAACGATTTCAGAGTGGTCTCAAGTTCAGTTTCTCGCTTTTCGAGAGTTGTGATTTTGGCTTGTAGTAGAACCAAATCATTTGTCTTGCTCTCGTTGTGAGTTTTAGCCTCACTTAGTTCATGAGCAAGTTGATGATTGCTCTCCATGAGTTTTTCAAAATCGACCTTGCTGGTTTCACAATCAAGAGACATATTTTCATAATTTATTTTCAGCAAGTCATTTTCATCTTTCAGCTCTAAATTAGTTAATTGAAGCTGTATATTCTCAGTTTTTAGTGTCTCATGGGCCTTTTGAATGTTTTTAAATTCATTCATCATGTTTTCAAAAGTATGAGATGCATTTGACGGAATAGCTGAGGTTGAACTTACCTCATCGTCGCTGTCTTCACCTTCTGGAATGTCTTTGGCCATAAAGCACATATATGCTTTATCATCGAACTCATCGTCAGATGAATCACTTTCAGTGACCACCTGAAGACATTCTGCTGATTTGGATGGTGTGGGGGAGGCTTCTGATTCTCCAATCAGGGCCTTGAGCTTGACTTTCCAAGCACGTCTTCTTTCATCCCTCTCTTGTTGCTCGGCCTCCAGCAATCTTTGGACTTTGGGATGAGGACATTTATTTGCATAATGCCCTGGTTTCCTGCAATTATAGCACAGGTTAGCATCACCAGATGATGTTTCGGTACTTACCTTGTGGACAGGTTTGGGCCTGTAGGGAGTCTTTCCAGACCGTTTGATGAACTTTTTGAATTTATGCATGAGAAGCGCCATTTCATATTGAGACAGGATGTCGTCGTCACTGTCAGCATTCTTGTGACTAGGCTTCGACGAACTGGGCATGCTGTGTCGACGGTTCGATACAGTGGCTAGAGCTATGACTTTTGAAGGAGATTCTTCAGCTTTCTCTCTTTTGTCAATATCATACTCAAAATCTTTGAGGTCAGAGAAGAGATCAAAAGTAGATATTTCATTAAGATACACGCATAGCTGTGGTCTTAATGTCCCATCGGGCTGGGAGAGATCTGAAAATTTTTAAGTTCTTCTCCTTTTGGGTATAAATTTTGCCCAACGCTTCAAGTTCACCAACAATGCCAGTGAATCTGAGGTCAAGTTCCTCAAGTGTCTTAGTTGGTTTCATTTCAAAAGATTCAAATTGCTGAGTCAGTTTTGAAATCTTGTTTTCTTTTGAGAGCTCAGTTCCCTCACAAATCAACTTGAGTTTATCCCAGATTTCTTTGGCTGTTTTGCAGCTCTTTACCTAGGAGAACGTGCCTTTGTCAAGAGTGACAAATAACGCGTTCTTAGCTACGTTGTCAAGGTTTGCTCGCTTTCTTTCATCGGTGGTCCATTGCTCGCGATCCTTCTCGAGCATCTCAGCAAGGGCTTGGCCTTCAATCCTTGCGGCCGTGTTCACCTTCATGATCTTGATAGGACCATCCTGTATAACAAAAATCATCTCTTCGTGCATTGCTGCAAGATGAGCCTCCATTCTAATTCTCCAGTCGTCAAATTCGTTAATAGAGAACATAGGAACTTTGTTAATCATAGAAGTATCCATGTGATAATACAGGAATGAAATAGACTGTTTTGAAAATAAGTGATTTGGATCTGATTCGGTTAAAAATACGACTGATTCTTTTTAGAATCAACCGCTCCGATACCACTTGTTGGCCACTAAGTATGTTGGATACAGTTTGGAAAATAGTTTAAACAACAAACTGTATGGATTTTAAATCTGAGTGCGTAGCGGAAGTCTTGGATATGATGGGTTCCGTGGATCTGACAACTAAATGTATAGAGTATACTTGATTAATCACAGTAATTAAAACAGTAAAAGCTGAATGTAAATAACACAGTAATTAAAGTGGTTCGAGGTAAACCCCTCTACGTCCACTGGTCCTCCACACAGGAGTAAAAAGTTTATTATAATTACTGCGTACACAACTACGTAATTATAAAAACACACAAAATCAATATATCATTCACACAGATTGATATAAAGATCTTAGCTTCAACCGTTCACACAGATTGGTTTTGAGCTAATGCTTTGACTTGCTTCTTCACACACAGTTCTGAAGCTTCGTCTTCTTCAATGCAAATCCTTCACACACGATTAGGAGAAGCACAGATTGTTCGATCCACCCACACATTTTTGTTCAAAGTATAGAACAGATGGTGAACAACAACTTTGACTTTAAAAGCTTTCAGCTGATGAAGTGTTGTTCAGAATAATGAGCACTGTATATCTCTTTTGATCTGAGTTGCAGTAAGCTTTGGAGATATGTTTTGCTCTGATAATGATTTTGATAGCTTGGGTTTTTGGTGACTGATCTTCAATGCCTTCATAAGATATATATAGTCTTTGAAATATATATCCGTTGAGATGTATCCATTTGAGTGAGATTTCGTTCCAATGGGATTATGACACGATCCGGATTTAGCGGGATTCAAAGATATCTTGACTGACAGTATTTAAATACTTTATCCTTGAGTATTTAAATACTTCTTTATTCAACGAGACTTGACTTCTAGAGATTCCTTCTTTGTCCTGTTATGAGCTGTATGGAAGAAAACTGTATTTGAGTTTCGAGACAGTTTCCATACTTGGTCTTTTATAAGACTTCTTGCTGTACTGAAGGGCTTCACAATATGCTGATTCGAGGCAGGTCTTCGATACACGATAATGCCTCAATGCTTCGATACAGTTTCCTTTACTGTATGCGGATTGGCATATATGTCAAAACCTCTTTATCAAATACCGTTCGATACAGGGATTGGATATCCCGGCTGTTTCGATACAGGGTTCTTGTTTTCCCAACAGTCTATTTCGAAGATTTACATGCCACTGCTGCATCAACTAGTGTGAATACATATCCACTTGTTGACTTGGAGTCTTTTATATGAGATATCCAATTTGCATAACTATATCCTTCAAGTACTGTTGGATATTTGGTATAATGCAACCAATAATCACGAGTACCCCTTAAATATCTTAGTACCCTTATGATCGCCTTCCAGTGATCCTTTCCGGGGTTGTTCGTATATCTACTTAGTCTACTAACTGAGTAGGCTATATCTGGTCTTGTACAGCTCATCAAGTACATCAAACTTCCTATTATGCAAGAGTACTCAAGTTGAGATAATCATTCACCCTTATTCTTGGATAGTCTTAACGTCATATCCGCCGGGATTTTGGCTGTGCCAAAGTCATCTTTGTTAAATCTTTCAAGAATTTTATCCACATGGGCTTGACTCAGCATGAGACCTTTCAATGTACATGTGATCTTAATCCCTAAAATTACATCTCCAAGTCCCATATCTTTGATGTCGAATCTCGACCTCAGCATGTCCTTGGTAGATTTGATTACTACTACCAGTAATGAGTAAGTCATATACATATAGACACAAAATAACATAGCCATCTTCTGTGTCTTTCACATATACACACTTATCAGATTCATTAATTTTGAAGCCACCGCTTAACATAACATGATCAAATTTTTCATGCCACTATTTTGGTGCCTGCTTCAATCCGTACAATGATTTTACCAGCTTGTAGATTTTCTTTCTTGTCCAGGAGTAGACAACCCCTCGGATTGTTCCATATAGATTTCCTCTTCTAAGTCTCTACTAATAAAGGCAGTCTTAACATCCATTTGATGAACTTCTAAACCTCGTAATGCGGCGATAGCAAGTATCATCCTGATGGAAGTTATTCTCGTCACAGGAGAGTAAGTATCAAAATAGTCTAGGCCTTCACATTGGTTATATCCCTTCGCTACGAGCCTAGCCTTATATTTATCAACTGCTCTATCTTTCAATTTCTTCTTGAAAATTCACTTATTTCCTAATGGTTTACACTTTGGAGGTAATTCCGCTAGTTCCCAAGTATGATTCTCTAATATAGAATCAGTCTCTTCTTTGATAACCTCCTTCCATAGAGGTCCATCCGTCGAGCTTACAGTTTCTTTGTAAGTCTGAGGTTCCTTTTCGAGCAAGTAGGTGAATAAATCTGGTCCATAGGATTTCTCCGTCCTTTGTCGTTTGCTCTTTCTAGGTTCGTCCTCATTATCTTCTTTGGTCTTCATTATCTTCATCCATTAGTTCAGAAGTCTATTCGGATGAGATAAGGTGTTCACTTACAGTCTTACAAGAAAAGATATTCTAAAAGAATAACGCATTCCTTGATTCCATAATTGCATTTTTTGTGAATCCCAGGTACTTTGGATTCATGCACAAGAAATCGTTAAGTATTTCTATTGTGTGCATATCCAATAAAAATGCAGTGAACCATTTTTGGGTCTATTTTGACTTTCTTAGGTTTAGGTATTAGCACCTTTTCTAGACAGCCCCATACTTTCATGTAATTATAGGAAGGCTTGACTCACTTCTACAATTCATCAGGAGTTTTGTCCCCATTCTTATGGCATATCTTGTTTAAGAAACAATTCGCTGTTAAGATGGCTTATCCCCACATATTTTGCAGCAGACCTGAATTTGGTAATATCGCATTCATCATCTCTTTCAAACTGCGATTCTTACGTTCCGCCATGCCATTTGACTGTGGTTTATATGGGGCATTGACTTCATAAATAATCCCATGTTGCGAACAATATTCGCCAAAAGGTTCCACGTATTGACCTCCACGGCCACTCCTCAAAACTTTTATCTTTGCATTCAATTGATTCTCAAATTCCATTTTATAAAGAATGAACTTCTCTATAGCTACATCTTTGCTTTTAAGTAAATATACATAGCAATATTTAGTACAATCAT
This sequence comes from Orobanche coerulescens, assembly GCA_033398695.1. NCBI lineage: Eukaryota > Viridiplantae > Streptophyta > Magnoliopsida > Lamiales > Orobanchaceae > Orobanche > Orobanche coerulescens. The sequence goes on along the minus strand of CM065818.1, from coordinate 83,183,532 downwards.
CCACGAATGTAATGAAATATTTGTTTCCACCTCTAGTTTGAACAAACTTCAAATCACATAGGTCTCTATGTATTAGTTCCAAAGGTTTGGTGTTTCTTTCCACTTGTCGGAATGGAGATCGAGTTAATTTTACCTCTACACAAGTTTCACACTTGTGGTTTAAATTAATTTTAAACTTTAATATGTGATCTAATGCAATTAGTCTACGCATTGCATTAAAATTAACTGTCCTGATCTAGCATGCCATAAATTAGGAGACTCAATCAAGTAAGCAGAAGAATTCTTCATTTCATTATTTTTTACAGTCATAACATTGAGCTTAACCAGTCCATCACACTCATAGCCCTTGCCTATAAACACACCACTTTTTGGAAAAATAACTCTATCAGACTAAAAAACTAATCTAAATCCATGCTTCATCAACAAGAAAGTGGAAATAAGATTCCTGTGAATATCAGGCATATATAACACACGTTTAAGAGTCACTTCCTTTCCAGACGCCATCTTCAAGATCACTGTGCCTTCGCCCAAGATAGTTGAGGTTCCAGAATTTCTCATATACAGTATTTCACCGGCATCAGTTTCTACCAATGAGGAGAACATTGACTTGCTGGCACGTATATGCCTAGTTGCTCTAGTGTCAATCCACCACTCCTTGGTATTTGAGCCAACTAAGTTCACTTCGGAGATCATAGCACATAACTCAAGATTTTACACTTGTTCAGTAATGAGATGTGCTGCATTACCAGTCCTTTTCCTTAGTTTCTTTGGCAGTCTACAGTCAGCCGCCTTATGTCCCATCTTTTCACAGTTGTAGCATTTACCAAATAATTTCTCTTTCTTTGTACCAATTCCTCATTTAGGTCCCAACTTGGTTCCCTTTCCATTGTTGCCTTTCTTCGATGTCTGTCCAGTTTCCACAATATTAGCCCATACCACAACAACATTCACCTTCTTCTCTGATCCTCTGTTGTCTTCCTCTATGCGAAGTCTAACGATCAGATCTTCCATGCCTATCTCCTTGCGCTTGTGCTTGAGATAATTCTTGATGTCTCTCCAAGTCGTGGGCAGTTTTTCAATCACAGTAGCCACTTGGAAGGATTCGCTAATGATAATTCATTCAGCATGAATTTCATGAATTATCACTCGTAACTCTTGTACCTGACTGACTACAGTCTTGGAATCCACCATCTTGTAGTCAAGAAACCGCCCTACAATCCACTTCTTGGCACCGGCGTCCTCGATCTTGTACTTATGATCTAGTGAGTGCCATAATGCCTTGGTTGATTTAGCACTGCTGTACACGTTGTACAGTGAATCGGCGAGGCCATTCATTACATAGTTCCGACACAGATAGTCAGAAGTTTTCCAAGCGTCAATGACAATCAAAGTCTGTTGGTCACTGTCTTCATCATATTTTGGCGCGTCCTCCTTGAAGAATCGAGACAAGCCTAGAGTGGTAAGATAGAACATCATCTTCTGCTGTCATCTCTTGAAATTTTGCCCGTTGAATTTCTCTGGTTTGTCCGCATGGTTGACCGGAACCGAAACCGAATTACTTATCGGAATCAAAGCAGAGTGGTTGGCTGAACCCGATCCATTTATCATAGGCGCACCTCCAGTTGCTGAACCTGATCCAGTTATCATAGGCGTACCTCCTATCGCGAAAGCCGATCCGTTTTTCTGAGGCACACTTCTAGAAACGTCTGTAGACAGTGTTAGGCTTTGAGAATCCATTATCTTAAACTTTTGAAAATAGATCTATTTTAATCAAGTAAACAAAAGTTTTTTGCTTTAAGATTGTTGAAAATTATTTGAAAAACAAATACTTGAAACAAAACAGTACAATATATCGATATATAATTTATTGAAACCCTGCAAAAAATAGTTAGCAAAATGAAATATTTGCTGATCACGAAACGAATGAAAGTCGCTGTCGAGTCCAGAATATTTGTCTCCTTAAAGCAAATTCGGCCTCACCATGGTGCATGACGTCTGCCTCCCAGGAGAAAACAACAGCTCGATGCACTGAATCGATGATACCTTGCACCCTCAGCGAACTAGAATATATATGTATACTATCACCGACCCAAAAACGAAGAAAGATGAAGAAGGAAAAATCTGTCCGGAACTGCTTCGAAAATCGCACGACATTGAGTGAAATAATCGAACCCCTCAAGCCGAGTATTTATAGGTGAAGGCTGGAGGAGGACATGTGCTGGAAGAACTCTAAACCGATTAGGATCGATAATTATCTATTAAATTGATATTTATCCGGATCCAAAAAATTCGGAATTTATAATTGAGGTGTTTCAGTAAAATAAAATTTTGCCGAGTAAAATTGCAATAAAAAGATAACTTCGAGACATCAAGACAAATCGCCCTTCGACCGAGCCGAGCCGATCCGGCCGTCCGGACGGCGGCAGCGATGCGTGAGTGTGTGTGTGTGTGCGCGAGGGGCGCCTAGTTACACATCCACTCATGTCTCATTTTTGAACAAGAGTTTGTCCATATCTCCTTATATAATCACAACTTTTCTCTTCTTTTTCCAATGTGGGATAACATCTCAAAACCCATTTATAAAGGGTTCACTTTGAAACATTATATCTCATTCATAACTCAGTCATTTTGAGTGTTCTTACATGTTTTGCAAACCTCGTACGGAGTACTACGTATTCCAACCAAATTCCGACTTTAACTCATAGTCGAGCCCACTCAAAATTACCTCCCAAATATATTTTTCCTGACATAAGTTAGTTTTACAGATATATGATAGGTTGAGAATTTTTTAAACGATTATAATATTAAGGAAAGAAAAACAGGAAATGCCCACCAACTCAATAAGGTTTTTCGTCTCAAAGTCATCAGATATTTCACCGAGGATAGTGCTCTTTGTCTGAGTATCAATCTTTGATACACTTTTATAGGACTCATATTTGTGTTTAACATGTTACAAGGTAGAAATAGCTAATCTCAAGATTGCTGAATGAATGTAGTGTACATTCAAATATATACTTCCTCCGTCCTCTTATTATTACAACGTGTTGACTATTACACTATTCATATACTCTTCTTTAACCATTTTTTGTGATTTATACATATGAAAAAATATAGTCATGTGAGATCTTGTTAGATTTATCTCGATATACTTTCAAAATATCAACTTCTTATATTTTCTAAAGATAAAGAATTGAAGATATTAATAGTTAAAGTTGTGCATTGGCAAGCGTGAAAGTTCAGATATTGCAGTTATAAAAGAACGGAGGTAGTAGTGAGTACCTTCTCGACAAGTTCCTCTATATTTACTACAAAAACATTTTTCTATATGTACAAAGTTCAAAAAATATATACATACCATCAAAAAAAATATATATATACATACCAATTTTTGTAATAGTTTTCTTCAACGCCTCGTGTAGATGTATTAATAATATCATAAAAGGGAATCCTCAAACATTCATAATGTAAAAAAGGAATATTCCATCTTGTTAAATTATCCGAATTGTTATGTTATAAATCTGTCTAAATGTCCACTGAAATTAATAAAGTAAATTCAAGCAGCATTTTCTCCCCAACGTAAGAAGGTAAATATATAAAAATAAGAATTAGACATGCTGATTTGGATTCTTTTTAGACTATGGAAATTCCACAAGAGGTACACTATAATTAAATATTTTACGTAATTTATATATTTTCTCCACTCGTAAATATATAAAAAAATTCCACCATCATATTAGTACCTTTACATTTTTGATGTAGAATAGCATTATTTGAACTTCTCGCATCTCTGGCAACATAATCAATATCATTCTAGGATAATTATCTGCAACCAATTAATTCACTTACAACAATATGCTATTATTGGGATAAACAATACTCTTAAGTGTTTCGATTAATGCATCTTAAAACTTGATCCTACAACAATCCTCACATAGCGATCAAAGGTCGACTTCCTATAGTTTATGAAGATGCAGCTTACAACTAATTGAACTGTTGGCTACAGCAAAGTCGTTGTAGGTATTTTACTTAGGAAAAGTAAAATACAAATCCAATAGGTCTACTCTTAGACCTTTAAACCGTTGTGAGATAAATCATTCTTTATTCACAGGTATTCACGGTTTCAAAAGTGCATTTAATGCTGACAGGATAACATTTAATACGGCCACAGACTGTGGATTGAAGAGCATTTAATGAAGGCCAAAAGTAATATTTGAAGCATTAAACGATGAACACTTTATTTCAGACATTCAACAAGCCGCCAATCTGAAATGTCCATATCTGACCAACCGACCAACGACTATAATTATAACGGATCTATTTAAATGTTATAAATAGCCCAACATGATATTGCTCATTTACTGTTTGATCAAGCGAAATAAGTTATTATCTTGACGAGCAATCTATTTCTTCAACTCTACAACATTCATCTTATTTGAAGAAATAAAAAGTCATAAATTTAGAACAACACACTACAGCAAGGACCTTCAAGCCTACAGCTGTTGTTCTGATACTTGGAATACTAATCTTATAAATTCAGTGCATTTACCCTATGTGGACTAATTAGAATCTTTCCGACCTATGTAGGATGAAGAGAGTTCGAGACAAAGCTTCAAACTGTGTGAGAAAAGGTAAGTTCAAGGAAGATTATAGCCAATCTGTGTGAACGACCTAAAGCTACAGTCAGGTGTATCAATCTGTGTGAATGATACAATAACCGATTTTAGTTAAAATCATATAGTTGTGTACGTATTGATTTTTATAAACTTTTACTCTTGTGTAGAGGACCTATGGATGTAGAGAAAGTTGCCTCGAACCATATTAAACCCTGTGTTATTACTTCCTATGTTTACTATTTTATTACTACTTGTGATTATTGTATACTTACTCTCAAGATCCTGTAAGAATCAAGAGACCATTTAGTTGTTGTACTTACAACCACCTGCATTAGACTTCCGCTATGTATAATAATGTTCGAAAAAGAGTACAACCCCCTTCCTTTCTAAGCTATCATTAAAGTATACCATTACCTACAACTGGTACCGGAATGATTGGTTCTACAAAGAATCACTCGATTTTTAACATGAACCAGATCCAAAATCACAAGCTTTCAAAACTGAATTTATTTATCTCTTGCACTCATCCTATTTACTGAACCTCATGTGGAGATTCTCGAGAAGTACAGGGATTAGTGGACCACTGAGGAGCGCAAGCGAGTGAACCTGGATAATGTTGCTAAGAATGCATTATTTGTTACTCTTGACAAAGGGACATTGCCAAGGTAAAGAGCTATAAACATCTAATGTAATTTGGGAAAACTAAAGATGATTTGTGAGGTAACTGAACTCTCAAAATAAAACAAAATTTCAAAACTCACTCAGTAGTTTGGATCTTTCAAAATGAGATCTACTGAAACTCTTGAGGACCTTGATCTCAGACTCACTGGCATTGTTGTTGAACTTGATATAGTTGGAAAAGTGTACTCCCAAGAGGAGGAAAATATTAAAATCCTTAGAACACTCCCTGCCCGACGGGACATTAAGACCACATCTATGCGTGTGTCTTGCAACCTTAATGAAATATATACTTTTGACCTATTCTCTGACCTCAAAACATTTGAGTATGATATAGACAGGAGAGAAAAGGCTCAAGTCTCCTATGCTAAGACTACACCATTGGCTGCTGTACCCGACAGGAGACACATCTCTGCCCCCAGCACCTCCAAAATTGTCGAGAAAAATGATAACATGTTGTCACATGATGAAATGGCATTGCTCATGCACAAATTACAGAAGTTCATCAAGAAGTCAAGAAAGGCTCCCTACAGACCAAAAATATTCAACAAGGTAAGTGTCGTGTCACCATCCTCTGAAGACTCTAACTCATGCTATAATTGCAGGAATTTAGGACATTACGCAAATACATGTCCTCATTTCAAGGTAAAAAAAGCTTTCGGAGGCTGAGCAATAGGAAAAGGATGAAAAGCGACGTGTCTGGATAAACAAGCTAAAAGCACTGATTGGTGAATCAGACGCATCGCCTACTGCAACCAAAACCGAATAGTGCCTATGGGTAGTCACTAACAGTGACTCCTCTGATGATGAGATTCAAGATAAAGCATACATGCGCTTTATGGCAAAAGATGAAGAAGATGACGAAAGTGATGATGAGGTAAGCTCAACCTCAAATCTTGTAAATGCATTGCACACCTTTGGAAGCATGATGAATGAGTTTAGAACCATTCAACAAGCCTATGAGATGCTAGAATAAGAAAACATACAACTCTCACTTTCCAACCTGGAGCTGAAGGATGAAATGACTTGTTAAAAAAAATCAATTACGAAAATATGTCTTTGGATTGTGAAAATAGCAAAGTCACACATGAAAAATCCATGGAGAGCAATCATCAACTTACAAGTGAACTAAAAGAGGTAAAATATCATAATCAATGTAAGAGAAATGTATATGCTTTAATGCAAGCCAAGGTACAACTTCTTGAGAAAAGTGAGGGAGAACTCGAGACCATCCTCAAGTCATTTGAGAAATCATCCAGAAGGATGGAAGATATACTTATCACTGGACAACATGTCCTTGGTAAACCTGGATTAGGATACAACTCGTTCTCCAACAGTGGCATGTCCATGATAGACGTGGCTTAGGATACAGCTCGTGCTCCAACAGTTTGAAAAACTAGTACGATATTTGTCAAAGGGGTGGAACCTGCCCCAAGACCCAAGACCGAGGAGATTTCGAAGGCTATTCTTATAGACAAAGGTAAGGCTACAGATCTACCTTCTCAGAAATCCAAAGTTGCCATTCCTCCACAAAGCTCATATCGCAGTGGAGAACACAACCTCATAAACCTGTTAGAAGCAATGCATAATGCTAGCGGTATGCTTCTCAAGCATACCAGCAGCATCGCAAGCAGAAATAAAGGAAGGTTATACCTAAGTATTATCAACAGCCTGCACCTCAGTACTATTAACAGTACACAGCTCCTCAATATTGGGTACAGTAACCCAGATGTGCCTCTCAAAATCAAACTGCTACTCAATTCTATCAACATCAGTTCTGGGAATCCAATTGGAGACCCATGAGGCAATCCAGAATGCAGAAAAACACGGTTACCTACCCCAGACAAAAACCCTACTGGAACCAAAATTCTCAATTTTATATACATAATAATAATGCTTACAGGGAATACGAGCCTACCCCATGTAAATCTCACAAGAAAAGACCCAACAAGACCTACAACAAACCTATTACTGTATGGAAAGTATGGGTACATAAAGGCACTTATAACCAAGGACCCAATAAAGTAAACCTAAATATACTTAATCTTGTTTACATGATATCAGGGAGGAGTAAATATGGTACTTGGACAGCAGATCTTCTCGACACATGACAGGAGATATTAACAAACTGTCAGATTATGTAGAAGGTCGAGGTCCAAGTGTTCGACATGGTGACAAATCAAAAGGGGAGAAAAAGAGGGAAAGGAACCTCCTTATAGGAAAATTCAAAGTCACCGATGTATCCTATATAGAAGTAATATAGTACAACCTTCTAAGCGTTAGCCAGTTTTGTGATAAACAATCCTTAGTAGATTATATGAAAGACAATGTAGGGTGAAGGACATAAAGATCGAGCAAGTTGTCCCCACACGAAGCCGATCAGGTAATATGTATGTTGCTAATTGGAAACATATTAGTGCTGTAATTCTTTCTTTTGTTGCCAAAGGCACTACAGATCAAAGCTGGATATAGCACAAAGGGATGTCTCACAACTTCAAAACCATCAAGAAATTAGCCTGATAGGGAATGGTCAGAGGGTTGCCAGATATCTCTTTCATAAGAGCAGTGTCTGTCTATGGACCCTATCATAAAGGCAAGCAAGTCAATATCTCTCTGAAGAGCAAGTCATATCTCTCAACCCACATGGTCCCGAAATTACTTCATATAGATTTATATGGCCCTATAGACCATATCAGCCTGGGAGGTACTAAATACTGTCTTGTTATCGTTGATGATTTCTCCAGGTACTCTTGGACTATATTATTGACAAAGAAGAAGGAGACAATCACAATTCTACCAGAACACCTGAAGAAGCAACATAATGAGAAAGGACTGAGCGTTATATCCATTAGGTCCGACAGAGGCACAAAGTTCACGTACCGCTTCATAGAGCAATACTGTGTGGATAATGGCATACAATATGAATATTCAACAACCCATACCCCACCACAAAATGAGTTGTTGAGTGAAAGAATATAAAGCTTATGGAGGCAACTATAACAATGATTGCTGCAAGCAAGTTGCCACAGCGTTTCTGAGGAAAAGCAACAAATGCAGCATGTTAAGAGTTATATCAGCAAAAAACACCACAACAAGACCACATACGAAGTATATAATAATAAAACTCATATGGTTGCATACTTTTACATTTTTAGATGCAGATGTTACATTCTTAAGAACGTAAAGGATCATCTCAAGACCTTTGATGAGAAATCCGATGAGGGTATATTCATCGGATGCTCCTATGTTAGCAAGTCCTTCAGGATTTTCAATAAAGAAAACTCACAATAGAGGTATCAGTCAATGTGGTCTTCGATAAACCTTATTATGATCTTATAGGACTAGACAATCTAACCCAAGCAGTCCACACCTTAACCCTTTTTGAGGAAATCTCATAGCCTCAGGAAGATCCTGTCATCTCTTTAGAAATAAACCCCGCAGTTTTACGAATAGATGATATAGTTAAAGATGAATCTATGGAAGCTGAAGCCGAACCTACAGGCCAACAGGACACAGCTACGAATGCGGATTTAGAACCCGACAGGAGGTGGCTAACAGATCATGCACATTAGTTAATAATAGGTGTTACTGATGCTGGTGTTTCCACCAGAAGAAGAGTAGAGAGTACACGAGGAACTGTATTATGTGCACAGGAGGAAACAGAATATGGATCTGGCACATTCCAATTCCCTGTATGGAAGTGTAAAGCCAAACTTCTAGACCTATTTTGGGCATATTAGCTGTATTCTTAGCTCAAATAGAACATGTCTCGACTAATGGAGCTCTCAACAATTTTTATGGGATTACCTCTATGGAAGAAGAGCTTAATGGTTTCTAAAGGAACAACGCTTGGTCATTAGTTCCCAGACCAACCCATCAAGCTGATATTGGAATAAAATTGGTATTTCGAATAAAAAGGATGAGAATGGTCTTACTACGATGAATTTATTAGGATATTCTTAGTGTTTTCTACTCACAAGAACTTCATCATGCATCAAATTAATGTTAAGAGCGCATTTTTGAATGGCGACCTAGCTGAAGAAGTGTACGTCGAACAACCTTTAGGGTTTGCCAATACAGATGAGGTGATTGTAATACCCGGTTGTAATTCATTCATTATCATTCAGTAATTATCAGTCAGTAATTGTCACTCAGTAATTTTTACTCATTAATAATCACTCATTATTCATGATTCATTCATTTGCGTTCATTGTTGGCATGTTGTAACCGTGTATCAGTTACCGATCGTCATGTCATCTCCATTTGAGTGTCGGGACGGGAGTATTATCATTATCATCGTGATTGGTAGTCTTGTGCTGGAAGTATCATCTTTGGCATATGTTAGACTTGTTCACTTTCACATACGTATGGTATGTCGGATCATTCATCAATCGTAGCGAGAAATCGGAGTTGTCGGATTTTCATCTTGTCGAGCAACGAGTTAAGGCCGTAACTAGTCATACATTATGGCCGTAACATGCATTCGTTGGTTCAAGGTGATTTTGGATGAAGGTGAGTTACGGCCGTAAGGATTGTCAGATACGGCCGTAACAGGCATTCGTTGATTTCAGGCTAGTTCGGACGAATGGGACTTATGGCCATAAGGGTTTCGGTATACGGCTGTAAGATGAGGCGAGATACGACCGTAAGGTGGGCAGGCTATGGCCGTAAGGGGTGTTCGTAATTTTCAGGATTTGTCGGACGAGAAGGACTTACGGCCGTAAGGGTTGCGGCATACGGCCGTAAGGTGAGGCAGGTACGGCCGTAAGGCTTGGCCGGATACGGCCGTACATTGCAGGCAGGGTGCCTGGTCAGTTTTGACGAAGGGGTCGTACGCCCGTAAGTTTGGCCGGGTACGGCCGTATCAATCGAGTTACGCCCGTAAGGTGTGCGGGTACGGCCGTATGGATGTCGGCAGGTGTTTTGGACGAGGGCGAGTTACGCTCGTAAGTCAGGTGCGGGTACGGCCGTATGGCTGTCGGCAGTTTCTGGACGAAGCCGAGTTACGGTCGTACGAGATGGCTGGTTACGGCCGTAAGGCCGTTGACCTGGGATGTTACGGCCGTAAGAAGGCTGAGTTACGGCCGTAATTTCCGGCAGTTTATAAAAGCTTGGACGGGACTTTTTACTCATTTTCTCATTCTTCAACTTATATCCGAGAGAGTGAGCTTGAGGGAGAGATTTTTCCATCATCTATCACTTGGTGTTTAGTTTTCTTCATCTCCATTCGATTGTGAAACTCGGATAGTCGATCTAACGCGTGTTCATCGGATTAAAGTGCTTGGATCTTCAAAGGTAATATTCTTTCAACATCTTGGATTTCGATTTTGTGTTGAGATATAATGTTTTGGACGTTATAATCATGTTGTATGAAGTGATGCGCACATGATTATGGATGTGTATGATTATTCATTGGATTATTGAAGGGTTATTCAAGAACACTTTAAATATTGAGTTGGAATTGGGGGTTTCGATTAATTGTTGTTGTAATCATGAATTTAGATATTCAAATTGGATTATTGATCGTATTGAAGATGTTTTGTAGGTTTGGAATACTTCTTGGGGTTTTGATATTGGTATAGTTAAGGTTTGGTTGTGAACGATCGGAGATTGGTCTCAACGTGTTTGATATAATGCCCCAATGAACTTGGTTTAGTCGTATCGACGTTTTGAGTTCGTTATGTCCGTGTTTGATTATTATGTTGAACGGATTGTTGGTAATTATGTTATTCAAGGTTGTTCGAGCGACCGCGACATCTAATTTTAGGACGTTTGTTCGTGGAAGGACATTGTTCACCGGTGTTGTGTAAGTTAATTCTTACTCAGTTAAAAGGATATTCATTCCTTTTGTTGTTGATTCATTCATAATCATAACTCATTCATAATGTCTTGACCGTATTGAGACTTGTAATTGTCGAATAATCATTTCATTCACGAGGAACGACGGTTCCAATCATTTCATTGAGCTATCATTCACTTCACTATTACTTTCATCTCGGTGAGTCATTCTTGACTTTGTCGGATTATTATTCATTGATATTCATCTTGGTCATTCTCATTCATATGACCTTCTGGGTTCATATTGCATGTCCGGGTGTGGATGTGTGGAATTTTTGGTCGAGCACACAATAGTCATGTGTTGGGTTCACCGATACATTGGACTGTGCACACGGTAACGCTTACCTCCGTGAGACTAATTAGGTACAAGGACGGGTCTGTCCGATGATTCGTCTTGTACACTTGCACAGAACATTACGGGCGTACTATGATGCTCCTCTTCAGCTTAAATTCATAACTAAGGATATTTCATAACTAAAAATATATCATGATTGTGTATATTCAACCCTGGAGGATTGTTGTTCTGTGTAACTGACCCCGTTGGGGGATATTGTTTTGAAGTCATGGAAAGGCAAAAGCACGGTGACGGCGAGGAGTCCCAGTGATACTAGTAGGGGCCCCCAGTCCTTTCAGTCATTCTTGTTTCTCTTCATCTGTATTTCCGCTGCAAATTCCGTTTGAGATGTTTATTTATTCAGGGTGGTGTATTTTATCTTCATATAAAATATACTAGTATTTTGTATTGTCCTGGTGTATTGTACTTAAGCTCCTTATCGGAGTATTTTGTAATATAATGTGGTTCGGTACTACAATTATATTATTTAATTCATCAGTTTCCATTCGCCTGGTGGGTCCCAGTCGGGGGTCCACGGCACTGTAATATCCGCCTAGTTTGGGGTGTTACAATGATCTAGTATACAGGCTAAAGAAAGCATTGTATAGACATAAGCAAGCACCTAGGTCCTGGTATGAAACCTTATCACTTTATCTTATCAATAGCGGATTTGAGAAAGGTGTTGTCAACAAAACACTCTTCAAAATCCAGGAAGGTAACCTTCTTATGGTATAAATTAATGTGGATGATATTATTTTTGGTTCAAATAGCCTTGATCTGTGTAAGAAGTTCTCTCATCTCATGCAAAGTAAATTTGAAATGAGTATGATGGGAGAACTTAGTTGTTTCTTAGGGTTGCGGGTCAAACAATTGCCTACGGGTATATTTATCAAACCGGAGAAATACAGGAAGGAGCTGCTCAATAAATTTTTGATGAACACCTCAAAGTCATCATCGACCCCCATGAGCACTTCCACACAGATAAGTGCTGACAAAGATGAAAAGCCGATTGACCAATCACTCCACGAGCATCTAATAGGCTCACTCCTGTACCTATCATCCAGCAAGCCCGATACCCAATTTACTATAGGAGGGTGTGCTCAATGCCAGGTTGCGTTTAAAGAGTCGCTCTTCACAACAGCCAAGCGGATCCTTAAGTACGTCAAAGGAACAACCAGAGTAGGATTGTGGTATCCTAAGGAAGGAGGATTAAATTAGGTGGTCTATAGCGACTCGGATCTAGGAGGCTCAACCTGGATAGGAAGAGTACAAATGGAACTTGTCACTTCCTCGGACCAAGACTTGTGTCATGGTTCAATAAGAAGCAATTAAACAACTCACTTTCTACAGCTCAATCAGAATATTACGCTAACAGAAGCTACTGATACAGATCATTTGGATGCAGCAACAACGCTGTAACACCCCGAAAATGACGGCTATTACACTGCCATGGATCCCACACTGAGACCCACCCGGCGATACAAATACAAAAATCACCATAATATAATTGTAATACCTAAGCACAAAATATTAACCATATACATCATATGATTATAATCGCCACGACACAGGATTCAAATACAAGTATAAATCATATGAAGATGGAGTATACCCCAAATAATAATATAAGTGAAAATAAGTACTACAGAGTGGAAATGAAAATACACGGTTTAAACATACTAGAGAAAAGAAGACTCGGGCCTCCACAAACTAGTATCCTTCAAACCATTCGACGTCACAATGCTTTTCCCATGCCTTGGCCTTCCCTCGACCTAAAATACAAACAACAAGTATTTCGCCAAGAACCACAGGGTCAGATATACATGATAATAAATCTCAAGTTGTTATACAAGTCACATATATTAGTTCCCAATGAGATAAACCCTACCATCGACATACCCCTCGGGCGTATGAAACAATCAATCGCAAACCATCGGACATATCCAATCACATATGGTGTCTGAACGACCAATCAATAAGGCTCAAGACGGACATCACCGTACGCCAATCGAAAATATGTCCTGCACATGTGACCCCGTATGTAGAATCTAGGATATACGTGGGATAGTGTACCTAATTAATCTCACAAAGTGATCGTCTCGTGTGCACAGTCCAATGTGAAAACATCCACACACGACCTTATGTGCCTGACTAAAAATCCTACATATAACCAATCGACACACATATATGATTCTAGAAATTTCACGATGAAACATGACAATGAAACTCAATTAATCACGTATCCAAAAAGGATCAAGGATCTCACCAAAGTGACAACAATGATCAACGAGAGCAACATTATTAAATGTAGTGAACTTAGGACTACAATCTCACAACGAAACGAATGACATGATCAACAACACCTCAGTATGAGTCATAGATTCGTAAAGCTTAATAAATACATGAAATGTATAACATTCACAAGAATAACTTATCATTATAACCAAGAAAGATGACTTGTCTCAATTCTGGAGATAAAAAATAGCCCCTCCTCGTACGAATGAATGACGTTCTTCGACAAACCACACTCACTCGAGCAAGCAACCTTGAATGAAATAAAATTAATTAAATAACATTATCCCATAGTATCGTTATCGAATTCATGAAAATCAACATCCATAATTCAACACGAATAGTTCAAACTATTCCAATGAATATCAACGTCCCAATTTATGAACTTCAATACCCTCAATTCATCTTTTTAATCAGAATGACATGTTCAAAATGTTTCGAGCATTGATATTATTTTCTCGGAGACTAATTTTGTGTTTATGGCCATATATGGAGATTTGTTATATGTTGTTTCAGATCGATAATGTTGTCCGCGAGTGTTTTGTCATGTTCGTTCCCTGTGTTTTCAGAAATCGAGTCGTCGGGCCATGGCGGTTGGGTACTAGCCGGGTAGGTGCGGCAGGAACCGGCATAGCGCACGCTACTGCGGGAAGGCAGCACACACTAATCGGCAAGAACCGGCATAGCACACGCTACACACGGAAGGCAGCGTGCGCCAATCGGCTGAGCAGCAGAGGCAGAAGGGTCTGGAGTTCGTCCGAACCAACAGGTAGCGCACGCTACTGCCGTTCATTACGCGCACTAACTCGATAGTAGTAGCGCACGCTATTCGGCCGCCCAGCGCACGCTACCCGGTTGGGCAGAGAAGTTTCTGAGGTTCTGGACTCCGGAAGGATCGGCAGGTAGCGCACACTACTGTCGGTCGTTGCATGCGCTAATCGGAAGGTGCAACGCATGCTATTCGGGACGGGTTGACTAGCACACGATGTCGGGCCCCGACCGAAGATTTTGGACCAAGGCCGACCCGTTAGCGCATGTTACCCTGCATCCCTAGCGCGCGCTAATGCGCGTCTGTATATATATATAGACCGGGCAGACGTATTCTTCACCCATTTTCTCACCCTAACTCATCTCTTCCGAAACCAGGACTTGGAGAACATGAAGGCATGGTGTATAACTACCAATCCACGTTGTTTTTTAGTTTCTAACATCGATAAATCATCCTATAATCTTCTCCGATCCATCGAATCAAGGTATGATTTCCTAAAAATCTAGTTTTGGGGATTTTAGTTGATTTCGTCCCTTTAATGCGAATTAGCTTATTATAACAATGGATTATCAAACGTTAAGTTATATTCTACCAATTCCACTATCTCTCCACGAATTTATCATTACCGATTCGTCGTTTAATTGGGTTCTTATTAGACGCCTTCAAGGTGTCCAATAAAATGTCACAGGGGGAAATTTGACCATTTTACGATGTTTTCCCTCGTATAATCATTGTTTAATTGATGATAGGATATTAGGATCGAATTCCTTGCGAAGATCCGGTGTTGAACCCCTCCATTCGTCATTTTCATCGGAGTTCTGGAGTTTTTCCGATCGGCCGAATTCTTTGGAGTATTCGCGAAAGATTACCAAGACAAGTACCTTAATATACAAATTATATCCACGCAAAATCATTGTTTCCGAAGTGTATGTATTATATATATATATATATACACATACATACATACATACATATGTTTGTGAGTGTTGAGTGATTGATGCTAATATTAGTTTGATGTACTTAATTTGGATCAAAGTATAAACTATATTTATAGAGATAATATAGTCAGGTATATGTATTTGGTTGAATTACAATATAGGGATATATGTGCGGTGTTGGTTGTTTATACCTGAAGGTATATTATGCTGAGTTTTGATTGATAACGTGCGTGGTGTTATTTGTATGTGTAGTTAATGATTGGTAGATAATTTGTGTGAATTTGTGTACTGATTCTGATAATTGTTGCAATGATTAGCTGTGTGCTTGATGTTTGAAACAATTTGAGTATTTGTTGTGAGAGATGTCGTATCCGGGAGCCTCTGAGGGTGGGGCGTGAACTCTGGCCTGGTATACGCTGCAATGAGCAGCTCCATATGGTTGGTGAACGCCGGTGTTACATATTGTGTGTGCAAGGGGTGTCTCTTGCAGGAGTGAGAGCCGGCGCGGTGACATGTTCAAGGGGCAGCCAATAAAGTCACCAATAAAATCAAGATTCCCTTTTGACCGATCTACATTTAGCGTACGCTAATCCTTATGCTTTAGCATGCGATAATCCTTCATACAAACATCTGTTGACCTTATCGGAACATGCGCCTAAAGTAGCCGGGTCCATACGTAGATTCCATCTGATATGTTATGCACTAGCGTGCGCTATCCTTCGCCTTTAGCGCGCGCTAAGCCTGTACATTAGTGTGTGCTATGCCCTTCAACTAGCGTACGTTAATCAGGCTATACTTAGCCAATTCCCGTTGTTCCCTTCCGTCGTCTCGACATACTAGATAGGTATACATGACATGCTGAATACACATACTTCTTCCAATAATATTCTCATACAATACACCTAACACAATATCTTCAAATGCAATTGTCGACCAAGTACGACAGTTTTACTAATACAAATGTCTCAATACTTCAATTGTTTTATCCTTACTGTAAAAATTCCACACTGTGCAGTATTACTTGGATAAGATAACATTAAATAACTATAGTAGAAATTCAGGATATTACAACCTTAGCCTTCTTGACATAGGTAGGACATCCCCAAATCCTTATGTGATTAAGTCTTGGTTTCTTACCCGCCCACATCTCATGCAGAGTTATAAGAACGGATTTGGAAGGACATCTATTTAGGATATAGGCAACGGTAAGTAAGGCCTACCTCCATAGGTAAATTAGTAAATCAGTTTAATTCAACATGGAGTGGACCATGTCCAACAAAGTCCGATTTCTCCTTTCTGAAATACCATTTAACTGTGGGGTTCCTGGCGACGTGAATTGTGAAACTATTCCATGTTCCTTAAAGAACTCATCAAACTCTATGCTCATATATTCGCCACCTCGGTCCAACCGAAGTGCTTTGGTTTGACATCCAGTCTCTTTTTCAACTAGGGCCTTAAATTCCTTGAATTTAGTAAAGGCTTCGGATTTATGTTTCATCAAGTACACAATCCCATACCTAGTATGATCATTTGTGAACGTTATAAAATTTGATATCCATCTCGGGCTGCTTCCAAAGCACCACAAACATCTGTATTTACCAACCCAAGTTTTTCAGCAGCCCTTTCAAATGTCCCTCTGAAGGGGGACTTAGTCATCTTGCCTCTAAGGCAGGATTCACAAGTTGGATAGGGTTCTACACTCAATGGACTTAAAAGTCCATCTTTCTCCATTTTGAGAACCTTGGTCTGACCAACGTGACCAAGTCTAAGGTGCCACTTAAGAGCTTGATTAGTATCTTACCTGCCAAGTTTCCTAGTTATATTGTTCACTGCTGATTTATTTTGTAAGTTCAGATGATATAAACCATTCAACAACAGATCTGTGCCAACCAATTTATTTGAAAAATAAATTTTACAACTACCATTGCCAATGAAGAAATAAAATCCTTTCCGGTCTAAGAATGGAATGGATACAATGTTTTTATGCCCGTTGGACAAAAGCAGTACTTCATCTAACGTCAAAATAAAATCGGATTCTAAACCCAGTAGGAGTGATCCAATATCGGTTGCCTCAACACTTTGTCCGCTTCCGATAGTGATCATCATCTCCCCAGCTTCAAGCTGCATACTTCGTTCCAGATCATGATTCATAGTATAAATATGAGAAGTAGCACCTGAATCCAGAATCCATGAAGCAGAATATACAGTAGCGGAACAATTGGTTTCAAAAACAAAAATTTCCGTACCTGATGCGCCATTGATCTTGGGACAAGTCCTATGCCAGTGGCCCAACTCACCGCATCCAAGAAAGTTGTCCGTAGGTTTTGGTCTGTCTACCTTCTGAACCTTTAGGGCCTTGCCCTTTCCTTTTTGCACCCATTTCTTGGGTTTATACTGCTCATAGGTCTGTTTCTTCTTGTTCTTGGACCTCCGAGGCCCAGAAGAAATTACAAGAGCAGTCTCTCTCGGTTTAGTCTTCATGTTAGACTGTGCCGTCACCAGTTTATTCATTAGCTCAGCTAATGTGCATGAAATCTCGTTACAGTTGAAATTCATTACAAACTGCATGAAGGAGTCAGGCAGAGATTGAAGGATGAGATCAATCTGAAGGGATAAATCTATATGAAAGTTGAGCACCTCGAGCCTCTCAATCATAGAGATCATCTTGAGGACGTGGTCTCCCACTTTCTCCCCTTTCTTCATCCTAGCACTGAATAACTGCTTCATATCTAATATCTACCAGTTTTACTGTGCTCTCCATAAAGCTCGGTCAAGTGTGCGAGAATCTGCCTAGCAGAAGTTATTTTATCGTGCGCTCTCTGCAGCTCATTAGTCATTGAGCCCATCATAAAGCCACGGACCAGTACGTCATCCTTGATCCATTTTTCATGGACATCAATCTCTTCCTGATTACCCCTAGTCCTGACTGGATTCGGTGGAATGTCCACCTCCAAGACGTATCCCAAAGACTCTATGCTGAGTATAATCATCAGATTCTGCAACCAGTCAACGAAGCTGGGTCTAGTTACGAGATTCTTTTCAAGTAGTATTGCAAGTGGGTTCTTAGCCATTTTAGAGAGATATAATGTCGTTTCTCTGCATTGAATTTAGACAAGATTTAATTAGTGACTTATTTTATTATGACCGAGTATAGAATTTAAGGGCTTGTATAATTCTTATCTCGGCTCCCACTAATTTTATTGGAATTACACTCTCCCATGTTATAACCCGAAAGTCATGGTAAGATCGACTTCTTAGTGGTGATGAAGTTCTTTACAAATTTTAACAGACGCAACCTGTCATGTTTCTTGCCTATTAATTTCTGTAAAGTGGTGTCCAACAGCAACCCGTCCAATAGATGATTCGGTCTTCCTTTACCCCTAGTCTTCATGCCCTCAACCTATCAGGTTTCTTGGCAATCCAGACTATCTAAGTTGTTGACCATCAACGTCTATCAATTTGACTGTTGAATCTCGCCCGGCAACCTATCAGGTTTCTAGGGGTGAAATTTATCACCAATCGAAGGCATCTAATGCACTCAAAAAAATTTCAACCTCTACCAAATGTACTACCCCCGATAACTCGGAAGCATAGCACACCACATCGGGTATCAATTTTCTACGAGTTTGATGGAGGGCAGGAAACCTCGTAACCATTTTCAAACTTAATCTGTTTGTTGTCGGGAGAATTTCACGATTAATGCTACACTTTGCACATTAATTCAATTATAAGCGCGTTGGAGTTTGTCAATCATTCAAAATGAAAAACAGTAAATAGCAACCTAGTTACTACCAACATATAACTCATGGACTTTATCCTAAGTACTGGTCCAAGCGAATGGCCCAATAAATAAAATAAAAATAGTCTTCGATTCTTCATCTTCTCGGTCGGTTGTCTTCGGTCTTCGTCATAGCCAAATAAATAATTATATCATTGAAAATTCATCATATTATAAATTTTCTAGTAAAAATAAATTGGCTCAAAACGGCCTTCACAACCCAATCGAATCGAACAAATCAAAACTAAGTCCACGAGCTATATCACCATCACATGAGGATTCCACACAACATGTAACAACAATGAAATTATATAATTAATTTTAATATATTAATCCATATAATCTATAAAATTAATTATTCAATTTCTACAATATTAATCCAATTAATATATATGGCATTAAAATTAAATAATCAATTAACATATTAATCCAAGCAATAAAAGTTAATCTATTCAATTTTAATGGTATTAATCCAATTAATACTAATAATCGTCATTTCAATTCGTTCGAAGTAATCCGGCCAAAAATAGTATTTTCATTTAATATCTTTCCCATTTAAAATAATATTCCAAATATTCATTTTAATCAAATTAAATCCAATTTAAAATGTGGAAAAATATTACAAAGTAATATAGTGACCGAACAAAGTCCCGGACAAATCAGAACGGGCCCAGCCCGCAAACCGAGCCTGAAAGAGAGGGTTAGCCGAGGGTTACCCGCTGGAGCGAGTCAACTGCCTGCTACTATCCAGGTAGCAGGCCCTCCTGTCCGGCCACCCTACCAGGCACGGCCTGGCAGTGACTCTGGCAGCCCCGGGCTGCCGAGTCCGACCTCCGTTCAGCTCGTTTTTCGGCTCTTTTCCAAAACGTGATGTTTCTAACTTTTATGCAGGACTTATAAATCAATAAAATAAAATTTTACAGATTTATAATTCACATAAAATCATAGAAACAAAATTTACAACGAACAATTAAATATCTTGGATTATACCAATAGTGATTCTAAATCATAAACATCATCCAATAGCATTCAAAATGCACAAATAATCATATATACGGTATCATTGACCTCTCTCCGATACCACTGTTGGGATTCCGGAAACAATATCGAATACGTAGCAGAATAATAATAATACACAATAAAGAATCCCAAACATGATTGATCAAGTAACATATATACGAAAAATAAACCGATGAAGATAAAAGGATCAAAGTCCCATACCTTTGAAGCCTTTGATAATATCTTCGTATGTTGATGATGATCACGAACCCGAATACGAACACGAATTTCCTTCATTCCAAACACTGTAAGTGCGATGTCTCTACATCACCACGCGACGGAACTTGATCGGAAAAATCTACAGCAATCCGTTCTTGAAGGAACACGGCTAGGAATCACTATATGAATTTTTCTCTCAATATTTCTTACTTGTTTTCACTTCCAAACTGAACAAGACTTGAAGAAATAATTTTCTCCCCATCTCTATTTGTCCTCTCGGCTGAATGGTCTTCTAGGTGGTGGAGTGATGAAGAAAACATATATAATATATCACATGCCAAAAGGAAGACAAGTCTTGATTTTATAAGATAAAAAATCAAGACCCCTTGGAAGCATGTGGAATAAAATCACTGCACACAACATGAAAAAGACATCCACTTGTAGATATGGGGTGGGGGGGTGGGGGGGAGGGCTATGAGGAAGGTGGGAGGAAATTGTGCCGAGTCACTCGGCTCATGTACTGGACATTCGTCAAACGAGTTTGTTAAATACACTCCGTTTGATCATCTAATGTATTTATACTAATTATTTAATCAAATTAATTAATTATGTCAAATACAAATATATTTCTTTAAGAAATATAATTTATGAATTAAATTAATTACCCCGTAACTTAATTTTAATTCATAAGACCGCTATTTGATTTATCCAATAAATCATAATTAGATATCCAATATCTAATATAATTAGAGAAATAATAAATTCACATTTATCCGTCAACGATACTGATGCGCGACTCTGTAGGTCCATCTCAGCCGGTACTGTCACGCCTCCACACCGGGGTTGGACGAGAACGCGACAGCTAACGTAATTAAATAACGTTTGTAATAATAGAATTACAGTAGAGCATTCAAATGCCAGATCTTAGCCCGGTGAACTAAGTCTGGTTATTCGATGGAATAAACATTCATAAGTACAGCGGAATAGTTACATAAAGTTCAAAGAGTACAGCGGGGATCAGAATACTTTATTGATACAAGAAATAAAAGGAGCATTTATTTCAACATTCTAATACTTATGTCTCGATAGTTCTTCAACGACGATCTTCACTGGTCATCAGCATTCGTCTCGTCATCTTCTTGGGTCTCCTCATCTAGTGGGGTTTTAGAAAAACAATACAAATTGGGGTGAGAATAATGGATTCTCAGTGAGTTGGGTTGAGTATATTTTCTGAAATTATACGTATGTAATTATTTTGAAATATATACTATTTTACTCCCACCTTTGAAAATTTATCATTTATGGATGGTATAAGTTTCAAAATATAATGCAATGGATTAAGTTATGAGTGAACAGTCAATCTCCGTAGATTGCTGTTAAGTATGACAATATGTGTCGAGTGCCTAGCGAGTATTTAGCTTCGGGAGGTCGTCTATATGACTAAGTCCCTCAGCCTCCTTATAACATCTTAGACCGTTATCAGTGTTTGGCCTTTGACTATCGCCACGACCTTGTGATTCGCTCCTCAACAACTTGCAAGTACCTGGAAGCAATACAGACATCCGCCCCCTGAATACTCGGGGGTTAGCAAAACTCCACTGTTTTGCTAGTGCAAGTATAAATACAAACACAAGCCGCACATATCATACTCCAAAAACATAAGATCTGGAATAATCATCCAGACATAAATAACAATAGACTTCCCGAGATAATTCACTTGAATTAAACCGTTCGAAACAATGAAAAATGGAAACTGGAGTTCGATATACAATTTGAGAAAAACATTTACGATCTCGGGAGTTTTGAAAACATTTGGGATTTAAGAATTCTCAAGACTTTCGAAACCCTTTAGGGGCATGGCCCAAAGATCATTTTTCCAAAATACATTCCCGATAACAAAACACGGGGTCCACGACACAATCATATTGTCATAAAATACGGGGTCCATGACCCAATCATCCATAAGAACATATTCGCAAGGATTATTCACGTCCCGTGCTAACAAGCCACGAACCTCAGATGCTCCTGCAAAACATACCCGAGTGAATAACCCAATGGGAAACCATACCAATCACATGTCACCGTGACAACAGTCACATAACCATAACCATACATACGTTCATAGTCATCCCGGTATCGCACTAGCAAGCGACGAACCTCGGAGCCTCCACGAGACATACCCGATTGGATAACCCATGACACGTACATCACACAACCAAATCACAACCATAAGTTATCCCAGCATCACGCTAACAAGCTACGAACCTCGGAGTCCCTGCAAGACATACCTGGATTGGATAACCCCACAAGTTATCCCGGCATCGGGCTAGCAAGCCACGAACCTCAGGGTCCCCGCAAGACTTACCCGATTGGATAACCCTATGGTCATGCCCGATCCGTACTAGCAAGAACGGATCCCAGAGAATCAACAATCTTACCCGGAGGTACATCACTTACAACAATCACGCACAACAACAAGCCAATACCAATACCAAACAACACAAAGCACCACAACCTCCTTACAGAGGAGTAGTAACTAATATCACACAACGTCACATATTCACCGAACAAGTACATATATCAATAAAAAATCCTAGGCAAATGATTATGGTATACTATATTCACTAAATATGATTATAACATCTTCCAACATACGACACATACACACGTGTTCTGAAAACACATTTATTCACGAAGCATACGAGTATCTTTGAAGAAGACCCTTTTATCGAGAATATACCGAACCTTTTTAAAGTTCATTAAAACATTCGGGTTGCACATATAATCAATTATCAACCATTATGTCTACGAAACATGAGATGTATGGGCAAGATACTTGCCTCAATACCACGAGCAACGGAACGACGAACGGACACGGTCGGATAGCCCTCGAACTTCCAAGAACGACCAAGAACTCGACAAACCCACGAGTACTATGAAAACAACATCACCATGAATCAATAACGTTATCGGAATCCGAATCGACCCGAAAAACAACAAGGACTGCTCGGCTAGAGACTCGATGATCTCTCGATCACGCAAACGCACCGACTAAGATTCAGAACAACTACGAGCAGGCTACGAAACTCAACGTACCACAGTGCAAGCACACGATTCCAAAGACGTGGATGTCAACAAATCGGAACGAAGATCTCGGGTATTACATTCTACCCCCCCTTAAAAGAAGTTTCGTCCCCGAAACTTAAAACATAGAAACAATTAATGCAAAACAATCTCAAATAACACACGCTATCCGTTGCCGAAGATTTGCAACGAATCACATGCAGCACGTGGCTGCTACCATCCATATCGCTACGCCATAATGATAACAAAACGTAACGAACAAAAATCACTACGGTTTGTTAGGAATACTTGTTAGATTTTGATGATGTCATTAATTTAAAATCAAATGTTTATTACTTGGCAAAATGTAAGGAAGAACCAAATGAGTATCTTCCATAGGCCAAAATATGTTAAGTATAAAACTTGGCAAAATGTAAAGAAGAACCAAATGAGTATCTTCTGTAGGCCAAAGTTAGTTAGGCTGAAAAACGGCTAAGTACTAAGTACAGCCTAGTCCATCAGAGAGGAGCAGCCGACTCGGTCGAGTAGCCCTGGTCAACTAAATTTATCAGAGAAGTTTGACCAGATCACATGAGGTACCTCGGGAAGTCACCCGACTGCATAAGTCACAAACAAAGGAATGTACCGAGAGGACCTACTGCGCAGAGATGTAAGCCGCACATCAGCCTACTCGACTACTGACCTAGTACTCCAAGTCCACGTCAGCATGCTTTGAAAAGTCAAATATTACGGAAAGCTCACATGCAACGTGAAGAGACAAATTGGAGTGATTCCCGCAAGAGATATGATTTAATTAAATCATCCTGACCCACCGTGAAGACTTTAATCCTTTTATATTCAAAAGATTCGGCGCTCACATGCAGAAGTCCTCACAACGGTCGGAAGATAAAATTAAATAATGGGAATCCAGCCTTGCAACGTTCAGAAAAGATTAAACAATGAAGTCTCTCTCCAATGGACGGATTTGTTCAAAGATTTACAACGGCTACAAGGAAGAAGCTCAGAGATCTGACCTATATATATCCAGAGATTTGAAACTGAGCAACTACCGGTGCGAACATACATTCTAGCGATCAAAGCAATCAAGCAATCTCAAGCAATCAAATAGCATCGTGAAAAGAGCAGATCTAAAAGTTCATACTTAAGGAAGCTCTTAAGTTGGAGAAGACAAACACTCTTGTCTATAATCTTGAGTATGGGGTACTTCACTGGTTGAAGTAAGAGACTGTAAGAGCATCCGAGGATCGAGGATCAAGAGGTGCAAGGCAGTCAAGTGTGTGTACAACGACACGGATCCACTGGTTGGAAGCTGTTGTAGTATGTTGTGAATCACTGTAATATTTATCATTGGTTGAAAATTATAGTGAATTCATCTCCAACTGGTTTGGAGAAAAGTGGATTAGTAGAGTATTACCCCACCTCTGAGACCACTATAATTGCCTGTGTTATTTACTGTTTTACTGCATCATACTCTAACTACTGCATACATTGTTAAGTTTATTTATATTCGTCATCAGCTGACTTCCGCACATATCCAAGAACAAACGACTCCAAGTCATTTGTTTGACTATCAGCTGAAGAAACTCACTCTTCGTGAAAAAGAGTTCAAGAGTTTCAACAAGTCTATTCACCCCCCCTCTAGACTTGTTCCTGGACGACTTGTGACCTACAAGTGGTATCGGAGCGGTTGGTTCATTTTTTTTTCTCACGAACCAGATCTATACTAGATATATATCTTATCTCTCACTTTATAATGGAACACATGCACTCTAGACTACCTGTCTTTTCAGTTGACGAGTATGATCTCTGGAAGATAAGAATGCAGGCACACTTATCTTCAATCCATGACGACATGTGGTGCATCATTGAAGACGGTCCATTCATTTTTGAGAAGGACAACACAGCCGAGGAGATCGCAGCTGGGAGGCCCGAAAAGATTCCTAAGAAGAGAACGGAGCTGACCCCCGAAGAGAGAAAGCTGGCCAATCTTGACAACAGGGCCAGAGATGTGTTATACCAAACTCTTGACAAATCCACCATGGTCAAGATCAAAAACTGTAAGAATGCCAAAGAAATTTGGGACACATTAGCTCTAATGTGTGAAGGAACGGAGCTGATCAAGGAAAACAAGTTGTCAATAGCTATCCAAAAGTTTGACAACTTTAAAATGAAGAATGGTGAATCTATAGATCAAGTGGACACAAGGTTCACTGAAATTATCAATGAGATCAACTCCCTGGGCAAAACCTATGGCAACAGGGAAATGGCACTTAAGGTCCTCAGATCGCTCAATCCCGAATGGAGCATGAAGGCTGTAGCCATGAGAGAGTCCAAAGACCTGAATAAGATAAAGATTCAGAGTCGTTTCTCGATCTAAAGGCTTATGAGTTCGAGCTTCCAAGCTCATCCTCAATCGAGCTGCAGAGAAGGGAATCGCATTTGTAGCCGAGTCCTCGCTAAGAGCCTATTCGATGTGAAACCTCCAAATCCACTAGATTTTGAGGAAGAAATGGCTTTCATAATGCAAAGATTCAAGAATTTGAAAGAACTACTCCAAGTATAAGAAAAACTACAAGGAGAATCCAAGAAGGAACCGGAAGTGGAAGTGGAAAGTTGAATGCTACAACTGTCACAAAATAGACACATCCAAATGGATTGTCCCGAGCTCAAGAAGGACGAAACCAAGAAGGAGGTGGGCGTAAAGGAAGACAAGAAAAGCTCTCATCGGAGAAGACCAGGAGCATGTCGAATCAAGCGGTTTCTTTTCCGATGAAGGCGAGGAGTATGATTGCCTAATGGCAAACTTAGGCGATGAAGAGGTAACTTCTAAACCCACCGGTTCAAATAATAGCTCACCATGTCACAAGATATGGATCTACATGAATCGGTAAATCGCTTATTTAAAGATTTTGAAACACTCAAATCTCGCACACCAAGTCAGATCAAGAGAAGACTCACCAAGATGAGAATAGCAATTGAAAAATGATTTGAAAACTCACTAGATTTAAATAAGGTTGAGACAACTACAGTGACTTTAAAACTGTGCAAGTGCCAATACAAATGAGATAGACCGGCTAAATATTTTACTTAAAGAAAAATCACCGCACTCGCTCATGCCAAAGCCGAGTTTACTAAGCCGGCACGTATAAATAAAACTCAGGCGCAGGAAATAACCTCCCCGAAAGCGTCTTCAACTCGGGCGAATTGTGTACTTATAAAAGGTCATTATATACCAAATCAGGCCTTGGATATGATTCTCACACTCCCTCTAGTTCGAAACCAAGTTTATCAAGGGAGAAACAATAGTCTCGATCACTGAGCACGTATATAACCGATATTCAAAAATAGGCAACGGCCAAGTCAAACGTCTAGCCGCAATGTTACACCGCATACCCACCTAGACAGACGACTAGGCAGTGGCCCAGGCAAAAGCAGCAGCCCAGACAACATGCCCACTATTACCAACAACTCCCCAAAAATAGATTTCATAATGGGAGGGGCAGATGGAAACCTCAAGGTTATCCTAATTACCAAAATGAACAAGTGTGGAGACCACAAAAGTTTAATAAATGGTCTCAGCCTAGATTTAGAAATGGCCCACACTATCAAAATTTTGAGGAATATCCGGTATACAATCCAACTAGGAGATTTAGACCTCGACCACAGGCACCTTATAAGGGTTATAATAATAATAACAATTTCCATAATCCAAGGAGAAATCAATTCTCCAGGAAACCAACTAACCCCAAAGGACCCACACAAATTTGGGTACCTAAATCTCTGCTTATTTAATTGCAGAAAAGGTGGAAGGACTACAACCACATCTCCTCAAGCTCAAATTTTGGAGGTGAAGAATGGTTTGTAGACTCTGGATGCTCAAGGCATATGACCGGGAACAAGAAGATGCTGACCAAATACATCAAAGAAAGAGGTCCCGATGTAACCTTTGGAGATAGCTCTAGAGGACAGACAAAAGGCTTTGGAGAGCTGCACCGAGGAAACATTGTCATATCCAAAGTTCATTATGTCAAAGGGCTCAATTACAACCTCCTGAGCATAAGCCAGTTCTGTGACGAGAAGAATCTAGTAGTCTTCACCATCTTCAAGTGTATGGTGATAGACATCTTATCTGGAGAAATAAAGCTACAAGGTTTCCGAAGAAGAGATGACTACATGATTGATTGGAACACAGGAACACCTAACTCCTGTTTTCTATCCAAGACTGTAGCTGAGAATGGATGGCTGTGGCACAAAAGACTATGTCACCTGAACTTCAAAGCCATCAACAAGGTTTGCTCTCAGAAGCTGGTCAGAGGACTTCCAAATGAAGTATTCAAGAAGGAAGCACTCTGTGATGCATGTCAGAAGGGAAAGCAGACTAAAGCATCGTTCAAGCCAGTTCAGCCTACAACGCTCACAACAAGGATCTTAGATCTACTCCACATGGATCTATTTGGTCCTATCAAGCCAAGAACTTTAAGCGGCCGAAAGCATGCACTTGTAATAGTAGATGATTATTCAAGGTACACTTGGATCATTTTTCTATACAAGAAAAGTGAAACCCTGACCAAGCTACTCGAGCCGAGAAGGATCCGAATGAGAAATCCCTCTCCATAATCAAGATCGGATCGATAGAGGAGGAGAGTTTCTCAACAAAGCGATAATCGATTTCAATGATCGAATGGGATCCAAAGATGAGCTCTTTGCGGCTAGACGCCCAAAGATAATGGTGTTCTTGAAAGAAGGAACAGAACTCTAAAGGAAGCAAAGAAGGTCCATGATTGCGAATGACCTACCCAAAAGGTTCTCGGGTGAAGTCACAACACAGCCTGCCACACCCAGAACAGGAGTATGATAGTAGGGAGACATGGCAAAACTCCCTATGAGGTTTGGAATAATAGAACTCCTACTGTTGCTTACTTTCATGTTTTTGGTTGTAAGTGTTTCATCCACAACAACGGTAAAACACAGCTAAATGCCTTTGATGCTAAAACTGATGATGGTCTATTTATGGGATATTCCTAAAGAAGCAAGGCATATAGAGTTTTTAATAAAAGAACCTTAGTTGTGGAAGAAACACCCCATGTTGTTTTTGATTAATCTACCGTTGAGTACAGGAAGCAACTTGAGCAAATTGAGAACAAGCTCAAATCAGCAACCCTTGAAGAAGTCATTATACATGACACTGTAATGGTGGACTCACCTGCAGATCAGCCTGATGACCCAACTGTAGATCAGACAGGATCACCAAACCTATCTGATCCAGTTGCTGCGGAAGAAGACCAAATGAGTGACAAAGACTCATCTCAGCTCGTAACCAAGCCTGCAGATGACAAGGCGGTAGCCGATCCATTGGCACGAACCCAAATGATGCGTATAATCACCAGAGCAATCCAACAGGGGAACAAACCCGTAAGAGGACGAGATCCCCAAATGGCTCAAGGATCATCCAATTCAGAAATTATCGGAAAGTTGATCGATGGAGTCAAGACAAGACACCAACTCTACCAACAGAATGGCGATGTTCTCATGTTTCATGTCACAAATTGAACCCAAGACCAGAACAAGCCTTGGAAGATTATTCATGGATTAATGCCATGCAAGAGGAATTGGAGCAGATGGAGAGGAACAAAGTTTGGGAACTAATGCATGCACTGATCACAAGAAAGTTATTGGCACCAAATGGGTGTATAAAAACAAGAGTGATGAAGACGGATCTCGTTGTTAGGTATAAAGCCGACTCGTAGCAAAAGGATATGCACGGTGAGGGAATAGATTTTGATGAAACTTATGCACTGTTGCAAGATTAGAAGCCATCGACTATTCCTCGCATATCTGCATTCAAGGACTTTAAAGTCTACCAGATGGATGTAAAAGTGCGTTTCGAATGGAATCCTAGAAGAAGAAGTCTATGTAGAGCAACCCCCAGGTTTTGTCAAAGGAGACAAAGTCTATAAGCTGTTGAAGGCTCTGTATGGACTCAAGCAAGCACCGAGAGCATGGTATGAAACACTGTCTGTGTTTCTTGAGAAAAATGGATTTTGCAAAGGGAAAGTGGACAAGACCCTATTTAGAGTGGAGCACAAAGGCCACATATTAATAGTCCAGATTTATGTGGATGACATCATATTCGGGTCAACCAATCCAGAACTATGCGAGAAATTCTCCAACCTCATGCAAGGAGAATTTGAGATGAGTATGATGGGAAAGCTTAACTTCTTTCTCGGATTACAAGTTAAGCAGATGGAAAAAGGAATTTTCATCAACGAAGCAAAGTATACCAGAGATCTTATCAAGAGATATGGAATGGAATCAGCCAAACCCGCAAGAATTCCAATGAGCACAAGTACTCACCTGGATGCAGACGAGGCAGGCATATCAGTGGACTCAACCCACTACAGAGGACTCATCGGATCTCTTCGCACCTCACCGCAAGGTGCCGGACATATCATATGCGCTTGGAGTTTGTGCAAGATTCCACCTGCCGAAGCAATCACACCTAGATGCACCAAGAGAATAATTAAGTACCTAAAGTCTACAATTAATGTTGGACTATGGTATCCCAAGGATGACAACTTCGAGCTATCAGGATACTCAGATGCGGATTTCGCAGGATGCAAAATCAACAGGAAAAGCACTAGTGGAACGTGTCAATTCCTAGGAACCAGACTGATATCCTGGTTTAGCAAGAAGCAGGTTTCTAACTCCATATCCACTACAGAGTCAGAATACCTAGCTGCAGTAGTCATTGCGCATGCATTCTATGGATCAGACAACAGTTAAGGGACTATAATATTATTGCCAACGAAGTTCCAATATGGTGTGACAACAATAGTGCTATTGCAATAACCAACAATCCGGTTTTGCACTCAAGGACGAAGCACATTGATGTTAAGCACCATTTCATTAGAGACCATGTGCTTAACAAAAGGGTTAGAGTTGAAAGAGTCAGCACAGACTACCAAATAGCTGACATCTTCACTAAACCCTTGCCAGAAGAAAGATTCCTAGAGCTTAGCAGAGACCTTGGATTACTAGATTGGGAATCTAGTACTGAAGCAAGTTGAAGGAAGGACGGACCCCTCAGAATCAGCCTAAGCTGATGCAGGCGAGAAGACGAAGGCCAGACGAAGCAACTTAGTCATGTAATACCAAAGTAGAAGTCAAACTCACCTGTTGCAGAGTGGTCAACAGTCAACAAAATCAGACCAGCTAAGTTCTCTAAACTGATCTCTAAATTTTTAATTATTATCTGCCATATTTATAATATTATTTTGGCTAACGAAATGGCATTTAAATATACATTTTATAAGCCAAGTGGAAATTTTAATACACGCGTCAGACGCCTATTTAATTAACCTCTACGATGGCCAATCAGAATCAATCGTCGAATTTTAAATTGGGCCACCGATTCAAATTTGAAATTCAAAAAAATATCAAAAGGCGTACCACCGTTCAAATATATAATAAACTAATACAAACGTCTTTTCATCTTCTTTATAAGAAAAGAAAACCTTTCACTTTACTCTTTACGCTTACAGAAACCCTAGAATTTACAGAGCAAAAATATACACTAAAAATCCTAAAATCCTTTTTGCAAAAATGGCATCTTTTGAAGGAGTGAACATGAAGGCGGTGAAGGACCAGGTCATCTTCTCCATGGTTGTCGACTTCGAAGGTTTACTAGAAGCAAATCTGGAAGACCTTGATATGCTCGATTTGATCCGGGCGATGAAGCTTAATGGGATTTACCCATTTCTCGACATCAACCCGCAACATTTGTTCAAGGAAGATGTTGTTGAATTCTATCGCAATGCTTATCTGGTTCAAAGACGGATTCACAAAGATCGGCGGAGTTCGTGTCAGCATAGATTCAGAGAAGATTCGTTCTGTATTCGGGATGAAACATCGTGGTTTGGCGGTCGAAGCCCTTAAACAATCACCCGCCGAAACCTGGAAAACGATCAAAGTCGAAAATATCCCAGAGAAATTAAAGTTTACAGCCAAGAGGAATGAGTTAAAAAGGATTTACCGAGTTGCGTTGGATATCACCAACAAGATAGTCATGGGGATGGCAGGCAGCTATGACCAACTGTCATCTTCGAAATTCATGGTGTTGGGTGCGTTGATTCAAGACGAGGAAGTCGATTGGGCGAACTATATTTTCAGGCAACTTGTGCGCGAAGTGAACAAGGTCGAGTGGCTCGACGATGAAAATAAGTTCAAAACTAAGTTGGCGTTCGGAACGCATCTTAGTTGGTTTTTGGAGAAAACCGGAGTGGCTAAGGGAAACATTGACCCTTTCCACCCAAACAAGAGGCTAGGTCACATGGACCATGACAAGAAGAAAGTTGGAGTCACTGGGAAAGCAGCCCAGTTGTGAAGGATTTTCCGGACTCAAGGTCATATCCAAGATACGATTTATCAGAGGAATCGGACAGACCTGCAGCTGAGATCGGAACTGCAGTCGAGTCGGACAATGAGTCTGAAGATACACCAATTGCTATCAGATTCAAGCGACGGGGACCAGCCCGAGAAGGACCCTCTAACCTACAGTAATCACCTGAACCCTCTCCCAAGAGGCCAAGGAAGCTGCAGTTCAGCGAGGGAGAGCAGTCTGAGCATCACGCCAGCCCATCAGTCCAATCACCAATCCATCCGGACCTGCCTGCACCAGACACTGAAACTCGGATTGTACCTGTTATCACACCTCCAGTTTACATATACGAAGAAGAGGAAGCATGTCTTATTATCTCTATTCCTGAAGCAGATTACACTTTTAACCTATCAGATAATAATACCTTCAATCTTTCCATTGAACAACTTCAGCTTGTTAAACCACAAGCAGAAAAACACTCTTTTGTACAAATTTTTAAAGAGTGGAAATCTCTCAAAACCATGTCTTTTACAAATCTTCAAACCTTTATTGCAACTAGTGGTTGGGAATATCCCCAAGCCACTGAGGAGGTTCTGATTGAGTTTTGCAAAGAATCAGACTTGGCTTTACTCCTCCAGGATAAATGGTTCATGTCACATTTTAAAACAAACATGGACCACTTTATCCATTCTATTATGCTCAGTATTTTTGATGGTGTTTTTGGAGAGGAGGAGGAAGAGGAAGTAGAGAAGGAGATTAGGATTGAAGAAGTTAATGGAGACAATGAAATTATTGATTTGGTGGCTGAAGAGGATGAAGAAGAGAAAGAATCTGAAGAAAATATACCAGTTGAAAAACAAACAGAGGAGATTGAGAAGACATAAGAAGTGGCTGATGACGAAGATGAAGAAGAAGGAGAAGAAGTAGAGCAGGAAAAAGATGAAGAAGATAAGGAGGATGAGGACGATGAAGGAGAAAAGAAGGAGAAAGATGATGATAAAACTGATGATGATGATGATGATGATGATGATAATGATGATGGAGGTGAAGGAGGAGCAGAAAAAGAAAAAGAAAACGATGAGGGAGAAGAAAAAGAAAAATCTGGAGAAGAAGGAGAGAAAGAAGGAGAGAGAGAAGGAGCCAAGGAGCCAGAACAGGAGCCGGAGCCAGAGCCTACTCACAAAGCTGCAGATAAGTCTGTGGTACCTGCCAGGTACACCAGCCTAGACGCAGAGCTGGCTGAAGACTCCAGGTCAGGGACCCCGGAGAAAACAAACTCTGACCTACCAGCTGCAGCCAGGAGCCTGCAGTCTAGTGGTTCCCTTGCAGAAGGATCAGGAGAGCACTCTCCATCAGCTCAGTTATCACCTACCATGACTGAGCTGATCAAGCAAATTGTCAGAGACACTATTGGGGAGCTGCTATCCACTCAGGTCACTCCTGACCTTCAGACAATAAATGCCAAGATTGACACCCTTCTTCAGAGAGAGATCCTCACCTCCTCCCCTACCAACAACGAATGCCATTTGGCATGTCTAATTGGATGAGCCGCATGGAACAGCAGTTGACTACCCTTATTGATGCTGGCAAAAAGGGGGAAGAGAGAATTCAGGGGGAAGAAAGAGAAATCAGAAGCAAGAAGAAGCAGGATGTCCCTCAGATTGAAGGACCCTCCAATCTGAAAAGAAAGGAACCTGTAGATCCAGAAGACCAGGCTGACCATCCTGAAGGGAAGAGAAGAAGAACTAGAGGCGGCTTTGGACCTACCCTAGAATGGGAAGGGAAGGAGCTATGGTTTGTTGAGGATTTCATTCCATTTGAAGCTCTTGAGATGTGGGGAGCTGCTAAGAAGAGATTCATCAGAGACTATTATGTCTGGGAACTACTCCATGATGACAAACTCTCCCCACAAGAAATTTTCATAAACTTCATGGAAGAAATCCATCCGAAGCTTTGGGCTGTTCTGAAGAAGCACGCTAAAGAGCAAAATGCTTTTCCTATGATTCCCTCATTCAGAGCTGAAGAAGCACCAATCCGTATGGACGGTGAACTTGATGAGTTAGCACTTCAGAGGGAAATCAAGCTAGTGTGTCTTGAGAACAGATTCAGATCTCAGCAAGAACAGTATTTCGCAGCACTTGTGGTGAAAAGAAAATATGGTCTTGCTCCAGTAAAGATAAGACCTATCGGAGCCAAACCATTCAAGCCTGCCAAGCAGCCTACTCGAAGAGGCAGAGGAAGAGGCAGATGACTTTAGTTATTTCTCTTACTTGTAATTTTATTTTCTGTACTTAAAACATTCTTGTAAAATTTCAATGATAAAGTCAGAAAAGTTTATAAACAGTCTGTTGAATGACAATTTCCAGTTGTCTCAATATTAGACTGATTTCAGTTTTTGTCTCGCACTTAGGTGCAGACTTGGTCATTTGATTTCTTACTTAGTTTTGCCATCATCAAAATAGGGGGAATTTGTTAGGAATACTTGTTAGATTTTGATGATGTCATTAAGTTAAAATCAAATGTTTATTACTTGGCAAAATGTAAGGAAGAACCAAATGAGTATCTTCCATAGGCCAAAATATGTTAAGTATAAAACTTGGCAAAATGTAAAGAAGAACCAAATGAGTATCTTCTGTAGGCCAAAGTTAGTTAGGCTGAAAAACGGCTAAGTACTAAGTACAGCCTAGTCCATCAGAGAGGAGCAGCCGACTCCAGTCAGAGTAGCCCTGGTCAACTAAATTTATCAGAGAAGTTTGACCAGACTGCAGCCGAGGTACCTCAGGGAAGTCACCTGACCAGACAAGTCACAAACAGTGAACAGCCGAGAGGACCTACCTGCAGAGATGTAAGCTGCACATCAGCCTACTCGACTACAGCCTAGTACTCCAAGTCCACGTCAGCATGCTTTGAAAAGTCAAATATTACGGAAAGCTCACATGCAACGTGAAGAGACAAATTGGAGTGATTCCCGCAAGAGATATGATTTAATTAAATCATCCTGACCCACCGTGAAGACTTTAATCCTTTTATATTCAAAAGATTCGGCGCTCACATGCAGAAGTCCTCACAACGGTCGGAAGATAAAATTAAATAATGGGAATCCAGCCTTGCAACGTTCAGAAAAGATTAAACAATGAAGTCTCTCTCCAACGGACGGATTTGTTCAAAGATTTGCAACGGCTACAAGGAAGAAGCTCAGAGATCTGACCTATATATATCCAGAGATTTGAAACTGAGCAACTACCGGTGCGAACATACATTATAGCGATCAAAGCAATCAAGCAATCTCAAGCAATCAAATAGCATCGTGAAAAGAGCAGATCTAAAAGTTCATACTTAAGGAAGCTCTTATGTTGGAGAAGACAAACACTCTTGTCTATAATCTTGAGTACGGGGTACTTCACTGGTTGAAGTAAGAGACTGTAAGAGCATCCGAGGATCGAGGATCAAGAGGTGTAAGGCAGTCAAGTGTGTGTACAACGGCACGGATTTCCACTGGTTGGAAGCTGTTGTAGTGTGTTGTGAATCACTGTAATATTTATCACTGGTTGAAAATTATAGTGAATTCATCTCCAACTGGTTTGGAGAAAAGTGGATTAGTAGAGGATTACCCCACCTCTGAGACCACTATAATTGCCTGTGTTATTTACTGTTTTACTGCATCATACTCTAACTGCTGCATACATTGTTAAGTGTTTCATTAAGTTTATTTATATTCGTCATCAGCTGACTTTCGCACATATCCAAGAACAAACGACTCCAAGTCATTTGTTTGACTATCAGCTGAAAAAACTCACTCTTCGTGAAAAAGAGTTCAAGAGTTTCAACAAGTCTATTCACCCCCCCCTCTAGACTTGTTCCTGGACGACTTGTGACCTACACGGTTGACCAATCCGAATAGTACATCAATCGAAACGCGGGTTAACCACTAAACAAATACGAACTCCACAACCCAAGGTTTGGAAGATCGAATACGAAGCTAATTTCCCCCAACTTAAAGAAATTACAAAGTGATATGAATGCTAAAAAATAAGATCAGCAAAAACCGGACAACAAATGATTGGACAACAACAATCGAACAATCATATTCGAATCACGGCGAACATCAAAAATAAAATAACAACTCCGAAGTTCACACCTAGACTCGATACAGTAGGTGATCTAGTCAAAACAACAAGATATGCGTTCACATAAGATTCACAGGAATGGAGCCGAATTCGGAAAAAGTCACAACGACAAACGGACTATTCCGAAACAATATCACAACTCGTACGATCAACAAATAACAAAAGATAAGACAAGTTCAGAAAATGTCAACGAACGCAAACGAGTCAACAGAGTTGAAAACAGAGAAGTTCAACCATCCGGTCCAGTTCTAACAAAAGAAGTTTGTATCCAAAATTCGAAACGACAAAGCAAGGAGATAACATAACATACAAATGTAGACTACACCCCTCAGGTACTCCTCAGAGTCGATCCTAATATCAGCAGTTATCAATAACCGCTGTTATAAGAAACATTAACAATGGTTATTATGATAACCGATGTTAATTATTTCCAAAAAAAATCTTAACAACGATTTTTTAGAGAAACCGCTAACGTTTTGACAATTAACAACGTTTACTTCAAACAACAGTTATTAAATATTAAAATAACTTCGACAGCAGTTTTTAAGTGAAAACCGTTGTTAAATGCATAAGTTTAACACCGGTTGTTTTAGACAACCACTGTTGTTGTAACATTAAAAAAAAGGAGTTGCCACAGTTCTATTATTTTCTCGTCCTCCGCCTCTTTCCCAACCTCTCTGTACTACGCTACCAAAAACCCTCCTAATTTTCACATCGCCCTTCACCGTCGCCGTCACCGTGCACCTTCATGCACCTCGATTTTCTCGTTGTTGCATCCCTACTCCTGTTCTGGTTGTGCACGCGGTAACCCTCGGTCTGGCCGCCCCGACCTAAGAAGAACGATCTCGCAGGATGATTGGCCTTCGCCGTGCATCAAAACTTGCCCAAGATTTTCTCGTCGGACGTGGCCTTCGCCATTGCATCAGATTTTCTCACCGCCATGCATCTCGGTTTTCGCATATAAGGTATGTAATCCTTGTTTTCTCACTTTAATTTCATGTATATATGTTTCATAGCTTGTTTGTCCTTAAAAACGAAACTATTCAGATATTCAAACAACAGGATTCAATATACCAGAAACAATTAAAATCTGGATACGTTTAATGTCAAAGTCGCGTTCATGGCTGGAAATTGGATCTTAGATATAAGTATTCTAATTCCTATGTCATTAGAAGTAAATATAGAACGTAAATAACTTATATAAGAGTTAATGAAATATGGTAATTAATTTTATACAGTCACAATTGAAGCATAATGCTTCGTGAAAATGAGATTGGCATGCATGTTGTGCGAGTATTCTTCAACATAGCAACACTTTCGTGGCACGAGTTGATCATGGAGGAATTGCTATAACTTTTGAATTGGATATTTATTTTGGGATTGATTGAAGTGTTTTAAAACACTGGGTATGTCCATTACAAAGTGGTTATCTATCCGATGAGTTTGGCGTATAAGAAAACACACGCCTGCCCTAGTGATTGCATATTGTACCGAAAAGAGTTTGAATTATTGCATAAGTGTCCTAGGTGTGGGGCATCACGCTACAAAGTGAAGCATGATGATTCTAGTGATGGAGAAAGCACACAACGAGGGCCTCAAGTGAAGGTGTTATGGTATCTCCCCATTATTCCAAGGTTCAAGCGATTGTTTGCTAATAAGGATGATGCAAATAACCTCATATGGCACGCAGAAGGGAGAAAATGCGACAGACTAATTCATCATCCTGCTGATTCTGTATAGTGGAAGAAGATAGATAATTTATTTCCGTATTTTAGGGGTGAGGCAAGAAACCTTAGGCTTGGACTTGCCACAGATGGGATGAATCCGTTTGGTAATTTAAGCACTAAGCATAGCTCATGGTCTGTCCTACTTGTGATGTATAATTTATCTCATTGGTTACATATGAAGCATAAATATGTTATGTTGTCAATGATGATTTCAGGCCCTAAACAGCCAGGAAATGACATAATGTTTATCTAAGTCCGTTGATTGATGATTTGAGAATGTTATGGGACGAAGGGGGTGACGTGTTTGATGGGTATCACCAGCAACGTTTCAAGCTACGTGCAATGTTATTTTGTACCATTAATGACTTTCCGGCATATGGAAACTTGAGCGGGTATAGTGTGAAGGGGCATCATGCATGTCATATATGTGAAGAAAACACAAGCTACGTTCGGTTGAAATACGGGAAAAAATAGTTTACACTCAACATTGGAGGTTTCTCAATCGCCATCACCCATATCGTAGATTGAGAAAAGCTTTTAATGGATACCAGGAAGAGGAATTTTCATCGACACCATTAATAGGTGAGCAAGTTTACGATCGCGTTAAGAATATCAATACTATATTTGGGAAAAGAGTCTATTGCGACAAACATATGGAAGAAGAGGTCCATATTCTTTGATCTTCCATAGTGGAGCAAACTAAATGTTAGACTTTACAAAGATTTTATGCATGTCGAAAAAACTGTGTGCGATGGTGTGATCGGCACACTTCTCAATATTAATGACAAAACAAAAGATGGTGTCCAGGCTCGTGTAGACATAGAGAAAATGGGTATGCGTCCTCCGTTGCACCCGCAATCAGTTGGTAAATGATCTTATCTCTCCCAACATGTTAAACTTTATCAAAAAGGGGGAAAATCAGGGGTTGTTTACTTGTGGAAAATTTTTCCACTTTTGTCTCCAAAATTTTCTAAAATTTTCTGCGTTTTCAATTTATAAGAAAACTGCTGAAAACTAGGAAAATATGTCCCAAATAGGGCTGTTATCGGACCGGTCCGGCCCGGTTTTTCACAGACCCGGAACCGGTCCGGTAAGCTACCGGATAGACCCGGTCCGGACCGGTAAGAAAACCGGGTCATATTTAAGATCCGGAACCGGTCCGAAATAGGTACCGGGTAGACCCGGTCCGAATCCGAAACCCGAATCCAAAACCCGAATCCGGAACCCGGAAACCCGAATCCATAAATGAGAGAGTAGTGGAAGGGAGGAGGCATATTTATAGTTGATACCAAGGCTTTTAGATGGTTTATCCCACCAATGTGGGATGAAACCTTAAGCAAAATGGTGATGGAACTCAAGGTGAACCAGGCAATGTGGGATGAAACCTTAAGCAAAATGGTGATGGAACTCAAGGTGAACCAAGCAATGTGGGATGGGAAAAAAATCCCAATTCCCTGATGGTTTTAAACAAGGGAATTATTTTGTTATTTTTTATTTTGTATTAATTAGATCTATATTATATTGTATTGTTATTAATTATTTTGTATTAATTAGATCTATTATTATCAAGTTATTAATTAATTTTTTATTACTATAATTAATAAATATAATAACAAGTAATAAAAAATTTATATACCAAAGGCCTTAGGCTTTGTTTGGTGTGTGTGTGTGTGTGAGTATATATATATATATATATATATATATATATATATATATATATATATTACCGGGTCTTTTCCGGTTTTCTCGGTCCGGGTCTTATCGGTTTCGGTTCAATATTTAGAACTCGAATCCGAACTCGTTAATTATCGGGTGAGTTTCGGTCCCGGGTTTTTCGGTCCGGTTCATGACCGGGTTTCGGGTTCACTCGGACCGCTAACAGCCCCAGTCCCAAATATGCAAATAGAATTTATCAGTTTTCTACCTCTTTAGTTTCATAAATTATATACGTACTTTTTACATTAACATATAACTAATTATATACATTACATTTTAATATACCTCTATAAATCTACTCAATACTACATATATATATATATAGTGGGGTTATTCTAAAAAGAATCTTATAATAAAAAGTGTAGGAAGAATTGTGTGAGTGACATGTGTCATCCCTATTTCACATCATATGACACATCATATTACATGCCCCACCAAAATTTTATAACTATGATGCACCATTTTATTTTGGTGCATCACAGTTATAAAAATTAGTTATAACTATGATGCACCAAATTTCATAACGGTGATGCACCTGGGTTTTAATGCATCATAGTTATAAGTTTACTGCATTATAGTTATAAGAAACTGCATCATCCTAAGTTTCTCTGCATCATATATGTATGTAACTGCATTATAGTTAAAAGTAAGTGAATCATGTATGTAACTGCATTATAGTTATAGGAAACTGCATCATCCTAAGTTTCTCTGCATCATATATGTATGTAATTGCTTCAAAATTAAATATGATTCTTTTTTAAACAAGTACTACACTTTTTTTATATCATTAGTGCATCACACTAATAAGTTTTGGTGCGTCTTTATTATAAGTTACTGCATCATAGTTTATAGTTAAGTGCATCAACTATGATGCAGTAACTTATAACCTTAATGCACTAAAATCATAATTGTGATGCAGTGACTTTATAACTGTGATGCAGTAACTTTATAAATGTGATGCACTTATAAATTTTAAGGAAATTTTTGGCGGAAAAAAATTTTTTGCCCCCAAAAAAAAATTTTGCCAGAAAATTTTTTTCGCGTGGGGGGTGGGTGGGTGGGGAGTGGGGGGTGGTGGGGGTGGGGGGTGATCAATATCATATGATGTGGAATGGGGATGACACATGTCACTCCCACAATCCTTCCTACACTTTTTATTATAAGACCCTTTTTAGAATAACCCCACCATATATATATAGATATATATATATATATATATATACATATTTTTGTGAATAGAGTGATTGATGTTAATATTAGTTTGACATACTTGATTTGGATTAAAGTATAAGCTATATTTATAGAGATAATATAGCCAGGTATGTCTATATGGTTGAATTACGATTCAGGGATAAATGTGTAAGTGTTGGTTTGCTTATGCCTGAAGGCGTATTGTGCCGAGTTTTGATTGATAACGTGCGTGGTGTTGTTTGTCTGTGTAGTTGTTGATTGACAGATAATTTGTGTGAATTTGTGTACTGATTTTGATACTTATTGCGATGATTGACTGTGTGCTTGATGTTTGAAACAATGTGAATATTTTTTCGTGAGAGACATCGTATCCGGAGCCTCTGAGGGCGGGGCATGTACTCCGGCCTGTGTACGCTGCAATGAGCGGCTCCATATGGTTGGTGAACGCCGGTGTTACCTAATGTGTGTGCAAAGGTCGGCTCTTGTGGGAGTGAGCGCCAGCACAGTGACATGTTTAAGGGGCGGCCAACATAGTGTAGTGGAAGCCGGTGCACAGGTGTGCAAGGGAGGCTCCTGGAAGGCTTATTGGTTACGAATAATCGAGTGACAACTAAGACCCCGATACTGAAAAATTTTCGTACTTCAAAAGTTCTTTTGAACTCGTCTTAAATGTTGGTCTCGATAAAGTCTGAGATTTGTGTTTCTGAAAGTTTGTTTCAACTCGTTTAAATGTTGGTATCAGGAATAATTAACTAAGGATATCTGACGAGATTTTCGAGGGTTAACTAATCAAGGGTCTTGAGCAGGATTTGTCGAAATGAGAGGTTGTGACATTGATTGTGCTGTGAAGTGTTCTGTGGAATGTTGAGATGATTGTTCTTGTGATGATATTATGTGGACTGGGTCGAGGACCCCGTGAGATGTTGAGATGATTGTTCTTGTGATAGTTTTCTGCAAATGGGGTTGAGGACCCCGAATAACATTGAAATGGTTTTCCTGTAAAATTGTCTTCCACATACTGGGTCAAGGACCTGAGAAATTTTGAAGTTATTATCTAAAAGTATTTCCATTCGATTTTTCAAAACCCCAAAATGGCCAAGTCTACAATAACATTTCCAAATCATCTTATCAAAATGTTTTTCCGAAATATTTCTTTTAATAAGGGGTTTTCGAACTAGTTCTTTTGACTTATTGGGGCTCGTCTAAAGTTTTCCTTGATGTTATGTTCCATAAAGAAAATATGTCTGTGTGAATGCTCTTCTGTGCTGGTTGTGTGAATATGTGGTTCGTGTTAAGGCTTTGCGGCTGTTGAGTTTTGTGTTGGTATTTTTCGTATATCTTGCATATTATGTACTTGCACTAGCAAAATTCCAGTTTTCGAACCCCCGACTTTTTGGGGGTGGGTGCCTGTTATGCGCTCAGGTTTGCATCTCGGGAGTAGTCACGGGATTGGCTTGGAAGGAGATGGAGGACAATGATGCTAATCACACAAGAGTCAGAGTGTTTTCTTTTGTTTTATTTTGGTCAGTATTTCTCTTGTGATCGAGTATTCACCCTTGCACGGGTGTGGTTTTCATTTCTTAAATTGAGTTGTCATTCTTTTCTGTATTCAAGTTTATTATTGTCGTTGAGTTGTGAACTATGTTGTTTTTGAATTGTTTAATGACCTTGTTGGTCTATTTTGTAATTAAATTGACCTCAGTCGGTCTATCATTGAGCAGTCTTTTGGAGTTTAGCCTGGTAGATTCTTGTGAGAAGGGTCTACACCATGTGACATTCCCAGTCGAATTTTGGGGGTGTTACAAGCTCAAACTCAACTATTCCTATTAACGCATCGCATACGTTTGAAAATATGATGAATGAATTTAAAACCATTCAAAAATATAATGAGACGCTCAAACAAGAAAACATACAGCTTGCCATTTTAAATCTAGAGATGAAAGATGAAAATGACTTACTCAAAAAAAACTATGAATATAAGTTTTTGAATTGCGAAAATAGCAAAGTCACTTATGAAAAACTCATGGAAAGCAATCATCAACTTGGGAAAGATCTAAATGAGGCAAAGTCTCATAGTTAGTGTAAGACAAATGATTATGTTTTACTCGAAGCTAAAGTACAAACTCTTGAGAAACGAGAAGGAGAACTCGACACCATCCTGAAATTATTTGAAAAATCTTCTAGAAGGATGGAAGAAATTCTAGACACTAGGCAGCAGGCCCACGATAAACGTGGCCAAAGATATGACTCATTCTCCCATAAGGGAAAATCTATTACGATGTTCGTTGGGGGAGTGGAACCCATTCTTGAACCCGAAGAGGTCCCGAGTCCCACAAAGGTTACAACTGCCTCTTCTCGTACACTAAAGGCTGTGATTATGCCTAAACAGCTGAAAAATCAGCCACCTAGACCTGTGAGTTGTTATCAACATTATGCTCCCTGAGCATACCAACAGCGCCAAGGATGTATTTAAGTATCAGAGGCACGCACCACAGTAGTACCAATTATATAGTCCGCCTAGAAGCAAGCTGTAAGGCCGCGCAGTACCAACAGCTCTGGGAATCCAATTAGAAACTAGAAGGCAAGCTATAAGGCCGAAGAAAATGGTTCTCCCTCCAAGATGGCAGTCGTACTGGAACCAAAACCCTAGATTTTTCATACATAATAATCAAGATTACAGCAAATATGTGCCTACCCCATGTAAATATCGCAAAACTGGACCAAAAGAAACCTATAGCAAACCAATTGCTATCAAGCAAATTTGGGTGCCAAAAGGCACTAACATCCATGGACCCAATAATCAAAGGGGACCTAAATCTACCTTAACTCTTTGCTTGCAGGATATCAAGAAAAAGGACATCTGGTACTTCGACAATGGATGTTCTCGGCATATGACATGAGATATTAGCAAGCTGTCAGACTACGTGGAAGGTCGTGGTCCGAAGATACAATTCGGTGACAAATCCAAAGAAAGAACAAGAGGAAAGAGAACCTTGTTGTAGGAAAGTTTAAAATCACTTATGTAGCCTATGTTGAAGGATTACAATATAATCTACTTAATATTAGCCAGTTCTGTGACAAACAGTTCTCGATCAAATTCTATATAGATCACTATAGGGCGAAGGACATCAAGACCAAGGAAGGTGTTATCACAGGAAGCCGATCAGGTAATATGTAACGAGCTCCACTATTCCACGTTTTCTTGCCAAAGGCATTGCAGATCAAAGCTGGCTATGGCACAAAAGGATGTCGCAGATCAACTTCAGAAAGGCAAGCAAGTTAAGACCACCCTAAAAAGCAAGTCATACCTGCAGGGTACTGCATTTGCTACACATGGACCTCTACAGCCCTATAGACCCTATAAGTTTAGGAGGTAAGAAATACTGTGTTGTATGTGTTGACGATTTTTCCAGGTATGCTTGGATAATCTTTCTGAGCAAAAAGAAAGATACCACCACAAAATTGCTAGAGCACCTAAAGAATC
This sequence comes from Orobanche coerulescens, assembly GCA_033398695.1. NCBI lineage: Eukaryota > Viridiplantae > Streptophyta > Magnoliopsida > Lamiales > Orobanchaceae > Orobanche > Orobanche coerulescens. The sequence continues at coordinate 83,139,368 of CM065818.1, read as the reverse complement.
TACAAAATGAGAAAGGGCTAAGTATCGTATCCATTCGTTCCGACAGAGGCACTGAATTCACAAATCGCTTCATAGAGGAATATTGTGCGGAGAATAGCATACATCATGAATACTCAGCAGCCCGAACTCCTTAACAAAATGCCGTTGCTAAGTGAAAGAACAGGACGCTCAAAGAAGCAACAAGGACCATGTTAGCTGCAGGAAAATTGCCACAGCGGTTCTGGGGAGAAGCAACAAATACAGCATGCAACACATAAAACCACTATATCATCAACAAGAATCATAACAACATAGCTTATCGAATAATAAAACTCCAATTGTTACATATTTTCACATCTTTGGTTGCAGGTGTTATGTTCTAGACAATGGCAAGGATCAAATCAAAACCTTCGGCGAAAAGTCGAATGAAGGTATATTCATAGGATACTTCTCTGTCAGCAAAGCTTTCAGGATATTTAACAAGAGTAAGCTGACAATAGAGGAATCCATCCATGTAGTACTCGATGAACCCCATTGTGACCCTACAGAAGTAGAAGACATAACCCAGAACATCCAAAAGCTTTCCATTGACAATCCCCAAACTCCAATAGAACCTGTTGTGGACCTAGAAATCAATCCCGCCACTGTAAGATTAGAAGCAGTCGAAACTGGTGTTTTAAAAGCTAAAGCCGAGACTCCAACACCACAAGATACAGTACGGGATGCCGAGTTAGAACCTGACAGGAAATGCCTGGAAGATCACTCTTATAAGTTGATTGTAGGTGATATCGATGCTGGTGTAACCACTCGTAGAAGAATACAGAATACACAAGGAACTATACTCTGTGCAAAGGAAGAAACAGATCTGAATGTCTCAATTCCTGTCTGGAAATCTCAAGCTGAACTCAGAAAACTAGATATGTTTACTCTAGCTGTATTCTTAGCCTAGTTTGAACCTGTTTCGACCAATAAAGCTCTGAATAATTCCCACTGGATCACTTCAATGGAAGAAGAGGTAAATGGTTTCGAAAGAAATAATATATGGTATCTCATACCTAGACCAGATCATCAAGATGTAACTGGAAATAAATGGGTATTTAGAAACAAAAAGGATGAAAATGGACTTGTCATAAGAGAAAAATCCCAACTAGTCGCTCAAGGTTACAGACCGGAAGAAGGCATTTGCTACGATGAAACTTTTGCCCCTGTAGCCAGACTAGAAGCCATCAGTATATTCCTAGCATTCACCGCCCATAAGAACTTTATAATATATCAAATGGACATTAAGAGTGCATTCCTAAACGTAGATATCGCCGAGGAATTCTATGTTAAACAGCCACGAGGGTTTGTCAACATTGATGGCGGAGACCTAGTAATCAGGCTAAGGAACGCATTGTATGGACTTAAGCAAGCACCTAGAGCCTAGTATGAAACCTGTCCCTATACCTACTAAACAATGGATTTGAGAAAGGTGCAGTGGGCAAGACGCTCTTTAAGATACATGAAGGTGACAATTTTTTAATGGTACAAATTTATGTCAATGATATTATATTTGTTTCAACTAACCTCAGTTTATGTCAAAGGTTCTCTAATCTCATGCAAAGTAAATTTGTAATGCGTATGACGAGAGAACTTAGCTATTTTCTAGGATTACAGCTTAAGCAATTGCTTACACGCATATTCATCAACCAGGAAAAGTACCGCAAGGAGCTGCTCAACAAATTCGAGATGAACAACTCCAAATCCTCGTCCACACTTATGAGCACTTCTACACAAATTAGTGCTGACGAAGCTGGAAAACCGGTTGATCAATCACTCTACAGAAAGCTAATAGGCTCACTCCTGTAGCTAATAGCTAGCAGGCCCGATATCTAGTTTGTTGTAGGAGTGTGTGCTCGGTATCAAGTAGCACCTAAGGAGTCACACTTCACCACATCCAAACGAATCCTTAAGTATGTGAAAGAAACAATCAGGGTAGGATTATGCACTACTACAAAATAACTATTTAACAGCGGACTTTTAACACCGGTTATGCAAAAACCGCTGTTAAATTTTTGCAGTGGCAGACATTGTAAATATCATGAAAATGTAACAGCGGTTATAGTAACAACTGTTGTTAAAGTCCCACAATAAGGGTAGTTTTCGAGAAACCGCAGTCAGAGTTCATCTTTTTACGTCGGTTGTTCTCATAACCGCTGTTAAAAATTATTATCTCAATTTTAATAGCGGTTTCTTCATAACAGATGTTAATGATCTCTTTATTTTTAACCGGTCTCCTTTCTTCTTTCTTTCCTCTCTTTCTTCCCCGATGCTTCTGAATCCCCATGACTCTGCCTCCCCAACGCTTCACAATCGACCTAAGACCTACGGCGACCTCCGTGACCTCCGCAACCTCCCCGACGCTTCGCAATCGACTGCGGTCCTCTACATTGAAATCAAGTAACTATTCCAAACTCGCTTCTTTGTTTCTATTTGGTAATTGTATCTAGTCTTTAAGGATTGTTGTCTGCGGTATGTGTTTACTATGTGTGTGATGTGTGTGTATGTGCGTGTACTAGTGTGGCAGTGTGTGTGCAGTGTGTGTGTGTGTGTGTGTGTGTGTGTGTGTGTGTGTGTGTGTGTGTGTGTGTGTGTGTGTGTGTGTGTGTGTGTGTGTGTGTTTGTGTGCAGTGTGTAATATCCGCAATTTCGATTTTCGGTAATTTTCTTTTCTAGCGAAAGTCTATCTTAGTGAGTCTCTTGTGACCATTTCGTCATTCTGAGAAAGATTAATTCTGCACTTCTTGTCATCTGAGTCCGTCTCGGTGTCTTTACGTTGAGTTCCGTGTTCTTAGCGACTTTTCTACACTTGAGTTCGATTCTTGCGAATCTCATTCGAAACTGTTCTTTCAAGTTTCTCGTAAGTTCTTTAACATTGTTATACGTGTTGGGAGCTTCGGTTTGATTATCCGTTTTCGTATCGTGATGTTTCGGGCGTTTGGGCCATTTCCTAATTTCCCAAAGTTTTGGAGTATTTGTCTTCGTATCGTCCTTTCAACCTTCGGCTTGTCAGAACCATGTGTTTGTCTAGTGCTTAACTCGTGTTTTGAATGTTATACTATTTTTCGTGTTCGTTCCGTATGTTTTCGGAAATTTGAGTCGTCCAGACATGGTGGCTGGGCACTAGCCGGCTAGGTGCGGCAGGGACCGGCCAGGTGTGCACTAGCATGGCGCACGAGCTGGGAGCACGAGCGTGCTCTCGTGCTCGGTGCTCGTGCATCTCGACAGACACCTGGCGGTGGCGCGCACGACCCGGCGCATGACCGGCCGCTCGTGCGTGTCTGCTCGTGCGTAACTGGGCAATATTAATATGCTCGGGCAGATTATTTCTTCACTCATTTTTCGCACCAATTTCATCTTCTCTGTGGCTGAGACTTGGAGAACACGAATATATGATGTTATTCTATCAATCCACGAAGTTCTTGAGTATCAAACGTCGATTAATCATCCCATAACCTCCCCAGATCGACCGAATCAAGGTTAGATTTCTTAAAATCGAGTTTTGGGCAAATTGGAGATTTTATTCGATTTCATCCGTTTAATATGAATTAACCTAGATTAGTGATGGATTATTGATTATTAAGTTGTATTATACCAATTTCCTTGTTGTTCCATGGTTTGATTGCTAGGGATTCGTTATTTTGTTGAGTTCCTATTCGATGCCTTGAAGGTGTCTGGTAGAATGTCATAGAGGGGATTTCGGGCGTTATACGGTTGTTGTTCCTCATACGATCATTTATTTACTGATGATATTATGTTAGGGTCGAGTCCCTTAAGAAGAGCTCGTGTTGAACCCTTCCGTTCGTCGTCGTCTTCATTTTCTATAATATCAAGGGTTTTGAAGTTTCCCTATCGAGATGTGATCGACGGAGTACTTGCGTGCCGATTTTGAGGCAAGTACCTTGTTCATACATTCCTTGTTTTGTGGATATGGTGATTGGTGATCGTCTTGGTGTATTTGTTTGGTTGTTCGAAATGAACTTTAAAAAGATTCGGTTTAGCCTCGTTAAAGGCTCTCATTCAAAATGCGTGTATGTTTTGTGAATGGTGTGTTTTATGAATGGTTAAGTGAACCATATGAATACTCTTGGTGTTGATGTTGTGCTTTGATAATATATACATATATTATCTCACTTCGGTGCGTTGTGATTCGACAATTGTGTCGTGCTAAGTGTTTGATGTCTCTGTGTGGACTATTGTGATATCCTTGGCATACTGTGTTATGCGTGTTAATGTGTGGACATGGGCGGGGTCTAAGGTGACACATGGCTTGTGATCATGTGGTCAGGATGCAACAAGTGATTGATCCAACCATGAGCGCCTAAGAATACCTACGGTGACACATGGCATGCGATCAGGTGGTCAGGAGACAACAAGTGATTGATCCAACTGTGAGATGATGTGGCATGTGTTCACGGTGTTATGTATATGATTTTGGAAGTGTTTTCCCAGGTCGAATACCTTGGATGTGTTACCGAGATGTTGTATCTTGGGTGGTTAAATTTTGTTGATTTTATGTCGGTCGAGGACACGTGACGTGGGATATGAACCATGTGAAGTGTTGTTGGTTTTTATTTGAGAAAGTAAATCTTTGAGGTTGTGACCCCTTTTGATTTTTGAAAAGAGAAGGATTCTATAATCCTAAATGGTTTTCTGTTAAAACTCCCGAGGGCATTTTAAACTATTTTACAAACTGTTCTCGGGATTTGTGATCCTTTTGAATTTGGAAAGCTTTACTCAAACTCTTTCCTCGGGAGGTATTTTTTCGTTATGTTTGAATCTTTGAGAATTCCTGGTTATTATTGTTCTTGGATTATGTTTTGTATGACTCGTATTTGCACTTTGTACTTGCACTAGCAAAATAGTGGAATTTTGCTAACCCCCGAGTAATCGGTGGGTGGATGTCTGTATTGCATTTAGGTATGTGCAGGGCCTTGTGGAGCATAACACAGGGTTGGTATGAAGGATGATGAATGATGATCAATACTAATCACATGAGGATCCATACGATGTCGTATTAGTTTAGTTGTACTTTATTTCCGCTGCAGTATCTTTCCCGTTGTACGGGAGTGTGTTGTGTTTTGATCCCTGCGTTGGTATGTATTGAGATTGAGTTGTATGTATTAATTGAAAGACCAAATCGGTCTATTGAGTTATTTTAGCCTTAAATGCGATATTGAGATGTTTGATTTTAGTTACCAGTCTGGTATATCCTTGAGGAAAGGGTCTACGATGTGTAATATCCCTTAGTGGATTAGGGGTGTTACATAAATGGTATCGGAGCTTAGGTTGTGGAAACCTAGGATGTCGGGTCAAGTTGTGTGTGTTGAGTTTTGTCTCGTCGGATTTTGTCTGACTGGGTCGTGTTGTGATGCGTCGTCTGAGTTTGTTGGTCGTGATTAGTATCGTGGGGCGATCATCATCTTCGTGTGACCTGTAGATGTAAGTCTCCCTTCTTTGTATTGTTCCTCGTGTGACACGAGCTACTTGTATGATTATTTGTTAAGTGATGGAATCTTCATGTAGCTTTTTGGTTTCCTGATATGTATTTATTTAACTCTCATATTTTGTTCATATGAGGAGTGTTGTCGCTGCTAATGTCTTTTTGGCTGCTGATTTTATCCGCTGCTAATGATTTTCAAAATGATTTGCTCGTTTTTCGAGTATTCTTGTGAAACCTTTATGCTTAACATGAAATGGTGATGTATATGTATGTGCTTTGCTCACTCCGGGAGGGTCTGATGAGGCTTCGGGGGAATCCGTGACTTCACTTTGGATTCATGAGCTTGTTCGCTAACCAGTTCGGGAGGGTCCTTAGAGGCCTCGAATGGGATCAGTGGTTTCGCCCTGATCCTAGGCGATTTTCGACTGTGATATTTGACTCTTTGTTTTCCGGGAAAAGACATGTCTTGTTTTGATTTTGAATGATTTGATGCGTGTACTATGAGATGTATAAGTGAATGTCGATACATGTGAGTTTTGGGCATTCTGGCCTAATGGATTTTTTTTTCAAGTCTTAAGTATCTTAGAGAATAAACATCAAGGCATACTTTTAAAATGGATTATATTTTCAAGGTGCCTACTAGCGCAACTATATGTTTCAAAATTCTTCTACCTCGGGGACCAAAATATTTTGAGATATTATCAATAATTTAGAAATGTGTTTGCTTAGACCCGAAGGTTGAATATTTCTGAAAGTTTTTAACCAAAAGAAAGATGTCCACATTTTTGTCAAATGCAAGACAGTTTTTCAAGGTCTCGATGATGCTGTTTGTATTACTTTTTCGAAATGTGATACTTAAGATCAACTGGTGTTTCCAAATTATTTTCAAAAAGGAGGTTTTCGTTTTTAAAACCTATCATTCCTGTTTGCGGTTAGGGAATGTGTGTATGATGTTGGCATTGTCGTTAGGGTGCTATCCCCCGGAGTTGTGATTGAATTGGTGGTGTGAGCGTTGAGTCGTTTGCCACGCATTTGTTGTGTTAGCCCTCTGTGAGAGGTGTGATATTGGTACTGAATGTTATCGCTTTGTGGTGATTTACGGGTTATCGCACCTGTGCGAGCTTTTAGAGCTTAGATTTGTATAGTTGCGTACATATGTGATTGTTTCATGATGTTTTGTAATTGTGTGCTAGTTATCGTTTGGGCCGTTGAAATCGCCGAATGGATGCTGTCGTTGCTGTGACTTTGTGTAAGTGGGTTGCCTTAGGATGGTAATTGTTGTATGTGATTCGTTTACGACTGCAAGTTCCATTTGTTGCAGTGGTAGTTTTTGTATCCGTGCAATTACCCGAAGTGGATATTTTGTCATGTTACTATTTGTTGCCTTACGTTGATATGATGTCCTGAGTTGGCATCTCTGTTATGTTTTTTGCAATGTTATATTCAATTATACCTAGCAGCTGTATATTCGGTCGGCCGAGATGCTTCAACTGTAATGTTCCGGAGCATGTACGTACAAATTGTCCTTCTCGACAGTAACGTGTTACAAGTGTGCACTCGAGGGACACAGAATCCATTCTTGAGAGTTGGCTACCGCGTCTTTCGGGGCACGGACTTTAGCACAGATATCAGGATCGGCTTTGAGAGGCCCTTGAAAGATGTTTCTATCGGTTACTTGTTGTGTTGCTACCTTGATTCCGTTGTTGTGAGTCTAGGGGATGACACTTCTTTTAAAAGAAGTTGAATGTAATACCCGTATTATTTTGACTTCTGCATTTTTTTTTCTTTATCAATTCTATCGACTCGCTCGTGTTAGTTGATACTTTCTAAACTTGTTCTGTATTTCAGTTTTTATCGTTCGAGCGAGTCGTGATATTTATTTCGGATCCATCTGGTTATCGCTGTGACTTTTCTGAGTTCGGTTCGATTCTTGTGAGCCTTGTTCGAAAGTAACATCTTTTAGTTTCTACAAGCTCTTTTAATGTCTTGAGTTGAAGTGTGAACTTTGGAGTCGTTGTTCGACCATTGTTGTTCGATCATTGTTGTTTGATCGTTGTTGTTCGACCGTTGTTGTTCAATTATTGTTGTTCGATCATTGTTGTTCGATCATTGCTGTTCAATCATTGTTATTCGATCATTGTTGTTCGATCGTTGTTGTTCCATCATTGTGGTACAATCGTTGTTGTTCGATCATTGCTGTTCGATCGTTGTTGTTCGACCGTTGTTGCTTTATCATTGTTGTTCGATCATTGTTGTTCGATCGTTGTTGTTCAATCATGGTTGTTCGATTGTTGTTACCTGATCTCGTACCGCGAAGAATTGTCGTTCACCGTTAATCTTTCGATTGCGGTCAATTGGGACACTAAGCCGTGCATTGCGAGACAGTAGCTGGGAGGTTTGGGGATCAAGTTTGCGTCTCTGCTCCGAATGGACACGAAGATACCTAGTGTGGTTTTCGAGAATTTCGGCGTGGTCGGAGTTCTTCGTGGTTACCTTTGCGGATCGTTGTGCGTTTAATTCCTATTTTTTCGACTGTGCATGTTTTCTTGTAATAGGTACCTTTTGTTTTGTGATTGTTTGGATAATTAACTTGATTGTTCTATCTATTTGGTGATACTGGACACTTGTTGGTGTTATTATGTCTCTGCTTGTGACATTGTGATGGTTGTAGTTGAGCGTGATTTCACGCAGTACGTTTCCTTGCGTTTCTTGTGACGTTTCGCCGATGGGCGTAAGTTATGCAGTTCTTGTGTATCTCGTTGAGTAGTTCCTACTGGGATATTGCTCCTCCCTACTTATTTTTAAGTTTCGGGATGAAACTTATTTTAAGGAGGGTAGAATGTAATATCTGTAATTTTGATTTTCGGTAATTTTCCTTTTTGGCGGAAGTCCATCTTTGTGACTCGCTTGTGACCATTTCGTCATTCCGAGAATGATTAATTCTGAACTTTTTGTCATCCGAGTTCGTTTTGGTGTCGTCTTATTGAGTTCCGTGTTCTTAGCGACTTTTCCGCACTTGAGTTGGATTCTTGCGAATTTCGTTCGAAACTGTTGTTTCGAGTTTCTCGTAAGTTCATTAACATTGTTATACGTGTTGGGAGCTTCGGTTTGATTATCTGTTGTCGTATCGTGATGTTTCGGGCGTTTAGGCCATTTCGTAATTTCCCAAAGTTTTGGGGTGTTTGCCTTCGTATCATCCTTTCAACCTTCGGGTTGTCAGAACCATGTGTTTGTGTAGTGCTTAACTCGTGTTTTGAATATTATACTATTCTTCGTGTTCGTTCCGTACATTTTCGGGAATTTGAGTCGTCGAGTCATGGCGGCTGGGCACTGGCCGACCAGGTGCGGTAGGGACCGGCCAGGTGCGCACGAGCATGGCGCATGAGCTGGGCGCACGATCCGGCGCTCGTGTGGCCCTGACTGCCCGCGCACGAGCGTGTGCTCGTGCTCGGTGCTCGTGCGTCTTGGCAAACGCCTGGTGGTGGCGCGCACGACCGGCTGCTCGTACGTGTCTGCTCGTGCGTCGCTGGGCAGTGTTAACATGGACGGGCAGATTATTGCTTCACTAGTTTTCTCACCCATTTTATATCCTCCGCGGCCGAGACTTGGAGAACACAAAGACATGATGTTATTCTATCAACCCATGAGGTTCTTGAGTTTTTAACGTCGATTAATCATCCCATAACCTCCTCTGATCGACCGAATCAGGGTTAGATTTCCTACAAATCTAGTTTTGGGGAAATTGGAGATTTTGTTTGATTTCGTCTATTTAATCCGAATTAACCTAGATTAGTGATGGATTATTGATTATTACGTTGTATTCTACCAATTTATTATTGTTCCATGGTTTGATTGCTAAGGATTCGTTGTTTTGTTGAGTTCCTAATCGACACATTGAAGGTGTCTGGTAGAATGTCATAGAGGGGATTTCGGGCATTCTACGATTATTCTTCCTCGTGCGATCATTGATTTATTGATAATATGATGTTAGGGTCAAGTCCCTTGCGAAGAGCTCGTGTTGAACCTTTCCATTCATCGTCGTCTTCATTTTCAATAATATCAAGGGTTTTGAAGTTTCCCGATCGATCCGTGTTCGACGGAGTACTTGCATGCCGATTTTGAGACAAGTACCTTGTTCATATATTCTTTTTTTTGTGGATATGATGATCGGTGATCGTGGTGTATTTGTTTGGTTGTTCGAAATGAACTTTTAAAAGATTCAGTTTAGCCTCGTTAAAGGCTCTCATTCAAAACGCGTGTGTGTTTTGTGAATGGTGTATTTTGTGAATGGTTAAGTGAACCCTATGAATACGATTGGTGTTGATGTTGTGCTTTGATAATATATACATATATCATCTCACTTCGGTGCGTTGTGATTTGACAATTGTGTCGTGCTAAGTGTTTGATGTCTCTGTGTGGACTATTGTGATATCCTTGGCGTACTGTATTATGTGTGTGAATGTGTGGACATGGTCGGGGTCTACGGTGACATATGTATTGTGATCATGTGGTCAGGATGCAACAAGTGATTGAACCAACCGTGAGAGCCTAAGAAAAACTACGGTGACACATGGCTTGTGATCATGCGGTCAAGCTGCAACAAGTGATTGATCTAACCGTGAGATGACGTGGCATGTGTTCACGGTGTTATGTATATGATTTTGGATGAGTTTTGCCAGGTCGAGTACCTTGGATGTGCTACCGAGATGTTGTATCTTGGGTGGTTATATTTTGTTGATTTTATGTCCGTTAAGGACACGTGACGTGGGATATGAACCCTTTGAATTGTTGGTGTTTATTTGAGAAAGTAAAGCTTTGGGGCTGTGACCCCTTTTGGTTTTTGAAAAGAGAAGGATTCGGTAATCCTAAATGGTTGTCTGTTAAAACTCCCGAGGGGATTTTTAACCATTTTATAGACTGTTCTGGTGATTTGTGATCTTTCCGAATTTTCAAAGTTTTACTCAAACTCTTGCCTCGGGAAGTATTTTTTTCATTATGATTGAATCTCTGTAACACCCCCTAACTTAGCAGCTGAACGGCAAAAGGGGTCCGTGCTACTAAATTGGGGAGTATCACGCTTTTATACTTTGAAAACCAAAATCAAAAATTTGGTAAAAGCAAGAACTCAGGAAAATAACGCAAACTGGTATTATTTTGTTGAAAACATTGCATAACCTTGAATTTAATACATAAACAAAACCATAACAGAGCGATCTTATTCAAAACAAAACATAGTCTTCCAGCATAAGAGCGAAATAGCTGGGAAATGGCATATGGACGAGTCTCCGACTGGCAACATTGATGAAGATAGTCAACCCCTAAACATGAGCATCATCACCGGTATCATAAGAATCTAGTGAGCTAATGGCCAAGTAAGATGAGACTTCTATAATAGCAAGGTATCACATATCACATTCATCAGCAAATAACTACTTTATATGATATAGTCATGTTCTCGTAAAATCTTTCTTTGGGTACCCTTGAAGTGTGATACTCGACTGATAGTGATAGGCCATGGTTTTCGGAACCTGTTTACATAATTGGCCAACAAAAGATGAATACGGGGGTTCCCATACTGTTTTTTCAACCAATAGTATTCGTCGTATTCAACCTTTTTCATTCAGCATGGGTTTCCTTGACCGACTTTCAGCCGCAAGTATTTTCCACCATGTTTTGGGTCCTCCGGTCCCCCGCGTCCTGTGCCTACCCGCCATCAATCAAGTACCATACTTCCTTTTCTTAAACATTCTTTCACATACACATGTTATGCATGATCATTCCATAACGGTCACATATGAAAATATCAATCAGTATATGATCCTTATGATATAGCAAGAAAAAGTATCATCTTACCTTAGGTCATGCGCCTGTTGATGTGAAAAGAGCAGTTTCTATAGATGGATGTGCTAAAATCCTTGGAAAAATCTGAAATCTCTTTGGGGACTTTTATCAAACACCTTTGAAAAACTGTCAGATTTGAAATATCAATTTGATCACGATTTTTTTGGCTTTTATAATTTTTGGAAAGAAAATATGTTATGGGCGTATTAAAATAGAAGTTCACAGATTCAAAATGATATATTATATGTACAAAAACACATCCGGGAACATGTATAAATAGGGGCTCAAATTCGGTTGAAAATCAACCTTACCCAGACAACTGGAAGCCTTATCCGGACAGCTGGCCGAGAAACTTCTGTCGGTCGTGACCGACCTTATCCGGACAGCGCCGAAAAACTTCTGTCGGCAGGTGTGTCCGGCGGTGACTAGCAGATGTCCGTCAACTTGGCTCGGCCGGTTCGACCCCTTCCTGATGTCGAAATTCGATTTTCCGACCTGCTCCGGACTCGTCGGAGTTAAATCTTCGATATGCTTGGAACGAATTTTCGATAATAATAATAAAATAATTTAATATTATTTTTGCAATATAAGTGTTGTGTAATGAAAGTTTTATCATATCAAAATCGTCAGAACTTTTCGAAATGACTTTTCACAAATTCTAAAATAATCCTTATAATTTATTTTGAAATCTTTTCTTTTTAAATCCTTCATTTTATGCTAGGAACGTATCGGTCCAAGTATTGGACAATCTGTAAATATCGAAACCAATGATCATTAGCAAAATAAATACTAGCATTTAAATAAGTCTTTGAATTTTTAAAGGTATTACAATTATACTTTATATTTATTTAGCACATCGATCTCCTTACTAAGAAACTGAGCTCCTCACTGCAACAAAACATCTTTACTTTTATCATTTAGAATAGATAATTAACATGTCGTATAAATTGCAATGCGAATGAAAACAACAATTATTCATGCTCATGAAATGTCTACTTGTATGCCATGCTTCCCTAATGCATATTATGTAAATGCATTTAGGTATAAAATGGTTATTGGCTTAGACGGGTATAAAATGCTCATGAAGTCTGTTGTACCATTTCTGGGCCCAATAGACTTCTTTCTCCAACTTCATCCCAGTGTATGGGAGATCTATATTTTCTCCCATAGAGTGCTTCATAAGGTGCCATCCCAATTGTAGATTGGTAACTGTTGTTGTAGGTAAACTCTACCAATGGAAGGTTTGTATCCAAATTGCCCTTGAAATCTAGTATGCATGCTCTCAACATATCTTCGAGTATTTGAATGACTCTTTCTGACTGCCCATCACTTTGTGGATGAAATGCGTGTAATACCCGTACTTTTATTGACTGTTTGGCCTTGCCGTTTTTCGTATTTCATCGCTCTGTAAACTCTTGGTGATGTTGTCGATATTGTTATAGAGCTTCATATCTTGTTTGGATCACAATCATGTTGTTTAGACCTTGCGGAAGTGTCATGGGTCAGAGAAATAGCGCACGCTAGGCCTAGACTAACGCATGCTAACTCTGCTTGAGTAGAACACGCTAGCCTTGAGCCATAGCGCGTGCTAAGGGAGCAGTCAGATCAGAACCAGTAACTCATACTGCTCTCTGGACTGGCAGTTAACGCGCGCTAGGGTTCGTTAGCGCACGCTATTCGTGGTTAGTAGCGTACGCTAACATCCGTCCGTAGCGCAAGCTAACGGGCTGGTCGGCAGAGGCAGTGAGGTTGTCAGGTTTTCTGGACTATCAGGTAACGTACGCTAGGCTTCGGCTAGCGTATGATAAAGCTGTTGCATAGTGCACGCTAAGCCATAGCGGTAGCGCACGCTAAGGCTTGAACAGGGCAGAGGACAGTAGGTTCTGGACTCCAGTATTGGACGCCAATTTTTGGCTAGCGCAAGCTAGAGAAAGGCAATTAGCGCATGCTAACGGGGCCGGCAGAAGCAACTGGACTACCCGATAACCTCGCTAGCGCACGCTAATGAAGGAGGCGTAGCGTGCGCTAGACTGGGCGGATATATATTGGACAGTTGACTTCCATTTCGTCATTTTTCATCCTCTTCACTCATTTCCGATGGGAGCAGCTCGGGAGAGACGATTTTGGGCGATTGGAAGCGATTCATCATCAAACAACAACATATTTGGTTGGAGAACAAGGATTTCACAACATCCAATCCTTCCTAACGTCCCAATCAATGTAAAATCCCTTAGAACCCTATTTTTGGGAATTTTGGGGTTTTTCCTAGATTCGTACGATTTATCCATTTTGAAGCTTTAGAACCTTGAGATTATGATGTATCTATTCCATATACATGATTTTCCTATGATTTTACAGATTGGATTGTGCCGTTTTCGGACTTGTGAGAGTTTGGGCGATTTTCCAAGCTCTAGTTGTTTATTCGTGTATTTTCGTGAATCTTAGATGAGTTTCGGGAGTTTATTTGTGAATTATGAGTATAGATTATTGATTATCATATCCCTTATGAATCGTTTAGGTGCCGGAAGCGTGTTCTTGGACCTACCGAACTCATACTCTTTTCCGTTCAATTTCACGATGTCTCAAAGGCAAGTATATATTTATGATTGTACGTTCTCGACATTGAAAGTGAGATATATGAATGGCATGTTTATTTATATCCACTCAGGGGCGGACCGACAGGTCCCCTGAGGGTCTCGTAGCCTTTGGTGCGATTCCATGGATAATTTGGGTTAACCACTATGGGGCGGACCGACGGGTCCCCTGAGGGTTCCGTAGCCTTTGGTGCGGTTCCATGGTTGATCATGTATGCATTGTTGTGATGCTATGAGATTTAGTTATTTCGGAATACTAGTCTTGAATTGATGAATTTACGGTTACCTTTACTTTATTGTCGAGGAGTATTGTGTTTCATACTTGATATACTTGCACTAGCTATTCGACGGCTAACCCCTTTATGGGGGAAATACTTTTTATGTATTTCAGGTTCCAGGAGAGCAGACAGGCAGGTATCGGGTCGGCATGAAGATAATGGGCACGTGTGATACTGTGTCTTTCCTCTGGTTACGTTTTGTGTTTCTCCATTCAGTGTTGTTGTACTGGAATGGTTATTGAATACTCGAGTATTGTTTTCCATTTTCCTTGATGTTCCGGCCTGTGTTGCCGAGGTATTGATTTGTGTTATGATGTCTTTGGGATACAGTGGATATGTTTTGAATACCCTTTGTATTGTTCTTCATTCCATTGTATGTAGACCTTATCGGTCAAAAATTTATAGTTTCGCGTATGACTAGTTTTGTGGTCCCACGGTGGGGCTCAAGGCACTGTAATATTCCCTGAATAACTTGGGGGTGTTACAGAATATGGTATCAGAGCTTAGGTCTATGGATACCTAGGCTGTTGGTATTTTGGGTCGATTGAGTCGTCATTTGTCCACAGTATCAATACTCTGCCATCATCACAGTGCGACCGGTACTTGTAAGACCTCTTACTCTTCTGGTGTTTCCTTATTCGTTTTGCTTCTATTTTAGTATTCTTGAGAATCGGTCACTTCGATGACGTGCGATTGAATTGTACTTACGTGCCTTGTGTGTTCTTCAGTATGTCAGCTGGTAGGGGCCGTGGCCGTGGACATGGAAGAGGTCGTGGCGCGGCCGTTTCCATCAGTTCTCTTGTGGGGTCAACCAACCCCAGTTTGTCGAACTCGGTGCATCCTGACACCGAAAGTCAGCACGACTAGTCGACTGGCCAGGGGAACAGCGCGGATGTTGGAGTTGCGAATGTACTTCAACAATTGGCCAACCAGATGACCATTTTAGCCCAAACCGTTCAGCTGAGTAATCTGAATCTGAACGCGGAGGCCTTGCTTTAGAATGTAATCCGTATGCACCCTCCACAGTTTGGCGGTACCACAGACCCGTTAGGTTGGGAAGATTGGCTAGCAGAGTTGGAGAAAATTTTTGAAGCGGTTGATTGCCCCGAAGTGAGGAAAGTACCGATTGCCTAGTATTTCCTCACTAAGGAGTCCGCTACATGGTGGAAAGTCATCAAGCCGTAGGATCGTGTTGCCATGTGGGATGAATTTAAGGAACTTTTGAAGGCCGAGTTTTGTCCTTGGCCGGTGCGAGAGGTCCGAATCCGAGCCTTTTTTGAAGCTAAACCGCAGAATATTCCGATCTCGCAAGCACTTGTAGAGTACAACCAACAATTGATCCTCGTGAAGGATCAAGTGAGAAACGAGCGTGATAAGATCCATTATTTTGATATGCGGATGAATATGGACTTACGGCGGTACATGGCTGGATCTGCTTGCACCACATTGAAGGAATATCAGGACAGAGCTTTAGCCCATGATATGTTAACCCCCGACAACGATACCGTTGAAGAATCGAAAAAGAAGAAGGTTGTGGGGAATTTTTCTGTCTCTAAGAGTGGCAATTTCCATAGGTCACAGACGACTAACCGTTCTACCGGACAGTCGTCACGTTCTGCTAAAGGAAAGAGGGGTTTCCGTTCTGCTCCAAGCACCACAAATCGCACGGTAACTTGCTATAATTGTGGTCGTCCGGGCCACGTTAATTTGGAATGCAATTTTTCCGCCATTGAAGTGTCACACTTGCGGACAGATGGGACATAGAGCGGCTTATTGTTCCGAACCAAATCAGACCTTGGACGCTCGGGCTTCTACTCCCGCACCACTTGACCAAGGCGTTAATCAGCGGCAATCTTCTGGACAATCTCAGCAGAATTTTGGCAGGGGCCGGGGAAGGGGTCAGAACGCTGGAGGGGGAAACTCTAGTGTCGGTTTGGTACAACCATGGGTCTATGAGATGCGTCGATCAGACGAACCCGATGCAGTGGTGGCTTCAGGTACCATTAATATTTTAGCTCATCCAATCCATGTGCTTTTTGATACGGGTGCTACACATTCTTTTATTTCCTTGGAGTGTGTACGCCGTTTGAATATAACTTGTATGACTGCTTGTGATCCATTCATTGTGGAACTACCTAGCGGGGATAGAATTCTGGGAAACCGGGAGATTAAAGATATTCCGGTGATTATATCCGGTATGGAATGGTTATCGAATCTGATTGTAGTTTATATGGTTGGCGAGGACGTGATCCTCGGCGAGGATTGGCTTGATAGACACCAAGCGATTATGAATTACCGTACTAAGGTTATCACCATGATGACTAAAGACGGATCTGAGTACTCATTTTTGGGACATAAGTCGGGCCAATCCAAGTTACTTATCAGCGCCATGAAGGCCGTAAAATTTTTGAATAAAGGTTGTACGGGCTATTGGTGTTATGCCTTGAAAACGGAAGGGAACGAAGTCAATTTCTCTTCAATTCTGATTGTTAATGAGTATCCCGATGTTTTTCCGGACGATCTCCCGGGATTACCGCCAGATCGTGAGATAGAATTTTATGTGGACTTAGAGCCAGATGCGGCTCCAATTTCTAAGGCACCTTATCGAATGGCACCTTCCAAGATGCAAGAATTAAAGAATCAGTTGGGAGAACTTCTGGAAAGAGGGTACATCAGACCGAGCGCTTCGCCTTGGAGAACGCCTGTTCTTTTTATGAGGAAGAAGGATGGTTCACTATGTTTGTGCATTGACTACCGTGATCTGAAAAAAGTGACCATCAAGAACAAGTACCCTTTGCCTCATATAGACGATTTATTTGATCAGTTGCAGGGGGCTGCAATTTTCTCGAAAATTGATTTAAGATCAGGGTATTATCAACTCAGGGTGAGAGAGTCCGACGTTCCGAAGATGGCATTTCGGACAAGATATGGGCATTATGAATTTGTAGTTATGCCTTTTGGGTTGACTAATACACCGGCAGCATTCATGCAGTTAATGAATAAAATTTTCATCGAGTATCTCGACAAGTGTGTAGTAGTCTTTATTGACGACATTTTGATCTATTCTTGAGATAAAGAAGAACACTCCCGACACTTGCGTTTGGTACTAGATATTTTGAGAATCGAGCACCTCTATACAAAATTCTCAAAATGTGAGTTCTGGTTGGAAGAAGTTATGTTTCTCGGCCATGTGATTTCAGCCGAAGCGGTTCGTGTAGACCCGCAGAAGATTGAGGCAGTGCTAGATTGGGTACCGCCTAAAAATGTTAAGGAAGTTCGTAGCTTTTTGGGCCTTGCGGGGTATTACCGTCGGTTTGTCGAGGGGTTCTCGAAACTCGCTCGGCCACTTACGAAATTACTCCAGAATACCGAAAAGTTTGTTTGGTCGGATGAGAGACAACAGAGCTTCGATGAGCTGAAGAGACGTTTGACTTCATCGCCGATTTTAACTTTACCACATGGTAGTGAGATCTTTGCAGTTTATAGTGACGCTTTGGGTCAAGGTCTTGGCTGTGTGCTTATGCAGCATGATAAGACGATAGCTTTTGCGTCACGACAACTAAAGCCGTATGAGATGAATTATCCTACTCATGATTTGGAGTTGGCCGCAATCGTCTTCGCACTCAAGATTTGGCAGCATTATTTGTATGGTTCTCCATGTCGGATTTATACCTATCACAAGATCCTGAAGTATATTTTCAGTCAGAAGGAGTTGAATATGAGACAGAGATGTTGGTTAGAGTTGATAAAGGATTACGATTTGGAAATTCTTTACCACCCCGAAAAATCCAATGTCGTCACGGATGCTTTGAGCCGCAAATCGGCATCTCTTCAAATGCTCGAGGTTCTTACATCTCATACGAAAATTCATCAGGATTTAATTGAGCAAGGGATAGAAGTTTGGCTTCAACGAGTACAGGTACAGTTGTGTACTCTCGATATTACTTAGTCCTTGGTTGACGACATCAAAGGAAAGCAGTGGAGTGACCCAATGATTTCTCAACTGAAGGAAGATGTAATTAAAGGAAAAGCTCCTGGCTTTATGGTTCACGAGGATAGTATTCTGACATTTTAGGACAGGCTTTGTGTTCCGAATGATCTAGAGTTGAGGCAAAGAATTCTCCGAGAAGCCCATGCTACGCCTTACTCAATCCACCCCAGGACGAGTAAGATGTATAAGGACTTGAAACGAAATTTTTGGCGGAATAATACGAAGAATGATGTCACGGAATTTGTACTGCGGTGCCTGACGTGTCAACAAGTCAAGATCGAACATCAACGACCAGCGGGGTTGTTGAAACCACTTCCCATTCCGGAGTGGAAGTGGGAAGACATCTCTATGGATTTCATCACTGGCATGCCAAGAACTCGGGCTGGAATGAATATGATTTGGGTAATTATCGATTGGTTGACCAAGTCTGCACACTTCTTGGGTATTAAGGAAACATGGGGACCGGATAGATTAGCTCGAACTTTTATAGCTGAGATCGTAAGATTGCACTGTGCCCCCAAGACTATTGTTTGTGACCGAGATGGTCGTTTCGTATCGCATTTTTGGCAGGTCGTTCATCAGGCTTTGGGTACTGAGTTGAGGTTGAGCACTTCCTTTCATCCTCAGTCGGACGGTTATACAGAGAGGATGATTCAGATGTTGGAAGATATGTTGCGATCTTGTGCCTTAGACTAGAGTAATGATTGGGAACTTCACTTACCGTTGATCGAGTTTGCCTATAATAATAGTTGGCATGCGTCGATCAAAATGGCACCCTTCGAGGCACTTTATGGTAGGTGATGTAGGTCGCCATTATGTTGGGACGAGGCTTCTGAGCTAATTGGAACAGAACCGGATATGTTAATGGAGACTAAGGAAAAGATTTCTATTATCCGGGACCAATTGTTGACTGCCCAGAGTCGTCAGAAATCTTATGCTGATACTCGTCGTCGACGCCTGGAGTTCGAAGTGGGGGACCATGTCTTACTCAAGGTGTCGCCGACCAAAGGAGTTTTCCGCTTCGAAAAAAAGGGGAAACTTAGTCCGAGGTATATCGGACCTTTCGAGATCTTGGACAGGGTTGGAGATTTAGCATATCGCTTGGCGTTGCCTCCAGCTTTGAGTCAAGTCCATAGTGTTTTTCATGTGTCTAAGTTGAGAAAGTACGTGCCGTATCCGAGTCACATTATCGAATAAAGTGAGATTGACGTAGCCGAGGATATTACCTTCCCGGAGAGACCCGTGAAGGTCTTTGAGCATCACGAGAAACAACTTCAGCATAAGACCATTCCACTGGTTAAAGTGCAATGGTCGAGGAATGGAGTCGAAGAGGAGACTTGGGAAATGGAAGAGAAGATACGGTCGGAGTAGCCTCGAACTTTTTATTTCTTAAGTTTCGGGACGAAACTTCTTTTTAGACGGGGAGAATGTAATACCCGTACTTTTATTGACTATTTGGCCTTGCCATTTTTCATGTTTCGTCGCTCTGAAACTCTTGGTGATGTTTTCGATATTGTTATAGAGCTTCATATCTTGTTTGGATCACAATCGTGTTGTTTAGACCTTGCGGAAGTGTCCTGGGTCAGAGAAATAGCGCACGCTAGGCCTAGACTAACGCACGTTAATTCTGCTTGAGTAGCGCATGCTAGCCTTGAGCTGTAGCGCGCGCTAAGGGACCAGTCAGGTCAGAACCAGTAACTCATACTGCTCTCTGGACTGGAGGTTAACGCGCACTAGGAGTTTGTTAGCGCACGCTATTCGTGGTTAGTAGCGTACGCTAACATCCGTCAGTAGCGCATGCTAACGGGCTGGTCGGCAGAGGCAGTGAGGTTTTCAGGTTTTCTGGACTATCAGGTAACGTATGCTAGGCTTCGGCTAGCGCACGCTAAAGATGTTGCATATCGCACGCTAAGCCATAGCGGTAGCGAACGCTAAGGCTTGAGCAGGGCAGAGGATAGTAGGTTCTGGACTCCAGTACTGGATGCCACTTTTTGGCTAGCGCACGCTAGAGAAAGGCAATTAGCGCACGCTAACGGGGCCGGCAGAAGCCACTGGACTACCTGGTGATCTCGCTAGCGCACGCTAATGAAGGAGGCGTAGCGTGCGCTAGACTGGGCGGATATATATTGGACAGTAGACTTCCATTTCGTCATTTTTCATCCTCTTCACTCATTTCCAACGGGAGCAGCTCGGGAGAGACGATTTTGGGCGATTGGAAGCGATTCTTTGTCAAACAACAACATATTTGGTTGGAGAACAAGGATTTCACAACATCTACTCCATCCTAACGTCCCAATCAAGGTAAAAATCCTTAGAACCCTATTTTTGGGAATTTTGGGGTTTTTCCTAGATTCGTCCGATTTATCCGTTTTGAAGCTTGAGAACCTTGAGATTATGATGTATCTATTCCATACATGCATTTCCTACGATTTTACGGATTGGATTGTGCCGTTTTCGGACTTGTGAGAGTTTGGGCGATTTTCCAACCTCTAGTTGTTTATTCGTGTATTTTCGTGAATTGTAGATGAGTTTCGGGAGTTTCTTCTTGAATTATGAGTATAGATTATTGTTTATCATATCCCTTACGAATCGTTTAGGTGCCGGAAGCACATTCTTGGACCTACCGAACTCATATTCTTTTCCGTTCAATTTCACGATGTCTCAAAGGCAAGTATATATTTATGTTTGTACGTTCTCGACTTTCAAAGTGAGATATATGAATGGAATATTTATTTATATCCACTCTGGGGCGGGCCGACAGGTCCCCTGAGGGTTTCCTAGCCTTTGGTGCGATTCCACGGATAATTTGGGTTAACCACTCTGGGGCGGACCGACGGGTCCCCTGAGGGTTCCGTAGCCTTTGGTGCGGTTCCATGGTTGATCATGTATGCATTGTTGTGATGCTATGAGATTTAGTTATTCCGGAATACTAGTCTTGAATTGATGAATTGACGGTTACCTTTACTTTATTGTCGAGGACTATTGTGTTTCATACTTGATATACTTGCAATAGCTATTCGACGGCTAACCCCTTTATGGGGGAAATACTTTTTATATATTTCAGGTTCCAGGAGAGTGGACAGGCAGGTATCGGGTCGACATGAAGATGATGGGAAAGTGTGATACTATGTTTTTCCTCTGGTTACGTTTTGTGTTTCTCCATTCAGTGTTGTACTGGAATGGTTATTGAATACTCGAGTATTGTTTTCCATTTTTCTTGATGTTCCGGCCTATGTTGCCGAGGTATTGATTTGTGTTGTGATGTCTTTGGGATACAGTGGATATGTTTTGAATACCCTTTGTATTGTTCTTCATTCCATTGTATGTAGACCTTATCGGTCAAAAATTTATAGTTCTGCATATGTCTAGCCTTGTAGGCCCCACGGTGGGGCTCACGGCGCTGTAATATTCCCTGAATAACTTGGGGGTGTTACAATGCGGTGCTGAAAGCAAGCTTCGTACCAATTGCATTATGTAAACTTCTCCAAAATGCAAATGTGAATTTAAGATCCCTGTCAGATACTATAGATATTGGCACCCCATGTAGCCGGACTATCTCTTTAATATATTCCTGAGCATATCGATCCATATTATATGTGGATTTTACTGGAAGGAAATGAGCAGATTTGGTCAATATATCAACAATCACCCATATCGAATTATACCCACTTTGAGTCCTTGGTAGCCCAAGCACAAAATCCATTGTAATGTGTTCCCATTTCCATTCAGGAATTAGTAAAGGCTTCAATAATCCTACTGGTCTCTGATGTTCAGTTTTAATATGCTGACAAGTTAGACACTCTGCCACAAACTTTGCAATATCTTTCTTCATGTTTGTAACACCCCGAGATATTCGGAATAATTACAGCGCCGTAAACCCTTTAAGTAAGAATTTACAAGGTTAATTTGAAGAAATGTAAAAATAATACAACAGCACCATTAATGTTCAAAATACAAAACCGGTTCAAACAGATCAAATGAGTTCATTATTACAATCATCTCAAAATATTAATAAGACACGCGTACTCGAGTACTGAAACTGGACCAGAAAGACAAATCACAACAACAATAAACATCACTGAGCCCCTTCGTCGTCATGTCGGTACTGTGGCTGTTTTCCCGCTCCTCGGCTACCTGAACATCAAAACAAATGTCCGTCCCCGAAGGGGTTAGCAAAACGATACTAGTACAAGTATCATATTACACAAATCGAATATGCAACAATAAGGCATAACAAAATACACAATACGGACTTCCGCTACCGGAATCCAACAATGCGAATCTACATGATTCCATTAACACAACATGGGTATTCCAATGATCCAGCGCCCTCAGCATAGATCCCAAGATGATCCCGTCGGACCAACATGAGGTGGAAAAAACCCGTCCAACGATCCATCTCCCTCAGCATAGATCCCAAGACGATCCCGTCGGACCAACACGAGGTGGACATCCGATCCAGCACCCTCAGCATAGATCGCACAACATACTCAAAGACAACTTATACATACATGTATGAAAAATCACTATGTTCATCAACATGAACATACAAGAAATCGATAACGAATATCATGACAATTTAACGAAAATAATCTCATGTCCAACAATATGAACAAACAGTATACTTGATCAAAAATCTCAAAATACGATACTTGCCTCATAAATGGCGATAGGAATTGCTACTACGAATAGGCTTCAATCCGCTCGGAGAATTCTCACTCGATCGGCTCGCCAAAATCCAAACCTTCAACGAACAATAATACCGATATAACTAACGGTTACGGATAATCGTTTTAACCATCAAACGGATCATTTACGAGACATGTTATGCCCTATCATTGTGAGTGAACTAAACCTGCCCCAATTCGTTCGGTTGAATCAATACTACGCTACCCGTCCGAACGACAACTTCATCGAATACTATTCAAGTTAAAATGCATCTTTCGGTCGGATACATGAAATTCATCTTAGAAAGATTCTAATTAAATTCTTCCATAATAAGATATCGAAACACTTCTACGTATCATCATAAGAACTTAATCACTAGGTTCCTCTTAGATTATCATCTTCTTCTTCAAGGAAATAATCCTAAGTTCAATCCATTAAATGTCCCAATATGCATTATTTCATCATGTAATACGTAAGAACTTGATAATCTCCATAAACTTGCCATAATCAGGTTTGTAGCCTCATGATACCATGTTTAGGAGTCCAAACACTACAAGGTTCGATTAATATTCTAAACAACGAAGAAGAGCCGAAACATAATCGAAATTATACTTCTAACAACATGATGTTCGACTATGCCTGAATATAACTGAATTGATACTCTCAAAACATGCTCAAAACATCCCTAAGAATACTTAATCCAATTGGTGAAGAATCACCTACCTCAAAGTGGTAAAGAACAAGGAGAAACTTGAAGAAACTCAACACCGAGAGCTTGAACACCAATCCCCAATGGTCTACGATCTTCATGTAATACCCGGTTGTAATTCATTCATTATCAGTCAGTAATTATCAGTCTGAAATTATCACTCAGTAATTTTCACTCATTAATGATCGCTCATCATTCATGATTCATTCATTTGCGTTCATTTGGCATGTTGTAACCGTGTATCAGTTACCGATCGTCATTTCATCTCCGTTTGAGTGTCAGAGCGGGAGTATTATCATTATCATCGTGATTGGTAGTCTTGTCCTGGAAATATCATTTTTGGCATGTGTTGGACTTGTTCGCGTTCACAAACGTTTGGTATGTCGAATCATTCATCAATCGTAGCGAGAAATCGGAGTTGTCGGAATTTCATCTTGTCCAGCAACGAGTTATGGCCGTAAGGAGTGTTGGATACGGCCGTAATAGACGTTCGTTGTTTTTAGGCTATTTCGGACGAGCGGGACTTACGGCCGTAAGGATTTCGGCATACGACCGTAAGTTGGGCAGTACGTCCGTAAGGCTTGGCCGGATACGGCCGTACGTGTCGAGCAGGGTGCCCATACGTTTTTGGCCGAAGGCGAGTTACGTCCGTAAGGGTTTCAGCATACGGCCGTAAGGCGAGGGAGATACGGCCGTAAGGCTTGGCCGGATACGGCCGTACGTTGTAGGCAGGGCACCTGGTCATTTTCGACGAAGGGGGCTTACGCCTGTAAGATTGGCCGGATACGGCCGTATCGTCCGAGTTACGCCCGTAAGTCAGGTTGGCAGATGATTGGACGAAGCCAAGTTACGGTCGTACGAGTTGGCTGGTTACGGCCGTAAGGCCGTTGACCTGGGATGTTACGGCCGTAAGAAGGCCGAGTTACGGCCGTAACTTCCGGCAGTTTATATAGGGCTGGCCGGGACTTTTTCTTCATTTTCACTTTCTTCTTCCATCTTGTCCGAGAGAGAGCTTGGGGGGAAGGGATTTTCCTTCATCAAACACTTGAGTACTTGATTTTCTTCATTTCCATTCGATCATATAGCTCGGATACTCGATTTAACTCGTATTCATCGGATCGAAGTGGTTGGATCTTCAAGAGGTAATTTCTTCAACATATTGGGTTTCGATTTTGTGTTGAGATATGATGTCTTGGACGTTATAATGATGTTATATGAAGGGATATGTATATGATTATGAGTTTGTATAAAGATTCAATGGATTATTGAAGGATTATTCAAGAACACTTTGAATATTGAGTTGGGATTGGGGGTTTTCGATTAATTGTTGTTGTAATCATGAATTTGGATATTCATTTTGGATTATTGATCATTTGGAAGATGTTTTGTTGGATTGAAACACTTTTTGGGTTATGATGTGGGTACAATCAAGGTTGGGTTGTTAACAATCGAAGTTTGGCCACATAGTGTTCGATTTAATGCCTCAATGGACTTGGTTTAGTCGTATCGGCGTGTTGAGTTCGTTATATTCGTGTTTGATACGTATGTTGAACGGATTGTTGGTAATTGTGTTATTCAAGGTTGTTCAAGCGAACGACGTCGCATTTAGGACATTTGTTCGTGGAAGGATAATTGTCATCGGTATTGTGTAAGTTAATTCTTACTCAGTTAAAAGGATATTCATTCCTTTCGTTGTTGTTCATTCATAATCATAATTTATTCATAAAGTACTAACCGTATTGAAACTTGTAACTGTCATTTCATTACTTCATTCACGAGGAACGACGGTTCCAATTATTTCATTGAGCTATCATTCATTTCACTCTCATTTCATCTGGATGAGTCATTATTGATTTTGATGTCACTTTTGCTATATCGTGGCATTCCGGGTCATACTGGCGTGCAGGTTGGTATGTGTAGGATTTTCATGTCGAGTACATTATAGTCGTGTGTTGGTTGGTGGCCTCACATTGGACTGTGCACACGAGTTGATGGCTTCGTGAGACTGATTAGGTACAAGACCACACGTGTATTCGATCGATACTCGTTGGTGGCTTGTGCACGGACACATTTCCATCCCGGACGTAGTGTGGCGCCATTCCTTTGAGCCGTACTGTTAGTTGATTCATATAGCATGTTTGATTGCGTATGTTTCGACAGGATATTTCATAACTAAAGATAACTCATGATTGTGTTTATTCAACTCTTGAGGATTATTGTTCTGTGTAACTGACCCCGGCTGGAGATTTTGTTTTTCAGGTCATGGCAAGGCAAAACCACGGGAATAGCATGCTGACGTCGAGGAGTCCCAGTGATACTAGTAGGGGGCCCCGATCTTTCAGTTATTCATGTTGTTGTCCTTTAATTTCCGCTGCAGACTTTCATTTGGATACTCCGTTTCATTCAGTGTTGTGTATTTTATATTCATATAAAATATACTAGTATTCGGTATTATCCTAGTGTGTTGTACTTAAACTCCTCATCGGAGTATTTGGGTAATATAATGTGGTTTGGTACTACAATTATATTATTTAATTCATCACTTTCATTCGCTGGGTGGGTCCCAGTCGGGGATCCACGGCACTGTAATATCCGCCTAGTTTGGGGTGTTACAGAGTTGGTATCAGAGCGTGGTTTTGAATACTACCTTCCGAGTCATGTCTCATTTGAAATCATCGTCATCAGACTAGTATCATTGGACTTTCGCGTCACGTGTGACCTGTGCAAATGTCGAGCCAATCAGACCGAAAGAACTGTAAGATTTCTAACGCCATCGTATAATTTCTGGCAATAATCATTCATTCATCATTCATCAATTAACAATCCTCAAACATCATCATTCATTATGAT